>OU696580.1:0-740000 GCA_916048095.2 Sacculina carcini | reverse complement strand
GAGTAATGAGTTCTGCTGTGTCTGTATGTGTGTATCTGTGTGTATGTATGTTTGTGTTTGTGTGTTTGTGTATGTGTGTGTATGTATGTGTGTATGTTTGTATGTATGCATGTGTATGTGTGGGTGTGTGTGTCAGTGTCAGTGGTTGATTTATGGATGGTTTTGGGCAATATTTTCATGACATCACAGTGGATGAGTACATTACTAGCTGTAATGTGGTCACATTACCAACACAGCGGTGATCTCACTCTCTTACTCCCTTACTCTCTTTCTTACCCGATCACAGATCATTCACCGTCAACTTCACAATATGTACCATCCATTACCGCAATGATTCCGCAGTGCAAAACATACACACACAAGCACAAACACTTTAATATTCATGGTAATAACAATTATATTATTATTAAACACACATAATATATGTGTGTTTGGCTTCTATTATTTAAATATTGAAAAAATGTCCTTCTAAAACGTCTACACAAATTAAATAACAATAAACTCCTATTGACAATATTTCTTTAGGAAATATATCAGGAATATACTCAGAACAAATGCACGTGCACACACATATTCGCTTTAGCAAATTATTTTTTGCACTTAACTTCTTAAGAAATTCGCTTCTTAAAAGTATATGAGTGTGTGTGTGTATGTGTGTCTGTGTGTGTGTGTGTCTGTGTATGTGTGTGTGTGAATTTAAAACACACACTTGTGCAAACTATAATGAGATGTGTTCCAGGTCGTGACCTAGGTCAGGTCGTGAGAAGGTCGTGCGGATGAAATTGATGCGGTCACACACACACATACATAAACACATGCACGTATGCACTCATGCGCACACACTTACACACATGCACACACACACAAACACACATACGCATGCACACATACACACACACAGACACATACACACAGACATACACACATACAGACATACACACATACAAATATACACACATACACATACACAGACACATACACACACACATACACACAGACACATACACATACACACATACACACATACACATACACACATACATACATACACATACAGACATACACACATACACACATACATACATACACACACACAGACACATATACACACACACACAGACATACACACAGACATACACACAGACATACACACAGACATACACACAGACATACACACACACGCACAGACATACATACATACAGACATACACACATACACACACACACGCACATGCCAGATGTTTTCGTCTTGCAGCCGCATCTAGCCTTGACGGCAGCGTTGCAGGTCTCATATAAGTTTGCACTGTTCAGCCGATAAAAGCGACGATTACCTGGCAATTCTCAGGTGAAAGTCAACGTGCAAATTAATATCTTAATTACTGTTAATCAAATCAACTTAACTAACAGCGCAAACACACACACACATACATAGTGGAGTATTTGAATGTTTAATGTGTTTAGTACATGCACCAGGCAACATACACTTGTGTTTGTATGCGCGTGTGTTTGGTGAGTGGGTGAAAAAGCGGAGAGGCGGGCGGGCACACATTGTGGCGCGCGCCTCACTTAATGGCATGTTTTAATTGTGGCTGACTAGAGGCAGGCAGGCAAGCAGTAAATCCAGTATTGGAACGATGAGTGTTTGGAATTGCTTCAGCCACTTTTTGCAAGCGATAGCCGCTGAGTTAATGAGTACTCGTTTTGTTCCCGTCCATGTCTGTCTGTCTGTCTGTCTGTCTGTCCATCATCAACAAATACCGCTCACACACACACACACACGCACACACACACATGACTTGAACTGACATATTTGCATGAGCATACACACACACATACATACACGTACATATATAATGCCTCGCATGCACTTTGTTAAATTTAATTTGTTCAATTTGACCAATAAGATATTTTATTATATTTCTTCAAGAGCTTAAGATCATCAAGTTGTTTTTACATGTGTGCCCTACATTCAACTGATGTGTGTGTGTGTGTGGGTGTGTGTGGGTGTATGTCGTGACGTTGCTACTATGGTTGGGTGTGCCGATGTCCACATGTTGTGTGTATGTGTGTGTGTGTGTGTAAGTACATGAGAGTGGGCAGAAACACGGGAATGTCTTGGACACGGGAACTGGTCCTGCTAGTGTATGCTGTCTCCATGCTGCGACATAAATCACTAACACACACACACACACACACACACACACACACATACACGCGGAGACCAATCACTAATGAGCTGAACGGCAGCTACACAAAAAATTCAAATGACATTTGACGAGATTGGCGACTTTGTTAAGCTCAACGACAAAAGACTGAATGAGATGTGAAAAAAGAACACACACAAGCACATAGAAGAAAACGCAATGAGCAGAGAAAAATGAACAGTCGTTTTAATTGAAGTGCTTAATTTGATATTTTTAGAAAACAGAAATAATATGATGTTGTATTAAATACTTATACATATCTTGGAATTATCTCCAACATAAAATTAACTGTTCTTATCAGCTGTAAATATGGCTCAATAAAGTAATGAAAAATTGTCCGGGAAAATATAGCATATGTAGTATCATTACCACCAACATTACCACCAGCATTACCACCAACACTACTGTTTAGTATACCATGGTAACAGTACCACCAGCACTACTGTATGATATATCATGGTAACATTACCACCAGCACTACTGTATGGTATACCATGGTAACAGTACCACCAGCACTACTGTATGATATACCATGGTAACAGTACCACTGACACTACTGTATGGTATACCATGGTAACAGTACCACCAGCACTACTGTATGGTATACCATGGTAAAATTACCACTGGCACTACTGTATGATATACCATGGTAACAGTACCACCAGCACTACTGTATGGTATACCATGGTAACATTACCACTGGCACTACTGTATGATATACCATGGTAACATTACCACTGACACTACTGTATGATATACCATGGTAACATCACCACCAGCACTACTGTATGATATACCATGGTAAAATTACCACTGGCACTACTGTATGATATACCATGGTAACATCACCACCAGCACTACTGTATGATATACCATGGTAACAGTACCACCAACACTACTGTATGATATACCATGGTAACAGTACCGGTGACCATATTGTGTGTGCCAGTGTACGGCACCCGTCATTAGCTGGGTAATTAGGGTGAGTGAGTTGTTTAACATGTCAGGTGAACATTGCCTCAGCAGAACATTGCCTCAGTAGAACATTGCCTCAGCAGAACATTGCCTCAGTAGAACATTGCCCTCCAGCCACTCACACAGACCTCACACACACACTGACACTGACACACACACACTGACACTGACACACACACTGACTATGACACACACTGACACACACACTGACACTGACACACACACTGACACTGACACACACTGATACACACACTGACACTGACACACACACACTGATACACACACTGACACTGACACACTGACACTGACACACACTGACACTGACACACAATGACACACATACTGACACTGACACACTGACACTGACACACACACTGACACTGACACACTGACACTGACACACACTGACACTGACACACAATGACACACATACTGACACTGACACTGACACTGACACACACACACTGATACACACACTGACACTGACACACTGACACTGACACACACTGACACTGACACACAATGACACACATACTGACACTGACACACTGACACTGACACACACACACACACACTGACACACTGACACTGACACACTGACACTGACACTGACACTGACACACACACACACACACACTCACACACACACACACACACACACACACACACACACACACACACACACACACACACACACACACACACACACACACACACACACACACACACACACACACACACACACACACACACACACACACACACACACACACACACACACACACACACACACACACACACACACACACACACACACACACTGACACAATGACACTGACACACACACACTGACACTGACACACTGACACTGACACTGACACACACACGACAATGTTTGTACAGATGAATGTCACATAATCGGACATGTACAGTCATTATTAATGTGTATATTTGCACATAGTTTAGTGAGAGTTGTTAATTGATGGTTGTTTTTCGCGGTGCCCTGGTTCATGAATATAATGTGTGCTGGTAGTGGGTGCAGATTGATTACTGCTGCTGATTGAGTCTGGTCTCCACCCCTGTCTGACCAGCTGACACTCCTGGCAGGGCAGTTCGTTAATGAGCGCGCTTTTCACCTCAGTAACAGCAGCAGAAACTGTGGTGACATTTCAGTACGCATGACTGCTGTCTAGCTCACTGACTGACTGACTAATAGTGACTCATATATGCATGACTTACTGGTGAAGGAGCTAACAGTTGACTAGCACGAGCGTGCATTATGCCCCTCCACAAACACACACACACCTCATTATTAGTACACTCACATACAAACACACACACACACGTACATACATGAACACACACACACAATGTATATCTAACTGGTTATGTACTAATTCACTTATTTGCACAAAATACATGCACACAAACACACACAAGCACACACTCAAGCAAACACACACACACTCAAACACACACACACACACACACACACACAAACACAGTGGGTCACGTGCGCTACTTGACAGCTAGGGGAACAGTATCATCGTGTTGGTAATTAATTGGGAGTATGTAAATTTTAGCCGCTTACATTGAGCGTAAAATATAACAGCAAGACAATATGCAGAAGTACTGTGAAATCGTGCGCAATATAAACAGTAAAGCCCGATATAATATTTCAAGTATAATAATCATAATAATACTATTGTGGAAGTGATAAAATTATACTTTAATTGGATGTATAATTAGTTGTTACATATAGAGACAGAACTTTGCTCAAAATAAACCCGTTCGTTTTATCATCAATTCAAACTCAGGCATAACTTTGTGATAATATTTCATCAGAAACTTATGCTGTGTGTGTATGTGTGTGTGTGTGTGTGTGTGTGTGTGTGTGTGTGTGTGTGTGTGTGTGTGTGTGTGTGTGTGTGTGTGTGTGTGTGTGTTCAGTTTGTTTATATTGACATGCAACATTCAATATTGCAGCGATCATATCTCATAAACATGACATGAACATGCGAAATCTCAACTGGTATGTCATGTTTCTGATATCACACCATTAAACACCCAACACACACCCAATACACACACACACACACACACACACACACACACACACACACACACACACACACACACACACACACACACACACACATCCAACATTGAATGGGGTTGAGTTGAGATTTGTTGAATTCTTCAAGATATATAATACAAGCTCACTTGTGTACATATGTGTGTGTGTGAGTGTATGTTTGTGTGTGCTTGTGTGTTTGTGTGTGTCTGTTCGTGTTTGTGTGGAATATATGCGATGAAACATGATGTCAACACAGATTTCACACATTGATGCAGTGACGCCGTGCAAAGAAAGACAAATAAACAAATATACAAACAAATATTGATAAATTGCATCATTTCCACTCCTCTGTTTTCACTGTTACCACTGTTATCACTGCTATCACTGTTATCACTGATATCACTGTTATCACTGTTATCACTGTTATCACTGTTATCACTGTTATCACTGTTATCACTGTTATCACTGTTATCACTGTTATCACTGTTATCACTGTTATCACTGTTATCACTGTTATCACTGTTATCACTGTTATCACTGTTATCACTGTTATCACTGTTATCACTGTTACCACTGATATCACTGTTTTCACTGTTATCACTGTTATCACTGTTATCACTGTTATCACTGTTATCACTGTTATCACTGTTATCACTGTTATCACTGTTATCACTGTTATCACTGTTATCACTGTTATCACTGTTATCACTGTTATCACTGTTATCACTGTTATCACTGTTATCACTGTTACCACTGTTATCACTGTTATCACTGTTACCATTGGTATCACTGTTATCACTGTTATCACTGTCAGTTGCATAACATCAAAATTCTTAGGTCTTAACAAAACAGATACTTTCATGTCACCAAGCTATCGTTGGAACACCTAGAACAGGCGTTCTTAACCTGGGTGCAAGATAGGTTCCTAGGGGATGCGTGATTGGTTTCTAGGGGATACCAGACTGGTTCCTGTAAAATTTATTAATGAAATTTCATGTTTGACATATGCATTATATTTTTCGTGAAAAACATAGTTATGCTTAATCCTCTTAAAGGATATGTATGGATGAATATTGAATGAAAGAGTTTTTATATTACGTCGATTGTATTTTTTATTTTCCAAGGGGGGCGAGAACTATCTGCTGATTAGAAAAAGGATGCGAACATTGAGAAAGGTTAAGAAACACAGATGTTGAGCAATATTGATGTACTGATGTACTGATGTACTGATGTACTGATGTACTGATGTACTGATGTACTGATGTAGAAATATTGTAGACTTTGGTAAAGTAGACGCCCACACACACACACATATACATACACATATATATAGCTGAACACCAGCACACACACATACACACGCATATATATTTCAGTATTTGTTGAGATTCACGCATTAAAGTAGAATATTTGAGGTGTTGATAAAGTTTAGATGTAACTGGCATTGATACTGCGCTGGTGTTCACCTCATTAGACCACTATTGTCTGGTATTCAATACTAACACACACTGACACACATACTGACACACACACACACACACTGACACACACACATACACACACAATCCATCTTTTTGTCGAACAGTTCAAGCGGCCTGCCTTTTCCAAGTTCCCACCATAAAAGCGGTGTCGTCCTTTTTTCTGAGCAGCAGCAGAAGCCGGCCGGTGCGTCGCTATTGTCTTTTTGAGACGAAAGCGGCGCAGCGTGACGTTAACTCTCTCACTCTCTCCCATTCACTCTCTCACTCTCTCTTTCTCACTCACTACTGACTACTGTCAGTGATGTCGTGTCAGTGGTGTCTTGTCAGTGGTGTTGTGTCAGTGATGTCGTGTCAGTGGTGTAGTGTTAGTGGTGTCTTGTCAGTGGTGTCGTGTCAGTGGTGTCTTGTCAGTGATGTCGTGTAAGTGGTGTCTTGTCAGTGGTGTCGTGTCAGTGGTGTCGTGTCAGTGATGTCGTGTCAGTGGTGTCGTGTCAGTGGTGTCGTGTCAGTGGTGTCTTGTCAGTGGTGTCGTGTCAGTGGTGTCGTGTCAGTGATGTCGTGTAAGTGGTGTCTTGTCAGTGGTGTCGTGACAGTGATGTCTTGTCAGTGATGTCGTGTCAGTGATGTCGTGTCAGTGATGTCTTGTCAGTGGTGTTGTGTCAGTGGTGTCGTGTCAGTGGTGTCGTGTCAGTGATGTCGTGTCAGTGGTGTCGTGTCAGTGGTGTCATGTCAGTGGTGTCGTATCAGTGATGTCGTGTCAGTGGTGTCTTGTCAGTGGTGTCTTGTCAGTGGTGTAGTGTCAGTGATGTCGTGTCAGTGGTGTCTTGTCAGTGATGTAGTGTCAGTGATGTCTTGTCAGTGGTGTCGTGTCAGTGGTGTCGTGTCAGTGGTGTCGTGTCAGTGGTGTCGTGTCAGTGATGTCTTGTCAGTGATGTCTTGTCAGTGGTGTCGTGTCAGTGGTGTCGTGTCAGTGATGTAGTGTCAGTGGTGTCGTGTCAGTGGTGTGGTGTCAGTGGTGTCATGTCAGTGGTGTCGTGTCAGTGATGTCGTGTCAGTGGTGTCGTGTCAGTGGTGTCGTATCAGTGATGTCGTGTCAGTGATGTCGTGTCAGTGGTGTCGTGTCAGTGATGTCGTGTAAGTGGTGTCTTGTCAGTGGTGTCGTGACAGTGATGTCTTGTCAGTGATGTCGTGTCAGTGATGTCGTGTCAGTGATGTCTTGTCAGTGGTGTTGTGTCAGTGGTGTCGTGTCAGTGGTGTCGTGTCAGTGATGTCGTGTCAGTGGTGTCGTGTCAGTGGTGTCATGTCAGTGGTGTCGTATCAGTGATGTCGTGTCAGTGGTGTCGTGTCAGTGGTGTCTTGTCAGTGATGTCGTGTCAGTGGTGTCGTGTCAGTGGCGTCGTGTCAGTGGTGTCGTGTCAGTGATGTCTTGTCAGTGGTGTCGTGTCAGTGGTGTCGTGTCAGTGGTGTCGTGTCAGTGGTGTCGTGTCAGTGATGTAGTGTCAGTGATGTCTTGTCAGTGGTGTCTTGTCAGTGGTGTCGTGTCAGTGGTGGCGGTACATTTGTGGCAGCCATTAGCTGTCTTGATGTAATTGCAGGAAGCTTCAGCAATTAGACAGCCACACACCGTATGCAACACCCACCAGCACTTCCGACACAAGAACACACACACACTCTCACACACACGCACACACACACACACACACACACACACACTCACACACACACACGCACACACACACACATTTGCATATACGCATGTATACATACTTACTTGTGCCAGAATTTGTGAGAAAAATCTTGCACAAAAGAATGTGTTTGTGTATGTATGTTTGTGAATGTATTTCAGAATGTTTTCATTCAACATTCATCATTCAACATTCTTGTTTTTAGTTGAGCAAGTTTTTGTAAAAGAAAGCTTTGTGATATAAGAATTGTTTTTTAGAATGAAGTTTATATTCAGAGGATTTCCAGGCCAATATACACGTGACATGACAGCGAAAAATTACGAGAGAAAAATATTACAATATTCTGAGATTCGATCAGAGAAAATTATTTCGTATCGTACAAGAAATGATCGTGATTGAGACAGTTTTTGAGGTATTTTTTAAAGCTTTTGTGAGATAGCGTTCAAGGCAGCAATTTTGAGTCAGTTTTGAGTCAGTGAATGAGTTAGTGAGTGAGTCAGTCAGTTTCTATCACTGTTACAGCAACATCATGCATGCGTATACTGTCGTGTTCAACATAGTGCATCAAATTGGTGACGATTGAATGTTGAGTTGGAGATGTGTGTGTGTGTGTGTGTGTGTGTGTGTGTGTGTGTGTTAGTATGTGTGTATGTGACCTCGATGAAAGTGCTGCATACTGACAAACACACACACACTCATGTTGCATCGTGAGAACATACTGTACCCCTGCAGGCAGGCAGTTTGAATGCACGTGCATTAGTATGCGGCGACAGTAGGGTGAGCTTACAGGTGTGTTTTTGTGTGACGGTGGATCTGGCCTGCTCATGGCTCAGCTGGTGTAATGTGGCTCAGATGAGCCGCTGCGGGCGACACCCCACGTGTCCACCGGCTCACGTGCGACTGTTCATTACACCACGCCGTCTGTGTGTGTGTGTGTGTGTGTGTTCGTTCATTGCAGTCGAGTTGTGGATAGCCATGTGTGGACCGAGGTGAGAAATGCAAGACCACCCACACACACACACACGCACACCCATACACACACCCATACACACACACACCCATACATACACACACACACATTTCACGCTCAGCATCACGTGATGAACGGGTACAGCTTGTGTTATCACATGAGTGCGGTGGCGTTATTGTGCGGCACCTCTCCATCACGAGCTCCCTGCTACTTATCTCAGCTTTTCTCATTCACAACTGCACGTACACGCTATCTCTCTCTCTCTGTGTGCATAAGATTTTGTGAGAAAAACGGTGCGAAGTGCGTATTGTCATTGCGTATTGTCATTGTGTGCAGTGAAAAGAGGTGCCTTGGCCATTGTTCCACGTGAAAACGCAAGAATTGTTGAGAATAACCTTGACACATATTCTCAACTGCAAAAAGTCCTCACTCAGCTGAAATTCGACACGAACATTTCTGGAAAATCGCGTGAATAATTTCAATAGAAGCGCGTGACTGAGAAATCTTTGGAAAAAACTTCGAGTTTGTGATTTTTTCATTTTCAACATTACGAATGACTAAAACAGCGCAAATATGATGCGTGTATTTATTTAACTAAACCTATTTTCAACGCTTCATTTCGCTCAACAGTTTTATCAAAGTTTGTTCAATTAAATCTCGTGCTTGTTCGAGAATCGTACTTCATTTTAAAACATTAAAACTCAGGTATCATTTGTGCAATTATGCTGTGTGTGTGTGTGTGTCAGTGTGTGTGTGTCCGTGTGTGTGTGTGTGTGTGTGTGCGTGTGTGTGTATTATGTGTGATTATCTGTGGTTTCCAGGAATCAGGCGGCATTAAATCTACAATTTCATCTTCACACCACTAATCCGGCTTTTCCGTGACCAATACTTACCTGCATTCTTCCGATAATATCATCACAGAATGAAAACAAAGCAGTAATTACTCGGCTAAATGGAAAATTCTGGAAAAAATGTGGCTGTGAAATTGAGTGTAAGATTTGTGTTGTGTTGTGTCTAGATATGGTTTGAAATCTTAACTAGAAATATTTGTGCACAAGCAGGTGCCGCTGAATTACAAGCTCGTGATTTGTTGGCAGAAAATTGCAGGCTCAAGGTGAATGAGTTTTAGAAGCCCAACAATATTGTCGTGCAAATAAGACAATAATTGATCATAATGGACGACCTCTGCAAGCAATAGCACGTTCAAATAATCAAATTTATTTTTGTTATTTTCTCAATTGGATGCATTTACTGTGATTTTGCGGTTTGATAACGAAGCTATTGTTTTCAATTAGAACATAAATTATTGGCCCGTGTTAAATGTTAATATATTAATATGTTAATATGTTAATATGTTAATATGTTAATATGTAAATATGAGCTCGTGCGAGATTGTAGTGAGATCGGGCGTTGACTGATGCTGTTCTCAATGACTCACCGAGTTTCAATTAGCAATTAGAAAGGTTTACAGCGACCAGCTTGGAGGTGTTTTTGTACAGTCATTTAGTGAATGGTCGCAGGTACCTGAGTCGCACCTCGCGCACCATTTATTGACCAATAAATCGTGCATGGCTGTCTATAAAACAACACCCTACCTCTGTATATCGGGGAAAAACTATTTGCTCTAAAAGCTTTCTGTTTACCTACACCGCCATAATACACACTGTATTTCTGCCGCCTACCGGGGTCGATACTGAATATATTGCTCACATACATTCTACCTACACCCACACACACACATACACACACACACACACACACACACACATGATAACACGAACGCATAAAAACACGCACAAGCACATGGTGTGCGGGCATACCAAATCTTGTGGTATACAATCGTGCTTGTTATGTTGAGTAAGCATGTGTGTGTGTGTGTGTATGTGTGTGTATGTGTGTGTGTGTGTGTGTGTGTGTGTGTAAAATTGTTAAATTATACCAGAATATGTATATTGATATGAGGGTTCTATTAGATTCTAATCACGAGAATTGTTGATGAATATTCCACTGAAATACTGGTATTATTGATATAAATAGTGATTTTATTTCGTGATATAATCTAGCAAATATTACGAATAAGATTATTATGGGAAACAAAATTAATTGCCGTAGTCAAAGCGTTTCTCAAGAACTTGCAAATAATTGGCACAAAAATCGAGTCAGCCGATATTTATCAGATTATTACCATCTTCTCTGTGTTCCTGTATGTGTATGTGCGTGTGTGTGGAATGATCTTATTTCGGCGTCGTTGTGTCAGCATAATATCTTGCACACAAGCAGTATGTATGTCTGTCTGTGTGTATCAGTGTTCTCCTGTGAGCTGCTTCTGCTTTGAAGACAGAATTATGACTAGGCAAGTCATTCAGCTGTGAAATCATATTACTCAGTGTATGACTCATACACTGAGTCATGAGTTTTTCATACACTCATACACACACGGTTTTATATTCTGCAATTGTTATTTCTTATTATATTTTTGCTATTTGGTAATTCACGTGCATTATATTATAACTCTTCCTCCAATCTACGCATTTACACTGAATTGTGTGTGTTTGTGTGTGTTTGTGTGTGTTTGTGTGTGTTTTGTGTGTTTGTGTGTGTCTGTGTGTGTTTGTGTGTTTGTTAGTGTGTATCAGTGTGTGTTAGTGTGTATCAGTGTGTGTTCACTTCATATTTGTTGTAAATTATATACTTCAGACTGTACTCATTACACTGTTTTTCGCTTTTGTTCAGCAAATAATTATACTGTTTCCAAATACATGCAGAAACCACTGACACACACACACACAGGTCCCATATATCTGATTTTAAATAGAGAACCATAAAACCACAGCTGATATATTGATGAATTTATGAATATTTGCTGTTGATATCAGCATATATGAAATATACTGTACATTCAAAGATATATCAGTTTTTCATATATTATATTTTGTATTGAGCGTGTGTTGGTTGATTTTTTTTAATTTGTGCAAAGTCTCAGTTCATACAAGCAATTAGTCAGTAGTGTTGTTGATGGATGTGACGTGTGCGTGTGTGTTGTGAGCTGCTCGTGACGCCGTTCTCGCTAAATAAACCTCCTTGCTGGCAATTAAACTGCCTCGGCAATATATACACACAAGCAGAACGATTAGCGTTCTCCGACAAACAGTGGCGGATCAAGGAGTGCAATTTGGGAGGCGATCAGTTCTGTACATGCATCATTATGCAACTTATTTGCGATAATGCATATATCAACAAATTCCACGGAAAATGTATTTTTTCTCGACCTCTTTTAGTGGAGTTCTTGGTTATGAGGAGTTGATGGAAACATCCGGGGGTGGGATTCAGCCCCCTGAACCCCCCTCTGGATCCACTAGTGAAGTTTCGGGGAGTATAAACTATCAACTTTGATGGCTGGTCAAATAAGCTGTCTCAAGTTGGCAGTGGAAATTAACAGCAATTAATTTATCGCCTCTTAATCAGAGGATCGCTGTGGTGCCAAGTCACGTGTCAACACTCGAGAAATTCTCGCAATTTCCAGTCATCTCCAAGCACACAGTCATTTGACGATATGCAGTCGTGCTGAAGCGTTATCACTGACACTAATAACCGAGAAATATTGGTGGAATTTCCCAATCATTCACACTGTAAAATGCGTGAAATGTAATTTTCAATGACACACACACACACACACACACACACACAGACATTTAATTTGGCTGCGTATCGAATTGTTTCGTCTTATTCCCAGTCGATTATCATTGGAGTTTTCATATTCTGCGTTATCACAGATTACATATTCTCTCTTTCTCTCTCTCTTTCTCTCTCTCTCTCTCTACCTTGCACGTGCAGCTTATAGGAATTATATTTTGTTCAAAACGGCATATATGAGGACATAATAGAACCCGCCTGGGTGAATATTCGTACAGTCATAGTTTTATGTGAAATATTGTCTGATTTATAATAAAAATATTATAATTATTAATTACAGGCAAGTACAGATACATGGGAAGAGTGCAGATGCACTATTAACACCATTCTCATCAATAACTACTATGAAACCAGATATTTATGAAAATGACATACATATAAAAAATGGAAATATAATTGAACAACAAATGGAGCAGCATCAACAGAATTTATCAACATTAATAACATTGACAACATTGACAACATTAACAACATTGACAACATTGACATCATTGACAACATTGACAACATTTACAACATTAACAACATTAACAACATTGACAACATTGACAACATTAAAAACATTGACAACATTAACAACATTGACAACATTGACATCATTGACAACATTGACAACATTGACAACATTAAAAACATTGACAACATTAACAACATTAACAACATTGACAACATTGACAACATTGACAACATTAACAACATTAACAAAATTAACAACATTGACAACATTAACAACATTAACAACATTAACTACATTAACAGGATTGACAACATTAACTACATTGACAACATTAACAACATTAACAACATTGACAACATTAACAACATTGACAACATTAACTACATTGACAACATTAACAACATTGACAACATTAACTACATTAACAACATTAACAACATTGACAACATTGACAACATTAACAACATTAACTACATTGACAACATTAACAACATTGACAACATTAACAACATTAACAACATTGACAACATTAACAACATTGACAACATTAATAACATTGACAACATTGACAACATTAACAACATTGAAACACTGGTGATAACACAGAATTCATGATAGCTGCCGGAGATATGGTGTCTCTCACAAACGTAAAATACAGTGTCTGTATGTGTGTGTGTGTATGTGTGTGTGTGTGTGTGTGTATGTATTAGTGGCTTGTGTATGAGATTTTTTCACCAAACATCCCCAAACCTCAGCATCGAGCACGTGCACGTAGTGAGAAGACGCGGAGATGCTGCACGTGAATCTTGCACGTGCCACACTACTCCCCGTCGTGCAATAAAAGCAGGTATGAGCGCGTGCACGGCTCTCATACCCGTCCAATATTACCGCCATGTAGGCAGCAGGTTTATTCGTGTCGAGGGACAGTGAAGTCCTGGCTATCATCAACCGGACACACAAACTGTATCAAAATACCCGTCTCTCTCCCCTCTTCCCCTGACATATAACATCATCACATCCACATTACAAATTTAATACCAAATGCACTGAGTATAAAAACTTACACATATACTGTATGTTTTCCGTGTATAAGAGGCCACGTTTCTGGTCCAAATTTTCACTTTTTAAATACGAATGTATCTTATACATGACGGTGAATATTTTAACATCTGTTTCCAGATTTTTTGGCTGAAAAATTAAAGGGAAAATTGGTATAAAAACATGTAATATTTAAAGCACTTTACAGATTATACTGTGAATTTTAAAATAGTATATCGTGTAGAATGTTCACACACACACACACACTGACACACACATACACACACACACACACTCACACACACACACATACACATACAGTGATGTGCTGGCCGAATATTTCGTCGTGTTTGTATGTTCAACTTGCCACCAACTGATGCAAACGTTTTCTCGCCGCCTTTTTGACAAAACTATCGCAGTTTATTTACTCACAGTCATTTTGGTCGTGCGTGGGCAAGTGGTAGCGGGAGATTGATGCAGAGAGAGAGAGAGAGAGAGAGAGAGATAGAGGAAGAGATAGAGGAAGAGACGTGGAGGCTCTGGATCGCTGCCATATCGGCATATTTCTGCTTGATGACTTCCACAACACCATCACCATCGCTGCTCTTCCGTCGCACTGTCAAATTCAACACAAAAATGGGCCCACACACACACACATACACATAAAACACACACACACAGACACACAGACAGACAGACATACAGACCGCCCACTGTATGAATCAACAAACACACTTAATGCACACACACACACACACACACACACACACACACACACACACACACACACACACACACACACACACACACACACACACACACACACACACACACACACACACACACACACACATACACACACGCACACACACACAATGTCACCAAGCATTACTGCTGCAAAATATACTTGCACGATATTTTATGTTTGTATGTTATATTTTTGGTGTCTGTGACATGTATATTTTTATCATCTGGAAAGCTTTGATAAAATATTGCAATAAAGCTCATATAATGTGAGTGTAAACGACACATTATATGTTTAATTGTAAGTTGAATAAATATTGAAAATACGATTTCATTCAACAGAATATTAAGAAAAAAACAGCTTAAACATCGCGAAATATTTGCTTGTTTTCTTATTTGCTCAAACAGCAATAGTTGTCATAGCAACGAGAAAAGAGATATTTTCAAAATTAAACATACACTTGATATGATTGTATAGTGCGATATTTTTGAATTATTCTCAATAAGAGAATAATTTATCAGCAGAATTGAAATTGTGTAGCTAGGAAAAACTGGAATATAATTTACATTTACATTCTGCGAGACAACATTGAATATTGACATTATATGCACGCAAATTCTCATTATATAATGTATAATGTAATGTAACGTAATGTAATGTACGTTTATATAATGTAACGTGTATATAATGTAATTATAATGTAATACGTATATAAATACGTATATAAATACGTATATAAATACGTATATAAATACGTAAATATAATACGTATATAAGTGTAATGTAACGTGTATATAATGTAACAAAATCCAATTATTTAATATTATCGTATATATATGGTGTATTTGGCTCAGTTTCATCATATTTCTCGCCGTTTATCAATCTGCCAACGCGGTGCATTCACGCCAGAAATGTCAGGACACGAGTGAAAAAAACAGCTGCAATCTAGATAGCGCTGATATGTGACCGACACACGCGCATACAAACATATGTGTGTGTATTTATGTGTGGACGCCAAACAGTCATTTTCAGAGTGAGAGTCAATTTGGATTTTTAATATATAGATTGTTTTTATTAGTCGGAAATGTGTAGTGTATATTTTTCGTTCAATAAAGAAAAATATATGGAGTTTTTTTTAGAAATATTGGCTTTAATAGGAGAATTTTGAATACAAATTTGACATATTATTTGAGAGAAAAAAAATTGTCTACTATTAAATTTCTCATCTTTTTTCTTTACCTTCGTGTTTTTTTACTTTTATCCGAGTTTTAGATCATTTATATCGTGTGTTTTTGTGTATGTGTGTGTGTGTCAGTTTGTAGCTGTATGTTGCATACGCACCAACAATTGTGCAAATAAATGGAGCCATCTGGCCCACCATCACTGCTGCCTGCGGTGTTCACGTTTGTCAAATGTCACATACACACACAAACACACACACAAGCACACACACACACACACAAACACAAACACACACACACGTACACACACACGTATACACACACGTACACACATGTAAAGTTAGACAAACATGCGCACGTTTGGCTGTGAATATCAAAGCGATTTGGTGCATACAGATTAGCTGGTGAGAAATGTTGACATGCAAGTGTTTTATTGCTGCTGAACAACACAACAACACACACCGACGACAACACAGCTAACTAGCAACTGCCAGGCTTTCAACACACAAACTCACTCACTAACAAACACAATTATGTTCTCGTGAATTGTTGTTTGAACGTCTTCTGTTCTTTATAAAAAATGCCTAGTATTATTATAACACTGCTTAAAAGTTATTATGAATAAATTAAATTACATACTAATTATTATTATTAATATTTAACTATTAAATAATTTATTAATATTAAAATTGAATAAATAAAAATATAAATGTAAATATGTTGCCTGCGTGTTTCTATCGACGTTGTTAGAACGTGTGGGAGGAGGCGAGTGTTTCAAGTCACGAGTTTTGCCTCGCTGTTTTTCTCTTTCAATTGTGTTCATTAGTGAGACATGCGCTGTCATACACACAGACAACCCACGATCATACACACGCCTCATCCCAGCTGTCACACACACACACACACACTGACACACACACACATACACACACACACACACACACACACACACACACACACACACACACACACGTCCTAGTTAGCAAGTTTTCTCAATAAGCAGTCAAATACGGCGTGTTGTGTTATTTGTTAAGGCGATGTCGATTAAAATACATTATTTATGCAAATTCTGTGGCGGCATTGAAAATAAATCACGTGATTATGTGATTTTCAAGTGAAAATCTGACTTAAGATGGCAGCTTTCTTATTTCTATTAGTATATTATCCAAGAATGTTGTGTGTGCACGTTTAGTTCAGCTTCGTGTGTGTGTGTGTGTGTGTCAGTGTGTGTGTCAGTATGTGTGTGTGTGTCAATGTGTTGAGGTGACAGGTGTATTGTTGTTGGGCATTCAAGCTGTCATCTGTCGGTTCCAGCATACAGAAAGCCAAAAAGCTAAAATTTCCGCTTCAAACAAACTGTCTTTTACACACATACACACACACACACACACATACACACACACACACAAGATATGGAAAAATCAGACTTCTGCAAAGAACGTTTTTATATTTGTCTGTTGCAGAAGAGAACATAGATATACCAGTATATGCGCGTGCACACACACACAGACAGACGAGCATACAAAGGCGAGTGCACATATGAAGCTGTGGTCGTTTCAGAATAAGATTAGAGCGAATAAGTTGCTAATTGTTTCGAGTGATACTCCACCAATTTGCATAATAATGACAAAATGGACACACTGAGTATGTGTGTGTGTGTGTGTGTGTGTGTGTGTGTGTGTGTGTGTGTGTGTGTGTGTGTGTGTGTGTGCACGAGATTAGCACGAGAGCTGGGTGCCGCTTTGTGAATATGAATTTGCTGCCGCTGTTGAGAGATGTTAGTAGCGACGCATAGTTTAATGCTTTGTTTGAAACTAATTTTCATCTTGGTAAAAAATCACTAATTGAAACTATTATCCTGCTGCATTTCATTATGCACGTGCATATAATTATATGCCACCCTCGGTTCACATTCCACATAGAATAATACAATTAATCACGTGCTATATATGCTAAATTTTAAGAAAACAATTGGAAAAATATCCAGTCAATATATGTACACTTGTAGATTTACCGTATAATTGTGTTATTTTGCGGGATTTTTGCGTACATTTCGGTATATTTTTGTTATTTGTGACTCTGGCGCGATAATCCTTCTGGGCTGGTGCCTCTGCACAACGTTTTTATTTCAATTTATCCGAATTAAAAAAAAAATTGTGACTGATTCTTACTGAATACACAAGCGGTTTATTGATGTTCGTTCAAGCAAAAATATAACTGGTTTGCTTGAAATATCAATAGTACAAGCAAATTGCATATTTTGTTGCACTAAACCTCGTTGCACAGGCAGGTCGGTACATCACTGGATATTGCTCGAGCTGTACATTATCAAGCAGTACATGTCTGCACCCGTCCGTTTCACCTCATCTTATCTCTCGCCACCGCTGAAAGACACCACTCCACCGTGACCAATCACGTGCCGCTGATTCACGAGGCATTCACGTGCAACCGTGAGAGAGAGAGCACTTATTCAGGTGCGTGTCGAATTTGTGATTAAGAAGCATGCAGGAGTTTTTGCAGCTCTCGCGCGAGCACACGTGAAGGTCTCTTGAACACGATGAAGCGATCGTTTCACTGAAGAGACCTTCAATGAAACGAGACTGATGTGTTGCATGCAAGATAAGAAGATAAGATGAAGCAATACATAAATGTGTGACATTATAACATTATAACATTATAACATTATAACATTTTGACATTATAACATTATAACATTATAACATTTTGACATTATAACATTTTGACATTATAACATTTTGACATTATAACATTGTGTCATGTTTAACATTATGTTATGTTATGTCATTATAACATTATGTTTATGGTATAACCTAAACATATTAATGTTTATTAGTGCACATATGCTCGTGTGTATGTGTGTCTGTGTGTAATAAACATGATATGTGTACGTTGAGTTCACGTGACCGATGTTTGCTACAAACACAGCTAATGGATTCTAAATATCTTATTTGGCAATGTCTCACATACACACACACACACACACACACACAGATACACACAGATACACACACATACACACAGATAGGCAATTTCGCAAAATCCACATGTATTTGGCGATGACAGTGCCTGCCGCAAAAACATCAATATCTCGTGTGTGTTGTTGTTGAAAGCTTCCCTTAATTCGGCAAGGATTTGCCGAGCAGAAAATCTTTCATACCAGTTTCAAGCCGGGATTTCGCTGAGAATAAGCAAAATACATTACCTCTTGTTGACGGTAAATACATTAAGCTTATGTGTTAAAATCAACACATCTTTTGAGCATTAATTATAATAGTGTTAGATTTATATCAAGTTAGATTAGATTAGATTATGGAATTTTGGGGAATTTCGGGAAAAAGAGGAATTTCTGCTTGAAAATGCGATTACTAACGGTTATCGAATTTTGTTTTTTGCATATTTAACCAATTCATAATTTTGTATATATATATGCGTATTATGCTTCAATATGCCATATAAAGTGCATTATATATCTACTTGGTATGCCAGGCTTTCGTAACCACACTGTTATTTTTGACCAATGTTTATTTTCATTGAAATTTCAACACACCATATGCTGGAGTTCTTATGTGAGTGCGATTTTCTTATTGAGTTATATTTTCTATTCTCAACTTCCACTGCATGTGACATTCATTCATTCATATCAACAGTCAAATATTTACTCACGTTTCGCGATATATTTGACACGTTGCCGTAATGACATCTGTATGTGTGTGTGTGTGTGTGTGTGTGTGTGTGTGTGTGTGTGTGTGTGTGTGTGTGTGTGTGTGTGTGTGTGTGTGTGTGTGTGTGTGTGTGTGGGAGAGAGAGAGAGTTTGTGAGAGACAGAGAATGTGTTTGTGAGAGAAAGGGAATATGTCGACAGTGCATTTGACAGTATTGAATCTGGTGAGAATGTGTTATATCTATTTGACAATTAACTTGGAGCAAACTAACAAAGTGAACTAAACTCTGCACTGGAAAACTTATCAATATTATCATTTTAATTTTAATTTTTATTGTGAATATTACCAAAATTGTATTAATGCTTTTAGTAATATCACCGAAAACTACAATAGTAATGCGGGAAAAATGCAAACGTTTTAATCTGTATCGTTTAATTAAATGTTTAATTATATCTCCTGATCATGAGAGTAAACGGAATCTCAACTGATACTCTAACTCAGTGGTTTTTAACCTGTGTGTGAGGAATTCCCCTGTCTGGTGGGGAATGGAAGAGTTGTCAAGTGGGAAGCTAAAGGTCGGACAGAACAGGACAACTATGTGTGTGTTTTTATCAATTAAAATTAGTTCATTTTTGTTTCTAATAACCTCTAATGACATTTACTTTATGATGTAACAACTGAATTTATTGAATTTATCAGCGCTGTGTTGTGTGGAAAATGAAGATGAGATGGCTCGAATTAAAAAGAAGAGGGGAATCAGTGAGAATAATGGGTTGAGAACCACTGCACTAGATGTGTGAGTTTCATCAGCAGTGGCGCGTGCAATAGCTCGTGATATTGATGCCATGTTGCACGTGCACCGTGTACCGGATACAGCCCACAGTCTCGTGTGTGAGTGTGAGAAACAGCCAGGGCATGTGTCGTGTCACGTAGTTTTGTATTGAGCAGCACGTAGTGGCATGTATCCACCCTATGATAACCCTGGTAATAACACACTTCGTGACCACACACACACACACACAAACACACACACACACACACTTGGTCGCGATGATGACGGAAATGGCAGTGTTGCGGGCGGAAATCACACACTCATTTTTAACACAAATGTCTTGCATCAAATAGCAGCGTAGTTCTAGCCGCCAGCAAACGGCACCATTTTTCTGACAAAGTCAGTTAATACGGCTAGTGTATGCATTCAAAATTCAGCAGAAAATAATGAGAATTGCTAAAAAATCGTATTTTCTTCACATTAAGTGGTAGAAAACATTAGTTTGTTTCATTGTAATACCTTGAGCTCTGTTTTTGTGAATTCCAAGTTATATTCATGGTGAAGTTTCGGCGGTTTCCAATTCAAACTTAATCCTTAAATCTGTTGTTAGTAAACGAGGGGCTATTAGGGAGATTATTGTAAAAGAGGGGCAATTAGCTTATTGTAGACAGATTTCTCCAGGTCCAGCATCGTTTGTGAGTGCTTGTTTTCTGCTTAGAACCAGACGGAACCTGTTTATAGCTGTTCAGCACGTGACTGATCACAGGTGTCACAGATGCCGCGCGTGCTTTCATCCAACAATACCGCTGTTGTTTTGTGATTCCTGCTGGATTAAGATTCTAGTTGAGTTAACGGTAGTTCGAGGTAACGATAGAATCACATATTTGACTTTGTCTATTATCAGTGGTCTCAAATGATACCTCACTGTGGATGATTTTAGGTTCAGGTTTGTTGTATTTCTATATTCTATGCCGAGTAGACTACCAGAACAAGAATAAGAGGAATTGCAATAATTGTTCCCATGATTGTACTGAGCTTTTTGAATGATTTTTGTAGTTTTTATAAGAAAAATTGATGTTGAACAAATTATATTTCTTCTGGCAAGCAGACAGAGGCATGTCTTCTCAAATACACCACTCAGTTTTGAAAGTGAGTACAAACACCGTGAACAGTGAGCAGAAATACAGTGAGAAATACAGTGAAGAGTAAACAGAAATACAGTGAACAGTGAACAGAAATACAGTGAGCAGAAATACAGTGAGCAGAAATACAGTGAGCAGAAATACAGTGAACAGTGAGAGATACAGTGAAGAGTAAACAGAAATACAGTGAACAGTGAACAGAAATACAGTGAACAGAAATACAGTGAACAGACATACAGTGAACAGAAATACAGTGAGCAGAAATATAGTGAACAGTGAGCAGAAATACAGTGAGCAGAAATACAGTGAGCAGAAATACAGTGAGCAGACATACAGTGAGCAGAAATACAGTGAGCAGAAATACAGTAAACAGAAATACAGTGAGCAGAAATACAGTGAGCAGACATACAGTGAGCAGAAATACAGTGAGCAGAAATACAGTAAACAGAAATACAGTGAGCAGAAATACAGTGAGCAGACATACAGTGAGCAGAAATACAGTGAGCAGACATACAGTGAGCAGTGAACAGAAATACAGTGAGCAGAAATACAGTAAACAGTGAGCAGAAATATAGTGAACAGTGTGCAGAAATACAGTGAACAGAAATACAGTGAACAGTGAACAGTGAGCAGAAATACAGTGAACTGTGAGAGATACAGTGAAGAGTAAACAGAAATACAGTGAGCAGAAATACAGTGAACAGTGAACAGAAATACAGTGAACAGAAATACAGTGAACAGTGAACAGTGAGCAGAAATACAGTGAGCAGAAATATAGTGAGCAGAAATACAGTGAGCAGAAATACAGTAAACAGTGAGCAGAAATACAGTGAGCAGAAATATAGTGAGCAGAAATACAGTGAGCAGAAATACAGTAAACAGTGAGCAGAAATACAGTGAGCAGAAATACAGTGAGCACAAGTTCAGTGTGCGAGCATGCTTGTTAGATTGATCGGCAGATGAAGTTCGCGGAGACGGCAATGAATTGGTGCGACCGGCGTTGACAACTGGGTGACAATTACAAATGATCCTGGCGACATCTCAGTTGCGACACACCACATCACTCGCGCGTGTGTCTGTCTGTCTGTGTGTGTCAGTGTGTCAGTGTGTTTGCGCTCACAGGTATTCGTGACGAATGTGGAGGTCAAGTGGACAAATTGATCGACGCAACCAAGTGACTAGCACGTGACCAAACATCGATCCCTCGATGTCCGCGGGCAACAAATATTCCACACGTTGATTTATTACTATCATTGTCTTTGTAAAGATTCTCGGGGGAGCCAATAAGTTAAAATCACGAGAAGTTTCCATATCATATATGTCAAGTTATAAACAACATTTTCAGTTCGTTTTTTAATTTGAAATAAATCATTAATTGTGCGTATTGACTTTTTATCCTTGTTTGTATAACGACATGTGTGTGTTAGTGTGTGTCAGTGTGTGTGTCAGTGTGAGAGTACTGGGGTCGTAAGCATCGGTGTTAGCGACTAATGCCACACTGTCGGGAGATGCATTGCAGCTTCTCGACGCACGATAAATCCGCCGTGAGAGAAAGAGAGTGGAGTGATGATGGTAGCAGAGAAAGAGTATGGGAGTGGTAGCAAGAGTGGCACACGCCTATGAGAGCAGCCACTTTAGCACCATCCCAGCACGTGCAAATAACGATAAATGGATGCACTCAATACATTTGCGACTGAGATATCAATTTTCGTCAAGCCGCACGCCAACATACACCCAACATTCGTCCGTCAAAATGTATAAACATTAACCATACTTGACTACTATAAATAAACACGCATAAATATATTTATATGAAACTACACTGAACACTATTTCAGACTGGAACATTCTCAAATTAAGAGCTACGTTTTCTTTGAACCTTTTTTGTGTGTTGTTAAAATAGCGAGTTTTTTTAGCGAGTCTACAAGAAAATGTGTGTGTATGTGTGTGTGTGCACATTTGCATTCGTGACAGGTACATCTGTGTGTGTGTGTGTGTGTGTGTGTGTGTGTGTGTGTGTGTGTGTGTGTGTGTGTGTGTGTGTGTGTGTGTCATGTCCAAATTAGCCAATTCAGATGACTGTGTTGAGACGAGCTGTAACGAGCAGTAATGTCGGGGTATTCAGACGAATTACTTACACTTGGACTGTTCGTAACTGCTGCCTGTCCGCTAGTCCAACCACAAAACACACACACATACACACACACACACACAGACACATTCTTGCTGATATCTGCAGGATGTTGACAATTTGACGTGTTGTTCAACATGTTCAGTCAGGCACGAGGAACATCCTGAGTCTTGTTAGTTGACCTGACTCACACTTGTGTCATCCTTACTTCCTTCCTTATCATATCCTATCCTATATCCTATATTATTATCCTATTTTCTTATCCTATATTCTTATTCTATATTCTTGTCCTATATTCTTATCATATATTCTTATCCTATATTCTTATCCTATATTCTTATCCCATATTCTTATCCTATATTCTTATCATATATTCTTATCCCATATTCTTGTCCTATATTCTTATCCTATATTCTTATCCCATATTCTTATCCTATATTCTTATCCTATATTCTTATCCCATATTCTTGTCCTATATTCTTATCATATATTCTTATCATATATTCTTATCATATATTCTTATCATATATTCTTATCATATATTCTTATCATATATTCTTATCCTATATTCTTATCCTATATTCTTATCCTATATTCTTATCCTATATTCTTATCCTATATTCTTATCGTATATTCTTATCCTATATTCTTATCCTTTATTCTTATCCTATATTCTTATCCTATATTCTTATCGTATATTCTTATCGTATATTCTTATCCTATATTCTTATCCTATATTCTTATCCTATATTCTTATCCTATATTCTTATCCTATATTCTTATCCTATATTCTTATCCTATATTCTTATCTTATATTCTTATCATATATTCTTATCCTATATTCTTATCTTATCCTATATTTCTCCCTTTGCTTCCTTATCAACCCATCCATCCTTTCTTATCAACCACGCCGCTGTGAGTGAACAAACATTTGCACAACTAGCAAGAAACAATCTTACTAATATTATTATTACTATTATTATTATTATTACCGCAATGAACAAAGTGAGGCAGGAAGAGTGCAAGCTGTTTCGTGCAGCCTCTACACGCACCGCACGTGCAACAAATGAGAAACTGTAAGTGCAAGAAAGATGGAGAAAGAGAGATCATGCAGATATACACTTGCACACACTGACATATACGGGTAATAATAATATGAAAATACTTTAATAATATTTGTAATATGAATACATGAGATAATTAATGTAATAAATACATCAGCAATCAGTAATTTCATGTTGAATTCAAACATTTCAGGGAACAATAAGATTCTTTCACATTTTATTAATACATTTTTCATGAAACATTTACTGCTCGTATGTTTCACCTCTAGTTCACAAGTCACACCAATGTATGATGCTTCACACGAACTCCTGAAACGCGTTTGTGCTGGTGTGTTCGTGTGTGTGTGTGTCAGTGTGTATGTGTTTGTGTGTGTGTGTTGGTGTGTGTATGTGTTTGTGTGTGTGTTGGTGTGTGTGTGTGTGTGTTGGTGTGTGTTCTGTGTGTGCTGGTGTGTGTGTTGTGTGTGTATGTCAGTGTGTGTGTGTGTGTGTTCTGTGTGTGTGCTGGTGTGTGTTGTGTGTGTGTGTCAGTGTGTGTGTGTGTGTGTGTTCTGTGTGTGTGTGCGTATGTGTGTGTGTTGTGTGTGTGTGTGTTTGTGTGTGTGTTGTGTGTGTATGTGTTCTGTGTGTGCTGGTGTGTGTGTTGGTGTGTGCGTCAGTGTGTATGTGTTTGTGTGTGTGTGTGTTGGTGTGTTGTGTGTGTGTGTTCTGTGTGTGTGTTCTGTGTGTGTATGTGTGTGTGTCAGTGTGTTGGTGTGTGTTCGTGTGTGTGTTCGTGTGTGTGTTGTTGTGTGCTGGTGTGTGTGTGTGTATGTGTGTGTGTGTGTGTATGTGTGTGTGTGTGTATGTGTGTGTGTGTATGTGTTTGTGTGTGTGTTGGTGTGTGATTAGTGATAATGGTGGGAAAATGGCGGAAAAGGCGTGGTGTGGTTGGTGCATTGGTGTGCCAATGTTGGGTCGTCTAATTGGAGACTAGCAGGAGCTACTACAGCATTACTACTACTGCTCGTAGTTACTAGTTAGTAATTGTGTGGGAACACAGTGATAGTGTGGCTAATAACAGGGATGCACGAGTCCCGTTCCAATTGCCTCCATGAATAATGGTACATTCACTCATTTAGTTCTATTTGTGATGGTTTATGTGTTGCAATGAGTTTGAATCTGTGCTGTCATCAGCAGATAATTTACTAAACCAGAATTATTCCCCACCCATCAAACACACACTAACATTTAACAGTATACGTTTGACACGGGGAAAATCATTGATTTTGTATGATATCACTATAATTTGTATCTGTATCTGTATATGTATCTGTATCTGTATCTGTATCTGTATCTGTATCTGTATCTGTATCTGTATCTGTACCTGTACCTGTATCTGTATCTGTATATGTAACTGTATCTGTATCTGTATCTGTATATGTATCTGTATCTGTATCTGTATCTGTATCTGTATTTGTATCTGTATCTGTATCTGTATCTGTATCTGTATCTGTATCTGTATCTGTAGTTGGTTTGACAGCAACTTTAAGTCTCATGTATTTGCTCAAGACATGGAGAACAAGTTATATAATTAATATTTTATCAACATATTTTAATATACTCGTATGTAGGCCAAACGATCTAAACCTCTCCTGTCTAAATCAAATAAACAAAAATAAAAGCTGAATAATCCTACATATTTTCTGTGTCTTTTTCTTATACTCAGTTTTTAATATAGCAAGTATATTTAACTTAATGTATGGGAAATCCATAATTTACATGTATTTTCATGCAGAGTTTGATGTGAGCAGAAATAATTCCAGACAAGATGTTTCGTGTCTTCTTGACTCGTACGTTTGTTATTAGTTGTCGGTGATACGAACTCAATATCGTCATGAAGAAGATGATGGAATTAGCGATAGAAGGCCGGGTCAGACGTGTTTCCATTAGTCTCATGTCATGTAGTCGCCGCTAATCTGATCGACCCGTGTCGCACGTGCGTGACGACACATTTTTGTGCCAGTTGTCAGCACAATCATGTCGCGATATCATTGTTTGTTCAGCTCTCGGGATTCTGATGAAAAACTGAAATTGTTCACAATATTAGTATTTGATCCTTGTTTGTTACACGTTTATCTATATACACTTTCTTTCAGCGATTTCATTGAATATTTGTGTTTGATTTTTTATCTAATTTTTCTGACCAAACTCTTAATTTTCCAATTCTCTTTCTACATGATTTGGTTTGTTTCTGTTACACATGGGGTCACCGCAGGGTGGTAATAGTGCACTTGCACTCTTCTCATGACACTGAATTTGCCTGTAATTAATAAATAATAATAATAATTATCATATGTGGAGTTTTATTGTTTATAAGCAAATAAAACCAGTTTTATCAAGTTAATATAGTGATGAATAATGCAGTTGAACTTGAATATTTGTATTTTTTGTGAACAATTATCGTAAATGTGTGATTATTGTCAAGTAATATTAGTGCACATGTGAAGAAGAAGAGGTGAGGAACAGAACATCATCACAAAGTGTATTACAGTATGCATGGATGTCAGTGAAGTTACTGTGTGTGTTATTGATACAATGCAGTTTGCATGGTATTTCAGTAGCAGCTGGTTTCTCACACAAGCAGTTGAATAAGCAGATAACATAATATCACCAGGTGTCTCTCTCTCTCTCTCTCTCACATTCCTACCAGCAGTGTAGCCACGCTTAGCTGCTGCTATTTGAGCGAACCTCCAGCTCTGTGCGTCACAAACACAATCATCTCTCTCTCTCTCTCTTTCTCTCTCTGCGTCCTGTGATGTTGTGTGTGTCGGCTTGTTTGAAGCTGCTACCTTGAATACTCTGGCAGAGAGTAGAAATACTCACAGACCAGGGTGCACAAATAGCGCAGATCCACAGTGTTCCCACAACGCTCGAGTACAATGACACCGCTCAATGACAACAACTAGGAACGAGATTTCCTTCTTTAAATGGCCTTTCACCTTTGGCACCTTTCTACGTGTCAATATATAAGGTGCGTGTGTCTGCTGAGTGAAGTTTATGTTGAAATACTACGCTACTCAAAATAGGTGACATTTTAATGAAAATATTTCTGCTGAAAACGGACAATCTCGAGTACTGTTTGTTTGTCATTTTCTGTCAGCATTCTCGACTAACTTGCCGAGATAGGCAGTTTCAACTTGATGAATCGCACTTGTTCATAGTTCACGCAGAATCACGCTAGTCATTTCATCAGGTCCACACGACTCAGCCTACTTTTAGGAAGTTTTACCAAGGCAATTGAGGTTTAAATTGTTCGTTTATAACTCGCGCAACTGCAAGAAACTTTTCGAAAAAATACTACTGGCACGTGACTGCTTTGATATGCTAATGCCACTTGAATTATTCACCGAATTCGCATAGCCAAGCAGAAAATAGTGAAAGTGCTCTATAAATGAGTTAATAAAGAAAGAACGTGTGTAAAATAACAACATTACTGCATATAATATCTCCTGCTAATATGCATCCATCGTCAACTTCAAGCTTCTTCATTGAAGAAGGAGATGGAGGGAAATAGAATAGATTAGTTCATATAATTTTGTTCATACCAGATTGTACATTAAATCATGATGTATCATGTAAATATGTAAATTTAACATGACCAATTCACAAGGTTATAGTACAGGTTCATGAATTTCTGCTAGCGAAAAAAAGCAGTGATGTGGCTGAGTGAGAATACAAGTATTATAATTTGCATACTGTGTTTCACACACGAGTGAACACATCAGAAAGAAGATGGAAGAGGAAGGACCTTGTGTGCAGAGGTGGCATTGAATGTGTGGCGTGAGTGTGCGCGCAGTCGTCGGGAAATTGTCACTTCAAATTACGTAGCAGGTCGTGGTCACAGACCACCCAGGTGTCAGGACTCACGTCGTGTCGTCTTACTCAAGACATCAACGCCTCGACACAAACACACCTGAGCCATTTCGAAATAGCCAGGCGCGACACACACATTATGCGCGACAATTCGTGGTCGGAAACAAAGCAAATATATCTTACTAACATTTATCCACTACGTAACTAGTAAACTACCGTTAAACTGAGTCCAAATTGAATAAAACCTGTGGAAATACTTGTACAATATACTGAGGATTAAATAATAAAAATACCAAAACAATAATTAAAAAGTGAAACACTCCACATGTATGACACTCAACATGTATTCAACAATACACTCAAATATACGCACAATGATATCATGCACAACAAATTCGACAACGCAAACAAACAAACACGAACAAATAATTGCGCTGCCCTTACACAAAGCTCTCACTGTGATGTTAACACACACACACACACACACACACACACACACACACACACACACACACACACACACACACACACACACACACACACACACACACACACACATAATCAGATACCGACATGATTTGTGCAAGAAGGAATTAGACCAAAAATTATACATAATTACGGTGAATGCCTTCATGTATCGTTTCCAATTTCAGCTGATTCAAAATTAATTCTGATTTGATCTATCTGATCTCGGGGGCATTGAAAAATCACCTCACACAAATGATAAGATTATTTCACTTGCTGAAATGAGAACAGTTAAATTTTGCTCGTTTTTTCTCTCACATCGAGTCGGTCAATTTGTAAATGATACTTAATTATCTAGATAAGCTGACTCAGTTAGCGTCTCTTCATGGGAAAATCAGGAAAAATGTCGACTAAATCATGATGAAATCATGCAAAACAGACACAGCCACAAAATCACAAACAGCATGACAAATATCATGCACCGCCGTCAAAAAGCAATAAACAAACAAAACGCTCACACACACACACACACACACACACACACACACACACACACACACACACACACACACATGGTAGAAAATTGATACAAAAGCAAGCGCTGCTACCCGCACGCTGAGAAAGGTGGAAAAATAAACCACGATAATACGCAAAACACAAACAAAAACAATGAGTTTTTGTTAAAAAGAAATGATTAGATTACCGATCGTGTTTCGAACGGTCACAATAATTTCAAACAAAAGTGATTTTCGTTCAGCAACTTGTAGGTGAGGTAGAAATCTGAAGAACAGGAGGTAGTCAAATAGCAAGAAAACAAAATTAGCACACACACTCATTCATGAGACAATACTGGATATGCAAACTGAACGTGTATGTGTGAATGTGAGTGAGTGTTGGTTAAAGTGTTGAGTTAGTGAAGACGACACACGACATGTTCACCATCCAGCATGGCCACTGACATGCAACCTCCACTGTCTTGACAATGACTAGAAGAACGAGGATATGGTGAACCAGTGGAAGCTGTCACAACGAGGTGTCGCATGTTCTCCGGGTGATGACTGCGCCCTGAGGAGGGTGCCGGGGGTGGAGGGGGCTGTGGCGCGTGCCTCTCTATCTCCTCATACTGAGGGTGTCGGTCCACCTCGACGTACGTGTGATAGGAAGCGAGAGAGGGCTGGTAGAGCAGGTCAGAGGGAGAGCGGTATGTGGCTGAGTAATGACGACGTGAAGGCCACCTCGCGCCAGAACCGTCACATATCCCGCGCTCCATGACTGCTGTCCCGCGGTCTCCACTGAACACCAGTTGAGGGGATTCCTCGTGCTCGGAACCAGTGCCATGACCGGAGTCCACCCCCGGTTCAACAAACACCGGCATATCAACACCGCAGTGAGGCAGTGTGTGCCGGGGTGCTGGAGCTGTGTGTATCCCCCCTCCTGCTGGGCCGGCACACCGCAGGGACACCAGAGTACCGCTCTTGTGAGTACCTGCTGCTACTGCTGCTGTCGTGGGGACGGCGGGCGAGGACCACAGAGTCACGTGACCTGCTCGTTGAGAACAGTTAAGCATGGTGTTGACAGTGCCACTACTGGTGCATAATGCCGCGTTGCCATGACGACGGGACGACAAACTGCCGTGCTCGAGCAGACACGAGGGCAACAGGGAACCTCGGTCCAGTCCCTCGCGCACCTTCATACGTCACACAACAACACACTGGTATACTCACCTCATCATGACCGCTCATCTCACGTGCACAAGGAACCCTCATACAACGACCACATTATAGCAAGACATTAGTGAGTAATAGTGACTGATATTAGTGAGTAATAGTGACTGATATTAGTGAGTACTTGTGACTGATAATAGTGAGTAATAGTGACTGATATTAGTGAGTAATAAAGGCTGATATTAGTGAGTAATAGTGGCTGATATTAGTGAGTACTTGTGACTGATATTAGTGAGTAATATTGACTGATATTAGTGAGTACTTGTGACTGATATTAGTGAGTAATAGTGACTGATATTAGTGAGTAATTGTGACTGATATTAGTGAGTAATTGTGACTAATATTAGTGAGTAATAGTGACTGATATAAGTGAGTAATAGTGACTGATATTAGTGAGTAATAGTGACTGATATTAGTGAGTAATAGTGACTGATATTAGTGAGTAATAGTGACTGATATTAGTGAGTAATAGTGGCTGATATCAGTGAGTAATAGTGACTGATATTAGTGAATAATAGTGACTGATATTAGTGAATAATAGTGACTGATATAAGTGAGTAATAGTGACTGATATTAGTGAGTAATAGTGACTGATATTAGTGATTAATTGTAACTGATATAAGTGAGTAATAGTGACTGATATTAGTGAGTAATAGTGGCTGATATTAGTGAGTAATAGTGACTGATATTAGTGAGTAATAGTGACTGATATCAGTGAGTAATAGTGACTGATATTAGTGAGTAATTGTGACTGATACTAGTGATTAATAGTGACTGATATTAGTGAGTAATAGTGACTGATATTAGTGAGTAATAGTGGCTGATATTAGTGAGTAATAGTGGCTGATATTAGTGAGTATTAGTGACTGATATTAGTGAGTAATAGTGACTGATATTAGTGAGTAATAGTGACTGATATTAGTGAGTGAGTGATTGTGACTGATATTAGTGAGTAATAGTGGCTGATATTAGTGAGTAATAGTGGCTGATATTAGTGAGTATTAGTGACTGATATTAGTGAGTAATAGTGACTGATATTAATGAGTAATAGTGACTGATATTAGTGATTAATAGTGACTGATATTAGTGAGTGAGTGATTGTGACTGATATTAGTGAGTAATAGTGACTGATATTAGTGAGTAATAGTGACTGATATTAGTGAGTAATAGTGACTGATATTAGTGAGTAATAGTGACTGATATTAATGAGTAATAGTGACTGATATTAGTGATTAATGGTGACTGATATTAGTGAGTAATAGTGACTGATATTAGTGAGTAATAGTGACTGATATTAGTGAGTAATAGTGACTGATATTAGTGAGTAATAGTGACTGATATTAGTGAGTATTAGTGACTGATATTAGTGATTAATGGTGACTGATATTAGTGAGTAATAGTGACTGATATTAGTGAGTAATAGTGACTGATGTTAGTGAGTAATAGTGACTGATATTAGTGAGTAATAGTGACTGATATTAGATAGTAATTGTGATTGATATTAGTGAGTAATTGTGACTGATAGTAGTGAGTAATTATGACTGGAATTACCGAGTAATTGCGCACCAGGAGACACAGCACTATGACGACTGCCAGTGTTAGTTTGGCGGCGGTGAGGAGACAAGCTAGTGGCAGCGTGTTTAGCTCAAGAAACACCAATTGACAGCAGATACACAGCGAGATGCACGTGAACAGTGCACCACTGCACCTCAGCCAGCCTCGCAACAACACGTGACGAGATTGCTGCTTGCACTGTGCTGTTACCACTGCAGTGGACAGGTGCAATGATGCACGTGCTGCCAGCGATAACAACACCGCACTCATCTGTACACGCACATACACACAACATTAAAAAATATAACAATTATGCAATATTTAGTGATATAAAATTACAAATACAATTTCCATGAAGTTTTATTGATAATTAATATATATGTGTGTGCTTGTATTCATAAATGCATTCTCTATATAAAAATCGTATATGTAATATCATACGAATGAGCTAAATACTTCAAACACTCGCATAAATGATACACCCACACACACCCACACACACACACACACACACACACATAAACACACATAAACACACATTTATTGGCGTCAACAAACTGAGATACATCGTACAAACACGAGGGAGGTGGGTGGAACTTGTGACCTTGATACAAGTGTGATAGATAAAGCCCGGGATATGTTCCACGCCCATAATGTTGGAGCAAATGTGTGTGTGTGTGTGTGTGTGTGTGTGTGTGTGTGTGTGTGTGTGTGTGTGTGTGTGTGTGTGTTGTTCAAATATGTTGGAAATTACAATAAACACAGACTTGAACAGCCGTCGCAGTGAATAAAATATCCAGTTTTCATATCAGCAGCGTTTCAAGCAATCTGTTCTATAGCTTCAACACAGAAATACAATTACGAAAATTTGTCATGCAAACTCATAATTATTAATTACTTTTAATTTTATTTAGCCCGACTGAACAAAGCCTGAAATTTCATGTGTGTGTGTGTGTGTTTGTGTGTGCGTGTGCGTGTGTGTGTGTGTGTGTGTGTGTGTGTGTGTGTGTGTGTGTGTGTGTGTGTGTGTGTGACTGACGGTGACAAAAAGACACGCAGGGGCGACGAAACTGAGCAGAAAATAGTTGCTGGAAGCGAGCCAGCAGTGTCTTGATGATCCGTAACTGCCAGGATCTACAATACAACTGACAGCAACCACAACCAGCGGTGCTCCGTATCCTGCCAGGTAGAAGCACGTGAGTCTGGGCACATCAGTGGTGCGGTCGCTGATCTCGCAGTAAATATGCCACGAGTCAAGTGTTTGCCAGCAGAGCAGCGCCAGAAGCCAGAACTGCAGAAGACCGGCAGTCAAAGCACAACGCAACACATTATCTGTCTGCTGGACGCCGAGTAACATGCTCAACTCAGCCAACAACACGCACACCAGCAGGTTCCTGTGCAGGACCACGCGCACCGACTGCACTGGACGACTGCCTGCACCTGCTATCACCGTCGTTGAGGCAGCCAGCAGCACGAGCAACGCTGCTGAAGCGGCCACCATCACCACACACCCGCCCACATACACCACCACTCGCAGCACGCGCTCGTTGGCGGCCGGCGGGGAGGGTCGCGAGTCCATCAGCACGGCGAAGTTGGTCAGGTGGTCGCACTGGCACGTGGTGTGCGTCTTGTTGGAGGAGAGCACCCAACAGCCCTCATCCGACCACGAGCTCAGAGTATAATCCCAGTAGTTGCAGCTGGGGTTGGAGACATTTTCGGTGACGATATGCCGGAACGTCATAGTCACTGGTTGAGACAGCGATACATGCCGTCCTTCACCCAGCGACGCAGACATCACCATGCTGTTGATAACACGCGCATCTACACTTGGCTGGCTGGGAGACTTGGTGACTGAGTCCAGCGACAAAACTTCCTCCATGCCCGAGTACATGAGGAAGGCGACTTTTGCTGGCACATCAACCACCGAGTCTCTCACGCTAACTTGGGGGATGTAGAGCGAGTTGGAGCCCGAATACCACTGATTGTTGGATGAGGACAGCGGAAATTCCAGACGATCAACATCACGATCCATCGAGTTCACAACCGTCATATCTGCGCCATCGACATACACAAATAGTAAATGAGATGTTCCATCCTAGAATCCCTGTTATATTGAGACAAAACATAGGCCAAACAAAAATCAACGAACAAAATATCCAGCAGCGGATCCATAGTAGTGTTTTTTATGTAGGGCTAAATTATGTATGAGGTAGCGTGCGAGGGTCATGCCTTAGGACATTTTTGAATTATGTATATATACACACACACACACACACTTACACACACAATAATGTACAAATATGCTTTGAGATAATGCTTATATCAACAAATTCTACAGAAAGATACTTTTCTTGACGTCTTTTAGTGAGCCTCTTGGTTATGAGGAGTTGATGGGAACATTTGGGGAGGTTTCAGTCCCCTAAGCCCCCTCTGGATGCGCCAGTGAAAACAACGAAAAAAGAGGAGAAAAACGAGAGAGCGAAGAAGAGATAAACTCACATATATGTCTTTCAATTTCGACAATGCTACTGCCGGGATCATTGTATTCGGCCAGAAGGAACACCACTTGTTCAATGCCAATGAACATTTTGGTGATGGTTCTGGCCCGCTCGGCTGAATCCAGATCCTTCCAGGCCATTCTCTGGTCACGATCCAGCAGATGACTCACTGTCCTCAACACGTTCTCAGTCAGCTGCAGCACAACGGCACGTCGCGCCTGCGAGGACGAGATGTCGACCAGTTGTCTCGCTAGACGTGTGGCCAGTTCTCCTATCAGTCTGCACACAAGTCGCACGTCTCCTCCCAACAAAGACGCGTGCAGAGGTCTGCTTGCAGTCACGAGCTCGGCGGAAATACGCAGCGTAGTCTCGCCGTCCAGTAAGCGTTGCTCCAGCGACGACAGCTGGCGAGATCGACACTCACTGAGGTCCGGACTACTTGTCAGCCACGTGCCCGCCGCACTGCACTTCCAACGAGCGTAGCCGATGGCCCCGGCCGGACATGGGAGTACGGCGAGAGAAGCAGAGGCTGTAGTGGGCCACAAAATACCTCGCGCGGATGTCGACTTGCACCGCACCACGTTCTCATTCGCAACATCGCCCCTATCCGACTGGTTTGAGTCGAAATCAGCAAGTTCATCGCTGGGGTTTCTGCGCGACGTTACCGGCGTTATTACGGGAGGATGAGTGAAACTGGGTGCTGGCGGAGTGAATGCTGCTCCTGTCACGGCTACCCCCATACCAACACACACACACACGGATATATACAAGCACATGCATTCATTTGCTAGCATCATTGAAATCTTCCTCAGATCATGAAAGTGGCGAGAAATATGTATCATCTTCGTTATAAGATAAAGGAATTAATTGTATCCACCTTGTTGCAATATTCACTCTGAAACACAATTAAGAGGAAAATGATCAAACGTTCATTTACCTGCAAAATGAGGTGCCCAGGTAGACGTTGAGGACTTTGTAACAGCCACTGGAGTAGTTGAAGAAGACTGATGATTCTTCATATCAAGATCCCCATCATGATGATGTGTGGCATTGGCTTGATCGGGCTTGTTAATATCTTGTCGATGAATCATGTCATCTCTCACTGATGATGTGTTTGGCTCCGTGGATGAAATGACTGTCTGTATACTGGAGGAGTTGTCGGTGGGGATGTGAGTTGGTGCGGGGGGTGAGGTGGGTGAGTGGACGAGGTTCACTGAAGCGGTGCTGCTTGATGGAGGAACACTGGCCTCCCTGTCATCATGCAGCCACACGCTGGGGTCTGGATACAGCGCGTGCCATGGAGGACGAGGTCTTTGTGTGCTCGTGGTCAGAGCAGCTTCAAAAACAAAAACCAGGTGTTTAACAGATTTTACCGGCTAGCAGATATATTGTTCTATAACTAAACAAGAAATCTAAATTAAATTAACTTTATCAATTTAATATTGAATTTTCAATTTGCAAACAACTCTATTTCTCTGGAATTGAAGCAAATAGTCACATAAAACTTTGCCAGTTTCAGGAATTTTCTCTTTACTAAGCATGACATTAAATGCACAATTTTGATTTTAAAAAATCACTAGCTTATAAAATTTAATAAACGATGCTGAATATAACACAAAACACAATCATGCATAAATAAATACGATCAAATTCACCATGCAGAACTATTTTTCCAAACAACGCTCTAGCATGCACCTATTCTAAATGCCATGCAAAAATGTTGAATAAAAGCGATTTCATAAGAAAATATTCCCAGTCGAATGCAATTAAGAGTGAAAATCACAAGCGCATGAATAATTAAGTTAACTGAATGAGAAGCATAGAGAAACGCGAGTGACAGACGGAGCAGAAAGTGCGAATGAAAAGAAAACGGAAAATTGAAAGCAAAGCGCAAATTTAGTTCAAGCAGAAAATATACAAATATTCTAATATATCGTGCATTAATACCGAGAAAACATAAAAACTGAACATGCCAGGTTTACGAATAAGGAATGAGTGGAAATTCTAGAAAAAAAATACGAAAATGCAATACATGGAGCAAATTATCCGATCTCGTGACTCATTTTCACCTGGACTTTTGCAGAAATACTGAATTTCCAGATATTTATAAGTTCCGGGACATGATTCGCCGAATGTTGGCACATCGGCATCAATTGAGCAGACTTGTTGTCTTGCACAACTGAATGTCATCATAAATCGCTTTATCACTGACATCAGCTTTGCATAAAACCTCTTACATTCATTTATCATTGAAAAAAGACATTTACATGAACTGAATTCTTCAGCCACAGCGATTTATCTGATATTTGCATATTTGAGTTTGTCAATCGCAAACAACACAGAACAGAAATGCGAATCTCAAATCGACTCAGCGCAGAAAAGGTACAATACACCCCGCTCAGAGCAGAACATTTTCAATCATTTCTCCAGAGTTAGCACCTCAAACGCCCGCTAAAACACACTTATTTTACAAATGGAAATATTAGCAGCGGTTCTCTAGGTGACATGGCTCATGAAATTGCCAATTTTTTTTCTAGTCTCAATTTTTATATTAGTCTAAATTTTCGCTATTGGTGATAGGAAAGTGTAGGATTGAAGGGTTTAAATGTAGCGAGATTTCATGCATCCTTCTCCAGAGAAAGAGGTTAGTCAGAGCCAGACCTCGTGCTAGTGGAAGAAACACCCCTTGATGTACGTGCTGTACAGGAGCATGATTTAGTAACTCACCAGGTGCACATTTGTAATGAACCTCGATATATTTAAAAGTTCCCGGGCAAGAATCACCGAATTGTTCGGCCGAAATATGAACACTACAGCTGTTCGTTACACCGCAACTGAAAATTAATAAACAAAAAAAACAAAACAAAATAAGAACAAAAAAACAAAATAATTTTTTAAAATAACATTTTAGTAGAGAAAACACAAAAGATAGAACAATAGGTATTTTTCTGTATAATTAAAATATACATATATGCATATTACAAGTAAGTGATTGAAACAAAATAAATCATGATAGAAGAAATAATATTTAAAAAGAATAAATGTTTAAGTTGGCGGTTTTACATCAACATCAACATCAAGTGAGCCCGCAGGTGATGTTTATCTGACGAAGACATCGACACGAGAGGAGTTGGAGAGTGACAGGCGCGTGGGCCGCACTCTCTCATTATCACCTAACACTGGTTCATGCGCTATCGACACTCGGGCACCTACAATCTGCACAATTAGTGTCATGCTAGTGCGGCGGCAAAAAACCGGCCGCGTGCGTATAATATGAAGGCAGGGAGAAATGTTGACTGTGTCATTACCAGCTCACTGACTCAGGTCGCACGCACGCTGACACGCACGAGCTCTCCACGACCCTACAAGCTTAACTTGGTGTTGCCTCGAAATGTTCCAATGGTACCGCGTGTGAAAACTGAGCAGGAAAATAGTAATAGAAGGAAAATTGTGAAAATTCAAGTTGTGGAACATGGTTTTACTGGAATTCACTGCGTGCACGTGTTTAACATCGCTATAATTGAATATTCCACGAAAAATTGCCAAACTCTGTCTTTTCTGGCAAGTTGTCTGTGTGAATCGGCCGCCTGTCTAAATGTCTTGCTATTATTGTCTTCTGAGTTGCACAACTGTCGACAATCTCGGCGGACGCCAAATCAACATTGCACGTGCCAAAGTTGCAGGGCAATGTTGAGACACTTGGTTGACAGGTGGACTGGAAAAACAAGGTTGAACCTGACTTGAAAACCTGTCTGCACAAACACATTTTATCTCTACACTGTTAGAAATAAACTCACCTTTTCTGAAGAACGCGCAGTGATTTTGGCGACATGCAATTGACGCTCCAGTCGGTGTTGCCTAGCTTGTTGCAAATTGTTATTGAAAAACGACCAAAGTTAGCACGGACCAGTTCTATCAGCTCTCCTTCACCGCACGAAATGTTCAACGTTGTTCCCTCACATGCGTACACCGTGTCGTATTCACCTGCACAAACACAGACGCATAATTCCCAGTGAGTTTCATTTAGACGCGCCACTATAGCTAATGCACGAGAATTAAGACAAAAAACACGATCAGGTCGGCATGAGACAGGTTCGTTGATGAGACATGGTCAGTATCAATGAGGCAACGCACAATGCGATCGGGCTGGGGAACACGATATTGCGCCTTATATATTGCGTCTCGAAGGAGACAGTGTCATGCATACTGACTACACCATGACTATTTCAGATGAGCTCTGCGACACACGCGTAGATGACACACCTCATCGGGGATATCAGATGACAGCCGGACACACACACACACACAGCAAGTATACACGAAGAAAAAACACACACACACGTACATACATACGTCTGTCTGAGTCTGAACAAATAGTCAACGTGAGCAGAATTAATTATACGTATTAGCCCGGCATCACAGACAACCCCACATCTCAAAATACAAGCTCTCTCTCTCTCTGTGTGTGTGTGTGTGATTGGACAACAGTTATAGCCAAGTAATAATGTGTTGTAGTGTCGTGTTACCAGTCGCCAACATGAAACAGGAGGAGCCAGGAACTACCGCACGTGCCAGTAGAAACTGGTACCCAAGTGGAGTAGTTCAGGGAAGCTGCGATCATAACGAGATATTCATTCTTGTGTTGTCGAAGATACAGCCAATTTGCATGATTGAAATTGATTGATAAACTTCAACTAATGAATAACCCGAGCTTTTATGCTGGCAAAAGTTCTAAAACTTCGAAACCAAGCAGCTACGCAGTTCTACGCATGGTAACCATATAGAACGCAGCTCCGCAGAACAAATTTGTCTAGAATATAAATCAACATTTGAACAAAACTCTATGCAAAACACACACAATTATACGTAACCAGAAATATATTAATATTGAAATTCCTGTATAATATAGATTTAGATTGAAAAAAAAAATACTTATTGGATTTATTGTTATATCGACAGCGAGTGCGTTCTCGGAGTTAAGAAAAACAGATGCAATTCGTGCGTTGTTCTTGCTGCATGCGAGTGTGGAACAGAACACAAACAAACGTACGTGTACAAACCGTGTCGGAGTGTGTGTTTATGAGAGAGAGTGTGTGAGGGGACAGAGGTGCGGAGGTGAATGTACTAGGGAGGGAGGCGGCGACACCCTCGCGACCAGCCTCGCGCGACGACAGGAGTAACGACCGCCACCGTTGCTGTGACACGTAACGAGCCCTACACGACTAGAATCTACATACACCGCCACACCAGCACACACACACACAGCGCACGTGAAGTAAATCACGTGCCGGCGGGTGGCGGATAAAGTGGTGACACAAACATGGTCACGAGCTGGATCAGGTGAAACCGCTTCTCTCTCGAGCTAGCAGCCATCAGACACGCACAATGCGCCGGCCTCAAAACACCGCATCAACGGCATTTGTGGATAGCGGAAATAATATCAAGTAGAACAACATTGACAATGCAATTATGAACAAGCCAGAAATGACACCAGTGTGTCCAGTACGATGCAGGCACCTACCTGACACACGCAGCTGGTATAATTACCACGTGTGCACGTGCTTGTGTCCTCCAGCTCCCAGGAGACCGTCTACCACCACCTCGCTGGCAAATTACAGCTTATAGTTAGGTAGGCTGGTGTTGGAACCACGGAGCAACACAAAACAACTCAAGAATTGGCATGACAACTGTGCCGATCAATATATTACCAGCGCATTTGTGAAACATTCGACTTGAAATAAACGCAGTATGAACATAACTGAGTCTTGCAAGCAGGGATGTAGATTTGGGTCGAGGCTCGGGGAGATGACAGCCATCATGCATTTATGTTCCAAGTTGACTCAGTTGGTTAATTGCATGAAACCTTCAATCTTTTTATGCCTAGTCAATTACAACACATATACCTCAATGAAAAGTATATAACTGCATACACACACTTTTCGTGTAGTTTTACTTTTTACTACGCTGATTTTGACGATAATATACTCAATGAATTGAACTGAGCGGAATTATATATCCCCCCAGCCATTATGTCGGGGGATATATATATCCCCGTATCCCCGGATCTACGACCATGCTTCCAACGATCGACAAGCAGAAAACAACACGAGAATGTCCAGAATGGTGGTGCATTTGCGAGAGTGTAGGAAGGTACGATGAAGATACATCTGATGTTGGAATTATAACAGGATCGGTCGGGTCAATTAGACTTTCGCTGCCAACAACCTTGAACACTTCTTCTCCTATCTAACAATTACAGTCGGAGAATGCAAAAAACACGCCGGGCGGCGGAAAAACACAGGGCCCGTCACACATCGGAATTCCTCGATCCGAGAATGAACAGAGTCGAGCAGGTGGAGGAAATAAGTGGGCCGAGTTAATCCGCACACCGTTATCGAAGCAGAAACATTGGGACAGCACCAGTCAGAGGCCGCGTGAGGCACAACAATAGATCGGTCGAGAAGACGACCGTCACAGAAACGACAGGGCAGTTCGTCTGACAAGCGGCACAGATAGATGGATTGTCGGCGACTTCTCAGAATGCAATAGGCAAGCTGTAAAGACCGCTTCCAAAAACTCATCTTCGCTACACATCCGGTGCCTCGTACGAAAATGTATGTACCAGTAAAAAAGTCGGGTATTATCCCCAACACATAGAAATATACATTATATCGAGCTTCCTGCATTATTCAATCAAGGCTAACATGAAATAAGTGATGGAGTGTTCAACTATGGAGCCACACAACACTCAAACGTACTTGGAAATATTGTAATGTAATGTAATGTTATGTAATGTTAAATAATATAATGTTTCATCCAAAACATGTTCAAATTTGCATTGGAACAACTGCATTATCTGGTTTGACCATGATAGCCGCCTGTCAGACAAATAGATCAATGATGATCTCCGAGCCTCTGAACTTTCACTCATAGAAGGGCACGCGCTTACACAAGCCGCTTGCTTGAAGTGGCCATACTCCACCGGAGGCTAGCATGAGCGCCGTTTATCGCTCAACGATCAGGAATCACGATAGGTGTTGTCACGAACACCGACACACACACACACACACACACACACACACACACACACACACACACACACACACACACACACACACACACACACACACACACACACACACACACAATAGAAGAGCTATCTGGTGGAGCCGTTGTATGTGAGAAAAACGTGGATAAAAAGCTGCTTGCACAACACTGCGCGTTAATTAGCGATTTTCATGCAGCCGAGCGTTGCAACACACACACGCGCGCGTCATGCAGATGAAGCGAGTGTGTAACAAAAAGCGCCAGTGTAAGGCTATTTCCGGAGGATGCCAGGCCACTGGCACAAGTGCTGAATACAGCCTTTCAAGGGTGCTAACAAAAACATCACACACACAAACACTGTGTAAGCTGTCTGAATGGATGTTTGGCGGCGACCATTGAAGGGACCGATACGGGAGACCAAGTCGCACATCTGAGAGCGTCTGAGGATCTGACGTCACGCTCTCTCACACTCAGAGAGGGAGGGTGTGGTGTCATGCAGGTGGCCGGCAGAGAAGCAGACACAAAAACACTCGCCGTTCATGCTGGAGCCGCGGATCTGCGGGCATCTCGGAGCGGAGCGATGAGCAGGTCTATCTGCCACTAATGGCGCGCTGAACGCGGCAATTACCGACCGATTCACGACGAAACCGGCGCAACATGATATCATACGGGTCGAATATGTGTGCGACACGGCCTACACAGTGACGTGTGAAGGCAATGTGTGTATAAGATGTGTGCATAAGATGTGTGTATAAGGTGTGTGTATAAGATGTGTGTATAAGATGTGTGTATATAAGATGTGTGTGTATAAGATGTGTGTGTATTAGATGTGTGTATAAGATGTGTGTGTATAAGATGTGTGTGTATAAGATGTGTGTGTATAAGATGTGTGTGTGTATTAGATGTATGTGTAAGATGTGTGTATAAGATATGTGTATAAGATGTGTATATAAGATGTGTGTGCGAGCGAAATACAGTTGGAAAACAAGAAAATATATAACATTGTTGAGCGGGACTGATGTTTATATGTCACGAGATTACGACACGCTGAAAACTAGTGAACGAGCCAGTCTACACAACGAGATAATTGAAGTGCAAAACTCCATAACACACACACACACTGACACACACACACACACACACACAGGCACCAAATTGACACTTCTAGGCGACACAATATGCTGTGAAAAGTCATAGAGGCTCGTGCACGATCCATTTACTGACAGCTGATGACAGTTTGAACGCCGGCTCGTTAGTGCTGCTTTTTCTCGCAAGAAACTGCTCTTTCTCTCTTTCTCTCTATTGCTTGGCCCGATATGACCGAGCTGCAAGCTGGCACATAACGTGTTTCATAACGTCACCAAGCACACGCTCATTTGCACCAGCAGTGACGCAAACACTGGGGCAACACACACTGTGTTCAAGGAAACGTGGTCACCAGAAACATTTGGCGGAGGGGATCAACGATACACACGAGGAAAACTGCGAGAACGCAAACAAACTGCGCTCGCTTCCTGTGCGTTATCAGACATCAGGGCCGTTTTATCTCGCACTGGCGTCCTTCTCGGATAAACATACAAAGACAGGCAGATGGGCAGATGAACTTGTATTGTGTGGACAAGCGTGCGCGCGCGCAGCAGAGTACAGCTCCATTTACCCATGGATAACAGAGCAGACCCGCGGTATTGTCAGGGTGCACTGTGGTTGTCGGTGTTGGGTGCGCGGCGGCGGCGGCGTCGTGGTTGGAATGCACCTGCCCTCACACACAGCAGGACCACTCGCTAAACTGGCACAAAACACCCCCCCCCCCCCTGTCCTCTTGTCCTGCTCACTAAGCGAGATACGCCGCTGAGCTGCGCGTATACAGCGTGAACAAATACTACAAACACGCAATACGATATACATACAGCATACGAAATAAGACGTGAAAATATGTATGTAATAAATCAATATACGTAATATACACAAGCTGTACAAAATCTATCTGTGTCCAGTCAATCTTTGTACAAAAATATGAGAGCAAAGTGTATATTTAGCAATATATACATGTGTGTATTTGTATGAAGGTAGCATATAATGCGTTGCAGCTCGCCGGATCAATGCAGTTCTATGTCCAATCTGCCAATATTCGCGAAATACAAACACACACACACACACACACACACACACACACACAGACATACTGTGTGTGTGTGTGTGCAGCCACCCTAGCAGTTTCCCTCCTCCAGACGGCTACATCACGAGGCAATGTGAGTCGCTGAATGGGGCATTTTTTGCCGGCACCCCTCGAGTGCACGCGCTGTCAGCACGCAGGGTCGTTTGCAATAAATTCTCTGCTTTTAGCCGATTTCATCGCGGTGATGTTTTCTCGAGGGAACATTTAACGTGTCAGCGGGCCAGTACATTGGCAGCTCGCGCAGTCACAAATACTGATTGTGCACATCAGCAACAAGCAATAAGGTAATACCGCAAACCAACAAATATGACCGAATATCACAGAAAAGCGGCGACTTTTCGTCCAGTAAATGAACATGGATTGATATACAGTACTTCAGAGCTAGTATTTCCTCATGTTAATCATGAGTGTGGGACAGGCTGTTATTACACTTGCACTCGGTTCACACACTGCACCTCAACTACTGCTCTCTGAAATAGCGTAGTTTGTTATTCATCCTTAAAAAGTGTTTCATGTATGCAGGACGTCTCACACACATATAAGTTCCAGTCTGTCTGATGTTCTGACACTGATAAGTCCGTAAAGAAGCTTTTGCTTATTGGACTTTGTAAACATTGATCTGTTAACTTTTTCAGTTGTATGCAATAATAGTGAAATGTGGGAATGCACTTACTTACTTCATTTACTGTTTCTTCTCCCAGTAAACTCGACTGGTACGATAAATCCTGGACTGGATGCGCCAGTAATAGGCAATTAGGTGAAGTGCAAGCGACAAGTGCTGTAGTGAGAAGGTGGATGGTGTTTGTTGTGTTGTGTGTGTGTGTGGTGTGTGTTGGTGGCTCGACATACACACACATACCTCGACCACTGACACAAGCCAGCACTGACACCATTGCAAAAAGCAGGCTGGAATACGTGGCGACACACCTTATCACCGCCATCGGAAACCGTATCTGTTGACAAAAACACACACACCACAGCCATGGTCATCCACTAACACTGACACACACACACACACACACACACACTGACACACACACACGCACACAAACACGTACAATGGTTCCGCACTGTAACCCTCACCCACGCACACTCTCACCGTGCATAAAATAAACACCAAAACATTACAGGAGGGTAGAGAAGAATTTCTGAAAGTTAACGTGATAAAACGTGCACCTTAAGAGGAGTATTTTAACTGGGATAAATAGAACATCTGACTATCTGACTGCACCAAGCAAAAGCACGCCTAGTATGGAATGCAGGTGCATGTATGAGCGAGAATACCTCGGTACCCACGACAATGTTTGAACAACTCATCAATTTTCCGTGATATGCCGGAGAAAGAAGAGATATATGAGCGGTGTAGTGGAGCGGGTGCTCGTGGCGACCAAGACGCCGCGGGGAGCGGAATGGTGGCCACGAGCAGCATATGGTGCCCGGCCGCACAACGGTACAGTTCAAGAGCTAACACTGTCGGACAATTGAGTGACGCCGCTCACAAAAAGCGTCGGTGATGCGGGCAGGTCAGAGCCGGGGTCATAGCCGGGGTCACAGTCAGGTCAATTCTCATATTGACTGCGTCGACATGCTCTCGCTCTCGAGAAACCCACAATACAAATACCTCAATTCAGGATGGACGCTCGCGTGCAAGCGGAATTAGTCGAGTTTGTTCTGTGAAATTGGGTCCAATGCTGTACCAATGGCCAAAAAGACCCACTTCATGATGAACTGGCTTGATTAACATGTCAACAACGCTACAACAAATATCAATCACACAACAACACTAATCAGGTTAAGTCACTGGCTCCCAGCACGGCAGTAAACTAGTAATTTTTCGAGGAAATGGAGGGATGACAGGAAAATGCTGATCATTCTGAAAATCGAGAAAGCCTTGCGGAAACTGGTATTAGATAAGGTCATTTGAGATGCAAAATATACCAATAAAATGAATAATATGTAAAATAAATTGTCAAACATTACAATCACACCTCTAGAGTTTTAGTTTAGCCTTATATATCAATGTTAACATGTTTGGTCGTTTTCCTGTGTATTTGTTGAGTGAAACCCACATATTTCAATGTATTTAGTTTAAAAGACGGTGTTTTGTTGAAGCGAATTTAATTTTTTAGATGACTGAGTGAAGTACAAGTATTGGATTTGACTAAACATATGATTCACATGGATTATTAGAATGATGAGACATTGATGGCGCAGATATTTGAAATGTGGCGCTATTTGTCCTGCTTTCTGCAAATTCGCAGCAACTTCGCCACTACACCAGTTGTGGGCGTACTGATCCTTCTTGTCAGTGATTTCTTCACTCTGCTCTCATCAGGTTACGCATCGGCCACACCTGGCTCACGCACGGTCACATTTTCCGCGGATCTTCTCCGGATGAGTGCTCCCGCTGCCGCACTCGTCTTAACGTAGAGCACATCATCCTGCATTGCTCAAAATACAGTCTTCATCGACAAGCTCTAATATCGGGCACGACACACAACGCCGCTTTATCTCTTGATAACCTTCTGTATAATTCTCAGTTCGTGCCACTGCTTTTGAAGTTCATCATAGATACTAAACTATATGAAAACATATAACAGTTACTTGAGTAATGATTTCCATTAACTATCATTTATTAATTGTATTATTCCTAGCACCAACACAAGTACCACAATTATCTGAGGTGCTTGTGTGACAGCAACGTTGCATTGTGTGATCCCTGTATCTGAGCCTAACCTGTGCTATATGCAGTAACCAATAACAACAACAACAACAACAACAACAACAACTTTCTGCAAGGATAACCAGTTAGTGAATTGTTTTTTAGGATATTAATTTAACCAGTTGGTAAATTGTTCTCTACTATGTCAAATATTTTGTTTGCATAGTACGGAATAAGGAATAGTTTGCAGACTTATGATGAAGTACAAATACAAATATAAAGTAGTGTTCAGTTCGATCCACAATGATTGGATGAGTGTATGACACTGACACCATTCTCTTAAAATATATGTAAAAAACAAAGCCCAATGTTGACTCAATTGCCTGGTGGACATTGCCGATCTTCTTATGATCTCATTATGAAACTGAGCTCTTGCTGAACTGTATATTTAAGGTACAGCAAGCAACGCGTCTATTACTTGCCACTGTACATTTCCAACTGAACTAAACTGTATATATATATGTTTTCTTCATTTTCTTCTTGTATTTCATTTGTTCTTACTTTTTTCAAGGGATATAAGCCTTTATGACTTCCCCCGACACATGCAAATATGTTGTTTGGTGTTATTATATGTTTACTGTGTCGTTTCGAAATACAAATACGAAATACGATAAATGCATCGTCGTGATTTGAGGTATTTTATATCGTTATTTGCTGTTGTGGATTTGATTTTATGTCAGTATTTTCATATACTCTGATATGTCGTGTGTTATTGTAATTTGTTTAGAAATTATTGTCGTTTATTATTTGTTATTGTAAATTGTTATTTTCATACACTGATATGTGAGTATATGAAGTTGGTATTGTAGTTGGCCATGGTTAAATAAGGTCCTTACACTCACACACTGACACACACACATGTACTGAATTTAACATCAACAAATGGAGGTAATTTCGCGAGTTGATAAATCCACCTCATTTGAGAGCTAGAGTATTGGCGGATATTTGGCACGCGCTCTCTTTCTCTCTCTGTGTGTCGTCAGAAGGATTTATCAGGCTTGCAAATACATTCTAGTTTGCTAGCAGCGACTTATCAGCATTAAATGACGTAAGCTGTCTTGTCAAACATACAAAATCAACGGTCTGAATAACACTAACAAGGCCAAACAATATTATCATCAAACACACATACATGCACTGACGTTTACATGTGTTTTGTATGTGTGTGTGTGTTGTTTGTTGTGTGTGTGTGTGTGTGTGCGTGCACGTGCTGACATGTGGCACGCAGGCTGAGATCGGCGTTGAAAACAATAATAGCCTGGAAGCAGCGACGGACAACTTGAGCTGCATTCCATAACATCCAATAAAACCCGGGCCATTGACGAGATGAGAGCAAAAAAGCACCGAGAAAGAGAACAATAGCAGAAAGAGAGAGGAAGCACGAGCGCTCGAGACGAACAAAGAAAAAAAGCAAATTAAAACAAGTTCTGAAAGTTGAAATAACCGATTGGTGGAAATAATAGCAGAAGATATGATAGATGAATGGCACGAGATATTCACTCAAAATTGCTCGCATAATTCCACACTTGAATAAAACAATTTATCCAACATTATTGCATTTTTAGTCGGGCATTTTTGTTTATATAATTCTTACAGTATATTTTGTGGCAGTAGCAAGCATAAAACAAATGATACTAAATAACCGGATCATATCGATTGTAAAGCTTCCTCGAATTTCCGCACTACATAACACAACGTGCTGCATAAAAACTAACACTCACACACAGAAATAATGTCTTATCATTCTCAATGCGAATTCAATATTCAATTCTGACAAAAATACTGTTCTATAGGATACTTCTTGCTTTGATTATCAACTCCCAAATCATGCTGAAGAACACAAGATTTAGACAAGGAAACAGGATTCAGACAAGAGCGATTGATTGTGTCCACAAGTCGGTGCTCAGAAAGCAGTACATCATCGCAGATCACATACTAATGTAGTGCTTTCAGAGAGAGAGAGTGCTACCATCCCACATGCACCGGACACATACACGTGTGCTCGTGCACGAGGAAGCCACAGACAAACACACACACTAATTGAGAAATGTGCTGATTCGCTGACATGCGAACACAAACTGAATTACAATTACAACGAGGAATTTGGTGAATGATCGAATAACTGCAGCCAATACAAATCAATCAGACTGACTGAAATGTACTGTGTTTACACTGTGTCCGAATAATCTAGCGTTATCGCCATACGAAATTCAAACAATTCTGCACGATGCCGAATTTCCGAAAAATGGTGAATTTGGAATAAATGTCAACCACACACACACACATAGCTTTTGTTGAGAGGAAAGATGGAACACTGAAATGATGAGGAGTTATCTGGAAATATGAGAACATCTGATTATCTGATAAATACAATCTGATATCGGACGAAAAAACGCCAGCGATGAAATGATGACGTGTCTGTTGAGAAAAAGAGACGTTTTATTGTGAAGGAACAAAATTAAGCTGGTGAATTCAGTTGAAAGGATGATCGGAGAATCAAACGCGATCATTGTCAGTGTGATCTTGTCTGATCCATCACGAAGCAGACACAAACAAAACTCTCACACAGGCTCTCACTCACACGCACGAGGAGAATCACGTGGACACGCCAGCGATTGTTTGTGTGTGTGTGTGAGTGTGGGATTAGCGAGGCAGTTGGACAATGGGGTGCTGCCATTGTGCCTCAGCCACAGCAGCACGATGAGCCCGCGTCAGCACGAGAAAAACGCTGCATTGTGAATATGACGATATGCACGTGCACAACCAGACCGTGCTGCTATGCTGTGGTGTGTTGTGTTGTGGTGTGGGATAATCAGCTGTCTGAACTGGTAATCACATGGGGATGTGCGCATTGAAAGAGCTCATATGTGTCGCAGATACATGGTGTCAATGAGGAACGCGGATTTGCGGCGGTGAGATCAGCGAGATAATGCACGTGCGCACGCTGTGAGTGACGCCTCACACGGCAGCGGTTTCATAGCACCGGTCTAATCCTGCCCACGTAGAACATAGGTGGTGGTGGTGTGAGAACGAACACGACACGCTATGACAACATCAGCGACACTTCAACCAGCTCCCCAACAAGTGCATATAGTTGAGAAGTGAATGAACGGACGAGCTGAGTGGAACGAATGAGTGGAAGATGAGAAAAGCCTCATTTGTGATCTGATTCAACTAAATATATCAGTACAATTAACAGAATTCATCACTAGAATTCATGATATTAAATTCAGCAAACATAAAACTAATTTTATCAGCTGAAAACCATTGAGAATGACAAAATATAGGTGGAAAATAACAACAAAGGAGGCAACGAAGACAACGAAGGATAGACGTAGAAAATAATGAAGAATATACGTAGAAGATAATGAAAAATATAAGTAGAATATAATGAAGAATATACGTAGAAGATAATAAATAATATAAGTAGAAGATAAAGAAGAATATACGTAGAAGATAATGAAGAAAATACGTAGAAGATAATGAAGAACATAAGTAGAAGATAAAGAAGAATATACGTAGAAGAAAATGAAGAATATACGTACGAGATAGACAAGATAAAATCACAAATTAAGATTAAACACAACTCAGATCAGAGTAAATGAATTACGTCAATAATTGACGCTGACGGAAAAATTCGCCTGAAATAAAGCATGAGAAATGGAGCAAACACATAGTGCTGGTAGAAATACTCATATAAACAGTACGGCAATGAAGAAGCAGAATATATAGCAGAACGTGAATTATGGTCAAATAAAATATTACGATGTGTTGAAATTTTAAACAGCATTATATTGATTTATAGCTTGGCTTTCACAAGTGCTGACAAATTTATCCACGTGAATTTACAGTATTTTGTTGTGGGGAAATATTGTTCACAAAAACACGCACCCAATGTGAGTCACCGCATTCCTTGCTGAAGCTCGCACGATGAATCACAATAAGCACAGATAAGTTCCACACACCCAGTATGTGTCACAACACTGATATACACTCACACCCAAACAACACACACATCAAGCCAACCTCACACGCACGCGCACACACACAGCACCACGTAGCAACTCAGACTGACTAGCCAAATACACAGCGAGAGAATGGTTGACATTTCTAACACCAGAGGGCGCTGTTATCGTGTGAACCAGCGTGACGAATTGTTCTATTCGATAATCACTTTCTCTGTTGTATTCAAGCGCGGTTAATATACTGATTATTTCAACGATATGCTAAAGTATGTGGTAATATTAATATATGTTACTTATGAATGCGAGGTGTTTTTGCTGCTTGTCAAAATAAGTTGAAAAAGGCAGCAATAATCGTTTTACGTCGGAATATTGGAACAAAAAAAAAACTTATTAATTCGGCGTCAATTAAAATCAGTGTCGTCGAGGAGCGATAGAATGCAATGCACGAGATTAATAAAAATAGTAATTGAAAAGTTTTATATCAAGCAAACTCTCAATTTGACGGGCAAATATTATCATTTGTGGCTATGCTTTGACTTGCAGAATATCAAATATAAACATATGAAAAGTTCAATGAATTGTGGCACTGAAAGTGCAGCTGGCAGGACATCACGAGCTAATGACCTGACACCAGTAATCGGTCAATTCGAGCCATGTCAAAAACCAGCATACAAAACTCGTACTTATCAGTAAAAACTGCGGTGTAAAAACGAGGTGCTACGTGCACTGTTCCACGTGAAAATACCAGATGCAAACTTGATTTATCAACAAGAACAGCAGGTTTCAAGATACATGGCAAGTGCATAACACGTGGAAACACTTGGAGGACACCTCTGAAACAATGACCAGCTGATACGAGAGACTTGTGATTTAACCATCACACTTCTTACAGCAAGTTTTTACCGAACCTCTTTGAATCAACAATAAAAACACACTTACAGCGCGCACGTGCAAGCTAAACATCTCAATTTTCATCTGTCACTTGTGAAAGTTTCAGTATAATGCGGCTATTGCAGAAAACATCTCGTGCGTTTGAAATTAGGTATCTCATATTGCATGAATTATAGTCACCCCTGTAATAAATATGTTGTCAGTGTTGTGTATAGCGCTGCTGGTATAAAATGCACAGTCTCGTTCAACGAACATCATGAAAACATCAAAATTAACACGCAACAAAGGCATGTTTTGTTTGTGATAAATAATTTCTGTCTTAATAGTCTCAACACACGCCATATATTTATAATTGCTGGCAGAAAATAGAATACCTATGATGTTATAATCATCGGCGACGCGCAATTATCAATTATATTGTCGGTTCGTATTTCGTGCAAAAACGTCGTGATCGTGCCAGTTTGCATGCGTTGCCTTCAGTGAGACTGTGGCTGAATACTTTCTGGTGGATTTTTAGCGGAGGTGCCATGCTGTCGTCGAGCAGGTGATTTTTGCCGTTTTTTCTCGGAGACGGCGTTCAGGGTCACGCTCGAAGAGGCAGTGAAAAACGGTTGAACACGCCAATGTGCGTAAAAACGTATAATTATCGACATTGAGAACAGGAAGGGTGGACGGTTGCGGTGTTCACTACCAAGATGGTACACTGGAATGGTAGTTACTGAGTCTACACAAGGAACACGGACCACCACTGAAGAACACAACCAGACGACACGAACAATTGCATAAAAAACAAGCACCAATTGCATGTCAGCGAATCAGCACATTTCTCAATTAGTGTGTGTTTGTCTATGGCTTCCTCGTGCACGAGCGCACGTGCATGTGGCCGGTGTGTGGGGTGGTAGCGCTCTCTCTCTCTCTGAAACCACTACATTAGTATGTGATCTGCGATGATGTACTGCTTTCTGAGCACCGACTTGTGGACACAATCAATCGCTCTTGTCTGAATCCTGTTTCTTCGTCTAAATCTTGTTTCCTCGTCTAAATCTTGTATTCTTCAGCATGATTTGGGAGTTGATAATCAAAGCAAGAAGTATCCTATAGAACAGTATTTTTGTCAGAATTTTATATTGAATTCGCATTGAGAATGATAAGACATTATTTCTGTGTGTGTGTGTGTGATAGTTTTTATACAAATGAAAATATACCAGTCACAAATGATACACAGCACAATTAACGATTTAAGAGAAATTTTACTTATATAAGCTACTTATAAGCTGGGCAGTGAAGCAATGAACATTGTTTATTACTCAAATTTTCAGCTCCACTCGTCCAAATGTCTACAGAAAATGAGCGATCAGTTAGGTTTGCCAATTGGCTCGTTGACGATCAAACAGTGATTTCAACGAAACCAACACATCGTCGCCAATCAATCCATAAACAACAGTTTTGAATTTAGAATTTATTATTGGCCAAAATCACCGAAAACACACGAAAAAACATTTCAAATGAAGAATCGCCGAATTAAAATATTTATATTCCACCCCTGCCCTCCCCATTTACCCCCCCCCCCTCCAACAAAAGCTCCATTAATAAATTCCTTCTTTTTTCACAAAATGTTCAAGTCGAAAATTCTATGCGTGCACATAAATGATAATTACTAGGAGCTAATGCGGAGACCCCCACAAGTTCACCATATCCCCCATCCTACTCCCCCCAAACCCATTAATAGTTCAACAAAACTACAGGCAAAATATCAAGCCGAAATATAACCCCCACCCCCGCAAAATTTAGCCAAGAATTTCGCAACAATTGTGCCACACAACACACATTCATACACATACGTACATGCACACTCACATGCACACACACACACATTCACACTCGCGAACACACACATTCATCAAACAACATTTGCGCATTAAAAAATCACACACACACACACAATATTCAGTACGATGACATTTGAGAACACACAATAATCACACTGCCAACACTCATACCACACATGTCCTCACATGTACTTTATCAGTGCACAAACACTGACACATACTGACATATCTCGACTGAACGTAACATATGCACAAAAAACAAGCTGGAAATAGCCGAGTCTAGCAGGCACAAACACTGACAAAAACACTGACAAACACTGACACAAATACACACTGACACAGACATTGATAAATAAACAGACAAATACTGACAAAAACATTAACAAACACACTGACACACACACAGACGTGGACTAACATACACACATTGACATATACACTAACACACACACATACACATTGACTGACACACAGACACACACATACACATTGACTGACACACACAGAGACACACTGACAAATACTGACAAAATCATTGATATACACACTGACACACTAACATATACACTAACACACACATATTGACACACACACTGACACACACATACACACATTGACATACACACTGAGACATACATTGACACACATACACACACTGACACTGATATTATCCCTGAAAACTCGGCGTGAGTAGCAGAACGTTCACAACACATTCACGTTCTGTCACTTGTGAGAACACCAGGCAACACCTACCATACAATATAGCGGACACATAGAACACGATGATGCAATTGCAACACATGCAATGATAGCAGAAACAACACCAACACGACAGCCTCAACTGCCGCCAACACGCGCGCACGTGGCGACAAGGTTTCATAATCACCCATCAAACACACACAATAACACACACACACATACAAACACTGAGTGTGTGATTCACTGGTGACTGACAGAGGGGGCCCCCGCGCACGCGCCGTCCCCCTCACTGTCAGGTTCCTGCTGAAACTCGGCCACGTAGAGAGACGGGTCGATGACCTTGGGAATGGGCTTGATTTCGGTGCCCAGTTCGTTCTCAATGCGGTGCAGGGGTAGTCTGTCGTCATACGTGATCAAATTGATGGCGACTCCCAGGTGCCCGAACCTGGCCGATCTTCCAATACGGTGCAAATAAGTCTCCGCCATGCGCGGGAAATCGAAATTTATCACCACATTCACTGCCTGAATGTCAATTCCTCGCGAAAACAAGTCTACACACACACACACACACGGACATACAAACAGTCAGGTGAGAGAATTGATAACACAAATTCACCAGGGATCAACAATGAATAATTCACGTGAATTGAAAAAAACATGGAAAAATGCATGGATAAATAACACGGAAAAACACGTGCTAACAACATCACTAATACCGCTGGCAGATTTTACAGTGGAAATTACACGCTATGACATTACTAATGGTGGTGTATTTGAGTAATATCGAGCAGTAATGAGGAGGGTGACTGACCGGAACACACGAGATTACGACAAAGACCCGAGCGGAAGTCGTGAAACACTCTGTTACGATGCGACTGTAACATACGCGCGTGAATATAATAACATGAGTAGCCGAGCTCGGTGATTTTCTTGGCCAACAATTCGACTCGCTGTGTTGAGTTGCAGAAAATGATGCTCTGGTTAATTTGCAACTGCAACACACACACGCCAACATCTTGCAATCACCCAAATAACTGCACAATGCAATCACAAGCAGCGGAAAAATTCACCATTGAGAGATGAACTTGTATGATAATAATTACGCCACAATATGACATCTATGACAGCAGTAAATTATGCCATGAAGGAATTAAGAAACAGTGAAATTGCTGTACTAATAGATCACCTTGGAGAAGAGAGTGTTGAGACAGTGCACTTTCTGCTTCTCTTGAACAAACGCGTAATATTGAGTGATGCCTTTCAGAGTCAACTCCTCCATCAAGTTGATTTCGTACGGATCTCGCAGATGCTTGCGCTGTAGAGAAGCGAAAATCACCGTCACCGAGTGAATAACATGATTTGGGGCATTACTCAATGATATATACACACAATAATGTCCCAATATGCTTATATCAACAAATTCTACAAAAATATATTGTTTTTTGACCTCTTTTAGTGAATATCTTAGTTAAGAAGAGCTCAAGGAAACGTTTTGGGGGGGGTTTCAGCCCCCCTCTGGATACACTAGTGGAACTATCATGATATTCAGACCGCTTGATAAAAAAGTGACATTCAACAGGGGTGTAAATTGAGCACGAGCTCACCATGAACCGTTCGACCGACATGGGAAACGTGGCTGAAAAGAGCAGAACTTGTCGGTTTTTGGGCAGAAACGAGATGACAGAGTCGAGCATGCCGTGAAAATCCTGTGATAAAAGTTTATCTGCCTCGTCCAGCACCAGGATCTGACACTTGTCCATGCGACAAACCTGTTTCTCCATCAGGTCGAGGATTCGACCCGGAGTAGCTATTATCATGTGTACTGAACACACACAAACATACACACACATGTCGTGCGCACTGTTGAATTATTGTCATCGAGATTATCGTCGTTGTCAATTATTTGTCACACTCAATATGTGTGAGAGAGTACTATTAATTGTGTATCTGGTAATATTGTGTCATTAAATCTATATAATATAGCGTATCATACGTCACACATCATTATATATATAATTATTTAACAACTCATATATATATATATATATATATCAATGTTTAATCACTTTATCATATAATTATTATTAAATAACTTGTCAATGTTTCATGTTGGACCAAAATTATCATTATTACATAAGTCTGCAAAAGAGACCATGTCTCAGCAGACTCTATATACACTTTCTTTATTTATTGTTGTTATGCTATTTGTTATTTGCTTGTGAAAAAACACAATTTGAACTTGAACAAGATAGATTGTAGACAGTGTTAGATATTGGAGCATTTGACAAAACACTGCCTGATATCACAAAACACAACAGCAAATGTTCTTCACACATAGAGGTATCAATATATGGAATAATCTACCAGAATGGCTCAACGTGGCTAAAATGTGATGATGATATATTTAATAATAGAGCCCCAATCACAAGAACGTCACATTACATCAGGATGCTGTTGTGGAGTCACAGGAGTTATCTGAAATCCTCTTCCAGACAATCTATGAGGGGTGTTGTACCTTTCTGATAGATGCGCATGATATCGTCCTTGAGCACAGTTCCGCCCGTGGTAACCATCACCCTCGTGCCTATATGCTTGGCCAGCTCAATACAAGTCTGACTGGTCTGTAAAGCGAGCTCGCGCGTTGGCACCATGATCAACGCTGACCAAACACACACACATTATTGATATTTATTATTATTAATCGTGAACATTTCTCGTGCCAAATGGCTGACGAATCTGCCAAGCTAGCTTTGTGAAGCAGTATCATTCCCTGATAAATCTAATTGGCACGCTAAATTCTACTATATAATTATACACGAAAAGAATTATACACGAGCACACGAAACCCGCCTTGTGGTAATTTGGCTATCACTTTAAGAAACGAACCCATCCGTTTCACCTCGCCAGGGAATCGAACCCTGCACCTCTCGTGCACAAAGCGTGCGTCTTAACCACTCGGCTACGAGGCGGACGAATTCTACTGAGCAACAGTAAATTTAAATTTACGCATGTAATTGTAATTTACAAATGTAAATTTAAGTATATAACGTACAGAATTTACGTTAACGTACATTACATATACATAATTTTCATTATCCCTGCGGTCAGAAGATAAGAATATTGCCGCCGTACCCGCTGCGTGTCGTGTAAGAGGCGACTAAAAGCCGACCCTCCAAGATACCACTGTCAAGACCGAGGGGGCGATATTTCACAAGAGTAGGTGCCCCCCTGTAACGGCAGCTTTCTTCTGTCCTATCCCCTCCTATGTCCTATGTCCTTATCTGAACTGAGCAACTTATGTGTTTGTGCACGAGCAACTGACCCTGGATAGCGTCGATTTTGGGATCGACTTGACTGAGAGCAGGAATGCAGTAGGCACCCGTCTTGCCCGTGCCGTTCTTGGCTCGAGCTAGAACATCGCGTCCGTTGAGCGCGATCGGAATGCTGGCTTCTTGAATTGGCGACGGTTTCTCCCAGCCCTTCTCAAACACGCCCATCAGCAGCTCGCGAGACAGACAAAAATCCTCGAAATCGTTGCCTTTGGTCGCCGTTACATCTGTGGTTTTTATGCGGCGATCTCGCTCAGGCAATTTGAGCTTGCTCTTCCAGTTATCCGTGTCAGCGCTGAACAGAAAAAACACAAGCACACAACCAGGGCATTGCATATAAATCTACAAGAAGAAAGAAGAAGCAAGAAGTTTCAGTTTGATCTGACTTGATTATCATATTAAACCACTTTACACCCCGCTAAGAGCTAAACCTCAGCCGCTACCGTTGAACATTCGTATGCGAGCAAAAATTCGAAATATCCTGTTTGTAATGTGGAAAATACAGTCATATAAAACTGAATTTTTATCTGTGCGATTAAAACCGAAACTTATCAGCTCACAATTCAAAAACAGCCATCGTATTTATAATTCTGTATCTGTAAAAAACAAAACTACACTGTTCTAGTTATCGCAAATTTTCTGTGCACATGAAAAAGCGCTCTGAAAACTTGAAATTATTATTTGAAATACTTTTCTCACCTGACTGAAGGTTTATTATTCATACCAACGCCACCAATGGACATTGGTCGCACTTCCGTCATGACGCCAAGAAGCACAAACAAAAATATTCTGCAGAAGAACTATCAACAATGACGAAATTCAAATCTTCAATAGCGAATTGGATCAAAAACTGTAACACACAAAGACCATGAGCAGAACACAAAACCAAAAACTACGATATGGCGCAATGGTTTTCCGTGAATAGCGCATATGTGGCTCTTGAACGACTCAATGATGCCAAACTATTCGATGATTTTATATTTGTTGGTTAAAGTAATTAACAACGCGTTATAAGGCCAAATTTTATTTGAGGAGTTACGGAATATTTCAACATGCCAAATATTAGGGCATTTTATTTTGTTTAAAAATTCAACCGTAGAGATATATCATTTGATTAAAAATCAGAAAAAATATCAATTTTGTCTTTGATTCTTGGATTTGTGTAAAATATAGTTTCAGATAAACAAAAATCAAAGTCAAAATATAAACTTCTTGTATGGTAGTGAGTCTGCTTTGAATTAACAGTCAATATTTGGAACTATTTGAGTAAATAGTCATGCCTCCAATAATCAAAATGTTTCGGTGGATAAGAAAGAGGAAAAAGGTATGAAAAGCTGTTATATTCGATACATTATCAATATTGGAATTGAACGTGCAAAATTTGCCTGTTGAACATAATGAGTAAGAATATTCGATGTAGAGCATAACATCTTGGGTCAATTGAAAATATAAACAACATATTTCTAATAATAATACATATATAGAACAAATATTATTAAACATGTTACCCACCATATTTTCAGCTAATACATACATGTACATGAATGTACATGTACATTAACGAAAATGTACATAATGTAAATGTACGTATATAATGTACAAAATCTACGTTAACGCACATTACATGTACATTAACAAACATTGTAAAAATTCATTGAATTTATTGTTTTATATTCATAGTATAAATAATAATTTGATATATTTCTTATTTCCTGATGTGCATGTTTGCTATTCGTAATGGAAACAGTGAATTCAGTCTATGCGTTATGGATTATAAGCAGCGGAGATCGTGAATGATGGAGCAGAAAGAGAGGACCGTTATAACAGGTCACGGACAAACATCACAACAACACTGCCTCACTGGCAAGATCAGAAGGTGAACAAGCGCGAGCCTGCGATACACGGGATCTTTCGAGCAAATCAGGTGTGTCGCTTTGAAATAATACAAGTAAGTTTTACATAGTGAAATGTGCTAGTAGTAATGTATATTTGATTGTTTGCGTGTTTGTTAAATTACTGAATATTACGTTATTAATATTGATTTGCTGTTAATGAGCTGGTAGAAGGGAGCAGAAATGTACAGCTAACATGTGACATTATTAGATTCTGATTTAGTTTTTCTGCAATCAATGCAAGGATTGTTGCATAGCAGTTCTCTTCAATACCATGATCAACACGCTTATTATTGTTGCCAAATTATTGCCTAATAAAGTCACAATTCCTGACTAAAACGACGCGATACTTGTACAATATTACAAATTAACCAAGTACAAATTGTGATAATGATGCAAATAGTATATTAATAGCAGGAGACTAAATGTTGAGTCGTATTTGAATATCAGACAGGAAGTTTGAGGTACTCACAGTTGAGCAGAATCGACAACACACTCGTCTCCACACCTGTAACTTGTGAGACCAACTGAACCCAGGTCCAAAGTGTCCGAATGAGTGTCTGAGTACGCAAGGTCACAACAACACTGTGTCCAGTCACGTGACCACTGACCTGAGCACAAGGGCGGGTCAAGTGCGCATTAAATGTCGGGCTAGATAGTACAGTAGTAGTGTCAGATATGGTTGATTTCATAACTGTGCCATTGATGTATTAGTGAGGTGAAACTGCGAGATTCCATGTGAAATATGACTACGACATTATTGAAAATATCGGTGAATTAATATCAATCCATCCGACAACTCACACAAACGAGCATAAATTCATGTTAGAAATGATTTTCATTAGATGCCCAGCCGAGAAGTGCAATTTAATTCATTTATTTCAGCACCCAAGTGTAATAGTATGAATTTACAATATAATTTCGTATTCTGATATCTCAATTTCACTGTGTGATGTCAGTGTGATTATGGGTGTTGTTGTAAGTAAAGTTTGTGATATTGCAGTAAGATTAGTACGGTGTAGAAATAGCTGCTTCATCGTGTGTGCATCACAACATTTGTGTTAAACTCACGATTATCACAAATAAAGCGAAATTATTTATTTTCAATCAAACTTCACATTGTTGAGATATTGTAAATGCTTGCCATTTTCGTCGATATGTTCATATTTATTTGTGTTTACATGATTTTCTATCACGAAAATAAAAAACCTCACACTTGCAAATAAATATACACAATACACTCAATACATAACTCTCATATAATCAATATAAAACATCAAAACTGATCATAAAATATATTATATCAAGCAGCATGGTATAAATATTGTTATTATTAATATTGTTATGAGTGAAATAAGTATGGAAATCAGGTATAAGCAGTGTAGGCGGCATGGTGTTTATTAGTCAGGCTGTTTGTGAGAGGTGTGTGTTGTATAATGTCCCGTGAAAATGCGTTGTCACGTGGTGAGAGGTGGAGCAGCGGAGGATATTGTGACAGTGTTTGTGACAGAGTCACAGAGTGCATTACTGCTAGCAAACAACACCTGTTCACGCACGCGACACACGAATATTGGGCTCCTCGTGCATGCTATGTTGTATCATTGCTGGTGTAATTCGTGTGGCGGTGGTGTTGTTTCTGCTGCTCACATGCAACTAGTGAACGTATTGTACATACTCAATTTTCAACCAGCTTCGATAAATGGTAGTCTTTGATAAGTGATTGATGTCTACAATGATGTTGTGTTGCAGGTAATATTGCACCAGAATGCAGATGAGAAATCGTGCACAATCGGGTGACACGCAGGACGAAGCTGAACATTCCCGTATACCAATGTGAGTGTATCATTATAAGTGTTGTCTGAGATGTTCATCGCATAATCTTGCCGTGGAGAAATACTAACATAAAAATACATAATTTCCCCATTAATCTTGTTTATCTTGAATTTGAAACGAAATTATGCCTCCATCCATTATATACCGTCCTGATTATTGATATAATCAATATTTTATTTAATATATCAATACATTTCTTGTGTGCGATTATAATAAAACAAAGTGTAAAACAATATGAAAACTTATATATTTAATTTGATAATACATTTTGACAACGTGCAAGAAATCAATTTATATTAATGAACAACGAATGTTGTAGAGAATATGATTGAGGAATTAGGAGAAATTAGACTTAAAACGCATTTAACACTGTAAATTTTGCTGTGGATCTGTGGTTTTGTTTACACAAGCAAATTAAGCAGCACAAAAACAAACAAGCCACATGAAATTAATGTGTGTATACAATGATGATTTGAAAGTTGAAGGCGTACTCTCAAATGTAGCGCGATATATATATATATATATATATATATATATATATATATATATATATATATATATATATTTATTTGCTATTACTTTATACACAGTTGAGTAACGGTAACTTAATATGCACGTGGATACTTGATTAAGTTCTCTGTAACTATTTCTGTAATAGTTGTTTTCTAGATCTTGAAATTAAGCCTGCTTTTAATGTGAATAATATATTTACCGTACTTATTGGCAAAACATGTAGCAAGGTTCAATCGGCAGTTTTTTGCAAAAATAATTGCCTTCATTTGTGGCCTTCTCTTTTGCCGATATCTGCATCAATTTATGACATTTAGCCGATTTCTTGTAGAATTCCGGTGAGAACAGCAGATAGTGTTTTGTTATTACAGTGTCGCCCTCTATCGGTAAACACCAGAAACACTCAGTTACTACGCCTCAGTCATCTCAGTTGACGTGGCTGAGTTCAGTGTGGTGTGTGTTGTCCACGTGCTACTCAGTACATCCTCAGTGTGGCTATTACAACAACATTGTTCTAGGTCAGAAACACTTGCATTATCGTGTAAACTTATGCCAGGTTTCACACATTGGGTACATTTTCACATTAAAACGCTAATCATAGATCAAAATATTTATTTTGTTCATAAATAATCATATCCGTAAAAATAATACAGTTTATAATATCACTAGCATTTCAACCCGCCCTGCATTCCATATTTCTACATTACACATACATTTACCATTCAAATATATTAATGATTATGCTAGATTGAGCACAAACAGTTCATTTTGTTGTTTAAATTCTATAAAAGACACGTACATACACAAATTGTATGTTTTAATAAGTATAATTATTAATTCCAGTATTATTATCAGGATAATGCTTGAAACCGTACAAGTACCGCGATACTTGGGGGCCAATATGGTGCATTATTAATAGGGTGACCTTTTGGTGCGCTAAAAATTAAAAAAGTTGCGCTAAAAAGTCCTAAAAGTTTTGCTAAAAAGTTACAAGTAAAATTTTGGAAAAATTTCACTAAAACCCGTTAAAGGTTAGTGAAAATCACTTAATTATGAAGAACACTTATTGTGAGGAAAATTTGTACTTTTTACATTCGTTATCTATTACCACAATACGTTTTGATCATTCGCGGTTGTGCTAGGATTGCGTGTTTTATGAGCTTCAACTGTCACCTCACTGGCGATTTGGAAGCGCTAAAAATAACAAATAATTGCGCGAATAAGTTGAGCTCAATGGTTCGCTAAATATCGTCAATATTATATAATAGGATGATATAGTTTAAACACTGAAACCACTCCTTAACATAATATTTTGGGTGTTTCACGTTTTTTTCTACTTAATGCATTTTGAGCATTCGCGGTTGCGTTAAGATTGTGTTTCACATGCTTTTCTAGTCTGTCGAGTCTGTCGCACCGATGTCTGGTAGTGGCATTTAAATCCACAATGTAATTTGAAAGACTCACTCGATGTTAATATTCTTAAATGTTCCAAGTTCTAAATGGATTTTGCAGATAACATCATCTGATTATGCGGCACTTATATTTAAGTACTGTTGATCTAACTAGTTGCTCTAAGGTTGCTCGAAAAGTATAAAAATTTATGTTTAATTCGATTGCACAAATGCACGTGTCTATATCAGAGATTATGTCTATATTATATTTTATATGTCTGTATTGTGTCTATATATATGTGTGTGTGTGTATATGTGTGTCCGTATGCGGTGCTATGCACACGCAGGATGTCTAGCACCACACACGAACACAATATTCACACGTCCTCCAGATACAGGCTTATCGAGTTTATGTGGACAATACATGAACATATGCTGCATTGTACATCTTTACAACTGAAATTTATTCTTGATAGTGTGAAACAATTGTTCTAAAAGTTCAAAATTGTTCTAAATCTAAATAGTTGATCTTAAAAATGGAAAAGCAGCAAAAAGTTGCATTTTTGACTTATTTAATATTTACCTCACATCAATAAAATATTGATTTTTGGGCTCCTAATGACAAACAGATTCTATGATAAAAAAGTTGCATTTGCAACAAAATGTCACCCTAATTATTGATATTAACTGAGCTGTGTGTGGGTGTATATATGTGTGTGTGTGTTTGTGTGTGTGTGTGTTTGTGTGAATACGTGTTGGTGTGTATGTGTATGAAAATGGGTGTGTATGTGTCGGTGAGTTTCTACATGACTGGTTTATCAGACGGCAGGTGTGAGCCTCAAATAACACAAATACATGGGCAAATTGATTTTTGTTCTCAGAATCGCAGCGCACCTCAAATGGCCAGTGTGCGCGATATAGCTGAATTTATCATGGTCATGTGGGCTTTCCAGTTGAACAGCGTATATGCATGCTTTCTACCCGAATATGGCCCTGAGTAACAGTCGTAAATATTATTTCACAACGATACCAGAATGGCATGATACCAGAATCACAATGATCCCAGAATGATGTGTGCTGATGAATGCAGATATATTAATTTCTTTTATAAAAATCGCATAAACATCTAAATCCGCACCTAACCTAACCTAGCATTTAAGCCCGCCCGTCGTGCGGAACAATAAAAAAGCATATTCAATACGTAAAAAATATATATATAGATTATGAATATAGATATGAATATACAGATTTAAAAGCAAGAAGCTAAACCTATACAAAGTCTTAACCAATAGAAAAGTCTAAATTTGAATATGTTTAGTTTAATTTAGATTATTTCCCTCAACCCGCCACATACTTATAGCTGCCCCTTGCATAGGATAATTCAGAACTCAAACACAAAAAACAAACATTTAAAAATTACGAATATGACAAAACATATTCATCAGAATCTTTCCAAAATACATTTATAACTTCAAATAATTCCCCAACCTCATTTGCTCAAGTACTATTCTACTTTTACCGCTATGATATTTACTGCTATCAATTATCATGTTACGCTATCATTCAAGCCCAATATAACCTGACCCAAACCTGTCAAACCCCACCCAACATTCGATCTTAACCTAACCCAGCTTAAGCAGGTCTAAATATTTGCTTGTGATCACAAAATGAACCAATTCGATCATAATTTGTAATCACAAGGTTGAGATTATCTACCTCATGGTTCTCAAACACGCGGTCAACCAATACTTTTCTCGCAGACCGCCAATATAATATATAAACCAAACTATAAGACAGAAATATTCACATTTATTGCATAATGCGATTTAATTATACATTATAAAATTAACATTTTTATTAGTGACTTTGGATCTTGAACTCAAATTCCTGAATTTTGCAGATGAATTCATTCTACACGGTGAAATTGAACGTTCTATTGTCCATAGTTGCTGCCCGCGGGACATTTTTATTTCATAAAAATGAGCCATTGCTTCCTTTACGTTTGAAGCCCCTGATCTATACCATTGATACCGCGCAATTATGTCACCTCATATTCAAGCATACATACACAGACAGACAGATAATTTCTCTTATATATATATCATAATTGATAGATTCAAACCCGCCCGTCGTGCGGAACAATTCATAAAATAAAATTCATGTTCAATCCATAAAAGAGAATGAATACAAATTAAATAGCAAAAAATTTAACCCGTAAATATGTTAACCAATATATTAATCCAAATGTTAATGCTTATATTTTTATTTGGACAACATATTATCCCTCAATCCGCCTCATATTTGAACCTGCCCGTCGTGCGGAATAATTCAGAACACAAACACGTAACAAACAATGAAAATTCTAGTATGTAAACCCGCCCGTCGTGCGGAACAATTCATACTATTAAATTTGTATTCAATTCATAAAAGAAAAGGAATATGAATAAAAAATATAAGAGTAAACCCATAAAAAGTCTAAATTTCTATATTTTTATATATATTTTTACAAAATAGTTTGCCTAAACCGCCTCATATTTAAACCTGCCCGTTGTGCTGAATAATTCAGAACTCAGACACGAAACAATGAAAAATGACTAAAGTTTTTCATCATAATGTTTTCAAAATATATTTATAACATACTTAACATCACCATCTAGCATTGAAACCCGCCCGTTGTGTGGAACAATTAATAAAATAAAACATATATTGAATTAATAAAAGAAAACGAATACAAAATTAAAACGAAAAAAGTAGACCCTTAAAAAGTATTAACCAATAGAAAAGTCTAAATATGAATGTTTTTATTTTGGATGTGGCAAAATATTTTCCCTCGAACAGCCTCGTATTTATACCCGCCCGTCATGCGGAACGATTCATAAAAAAAAATCAAACAGCTTGACCAGAAGACAAATCTGAACTTGTGAATTCTTGTTTTAATTATTGACGAAGTTTTTCCTTTCAACACTCCTCAAATTCACACCCGTCCTTCGTGTGTAGTAATCCAGAAGAGTAACACTATCAAAACAATGAAACTTTCTGTCATCTCTATAATTCCAGGTGAATGCTTCCGCTAAAGCAGCAGATGCATATAGTTGACATTACACGATATTTCAGCCCATATGCTTATGCAGCTTGAAATTAAACCAATTAAATTACACTGGTAAATTCAGTAGTTCAGTAAATTCAATACTTTGCTCCCAGTAGCAAGAAATTAGTAGTTAAGAGCAAGAAAATAGTAGTTAAATAGAAAACAATTAGTTTATTAATTATGTTTAGCGACAAAAATACGCGTGCAGAATAAGAAAAAAGTCAACCAAATTCCCCTTGATTTTTGTGCATAGAAAACTGCGATGATAAGTACCGCATTGAGATTCATATGAGCTTCTGCGATATATGAATATAGTGCAATTAAATTGCAACATTTTGCAATATTGAACGACGTTGCAATGTTATATCAAGATACTGCAATAGTGCACGTAATGCTGCCACACACACACACACACACACACACACACACACACACACACACACAAACACAAACACAAACACACACTGTGTGAATCACACCGATATATAAAAGTGGCGCGAGAAATGAGCCTGGAAATGATAGACCTGTCTCACTGACTTGTGTGTTTTATAAACTGTGCGAACGAATTATCAGCAAAAGATGGGTCGAGTAATTAGAGCGACATAACATGCTGTCAGAGAGGCAATACGGATTTAGGCAGAAAATGTCGTGTCAAACAAACTTGTGGAACTACTATTCAAAAGTAATTGATATAATACAGGAGCGAGAAGGATGGGTGCACTGTGTCTACCTGAATATGAAAATGGCTTTTGACAAGGTACCGTTGCAGAGACTACTATGAAAGTAAAAATTTGTGGTTGGCATAGAAGGAAAAATTCATGAATGGATGAGCGATTACTTAACGGATCGTAAAATGTCGACTTTGTCAGAGGAACACAATCAAGTTGGAGGAATGTGACCAGCGGAGTGCCTCAGGGCTCAGTACTTGGTCCTACAATGTTCCTAGTGTTCGTCAGCGATATTTTTGAGGGAATCATACATGAGTATATTTGCAGACGATGCTAAGCTCTTGAGGCCGGTGAGAACAATTGATGACTGCATGAAGCTACAGCAAGACCTAGAAAAGATTCACATATGGACAAACAAATGGAACATGGACTTTAACAAAACAAAGTGTCATGTGATGAAAATAGGAAAAAGCATATATAGGTCCGATTATCAATATCTGATGGGTAAAGATTCAATATCGGAGGTTGAGGAGGAGAAGGATCTAGGTGTAGTGGTGCAAAATACATTGTCGACCGAGAAGCACATAGGAAAACTTGTGAGTGCGGCATACAGGAGCATAGCACAGATAAGACACGCTTTTAACCATTTGGATCTAGAAACCCTCATAAATATAATAGTGTCAATAATAAGAGCCAAATTGGAATACGCTGAAATTGTTTGGTCACCACATATGAAAAGAGAAGTTGCAAAATTGGAGACGGTTCAGAGGATAGCAACTAAGTTTATACCAGAGCTAAAGAATTTGTCATATGACGAACGATTGGAAACATTGTGACATTATACATACACTGGTTAAACTGGAAAAAAGGCGAGGACGAAGTGACCTGATAGCAATCTTCAAGTATAAGTCGGAAATGGATGAAACGGAACAGTTTTTATCGAGTTATACACAATCCAGTGGAAGAAGAGGACACAAGAGAAAATTGAAAAAACTAGGTGTCGCAGTAATTTGAAAACATTTAGTTTCCCATATAGATGCGTGGATAAATGTAATAAATTAAGGGAAGAAATAGTGGATAGTGAAAAGATTAGCACATTTAAGACAAAACTGGACAATTGTGGATATCGAGACGGGACAGTCCGAGTTTAAAAGCTCTTCTCTCGTATCAACAAATCGCTGAATACACTGACACACACACTGATACACACAAACACACACACTGACACACACACTGACACACACACTGACACACACTGACACACACACACACTGACATACACACTGGCACACACTAACACACACACACACACACACACACACAGACGCAAGAAGCCCATTACATCATGCGACAAATATTCATCTATTTGAGAACGACAGGCCTCGACAAACGTGTATAAAGAACATTCATCATTGAAGAATATTTCGAGGATCGATCGAATTCCGCTGAGAATTTGTGTGTTCTAAATGAAAACAACAACATCAACAACAACACACACACACACACACACACACACACACACACACACACACACACACACACACACACACACTATCACACACATAAACACGCACACACACACATACATACACATACACACACACACATAAACACACACACACACACACATACACACACACACACACACACACACAAACACATAGACACACACCCACACACACACTAACACACACATAAACACACAAGCACACACACACACTAACACATACACACATAAACACACACACACACACACAAACACACACATACACACACACTAACACATACACACACACACATACACACACACACACTAACACATACACACACACAACATCCATGCTTCATGCATATATTTTTCTCCTTATAACATTACTCTGTGATATATGAGAGCTATTTGTCTCATAGAATATCTGATTTCCACATTTTGCGCCTGAAGCTCGGTGTGTGGTACAAATATTCGCTATTTTGTGAATAACATGAGCGGTATTATTGAGGATCAAGTATCGAGTATGGCTGCCATATAGAACAACATGTGACTACGCAGTAACACTGTTCTTGTCTGTGTGTGTGTGTGTGTGTATGTGTGTGTGTGTGTGTGTGTATGGAAAGTAGCGGTCGTGGAGAACTCAGTGAGCACGCACTTGTCTAATTTTGGATCAAATAGACTGGCACTGGCTCTCAGCCAAGCTTTGTTCACTCGTTTCTCGAACCATACTTGCACACACACACACACACACATGCACGCACACAGTGAACACGCAGCCCCCTTCAAGTTTCCCCACCAAGTCTATGCAACCAGAAATAACACTCACTTTCTCTCTCATTCTGCCGTGGTCCTTCATTCACGCGTGCATGCTGACACACACACACACACATGATTTCATAGTGAGTAGTCCGTGTTTCTCATGTGTATTAACTCAATTTTTGCATTGTCTGTATTGTGATCTAAATGTATTATTATTAGGGCTGTCAAAAAAGTAACCTAAAGATCAGGAAAAAGTAACTTTATTTTTTAGAAAAAGTAACCTATAAAAGTAACCTAAAAATAACCTGAGTTTTAATGTTATTATCACTTTTGTATCGCTTTATCACATGTTTATCACGCCTTTGCTGATTAGTGCGCTATATGAAATACACGGATTGTTTGTTGTTTGTTTGTGAACATAAAAAGTAACCTAATAACCTATAAAAAGTAACCTAAAAACAACCTAACTTTCGTAAAAATATCATTCAAAAAAGGTCTATTTCTGTCTGCAGTTCCGAAGGAAGAAAATACACCAGTCCCTCTTTTCTATCCTCTTTCCGAGTTGATGCTATTTTTCACCCTCTCTCCGATCTGGTACCATTTTTACAACAAACCACAAAAATTGACTCAACATTATTTGGCTAACATCGCAAAAAGGAGCATAACCATCAAAATGTAATTTAAAGTGGAAAGCTAATATGTAAGTGAAATACACTAATTGCAAATGTAAATATTTTTAGTAATGGTCGCAATAATGTTCTTTATATTGTTTCAATGGAACTTTTTATCAAATAGCACGTACTACAGCTTGTATATTAGTGTGAGCGTAAACACTGCATGAGTGAGTGCCCCCGTCCTCCCATATGTCAAACGTGGGATAATGGCGCTATCTCACGCCCTGAAAATCACGTGCTACTTCCTGTTCAAGTAAATACGTACTGTCAAGTGCTACAGTGCAGTATCTGATATAGAGAGCTCACACATCGTACTATGCCACGCTCCAAAAATCTCACGACGCCCTCCGGTTCATGGACATTTCCTAAAATGGAATGACGCTATCCTGCGTACCCAAGAACGTATAAATAACGAGTAGCACAGATAGTAAGGTGAATACGAATTGTTAAATCCTAACAGTAGAATATTTGATATTTCTTGATCTTCAGACCTAATATTTCTTCATTTCATTTCATGTATTTTGCCACAAGACACAAATATAAAAAATCAACACAGGATATATACATAAGGGAACTCGAAGCCTTGGGCTTGTTCTGAGTCCCCACAGTCGTACAATATACACTAATACAAAGCAACACCACAGCAAATATTCCATCTCTTTTCCTATTTTATCCTCATATATACCGTTTTTGTGACTCTTATCTGCAAAAAGTCACCAAACTTCGTGGTAAACTTGCCTAATAACAAGAAAAATAACAAAAGATAACCTGACGATAAAAAAGTAACCTAAAAGCAAAAAAAGTAACCTAACGATGAAAAAGTAACTTTTGGTAACCTAATAACTTTTTAAATAATTATCGTACACAACTTTTTCATGCAGTTTTAGGCATCTTATGAAAAAGTGACCTTTAGGTGAAAAAGTAACTTTATTAACTTTTGACAGCCCTAATTATTATTCGATTACATGCTGGAGGTGCAGTGAAATTAGGGCACGTTTTTATACTGTTTGTTTTTTAGTTCTGTCTTCGCCTTTCAATGATCATAATATGCAAGTGATAGTTCCGTTAGTCAGACGTTTTTGAATTACTCTGCCATTAGCGGCCAAGGAGTAATTTGAAACGTTTGACTTTCAGAATAATTATCTGTGTTTTTTATTTGTCATTATATTTGTCAAAGTATTCATATGAACACACATAGAATTTTGTGAGTTCAATATCAAGTTTAGGAGTCAGCGAAATTCTTTTACACTCACTGGTTCTATAATCGATGTTTACACACCCATGACACCATTCCACATACTAGAGTGAGAGGGGCTGTGTCATTTGTCTAGTTGTTTATATTTGAGTTCAGTGCAAGTGCATCGAGTGTTGAACACGAGATTTAGCGACTATTGAGATGACTGAGTTTATGAGCCGTCGTGCTAGAATACGCCATACTAGCATTTCCACAATACGCGTCCACGAAAACAAAACTCACATTTACGCAAGTCTTAAACAATGGTTGTCTTTATGGATTTGAGTGTGTGTGTGTATGTGAACTGATGGCGATGAAGGAAGGAATAATTTATCACTTATATACACATTCGAAATTGAAGAAACCTATCACAGTAGCACAGCTTGAGTTGTTCTTGTCAGTTGTCAAAATGTTTGTTGGCAATTCATGATCCTGCTTGCCGAGATGAAAGTGTTTGATGTTGTTTTTGCTGGATTCAGGTTGAGACCGACAATCACCATGCCCAATCGCGAAATTCTCTTCAAGATGAAGACTTGTTTACAAACCAACGCTCTCACGGTGCTGACAATGACAGGGGTGATCGCCGGAATAGTACTGGGCCTGGTTCTGCGATTGTCTCGCGATGAACCGTGGCCTCAGAGAGAAGCCATGTATGTGAGCTTCATTGGCGACTTGTTTCTGCGCATGCTGAAAACGTTGATCATTCCGCTGATAGTGTCCAGTTTGATTTCTGCCGTGGGTAACCTGGATCTGAGCTTGTCTGGACGCATTGGTGCTCGTGCAGTGGGGTATTACATGGTGACCACGGCCATGGCGGTGGTGCTGGGCATCATTCTGGTGGTGTCGATTCATCCAGGGCGAGGCAGTGATGAGGGAATTCAGACTGAAGAGTTCGGACGCAACGTCACCACAGCAGACACTCTCATGGATCTTGTCAGGTAATAAATACTGTGATTCACTAGAAACACGTGTCTCACTGTTTGTTTGTTCATACTCCCGATATATGATAGTAAAAATTATAAATCAGGCGGACTGTTATATGACCAATTATTTCTGGCTTTTTCTATTGAAACGTTCTCTTCCAGGTTTCAGCTCAATTCATCCACTTTCTCCGTGTGACGCGTGAAACAATATTGTTTTATCCCGCTATTTCCCTTCTCAGCGTTCATAAGAGTCATGTTCAAATCAAGTAAGTTGTGCTTTAATTCAGACACGACTTCACTACAAGTTATATCTTCATATTTACACCTGTTTGTCGCTTCGTATATGCTCTTTTCTTCTTTCTGATATCATTCTCATGATCTTGGTTTGCTGCTCATTGAATCTGGCACCAGTTCTTGTATGCTTATTGTGGAGATGCATAGATAACGTATTCTAGTACTCTCGTATATCACATGTTGTATTTTTGCTTGTCTCTTGATACTGACTTTGACGTTACAATATTATTCATCATATAGTATTGTACATGGCTGCCAAATTTAGCGATAAAGCAAATCGTACACAATATGATTGATTGAACCAATGCATATTTAAGATATACAACACTTGACAATGTGATAAAAACTGGATATTTGTTGTGTAATTCAAGTAAGTAATATTTATATGTTCTTGTTTTAGAAACAAGTTTTTCAAATGTTTTTTATGTTTTACTGCAGAAACATGTTCCCGCCCAACATTGTTCAAGCTGCCGTGTATCATGTGAGTACTCTACCCTCACTGTACCTCTAGTTTTCATTAATTATTTTCAATTTTCTCTCATCTTCCTCACTAAACCAATATTTCTCCAATTATATTTCTCTCTTTAGGTATACAAGGAATTACTGAATGATAGAGCTTGCACTTTTATCATGCTACTGGATTTTACTGTAATTTATAAAAATAATAACAAAAACGTGTATTGTTTTCTCTGACTCCTCTGATGCTGTATATATTGTCATCTTCGTCAATTATTGTATGTTCTGTATTAAGAAACTATTTCAATCAAGCGATTTGTTATGTTTCTGTGCGTGTTTGTATATCATGAGCTAGGCATCGCGTCTGCCTTCTTGTTGTGGTTTTTTGAAAACGATAAAACGAGTATTGTTATCATTGTGAATGTCTGATTTTTGTATATTCATTTTGCTACAGTACAGGACAATTTTGAAGACTCCCACTGCCGCTGAGGAGGCCGACTATCGTAAACTTGTCGGGAACGAGTCATCAAGTGAGAAATACACCACACCGTTTCACCATTTACACCACCACACTTCACCATTTACACCACCGCGCTTCACCATTCACACCACCACACTTCACCATTTACACCACCACACTTCACCATTTACACCACCACGCTTCACCATTTACACCACCACACTTAATCATTTACACCACCACACTTTACCATTTACACCACCACACTTCACCATTTACACCACTACGCTTCACCATTTACACCACCACACTTCACCATTTACACCTCCACGCTTCACCATTTACACCACCACACTTCACCATTTACACCACCACACTTCACCATTTACACCACCACGCTTCACCATTTACACCACCACACTTCACCATTTACACCACCACACTTCACCATTTACACCACCACACTTCACTATTTACACCACCACACTTCACCATTTACACCACCACGCTTCACCATTTACACCACCACACTTCACCATTTACATATACACATAATTAATCATGCTTAATCATGATATACTTAATCATTTACATATACACATCATAAATCGTACTTAATCATGATATACTTAATAATTTACATATACACATCATTAATCGTACTTAATCATGATATACTTAATCATTTACATATAAAGGAAAATGAGGCATGTTTTTAGAATGCTGGAATGTTTGACATAGTTCACACAGGAACTTGAAATGATCTTTATAATCGGAGTATTTATTCATATCTATTTGAGTATCTGCTCACTCACTTTGTAGTTGATTGAAATGTTCTGAAAGTTAATCAACATACTGTAAATGCTCTTTTTATCCGACATGCCGGATTATTTTCGACCCCCTGCGTATGGTGCCGGATTATAAGAGCCTGCCGGACTACTAGAGCCTGCCGGATTACTAACCTAACCTAACCTAACCTAACCCAACCTAACCTAACCTCCCTAACCTAACCTAACCTAACCTAACCTAACCTAACCTAACCTAACCTAACCTAACCTAACCTAACCTAACCTAAGCTAAGCTAACCTAACCTAACCTAACCTAACCTAACCTAACCTACCTAACCTAACCTAAGCTAACCTAACCTAACCTAACCTAACCTAACCTAACCTAACCTAACTTAACTAACCTGACCTAACCTAACCTAACCTAACCTAACCTAACCTAACCTAACCTAACCTAAACCTAACCTAACCTAACCTAACCTAACCTAACCTAACCTAACCTAACCTAACCTCCCTAACCTAACCCTAACCTAACCTAACCTAACCTAACCTAACCTAACCTAACCTAACCTAACCTAACCTAACCTCCCTAACCTAACCCTAACCTAACCTAACCTAACCTAACCTAACCTAACCTAACCTAACCTAACCTAACCTAACCTAACCTAACCTACCTAACCTAACCTAACCTAACCTAACCTAACCTAACCTAACCTAACCTAACCTAACCTAACCTAACCTAACTTAACTAACCTGACCTAACATAACCTAACCTACCTAACCTAACCTAAGCTAACCTAACCTAACCTAACCTAACCTAACCTAACCTAACCTAACCTAACCTAAGTTAACTAACCTGACCTAACCTAACCTAACCTAACCTAACCTAACCTAACCTAACCTAACCTAAACCTAACCTAACCTAACTTAACCTAATCTAATCTAACATAACCTAACCTAACCTAACCTAACCTAACTAACCTAACCTAACCTAACCTAACCTAACCTAACCTAACCTAACCTAACCTACCTAACCTAACCTAACCTAACCTAACCTAACCTAACCTAACCTAACCTAACTAACCTGACCTAACCTAACCTAACCTAACCTAACCTAACCTAACCTAACCTAAACCTAACCTAACCTAACCTAATCTAATCTAACCTAACCTAACCTAACCTAACCTAACTAACCTAACCTAACCTTACCCAACCTAACCTAACCTAACCTAACCTAACCTAACCTAACCTAACCTAACTAACCTAACCTAACCTAACCTAACCTACCTAACCTAACCTAACCTAACCTAACCTAACCTAACCTAACCTAACCTAACCTGACCTAACCTAACCTAACCTAACCTAACCTAACCTAACCTAACCTAAACCTAACCTAACCTAACCTAATCTAACCTAACCTAACCTAACCTAACCTAACTAACCTAACCTAACCTTACCCAACCTAACCTAACCTAACCTAACCTAACCTAACCTAACCTAACCTAACCTAACCTAACCTAACCTACCTAACCTAACCTAACCTAAGCTAACCTAACCTTACCTAGCCTAACCTAACCTAACCTAACCTAACCTAACTTACATAACCTAACCTAACCTAACCTAAACCTAACCTAACCTAACCTAAACTAACCTAACCTAACCTAACCTAACCTAACCTAACCTAACCTAACCTAACTTACATAACCTAACCTAACCTAACCTAAACCTAACCTAAACCTAACCTAACCTAACCTAACCTAACCTAACCTAACCTAACCTAACCTAACCTAACCTAACCTAACCTAACCTAACCTAACCTAACCTAACCTAACCTAACCTAACCTAACCTAACTAACCTGACCTAACCTAACCTAACCTAACCTAACCTAACCTAACCTAACCTAACCTAACCTAACCTGACCTAACCTAACCTAACCTAACCTAACCTAACCTAACCTAACCTAAACCTAACCTAACCTAACCTAATCTAACCTAACCTAACCTAACCTAACCTAACTAACCTAACCTAACCTTACCCAACCTAACCTAACCTAACCTAACCTAACCTAACCTAACCTAACCTAACCTAACCTACCTAACCTAACCTAAGCTAACCTAACCTTACCTAACCTAACCTAACCTAACCTAACCTAACTTACATAACCTAACCTAACCTAACCTAACCTAACCTAAACCTAACCTAAACCTAACCTAACCTAAACTAACCTAACCTAACCTAACCTAACCTAACCTAACCTAACCTAACCTAACCTAACCTAACCTAACCTAACCTAACCTAACCTAACCTACCTAACCTAACCTAACCTAACCTAACCTAACCTAACCTAACCTAACCTAACCTGACCTAACCTAACCTAACCTAACCTAACCTAACCTGACCTAACCTAACCTAAACCTAACCTAACCTAACCTAACCTAATCTAACCTAACCTAACCTAACCTAACCTAACTAACCTAACCTAACCTTACCCAACCTAACCTAACCTAACCTAACCTAACCTAACCTAACCTAACCTAACCTAACCTAACCTAACCTAACCTAACCTAACCTACCTAACCTAACCTAAGCTAACCTAACCTTACCTAACCTAACCTAACCTAACTTACATAACCTAACCTAACCTAACCTAAACCTAACCTAAACCTAACCTAACCTAACCTAAACTAACCTAACCTAACCTAACCTAACCTAACCTAACCTAACCTAACCTAACCTAACCTAACCTAACCTAACCTAACCTAACCTAACCTAACCTAACTTAACCTAATCTAACCTAACCTAACCTAACCTAACCTAACCTAACCTAACCTAACCTAGCCTAACCTAACTAACCTAACCTAACCTAACCTATCCTAACCTAATAATGATGCATATGCACATCATTAATCATATCTTAATCATGATATACTTAATCATTTACATATACACATCATTAATCATACTTTATCATGATATACTTTATCATTTACATATAAAGGAAAATGAGGCATGTTTTTAGAATGCTGGAATGTTTGACATAGTTCACACAGGAACTTGAAATGATCTTTATAATCGGAGTATTTATTCATATCTATTTGAGTATCTGCATAACACTCACTTTGTAGTTGATAGTAATTCTCTGACAGTTAATCAACAAGCTTGTATGCCAGACTCGGCTTGGAGGTATTATCAGAAACATAGATGTCAACCACATGCTTTAATAATCAGAATAATATGTGGTGCTGACACTCAATGTATTGAGACATGTCTAGCTCATTTCCAATCATATCTCGCTGTATTCTCACCACAACATCATTTGATCGTCCAGTGTTCATTGAAGTCGTGTCGAATATGATTATTTTAATGCTTGACCAAGTATCATATTCACCAATCACACCTGTTTGAGACCCCTGGCGTAGATAATCTCAGGCTTCTTATTACAACTTACGATCAAATCGGTTCATTTTGTGATCTTAAACTAATAAGTTAGATAATCTCTGATTACGTTGGGTCGGGTTAGGTTAGGCTAGGTTGGTTTTTGTTCCTTCATGTCAGGCTGAAGGTCAGTGAAACCAGATATTGTGTATCGAGCATAGCAAGCTGTATATCTATAAGAGCGGTAGTTTTGACGGAACTTCAAGTCATATGTATGCATCTTTTGTTGCCAAGTCATTATTGGATATTATAAGCAGATGTTCGCCAAAATTTAACTTGAAAAAACTACTGGGAACAAAATATGTTTTACGTTTTAAAATCAATTTTTTATATGTAAAATTAAAATTATAATTCTTATAAAATTAAGCAGAAAATATTCTGCTTGTGCCCACAATCTAGCTTAAAATATGAATTAATTCCATCAGTAAATATTGGTGTGATATGGAAAAGACGAATGCATACATGAAGGACGGGTTTAAATAACCAGAAATAAGAAATAATAGCGGGATAAATGACAGTTTTCTAGCAGTGAATATTCCAGCGGTAAAAGTAGAACAATACTTAGGCAAATGATGTTGGGCAATGATGTGAAGCTATAAATATATTTTGGAAACAGTCTGGTGAAAAAGTACTGGGAATAGTACGTCATATAATATATCATATGGGCTGTAATATTGGTGTAACCCAGCTGTACGCATATAATACACCAGCGGAAACATTAACCTGAAATTAGAGATAAAATTCGTTTAATAATTTTTTGTTTGTTTTTGTTTTGCGTTTGATTTTTAATTATTTCGCACGAAGAGCGAGTTCAAATGTGAGGCGAGTTGAGGGGAAAATATTTCGGCATTAATAAAACTAAAAATATAAAAATGTAGAATTTTTTCACTTTTCTTCTTGTTGGTTTTTTTGTTTTTTAATTTGTATTCATTTTGTTTTATGAATTGTTCCACACGAAGGGCGGGTTTAAATGCTAGTAAGTAATTAAATCACAACCAACAGTCGATTTCGCCTTTTCAATAGCATTTCATTGACTTTGAACTTGAATTTGTTTAGATTGTTCAAATTCAGACAAAGTATTTGATATTTGTGTTTCAGTAATGTTTTTCATTCAAGTGAGAACAATGACCCTTCTATTGCTTCTAATTCCTATCACCTTTATTCTGCGTTTCTAATGAGTCCTCGCCATATTGCAGATTGTGAAGATGCTGGAAGAAAAACATCTTCGTCTGCAATACTTGAGATAATTGAGATAGCTTGTTGATAGACAAATTCTAGTGGTTCATTAATATTGTGACCTGGTATGTGGCTAATTGTTTTTATGTGGCTGGGACTGGTTCTGGCTCATTAGAACTATCCTCTGTTCCACCACTGACATCATCACTCAGGGAACCAGATTCACTGTCCATATTGTCATTGACTGGGTGTGTCATATGGTGTGACAGGCTGTTGTGCCTCTTAAACACCAATCATCATTATCATCATAACCTCAATTGCCAGCAATATTTTCATCACGCTGCAACAACAAATAATTACTTATTATTAGACGTTTAATATCACAAAATGCATATAGTTTCCTTGTATTATAAGAACTCGATAGTTATAATTGCATTGGTCGGGGAACTTTTTCACCCAAAACCCCAAAAATCGTGATTTTTATAAATATTCATTTAAATCACATCTCATGACATAGCAGAAAATTTAAATTTCCAAAAAAATATTTGTCATTACTTTAATGGACATGTGAAAAATATACCACACCATGGGCGTATATCCTGGGGGTATGGGGTACTTACACCCCCTACAATTTGAGTGGGACGTATGAATATGCAATTACACACCCCGATAATTCTGCTGAGTTCAGTTCATTCAAGGGTATATTGTCATATACCCTGTCATATACATTATATTATTGTGTATGTATGCAATTAAATGCAATATATGAAATGAAATGAAATATATTTTGGCGGCACTTCAATTGAACACGAATACAGACCAAAACTAACACGCTAGGTGCATGAAGCTCAATACGAGTTTGTTGGACCATGAGTTCACGCACAAAACATTCGACAATATATGAAACATCGACAATATATTTTCGTTGACGTATAAGTGTTGTAATTGAAAGGGCATAAAATGGTGAGGTATTGCATGCAATTAGACAACTGAGCATACTGAACACTAATGCATGATGGTTGTCATCCTCCCCCCGGGCCTCGACACAAATCTACACCCCTTGTACCTCACTGAATCATATACACATCATTCTGTATACCTCATTCTATGTACTCTCGTCATTCGTGCCGTGTGCACGTGCCTTATTGCATTATCTTAATTCACGTGAATTAAGCGTGATTCACAGTGTGTGTGTGTGTGTGTGTCCTTCCTGGTATATTGTGTGAGCGAGTGATTGCGGAGTATAGTGTGACTCAACATGACAGCCCATTTGTTTCACTGTATAAATGATGAAATTATCACTGCTTGAATTGCTGTTTTTTGTTATGCGAACTGAGTACGTGCTTACAATTTGAATGCATGGATGTCCAGTGTAGTGATATTGTGTATGTGTATGTGTGTGTGTGTGTGTGTGTGTGTGTGTATGTGTGCAGCTGTACCGATAGAAATGTTCAAAATCACGAGTGCATATAAGGTCGGTTCCAATATAACCGGGCTGGTGGTGTTTTCTATTGCATTCGGCATAGTGTTGAGCAAGATGCAGGAGAAAGGCAAGGTGCTGCTGGATTTCTTCACAGCATTGTCTGATGCCATGATGTACTTAACTAGAATTGTTATATGGTAAGAATAATACTCATTCATCGTACCTACACACACACACACACACACACACACACACACACTCACACACACACACACACACACACACTAACACTCAAACACACCCATGTGTGTATTGGATGCTCAGGGTCTTCTAGTTGAAAAATCTCGTTATATTTTGCGCCTTCCTGGACTAATTTAAGCGTTTACTATTTTAGCTTTCAAAAAGGTTAAAGATTAAAGGTTAAAGGTCTCAAGTGACAGCTGCTACACGGGTAGAAGCCGAAGCTTATGAACACACACAGGTGTGTCCCGTGCAGCTCGCTGCCACCGCAGAACCGACCCTCTCCACGCTATGGCACCACAAGGACGGAAGACGTATTAGAGAGGGTCACCTCCCCAGAATGCATGACACAACACATGACTGATATCTGGTACCATCATTTACTGCTGGGTGGACAGGGGCTGCTGGATCTTTGAATTCGCCCTATGAAATTATCTTCCGCCGGGCTTCGAACCAATAACTTTTCGTTTGTGAGGCGGGTGTGCTACCACTACACCACGGAGTCCAGCAATTTTTTCTAAGTTCATCAAGTAGTTCTTCTAAAAAGATAAAATAGATACGAGATAGAGAGATGTTTAAGTGTGCAGTGACGTGTTGTTGTCAGGTTGTCTCCTGTTGGAGTATGTTTCCTGATCGCAGCCAAAATTCTGCTGCTCAAGTCGTTTTCAGTGTTGCTTGGTCAAATGGGCATGTACTTTCTCACCGTGCTAATTGGCTTGATGCTGCACGGTTTTGTGGTGCTGGTGCTCATCTACATGCTGATTGTCAGGGAAATGCCGTTTCGTTTCATAGCCAATATCAGTCAGCCCTTGGCCACAGCATTCGGCACCTCATCAAGGTGAGCAATACAATCTTATACCGCCAGATCCCACCAATATAATGCACGTCGTATGACATTGACTGTGAATGCACAGTCTGAGCGAGACAATTATACAAGAACAATTTTCAAAACTTGCATAAACAAATACAGGAATATTTTTTCTTAACAAAACTAATTTTAACACCGAAAATTGTATTAAATTATGAATTGAAGTTCTTATATATTTCGAAAATTTCAAAGTATGCTTGGAAAATAATTGTGTTATATGATATGTTATGGAATTATATTATCAACATGAGGAGATGAATAATAGTTATGTGAACTGCTACCATAATCACGTAACGAATTATTAACTTGTATATTTCAGTTCTGCTGCACTGCCTTTGACAATAGCTGCGCTGGAAGAGAAGAACGAGATTGACCCTCGCGTGGCTCGCTTCGTCTTGCCCATTGGTGCCACGATCAACATGGACGGAACTGCTCTCTACGAGGCTGTGGCCGCCTTGTTTATTGCTCAAGTGCGCAATGTCTCGCTGGGAATAGGCAGCATCATCGCCGTCAGGTACGTGAACTCAACTAACTCGTACAAACTGATACCAGAACTAACAAGACGACAATGTTTCAATGTTCTACAGTTTGCACGGGACACATGTGTTAATGTTTATGTTAATGTCAATGTTAATGCTAATACAAATCTTAATGGCAATGTTAATGTTAATGTTAATGGCAATGTCAATGTAAATGACAATGTTATTGTTACTGTAAATGTTACTGTAAATGTTAATGTTAATATTAATGTTAATGTTAATGATATTGTTAATGTCAGTGTTAATGCCAATGTTAATGTTAATGTCAATGTTATTGTTACAGTCAGTGTTAATGTAAATTTCAGTGGTAATGTTAATGTTACAGTCAGTGTTAATTTTAATGCCAATGTCACTGTAAATGTTAATGTTAATCTTAATGTCAATGTCAATGTTAATGCCAGTGTTAATGTTAATGTCAGTTTTGATGGTAATGTCAGTGTTAATGTTGATGTTAATGTCAGTGTTGATGTTAATGTTAATGTTAATGTCAGTGTTAGTGTTAATGTTAATGTTAATGTCAGTGTTAATGTTAATGTTAATGTTAATGTGTGGTTGCTAGCATCACAGCGACAGCAGCCAGTATTGGAGCGGCGGGAATACCTCAGGCAGGACTTGTTACCATGGTGATGGTACTGGACACTGTGGGACTTCCTGCCGAAGATGTCTCGTTGATCATTGCGGTCGACTGGCTTCTGTCAGTTCACATACTGACACACTGACACACTGGCACACTGACACACTGACACACTGACACATTGACACACACTGACACATTGACACACACTGACACACTGACACACTGACACACACTGACACATACTGACATACTGACACACACTGACACACTGACACACACTGACACATTGACACACTGACACATTGACACACTGGCACACTGGCACACACTGACATACTGACACACTGACACACACTGACACATTGACACATTGACACACATTGACACACTGACACATACTGACATACTGACACACTGAAACACTGACACACTGACACACTGACACATACTGACACACTGACATATTAACACACACTGACACACTGACACATACTGACATACTGACACAATGACACACTGATACACTGACTCAGTGACACACTGACACACTGACACACATTGACACACTGATACACTGACACATTGACACACTGACACACTGACACACTGGCACACTGACACACTGGCACACTGACACACTGACACACTGACACACTGACACACTGACACTCTGATACACTGACACACTGACACACTTACACATACTGACACACTGATACACTGACATTCTGATACACTGACACACTGACACACTGACACATACTGACACACTGACACATTGACACACTGATGCACTAACACACTGATACACTGACACACTGACTCACTGACACACTGACACACTGACACTCTGATACACTGACACACTGACACACTGACACATACTGACACACTGACACACTGATACACTGACTCACTGACACACTGACACACACTGACACACTGACACACTGACACATACTGACACACTGACACACTGATACACTGACACACTGACACACACTGAAACACTGACACACGGACACATACTGACAACTGACACACTGACACACTGACACACTGTCACACTGACACTCTGATACACTGACACACTGACACACTGATACACTGACACACTGACACATACTGACATACTGACACACTGATACACTGACTCAGTGACACACTGACACACTGACACATACTGACACACTGACACACATTGACACACTGATACATTGACACACTGGCACACTGAAACACTGACACACTGACACACTGACATACTGACACACTGACACACATTGACACACTGATACACTAACACACTGATACACTGATACACACTGACACACTGACACAATGACACACTCACACACTGACTCACTGACACACTGACGCACTGACACACCGACACACTGACACACTGGCATTCTGACACACTGACAAACACACTGACACTCTGACACATTAACACACTGACACATTGACATTCTGACACACTGACACGCACTGACACGCTGACACACACACTGACACACTGACACACTGACACAAACACACACACGCACACTAACATACACTAGCACATACACAATAACCTATACACCCACACCAACATACACACACACTAACATACACACACACACACACACACACACACTGACACACACCTACAAACATACACACACTAGCATACACACATACACACACACATACACACACACACACACTAACATACACACTAACACACACACACACTAACACACTAACACACACACTAACACACACACACACACTAACACACTAACACACACACTAACACACACACACACTAACACACACACTGACACACACCTACACACACACACAGGCTGACACACACACATACACACACACACTCACTAACACACTGACACACACACACTAACATACATATACACATACTTGTATTTATACAGTGAAGTAATAAATTTGTATCATGGAGCAGAGATATGAAGAGGTCACTTTTAGAAAAAGTCACTGTGAGTGTCAGTGTGCAATTTGAGGCAATTTTGTAATGAGTTAATAAGTTAATGAGTCTTATTATGCAGTATTGATGTTGTTCTTGTTAGGGATCGGTTCCGCACCACAATCAACGTACTGGGAGACTCACTGGGAGCAGGCATAGTCAACCACCTGAGCAAGACCGAGCTGTCCAAGATGAACGAGCAATCTGTCACCGAAGACCTGTCTGCTCCGAAACATCTGGATTTCAACAACAGCAGGATAGAAGTGACTCAAATGTGAAAGTCAAATGTTCAAACAATGTTCAAACAAAACGAACTAACAATAAAGACACACACACACACACACACACACACACACACACACACACACACACACACACACACACATACACATAAACACAGTTAGAACGAGGCGTGAGTGCACATATTGAAACAGTTACTGGACAGATTACATTATTTAATCAACACTGAACATTACATTATATGTTTGTTGTTTGTGTCGACTGACATTGCTTGATTCAACTGCTTTTTATAATTTATGGCAATGCACTCTAAGAGGTTTTAGCTGGATATTGTAAATAAGGTTTTACTTTTATTCGGATCATTTTAATAGATTTCTACGTGTTATATAGTCTATTTCTTATAATCAAGCATGTTTTTCTCATTACTATGGTACTTCAAACACAATTCTACATTTTCATCAACGAAGTTGAAAATGTAGAATTTTGATTAATTGTTGAATAATGTAATTTGTTTAATGCATATAAGAGAAGCGTTTCTCTATGTTATAAGTTGCTTAAATTGATCTAGCTCGGCACAAAAACCGCTTGCTCAAAACTTTCCTTGTCACTGCTAATTTTTGTCACAATGACATGTTTACAATTGGTCGACTTTGAAATGCAATCAGTGCAGAATTTATCAACAAAACAGGCACTCGTCCGCAATGAGAACGCTACTGTTGAAATTGACAAGTGTGTTTGTGTGACTGTCACTGGCTTTATTATGTTGTATCAACAATCTCGATGACTACTTGTATATTGAACTGTTGTTGTGCAGTACAACGCATTTTCAGCTTTTTTGTATTTTGTTTCCCGGATTCAGTAAGAATATAAATCTGATACAATTTGCATTCAATTGCTAATCGGCTCATGTGAGCAAATTTAACACAACCACACATTAGCGCTGGAAAAAAACAAAATATAAAAAACACGGTGTTTTTGAATATCGATTTTGTTTTTATGTGTGAGTATCGTGCTGAATTGAAATCGGTAAGATAACAAAACAACGTAGACCCATGCTATAATTATAGTATTATGGTGTTATTATAGTATTATGCTAAAATTATAGTATTATAGTATTATGGTGTTATTATTTTGGCGTTTATGAGAGAAAATCATGTCTCTCAATTGTGTCGGAATAATGTTAATAATAGCAGCAATATGAACAGTGTATACCATTTACAAATTGAATTGATCCAAATGAAATCTGATTTGATCCAAATGAAATCTGATTTGATCCAAATGAAATCTGATTTGATCCAAATGAAATCTGATTTGATCCAAATGAAATCTGATTTGATCCAAATGAAATCTGAATTGATCCAAATGAAATCTGATTGATAAAATTAAACCTTAATTGAAAAATGAAAACAAATTGTATCTAAATGTAATGATTGGCTGTTAATTATGCAAGAAATAATTTGTATTTGTATATAATGATATATATTTTCATAACTTTTGATATTTCCTATTTACATCTTACATTTTGTATTACTAATTTCAATCATCCCAAGTTATGAAGGGAGTACTGGATTGATTAATTAAAAGTAGGTGAAAATATTGAATATAACGAAATATAATGATGGAAAATTTAGTATAATACATGATGATGATGTTATCGTGGCCTAGTTTGGTTTGGTACATTCTATTTTGCGAAATAATCAGAGTAACAAGATTTGATGTGAATGAATCAATTTTGATGCCAATTTATACAACAAACGGTCAAGACAAGAGACAAAGCACAGCAATGAACACAAGACAGTAAATTTTTCAAGATATCTCCACGAGATCCTCTTGTTTTATTGCTGCTGAGAAATACCGCTCCACCCTGTTGGTGAAACCGTGCAGCTGCGTCTGGTCAATTTGGCTGATGCAATCCAGCGCTATATTTTCCAGCAGCTGCATCCTCTGCTCGGCCAGTGAGAGGGTAGCGTTTTCTCTAGCAGTGAGGCTCGACAATCGAGGTATTTCTTCTCTCAGCCTTCTTTTGATGTGAATCTTCAGACAGCTCCACAGCAGCTCAATTGGATTCAACAGGTATGAATATGGAGCCATTCGGAGAAGCTGCACCTCATCCTGCTGTCCAAATATCTCCTCAATGTTGCTGTGTGCTGGAGCATTGTCTATGATGATGGTGGGCTGGTGAATTTCGGCTTGGCGACATTCGTCTATGAGACAACGAAACCATTCCGCACAGTTTGGTTTCTTGAATGAGCCTCTTTGCGTGGATATCAATACGAGTCTGGATCTCGTCATTGCACCGATTATGTGCAAGTTTGCTCCTTTGCTTGATGGCTGCACTACAGACGCCCTTGTTCCCACTTTTGATCTTCCTTGGTTCCGCCTACAATACAGGTTGAAGTTGGTCTCATCGACCCATACGGGAGTGCGACCTTCGGACCGGATGCGAAAAAGTTCTTCTATATATGTCGCCCTCTTCCTTTTGTTAACTTCGCTGTTCATTGCGCTGACGACAGGCCGTACTGTTTTCAGAGAAAACATTTCTCCATCGAGCCAATTTTTGATGGTGTTTATGCACACCTGACATCCGTGCGCATCATTGATCTTAATTTGTAAGTCTGCCAATGTGTTTGAAGGCGATTTCTCCACTTCGGTGATGAGAGTGTGTATCATTTCAGGAGTTTTTTTTGCGTAGTTACCTCCCCGACGTTTCGGTAAGTCCTGATTCTTCCTCAACCAATGATACACAGTCTTGATTTTCACTCCTAAAGTATTAGCAACATTTTTCCAATCATTCTCATTGTGGTATGCTTCCATAATTCTTTTTCTATCATTTTCACTGATTTTATTATACTTCATTATTACTTTTGCACTATTAACACTAGCGAACTGATAAGTTGTATTAAGTACTATTGTCAAATATAACATGGCGTGCCTGAGCAAATTTCTGCTCAATCGACATAAAGTTGCCAAATCTTCTTATTTTTAATATTAATACGCTTGTTTTCGATGTTTTGTACCCAAAAAATCATTTTTCTGATTAAAGTTTAATTTTTTCACTTATGTTGAACTTGGATCAAATCAGATTTCGTTTGGATCAAATCAGATTTCATTTGGATCAAATCAGATTTCATTTGGATCAAATCAGATTTCATTTGGATCAAATCAGATTTCATTTGGATCAAATCAGATTTCATTTGGATCAATTCAATTTGTAAATGGTATAGATCTCACTCAGTTGTCAGAGCAGAAATGTATTGGACGACGACATCAGTAGTTTGTGCTTCCCGTTTCCACCACTCAACTCTGCCCTCTTTCCACTCACACTCTCTGTCCACTCAACTCTGCTGTCCAAAGCCTGTGTCGCAGCACTTGTGCCAGATTGGATAATTGAGCTAATGATGACTTACACACGTTGTCAATTGCAAACACAACCAGTCCATCACCGACTCACCCAGCCGTTCAACACACAGACCTAGCTCGAGTCAACATTTTCTCTATTTTGTTTTTGTCTCTATTCATAATTTTTATTTTTAGCCACTTATTCGTTCAATTGTCGTCTGTCTTGAGATGTAATTCAGCCGTGAATTTGCGCGAACATCATATTGTGATGATATTTCTCCAATCTGTATCATGTTAAATTGTGTCAGTTAGAGCGATCAATGCGATGTCAACCTTGTTTACCGCTGATGTGCGCTTTCCGACTTGTTTTTGCCATATTATACTGCGTGTGTGTGTGTGTGTGTGCTATATATGATGTACATTGTAAACATTTGTTGCCAACTTTTTCAGTGTAGTCGGTTTGATGTATTGTTTTAGCCAGTTATTCGTTCAATTGTCGTCTGTCTTGAGATGCAATTCAGCCGTGAATTTGCGCGAACAACATTCAGAATTGCCACGACCGAACGAAAATGTCGCAATTGTCTCAAGTGACTACAAGTGGATGTTTGCGTGTTAATTTGCTGCAGACGTTTGTCTGTGAGCTTTTATTGCTGCTGCTCATAATTTATGCCTGCCAGTCATATGGTCACGCAGATGACTTGTCAGGGGTCCTCCGCGTCCCTCAGGATATATTTGGAGGGCTCCAGAACCACCAGTCAAAATATGAGAACTTAGAAAAACACCCTTATACTGAATTCTTATCATATTCAATACTTTATCGTAATCGTCACTTAATTTATTCGATAATACAAAGAAAAAACATCACGTGTCCATGATATGGAGTTATTTGCAAGTTTCGACGATGCAATTTGTTTCAGAGCCGTAGCAACCGCCTATAGACTTTAATTTTTTGCTCAGATGTTTTCACCTGAGCTTGCATTATGTGATTATGTATAATAAATACATTCATTATTTGGTGATTTATTTATAATGGGGGCCCCAAGTCTTGCCTTCGGGGGCCCCCCATAATTCCTCACAACGGCTCTGATCTCTGGTCTAAGCATTTGCACCTCCACACGGCTATTAGAGAACATATATCAAAACCACACTTAAAAAATAAATAAGTAAATAAACACTTAAAAAATTGCAAGTCGAACTGATTGTACACCGAGCTTTCACTGAATGTGTGTGTGTGTGTGTGTGTGTGTGTGTGTTGTGTGTGTATATGTGTCTATGTGTGTTGTGTGTGTATATGTGTCTATGTGTGTGTGTTGTGTGTGTCTATGTGTGTGTGTGTTTTGTGTGTGTATGTATGTGTGTGTTGTGTGTGTCTATGTGTGTGTGCGTGTTGTCTGTGAGTATGTATGTGTGTATGTGTGTATCTATGTGTGTGTGTGTGTGTTGTGTGTATATGTTAATGTGTGTGTGTGTGTCTGTGTGTGTATATGCGCGTGTATGTATATATATATATATATATATATATATATATATATATATGTGTGTGTGTATGTGTGTGTATATCTATGTGTGTGTGTATGTGCGTGTGTATGTCTATGTGTGTGTGTGCGTGTGTATGTGCGTTGTTGCACCTGTGTGTCCTTTACGTGCATGCTGTATGTCACAAGTGTGAGACATTCGAGTTACATGTTGTGGTGGAAAAGTCACAGATGTGTTAGTGTGTGTGTGTGTCAGTGTGTGTGTGTGTGTGTGTGTGTGTGTGTGTGTGTGTGTGTCAGTGTGTGTACTTGAACAACATTGTGTAGTCGACTTGGAGCCATATGTCAGTGTATTGATAGATTATTTTAGTTGTGTAATAGCGAGCAGTGTAACAGGCTACATTCACACTTAACTCGACCAAAATCAACCAGCAGTGAACAGTTGGCTATATTCACAGCTGCTATATACATGGAAATATGGAGACAGCAGATTCGTCGATGAGCTAGAGTTATCCCAGATTGTGGACTGTTGAGTCAGGTAGATGATGGATGCAGACTGTTTTCTCAAGCTCCGTCATGTCAGCATCTTCCAGTGGAGCAGATATTTCTGTCACTGACGGACTTTTCGTGATTCATCTCACAGCAGACGAACGACTGCTTGTCATTCTGGCTGCCGTCGCCTTCCTTCTCTTCGTTCTCATCACTGTTATCTGCATTGTCGGCGAAATATGTCCTCTACACAGATGCTTGTATAAAAGTAAGACCCCACACTCTTGTTATTTGTACACCAGGTATAATGTAATCAGGTCCAGAAACTTGAACGAATATTTATCAATTCATATCGATGTCGCACGCAAACAGATGACATTTAATTCCGATTTCTTGCATTCACATGCGAGCATACAAGATAAATCTGATATGATTTCAGAAAATAACCGGCCTAACAAACAATATGAAACGTTGTCGATTTCCAGAAGACCAAACGCTGCTAAAAATCAGTCCGCTGTTGCAGGTAACGGTCACATTTTATACTGTCTTCTGCTCGTAAATGTGTTGTTCTGGGCGTGCCCTGTGCGCCCGATGTTAAATCATCCTAATATACAAATAAATAACAAAATATTGTTCATATAATAAATCAGCTTGGTTTTCATGTAAAATTTGGTCCGACTAGAATGTTAGATGTTCCACTATGTTTAGTTTTCTCTGAATTATTACAACTCTCATTACTTACTTGTACGCATTTAAGGAGAATTATGTGTGTGTGTGCGTGTGTGTGTGTGTGTGCGTGTGTGTGTGTGTGTGTTCGATACATATTGAGAGCTGGTGACGAAATAAAATCTCAAACAGCACACAGAGCACAATAAAAACGTTAATATCATTTTCGAAACATTCACGTATTAATAGCAGAACGTGTATCAACACTTATATCTCCTATATCATGGGAGTGTAATATCTTATTGGATATGGTTGGTCTGGATTAGCAATATCTTATTATCGAGAAATAATTTTCATATTGATTTTGTGTGACAGCATCATATCATATCGTTCTGAAATAGTTTGCTCGGTGGATTCAGTGGTAGTGGTATAGGTGGCACTAGTGTAGCGTTTATCACGTCAGATCACGGAATATTTCACTCAAATAGCTGGCAGATTTTCTTGAATATGATCAATCAATCAATGTATTTGTTATAGCGCTAATATGCACAGAAGCGCGACAAAATTTAAAAGGCAAACACAACGATGGAGATAAACATGTGACAACAGAAAGAACACATATTGCACACATAGGAACACACACACACTCACAGACATACACACACATACATAAGCAAAAACATACACATACACATGGGGCACCATAAGTAAGAATGGGAAAACAAATCACGCGAAATCAGAATCAGACGATCATTCACGCAGGATACAGAATACAAAAACAAACAAACAAACAAACAAACAAACAAACAAACATATAATCAGTGACTTCACAATACCAGTGATTCAGTTCTACACTGTTCTTAATTTCGTCATGAAAATGTTATTGTCAGTAGAATTCAATGAGATTATCAATTTTACCGCGACCACATTCCCTCATTGATAATATAATAATATGTTATTATAAAACATGTTCTCATTAGCACAACGCTAATACACCGCACATTCCACATGTGTGTGTGTGTGTTGATACGTCTAGTACTCGTAGGTGCCGAGTATGCAGTTAAAAGCTGTCATTTAATGCACGACTGATTATTATGCAACACCTGCATTCAAAACAGATGTCAATTGACGACTGAGAATGACATAACGATGTCGGACCAAAAATTAGTGACTCATATGTAAAAAAAGCTGGTGTTTTTTATACATATTGTTTCAGACAGTTCGACATTGTCGTCTAAATCAAATCGAGAAACAAATTATTCATCGATGTCGGACAGTGGTTTTCATTCGCCATCTCCCACAGCGGCAGCCAATAAGGTCAGATCATTGTGCCTGCTATATTCTCACAGAAACAACACATATGCGGTTATGATGTCGTGTGCACAGCAAGAATGAACAAAAACACAACAACTGAACTAGCTATGTGGTAGACTAGATAATTATAAGACATACTTGATTAATATCTTATATATTTACTTGCTTGTTAATAATATGTTGGCGGAACAGATATATAATTAGTGAATTAATTTCAACAAAACAATTGTGGTGGTTAGGTAGTCACGGAACAACACAAGTGAACAATGTGAGTGCTTTGGACCGACTTTATTTGACACAAGATAACGAAACGAACACATCACACATACAGACAAACATACAAACATACAATTGGTCAAATACACACGCATGATCAAACAACATACACAAACACGACACACAGACATACAAACGAATAGGCTCGACGAGGTGGTGTGCGACCTAATTGCACGTGCTGCACCACACCATTCATTCGCCTGATAAAAATCAATATTGTTCACTCCATGCTATTTGTAGAGCATACTGCATCATATCATAATACATTGTTTTATAAGAATTTGTACAAAATGAAGTTAAAATATTTATAAAATCGTTTGAATTTATTAAGTATAATATCGTATATATGACTAGAAGCAGTCAATCAATTTATCTCATGCTTGGTTAAGTGAATTGTCCTAAACCAAACTGTAATCCAATATTCCACTTATCAGTAGAAAAATTGTGACTGAAAAACTTTATTGCAAAAGTCACTTTTGACTTAAAAATCTGTTATATTCAGACATTATCAATTTACTTCATGAAAATGATATTTTAGTTAATTGTAGTAATAGTTGCACTTGTAAAACTGCATAACTTTATTATTTATCACAATTGATAGTCAAACAAACATATTGTTGAATTATGTCTTCTATTTGTGATATCACAATATGCTGCTGCTTGACAGAACAAAAATGACTCAACTTGGTCTGAAGATGCACTGGATTCTTCAAGAAAGGCAATGTTGAGTTTTTCACTGCAATACCAAACCAGTATTGAACGTCAGATCGGTAAACTGATTATCAATGTACTGGTGAGTGACATACACGTTCTCACAAGTGATATTGGTAGCGTAGAAGAAGGGGAAAGATGAATCGCCTTGGACAACACATTTCAGGAAGAGCACAAGAACTGCCGGAAATGTCAAATTATATTTAGGTCTGAGTGGATTTCCTGAATATACTGAATAATTTTGATTGTTTTAATCTCAAATTGCCCAGAGCTGATTGAAGGCAAGATTGGTTGAAAATAAATATCTTCAAATGAGGTGACTGGAAACGGGAACTATTATAAGGAGTTTATGGAGCAAAATTGCCTGTTATTATACGTACTGTTAGTATATGTACTGTTCTAAACAGGAGGGATATCACCTACCATCGCGCGAATATGCCAACACATGTGACCCGTTCGTGCGTGTCACATTGTACAAGGAGAAACGAACAATTCGAGGCACCAAGTGTATTGTGCTGGCTGAATTTCTAACTCGCACTCAACGACACAGCATCAGTCCTCAATTTCGACAAGCATTCTCGGCTGAAATTTCCCGCCATGAACTGAAGGTTTGCAAGCCGTGTAATAACAATTTGAATCAAATTGAGTAAGATCGAAAACTTTCTGGCAAACTCAATAAATTATCAATTTCTATTATAACTCAGTTTTTATTGAGAATAACAGAATAATATGGATTCGAGTAGTAAGTTAATGTTTGTATTGGGACATTATTAACACAACATTAACGTTTGCACGCTGGTTATAGTTTTGATATCATTCACATCAAGTTTACGAGATTGCTGAGCGAAACAGACAGAGAGACAACTCGTAATTCTTGTTTGCACGTGATTCTCCGTTTTATACGTCATTTCGGAACAAGGATGTCTCATAATTACTGCTAGTTATGGAGGCTATTTAAGTCATGCAAAATTATCAAACTAGAAAGAGATTATTGCGTGTACGAGCAAGTATTTGAGAGATATGATGGTGGATTATGACAGGAGGTTGTGGTGAAGCTGGTCGCTTATGATGAAGACAAATACGGATCACCAACAGAACTCGGTTTCATCAACCAGCCTGTTCGTCTTCTCAAAAAAATACTTAATTCAGATACTGCCCAGTTAGTGAAAAAAGATTTGGAACTTACAGCTAAGGTAAGCTTATTATTATAAATTTTATAAGTGAAATTAATAAGTTTAGTAATAATAATAGGATTAATAATATAATATTTAACTTACTGCCAAATGCAGACTCATAATAAATTATAAGAATCGAAATTATATTGAATTTTTTTAAATATGCTGGTTTATATATAATATATGCTATTATCTGGGTTATATTTTTCATCAGTGTATATTTGCATTGTGTGATTTTTTGGCAGACGTACGGAGAAATTCTAGTTGGTCTCAGCTACTTGCCAACAGCACAGAGACTCACCATCGCTCTAACTCGAGCCAATGCACTGGTTGTATCTCGAGTCACAGAAACTCCCGCCAACTTCTGTCAGTGCATCGTTGCAAACATTCTATTGCCGCTGCTTGAATTATCATTCCTTGATTGAGGGGAGCTGTTCTGTAGGTGTTTGTGTATGTGTTTGTGTGTTTGTGTGTTGATACAAACAGGTCCATATGTGCGTGCATTCTTGTTGTCTGGTTCGGGCCGGTTGATCAAGAAGAAGAAGACTGGTGCACGTGCTGCCGATTCATGTCCCGTATTTGACGAGACAATAGTGTTTGACGTGGCTCATCAGCAAATGGAGGCAGCCACATTGCTAATTTGTGTGTTTCATAAGCCCACTGAAGCTCAACATTCATCAGATAATGGTAGTGATCGATCACTCTCACTCACAATATGAACTAACAAACCTTGTTTCACTGGCCGCTACACGCTCAAAATTATGATATGGTAATAGCTGGTATTCATGACGGTATTTTACCAGGTGGTATTGATGATGATATATTACCAGGTGGTATTGATGATGATATATTACCAGGTGGTATTGATGATGGTATATTACCAGGTGGTATTGATGATGATATATTACCAGCTGGTATTGATGATGGTATATTACCAGGTGGTATTGATGATGGTATACTACCAGGTGGTATTGATGATGGTATACTACCAGGTGGTATTGCTGATGATATATTACCAGGTGGTATTGATGATGATATATTACCAGGTGGTATTGATGATGGTATATTACCAGGTGGTATTGATGGTATGGTATATTACCAGGTGGTATTCATGGTGGTATATTACCAGATGGTATTGATGATGGTATATTACCAGGTGGTATTGATGATGGTATATTACCAGGTGGTATTGATGATGGTATATTACCAGGTGGTATTCATGGTGGTATATTACCAGGTGGTATTGATGGTATGGTAACAGGAGGTCGACTGTCGGAGATATCCGAGCAGCGGTCGACGGTGGCTAGGAAGGAGTTGTGTGTGGGCAAGGTGTCGGTGGGCAAGCACGTTCAGCGTGACTCAGCGGTGGCTCACTGGATCACCATGCTGCAGAACCCGAGGAAAACGGTGTCTCAGTGGCACTGCCTCAAATAACACCAATTTGCAGTGTCAAATAGCAGCTGATGTACTGGAATCATTCAATGATTCAGTTCTGTCATTAATTCAGACAGCAATTTTAACCGATACGATGTTCACATGCACAACATTCATTCATCTCCACGAACAAGACGTTGAGAGTATATAAACATTTTCACGGCTTTTGAATCTATTATCGTTGCTAATTTTTATTTTCTAATTCAAGCCAAGAATAACATCGATAATATTTGCTGAACACGTAATACTGGAAACTATTTTATTACACCGCTCTCCAGGATATAATTGGGGAATGTATTAATGATGGAACGTACAATACGATGCTTGCTTTGATAATACAATAATTACTACACTGTTAAATATTTAGTCTATATTGAAACCTGATATTCCTCTTGAAATATACCTCATTAAAGATGCAAATATTTATGCAAATACATGCATGTTTGTGTGAGTGCGTGTTTGTCTTAGCTAACACGAGAAACTGAACAATAGATGGAACTAGTAGGTAGACTTAGTGTGTTTGTGTGTGTGTGTGTCGGTGACTATTGAAGGTCACGTGCCAGTGACCGGCAGTGGTGACCCAAGTGACCCAAACCAAGTAATTATTGTCCAATGAGCTGGCATCAATATTGAACTGTCCTACATACATATCGAGACACACACTCAACACAGTGAGTGGTTGTCAGTGATTGTGTCAGTGATTGTGACCGGGTGTGTTTCGTGACCTTGCGTGACAGTGACCTGTTTGTGTGTGTGTGTGTGTGTGTGTTTCGTGAACCTTTGTTTGGTTGATCGCTTGAAGAAATCTGCACCAGGTTTGAGTCAGTTATCATAACATGATACATAAGATAACATAATAATAATGTGTCATGCAGAATGCCAATAGTGTTGGTGGTTTCACACATATAACATGAAATATAGATCGCAAGGTCGTACAATCGTTTATGTTCCGGTATAAAGCGTAACTGTTGTGATATCTGTATGCTACTGTTGTTGTGCTATTTGGTTGTGTGCAATTGTTATGTAATATTGTGCAGTCAACATTTATCCAGCATTCTGTGTGTGTGTGTGTGTGTGTGTGTGTGTGTGTGTGTGTGTGTGTGTGTGTGTGTGTGTGTGTGTGTGTGTGTGTGTGTGTGTGTGTGTGTGTGTGTGTGTGTGTGTGTGTGTGTGTGTGTGTGTGTGTGTGTGTGTGTGTGTATGTGTATGTGTATGTGTATGTGTATGTGTATGTGTATGTGTATGTGTATGTGTATGTGTATGTGTATGTGTATGTGTATGTGTATGTGTATGTGTATGTGTATGTGTATGTGTATGTGTATGTGTATGTGTATGTGTATGTGTATGTGTATGTGTATGTGTATGTGTATGTGTATGTGTATGTGTATGTGTATGTGTATGTGTATGTGTATGTGTATGTGTATGTGTATGTGTATGTGTATGTGTATGTGTATGTGTATGTGTATGTGTATGTGTATGTGTATGTGTATGTGTATGTGTATGTGTATGTGTATATGTATGTATGTATGTGTGTGTGTGTGTGTGTGTGTGTGTGTGTGTGTGTGTGTGTGTGTGTGTGTGTGTGTGTGTGTGTGTGTGTGTGTGTGTGTGTGTGTGTGTGTGTGTGTGTGTGTGTGTGTGTGTGTGTGTGTGTGTGTGTGTGTGTGTGTGTGTGTGTGTGTGTGTGTGTGTGTGTGTGTGTGTGTGTGTGTGTGTGTGTGTGTGTGTGTGTGTGTGTGTGTGTGTGTGTGTGTGTGTGTGTGTGATCAGTGCGGTTTATATGAGTCAATTTTCGCTCCTCATACAGACAAATTGTTCATAGTTTCTCACAGAATTCATCCAGTAGGAATATGTGACAAAATCTCACACAATCTGTAACAATTAGGATTTTTTTATAAACAATATTCAATTATTGTTTATAAATAATATCAATAAACAAGAAGTTTATTGAGCTTATTACTTAACTCAGTGTTTACGAAATAACATGACACATGAAAGTGAGATGACAAGTTGTATTTTCCGAATATTCACTACTTGCATATTTAATTATTTATATCGGCAATCAGTCACGACACAAAATTGCTACTAAAACACCAAAATGACCAAAATTTTCAGGAATTAATATTGAGATATAATTGACTCGTTAAACTTTATCAAGAAATGAATGAAATTGTTTGTTATTGCCGACTATTAAATGCGATGTTTAAGCAAGAAATACACATTTTAAATGAATTACTTATATAGCGCGTATATAAATTATTACAAAACAAATGGAAACTTTCAAAATATAAACTTTGTATGAAGTAAAATTTTCCGCTAACCGAGTTTTTAGACGTCTATTTGGTGATAAATTATATACTATGCTAATTTTATTGTTAAAAATAATTTATTGTCTTTTATAATCACTCAAACAACATAATAAATGACTTATACGACTAATTTAATTTAACTTATCAAATATTAAGAAGTAAATAAATTAGAACATTTTGTGATAAATCTCCAAGGTGACATGAAAACATTCCTGCTACTGTCTAGAAAGATATATTAATAAGTTTAGCACTTGAAACCATACGCGGTTATACGTGTAATTTGTGCAAAAACGTTTTATATACATACTTGTGTGCATATATTTAGGCATAGCAATAATGTGGGAATACGTGGATATTTTGTACATTGTGCAAAAACATTTGAACTATCTATTTGTATGTGGACAATTTGTCGAAAATTCAAATTGAATTAGTTTTTTCACTGTACAGTGTAAATATCAGTTGTGTATTAGATAATTGAACCTTCAAAATTAATTGTTAGATACAAAATTACCCAACGTGTTAATCAACCCCAAATGTTAGAAATGTGTGAATATTGGCGCATTTCAGCGCAGTGTTAAAATGTCATTTTCCCTCAGCAGAAATCATCGCGAATATTTCACTCCGCGGTCGATCCAGCGGCACGTGACTCCTTCTGCGCTGATCCTCACCACTTCCTTCTCACCGAACGTCCTTCTTCCTGCCGACTTTTGCTCCACGATAATATTGTCCTCTTTTTCCTGCTTGAAAGCCCCCATGTACGGTGAGTGTTTCAGTCCGAATGTGTATTTGGGCTCACACTTCTTCACGGGCTGGTTCACATGAAACAAACACACCATAAAACAACTACGTATATGTTGAATTGGTCAAGGGCATATTCAGACCAGGTACTCGGGCCTGTATATTGTTGTAAAATATAATATGATAAGGTAGAACATCTTGTAAGATGCAATTTGTGTATATATATGCATATACGGTAAGTTAATTACCAAAACTTACTATTTTATTATTATAGCATCAATGAATTTTTCAAAATACATTTGAATAATGGCAATAACTATACACACTCTCTCACACAATACACAATGATACAATACACGGTCACACGACATGAATCCCTGCTTACAATTTCGAACAGTAGTTAATATACAGTGTGTTGAGATGAGTGTTCACCTCATGTTGTACAGTGTATGCTCCGGGACCGGGTTTCTGCGTGTGATCAGAAGGAAGAGATGTTCTGTTGCCCAAGCTAAATGCAGGCTTTCGAGGCATCACCGAATCAAGATGCTTGGCCGATTCATATTGACATGGTGAGGGAAAATCTTGTTTGTGATTTTTCTCATCGCGTCCTCGACCAGCCATTGTGAATTTAGGAGAACTTGAATCACACACCGTACTTCCAACTGCGTATGCGTTCGGAGCTGAAATAATATCATATCCAGCTTCTTGATTGGCTGATTCTTCATCAATACTTTCACAATAGGCAAGTGTTTGACATTTGTTACATTCGTAGCGTATTCTGTTCACATCGTGTTATCTCTGTTATTGGTTTGTCTGAATATGCAGGTTAGGCTGAATTATAGCTTGCAATCGCTATGTAATAATACATATTTGATCGTTTTGACTTAGTGTTGATTCATATGGAAATTAAGGTAGCACTATTAACTAGAAAACAAGTGAAATACTTCTAAAATTTACATATTTCATTTCAATTAGTCTGTCCATCGTGTCAAATTAACATATTTATTTAAACACAAGTTAATTGTGGAATCCACCAACTTAAGTATTTGAAATAACTTGGTTCATTGTTCAGTTGTAGCCATATTTCATTGTAGTTTCAGAATTGAAATGTCGCTCAATGTGTTGAATTCTCACCAGGACTTGTGATGGTGCTGTTGACATCATATTTTTGACCGAAGCTGAATCTTGGGGTGCTTGTGGTCATGCACTGGTTGTTTGGATTGTAAGAAGAGGGAGCCGGTGTGAGAAAGGGACTTTTTGGCTTGAATCTGCCTGCCATGACAATCTCGGGGGAGATATTTTTTCCCCGGTTTGTGATTCCTGCTGTGTTGTAATCGCTGGGAGACGGATATAGTCCGCGACTCTTTGTCTCATGTCGACCTCGAATACTGAAACGTGGAGACTCTCGACCTTCCACCGTACACTGCAAACATTCAGTACATTTTTCACACCATATGAAAATGTACTCACACCGGAATATCTTCAAGCACGGAATAAAAACAGAGATAGACTTAGGATAATAATCGAGAATACTGCTTTGTTCACGCTATCATGTGTCTGATACTATTACTCGAGCTAGGTCCACTAGGCTGAACAACATCAGCAATTCAAGGTCGTCATACATTAGCTCCACGGCTTGCACGAGCTGGTGCAAAGTGCCCCGCAATAATTACTGACTGAGAGCGGAGCAACAATCACTTCCTTGTTTCTCGTTCAGAACAACAACCAAGTGTCCACTGAGCTGATATATTGAACACCACAATATACCGCCCAAATATATTTGTAAATATATGATGAAAAATTAAACCTACAAGCAATATCAAGCCAACAGTCAACAAAATGCTTATCAAGAATTTTGTATTTACATGAGTTGAACCCACAAGTGTGTATAATCAATAGTGTTCTGAAGAGTATAGTTATTGAAATTATAAATTTCGATTAATCACTGAAATTCATATTTTTTCATACTGATATTGAATAAAAGTGAAGTCAGCACAGAAACAGTAGCAAGTGCTAATTTAACATAAATTATCATTTTCGATGCACAAGCAACACACTTGTGAGCTCAACACAGAACGGAGCAAAGCGGAAATATGCAATCAACAGTCACTTGAAACAAGCAGCAACGTAGCCGCCAGCTAAAGCAATCGAGTGAATCGTCTCAGTGAGATACAAAAGCAGCCAGAGGTCACGGTACTCAGCAGTGCTGGTAGTGAGATCACGTGCAACAGGTCACCACTGAGGTCTCGATATGCAAGCCACCTGGCTTTGTCTAGTTTTTGTGCTGTGTTCGACGTCATATTGTCACGCTCAAAGTAAGTTCACAATGCTAAATGTCACGTTTTCAGCTATCATAAAAATGTAGGGTGATTTGGGAAGAGCTGCATTGAATTGACAAATTAATCAGCCTGAATCAAATACAAGATGGTTTTCACAATGCTGCCAAATACTTCAGTGATAATAGCACAATGGTCACGATATATAGTAGCGAGCAAAAATTAAGATATATTCTATATTCAGTTTCCAGATCAATCTACGTGAATTATGACGTTAAAATGATCATTTTACACAGAATCATTTAGGCAGGTTATCAAAAATATCCAATACTTTATCAGACATTGTCTATTATTTTTGATATAAATAATTATTCTCAGTGTGTCTAGTACGGAAATCCCCGTTGTACATTTTCACCATGTTTTAAATATATCAATCATGCTACATCAGTCATATATGCACACGTCAGTCATATGTGCTTCATCAACATATTTATAATGCTATTGTATATATTTATGAGCATTTAGTACATTCAAAACAGTTTAGTAACTATATTTACAAAAAATAGTTCCAAGTTTCTAGTTTAGGGACAGCGAAGTTCACGTTCCCAAGTATATTAAGAATTAGCTATAAATCCTTGTGCAAGTGTATTTTAAATATTTTGCATGAAATCATTACTTTAACTAGTTTTGTGAGACAGACAAGTTGACTGATAATTTTATTTATAGTTGGAAAACCGACAAAGCTATGCTGGTTCAAATTCATTCAATATAAAAACCCAGACAATTTGGACCTGAACACCTCCTCTAAGGAATTTCTCTGTTGCAGGTTTAAGTGCAGTGGACAATCGATGCTTGAATATTCTGAGAAGCGCCGAGAATACGAGCAAGTTCAACCAGGTGCTAGGTCTGTGTTTGCGTACAGCAAGAACACAGCAGAACCGCCTACCTGCCAAGATACTACGCACCCTGACAGCCCGTTGTATTGGATCTAGACTGGGATACGTGAGCAGAGATGGGCGAACTCTCAACAGAGAAGTTCTAGAAACATCAATTCGTTCAAGTCCTCTCAGTCCACAACAACAGGATGATTTTATCAAGCGCATGAATAATTGCGACAATTTCGACACCTGTGTGGCTCAAGAGTGCGGTTTCTGATTCAACAATGCATTTACGCCAGTACAATCCACAATACTTATGTACATTATTCATGTACAAGTTACAACATTTATTTTGGTAGAATTATGAAATTGGAAACATTTTCGTTGCCAGTGCCATGTATTTATGCAGCATTTAAACTTTTTTGCTTGTATTTGTCAAATATTGTTGAAATTCAGTGAAAAACGTTATTTTTAATTATATAGATTGATTTGTCTAATATACTGCCACTATATTTGTATGTTTTTTGTTTCCTAAACACACACACACACACACACACACACACACACACACACACACACACACACACACACACACACACACACACACACACACACACACACACACACACACACATATACATACATACAAACAAAACACAGAACATACACACATGTGGCGATTATATTGCTGTACTAAATAATTGTGCAATATTTTGCGTACTCACCAGCACGGTGGAAAAGTAGCCATTTCATCGATGAGGTACAGTAGGCACATACAGCAGAATTTGCAGCACCCAATCAACACAAATTATTCACAACAATATATGAATATGGAAGTAACAATGCTGAAACCTGGATTTGTTCAAGTTAGACAGGTTCACTTGGGACGTGTCATATCCGAAGCCTTTGCGTTGTATATTCTGAAATGTTTAACAGTATTATATAAGAGTATGTTGTCTAGAAGCAGTGTGTTATTTTGCAATTTAAAATAAAATACAAAATATGCAGTGTGTTCAATATAAGTTGAAATAATTAATAACACTATTGAATTTAATATTTGGAATAAATTGATAAGCCTTATTTAACACAAACAAATAAATATTTTTCTGATATAGGAATACAGTGAGAGTTTGATTAGTGAGTGTACTTTACCGATCAGAGATGGAATATTGCATGAGCCCGGCCCAGGGCTGCAAAATTCAGCTGCAATTGAACCTCTACGTTTTGTGGGGGTCCACACATTTTGCACCATTCTCTTCCTCCGGCTCAACTGAATATCAAGCAATGATGCATATGTCAAGTCTAAATGGGAAGTATCACCGATAATAACACCAAATGCATAATTTATATTAAGAACGATATTATATGTCAAAATGTATAGATAAGACAAAATATAGATATACTGGATATATTTCGGACATGTACGATTCAGGTTATAAAATTATCAAATCTTAGAATCGATGTCGTGTGATATATAAAAATAACAATGATGAATATTTTTATAATTAATTTATTGTTTTAATCAATGTAGTTATAAGCATAATATATTCTCAACAAACCATCATTAATATAACAAAATGTAAGCGTTTTTTCCTCAATGCTTCGTCTATTAGTTTGTTAATATCGTTGCTTTTGTGAAACACTGTTATCACTGGCAAACTGAAACACTGTTGGCTCGACGAATGAAAAGATACAACAATAATTTGTATATCAACATTCTGGCAAGCTATTTTTGTTATTAATATTTTCAATTAGACTAATTATAAGATAATTTGCAGCATAGATACAATAACAAATAAAATATGTAACTGCCAACAACATTTTATTCACAATATGTTCTCATACCTTGATAATATTTTTCACTAAGTCACAACCACTTGTATATACACACGAGCACAAGCACACACGTTCACAAATGTACACCGACAGTCGGCACACACACACACACACACACACACACACACACACACACACACACACACACACACACACACACACACACACACACACACACAAACACACACACACACACGCACAGCACGCGACACGGCACGCGACACGGCACAGGTGAATGTGACCCTGAGATGTCATTGGAATATCACATCTAGTCAGGGACACCGCCCCACAGCTTCTCGACCATACCTGGTCATACAATCATACACCAGACACCCACGCCAAACACACACGCCAAACACACCCACGCCAAACACACACAAAACCAAACATAATCTTATGAGGGAATATATTATATATTAGCAGAAATATTTCTGGTGATTTTGCTTGTTGATAAATCATTCCAGATATTCGGTGCAGTGAGAACCCTGCATATGTTAGTTAATTGTTTGACATCAGTCAGTTCTTAATTGATACACAATGGCTCATTAGTCAGACAATCATGAGACATTGAGTCTGTTATGAGTAAAAACCGGATGTTAAGGCAAAATGCCATAACTGCCTATATTTGCCTATTTTAAGGGGTTTTGCAGATCTATGCCTAGTCTGCTCATTCATCTAAAGTTTGGCCTATTTGTCCAAAAAAAATCATGAAATAAAATAATGCAATATATTTCAATCAAATAATTGTACAAGCGAAGTGTAGCCCGTGATGATACTGCTAGGCATACTTCCAAGTTCACTGGACCGATTTGAGACTGGTATATTGGCTGTTCTGCATTGACGTTTATCCCCGGTTAGCTTCTAGGATGCAAGTCTGGACTGTTTGTATGCTTGACCGTATTCTGAGAACAGAATGAATAAATCACGTTGCTTCTGCTGAATCAAAAATAAAAATGAGGAGTTTATGACTAGTTTATCACTGTTGCTAAACTCGATCTTGTATTTGTATGTCCGTGTGTTGTGCAAATACACATTCAGCGCAGTCAAGAAGCGTTTGTCATGCCAGAGCCGCTTGTTTCAATATAATCAATATATTATTTCAATATATTCAATATATTGTTTCTATATACGAAGGCTTTTCCCGCCAATCATGTTGCCGGGTGTTCAGTGTGAATTGTGTATTGAATGAGAGGAGCTACGAGTATGAATGCACGAGCTAGAATAACATTCAACATTGTCAAAATTAGCAGTCTTGCCGACCAAGTAAATGCAACAAGGTCTTATGCTTATCAAATCAATTAATTCCATTTTTTCCCTCGTGATTCCATAATTAGAAGAACAGAAGTCATTGGAGATCACATTGTCATAGTTGGACTCCGCTATACACAGCATACATGAAATTCCTGGTGAGAATGAGCGTGCTATACAAGTGAAGCTCAGAAGCGCACTCAAGGAAAATTACGATCTTGAGCAACTTCAATAAATATAAGGTCACTGAAGGTGAAAACGTTGGATCTGAGCCTAAAATTGGATCGGATATATGAGATCAGATAACTGGATCAGATAAAATATTCTTCCACATTTTGAATATGTTCCAATCCGTAGCCGTTGAATGAATTATTCACTTTTGAAGTTCTGTTGTCCGATCGTGGGTACAATTTTACTTTCAAAAGCGTTGAAATAAATGTTTATTATGTGTAAAACATTAGGTAGTATGTTTTATCAAAATAATATAATAATTTTCATATTTATATTAGTTTTAATAAATGCCTATATTTGCTTATTTTGCTGTTTTATCGTGCTGGCCTATTTTGCCTTTGTCTTTAGGTATGAGCCATGTCACGCACACTAATCATATGGTGTAATGCTCATCTGAAATATTATATTTCAATGGCTATCTAAATATATCAAGTATTATCAAATTATTTGTAATATAATAAAATTTTATACCGGTCATATGTTATGAAGCAAAAAGGCTGATTTTGTTAAGAAAATGAACGAAAATACTGGCAAAGCAAATTGATTGCGACATCAAATTAGTTTTCACAAAATTCAAGACGGCGTCAACGCGAAATTTCTCAGTTATCAGAGAGAAAAGAAGACAGGAATGTATTGAAATAAAAGATCCTCATTCATAATTATCATTATAATCCCAATAAGATAATTGATTAAAACTCACACAGCGCCAAACACTATGATGATTGTAAATAATTCAATACTTATTAAATTTGCAATGACAAATGACATTATGTATTCTCTATATTGTATATAATAATGAAAACTTACCAGAGAAGACCCGAGTACAATCAGGACTAATATGTACTGAGTTGTCAATGAGTCAATCTGTTTTTGTTATTGAATCAATCTCAATGTAAAAACAAGTCGCTGACACAAGAGCTTTCACTGAGCTCAGTCAAGTAAATGAACAACCGACTGCCCACGCCACAACTATACCACACCAACACACACAAACACACACAAACATAGTGACAAACACACAATAACACACACAAACACACACATGTATATATAGATATATGTGCTGATGCATATCTACATTCATATGCATAATGATATGCTAGCAGACGTATATATCAATACACAATTGATTGTAATAAAATGGAATAAATATGGTCAAAATGTTCTCCATTCTATCTCGAAATTCGCGCATATGATGACACTCATACACATACATATATAGACATACCCACACACACACACACACACACATACACATACACACACACACACACACACACACATACACATTAGGCCCACTATCAACTCCCACACAACCATATTTGCCGCCAATATACAAACACAGAAATTGGGTGAAACACACGCACATACATACAAATATGAATATGCACAGATGATGAATCTTGTTCCAACATAAGCTCGCCTATACAATATTTGAGCTCCTGAAATTTTTAAGACAGAAAAAACATTTGCAAGTAATATATATTGTTGAAATTGTATATAAAACCGCGGAATTATTGCATGCAAGAACACATCGTAGAATGAAACAATAAGAAAGAGAGGCATAGATAGACTATTATTCAGTTGATTCATGGTTTCATTATTATTTTACACATGCAAAAAGTGGCAACTATTCCTGCTCAAAAATTAATAACAGGCTATTATTTTACTCAAAACAATTAGTATTTGACTCAAAACAATTTGTTATTTGACTAAACAATAATTTTTTATTTGACACTCGAAACGATCAAAATGATCGAGATATGAAGCTGAGGCGGCTTAAAATGTTGAAAAATGGCATATTATAATGTTAAATGAGTATCAAGCTGGAAATAATACCGTGAATACGACAAACATTTGCAGAATCGTTGGTTTTTGCGGCGCAGTTTGATCGACTGAGTGTAGAACTGCTTCGAACAAACATAAATGTATGTGTGTGTGTATGTGTGTGAGTGTGTATGTGAGTGTGTGTGTGTGTTGAAGAATAGCAGAAGATCAATACTGAACACCGTGTGGAATCTCGGTCATTTAGCCAACACGAATACGTAAATCACACTTACACACGCACTCTCACACTCACATACACACACACACTCACATACACACTCACACACTCACATACACACTCATACACACACACACACACACACACACACACACACACTCACATACACACTCACACACACACAAATACACACACACACACACATATATACACACACAAATTGAACACGACCATTAATGTGATAGCGCGACGAATTAGATGTAATAATTTGTTTTTTGCAGGCTAAAATATTTCCTCAGTAAAAGAACTCGATATATTGACATGTGGGACGGTGTATCCAGTATACTATAGTGCAGTACTATTTTGGATTGTTACGGGAATATATTTAAGTTTTTGCAAGAATGATGAAGAAATCTCTGGCATGTTTCAGAATACTCAAATTTATAGCTAGTTGTACCGACAATAAGATGAACCTGTAAAAATATAATTTATTCAATATATAATTTTATGATTCTTCACAAACGAACAATCTAATTAATGATAGCGATTTATTGAATACATTAATTAACAGAAAACAAGCAGGAAATAATGTTGAGGCGGAATAATTATATTTCCTTCACAACTTGCGATTTGCAGAATTTCAATGTTTATCTGGCAGCTCTCGTTACCATGGCAACAAATTCAAAATATATTGGCAACAATTGATTGTTTGGGTGCATGGATTTTTAACCAACCAATAACAATAAGAGAATGGGTTTTGTGATATCTTGTTGGGGTGTTTTAGGGCTATTTGACATGGGTTTATACAAATTGCTTTTTACCTTAACGTCCATCGAATTACTATTTGTGTGTGTCGTACATTCGGAACATTTTCCTTTACAACACATCAGTTCTTGTTCCAATACGGAATACTTCAGTTCCATTTCGTTTCAGTGTGTACCATGTGGAAAATTCAAGATACAAAATCCTAGTGGTGAGTGTCTTTTGTGGGTGTTATTTGTACGAGTATGATTGCATAGCCGATTTAACCTTATTCAACAGTCGTGCTGTCATTTTCTTGTTTTCTTTTTTTCCAACATTTCTCGGGAGCTGCTGTTATTTAGCCGCCTACACCATTATGCTTCGTCTTGTCCAACATGAATTACAATGCAGTAATTCAACGTCTGGTGTGTGTGTATGTGTGTGTGTATGTGCAGGTCTGGGTTGTCGGTGTGATGTTGGCTATTTTCACACTGCTGAGTCAGCAGATGTGGCGGTTGGCCGGGCGCCGCTGGACGGAGCTTCTCTACAATGTCTTCCGTGTCCTCCCAGCATGACCAGTACTGATGACGGAGATGATTGCGTGCCCTGCGCTCCTCCGCTACGATTTGAACCAGTTTCCCGTCGCTGCACTGACTGCCCGCCTAACTCCATCACTGGTACATCTCTCAAGTGCTTCTCGCGAGTGAAACCTGTTGTATTTGCTCGTACTGCAAGCGTAAGCTCCAGTAGTTAATAAGCTCTCCCTCGTCTCGAGCAGTGTTGAGTCGTTCAAAAAAGCTTTCAAGACTCCTCTGTTCGAGCGCTATTATGGTAATTAGCTTGTTTTATTATTATTTGTGTGCTATCTTGTGTTAATTATTTGAATAGAGGCTCTGAGAGGCCGGTTTCTGAAGGAGCGCTTTATATATAAATGTTGTTGCGTTTTGTTCATACTACAAGACATGCAGCTGTAACATAACATACTTTTATGTGATGTAACAGAGGCTATGTAACATATGTGATGTAACAGATGTGTGTGTGTGTGTAGTGAGTAGATCACAAAACATCATGTGATGTAACATGTGTGTGTGTGTGTGTGTAGTGAGTAGATCAGAAAACATCATGTGATGTAACATATGTGTGTGTGTGTAGTGAGTAGATCACAAAACATCATGTGATGTAACATGTGTGTGTGTGTAGTGAGTAGATCACAAAACATCATGTGATGTAACAGATGTGTGTGTGTGTAGTGAGTAGATCACAAAACATCATGTGATGTAACAGATGTGTGTGTGTGTAGTGAGTAGATCACAAAACATCATGTGATGTAACAGATGTGTGTGTGTGTGTAGTGAGTAGATCACAAAACATCATGTGATGTAACATGTGTGTGTGTGTGTAGTGAGTAGATCACAAAACATCATATGATGTAACATGTGTGTGTGTGTGTAGTGAGTAGATCACAAAACATCATGTGATGTAACATATGTGATGTAACAGATGTGTGTGTGTAGTGAGTAGGTCACAAAACGGCTCATTGTTGCCTCAAACCTGCCTGGCCTGTGATAACACAGCAGTTGTCTCGTCGGATAATTCTTGTGTCAGATGTCGTCACTTTCATCTGGTGGCAAAAAATGGAAGCTGTGTTTGTCCAGACGGTCACCAAATGTTTCATGGCGTGTGTGTCGTGTCTGTCGACATGATTCAGGTATTTATTACGTGTCTATCAGCATTATTGCTCAATACTGTCACACTCGATTGCCGAAATTACGGAACTACGTAAACTATAAAACTATTCATGCTACGTCGAATTATATTTCTGTTTATTCATCTAGTGCAGTGGTTCTCAACGCTTTTTCTCTGATTCCCCACTTCTTAATGAATCATCTCATCTTCATTTTCCACACAACAGGGCTGATAAATTCAATAAATTCAGTTGTTACATCAAAGTAAATGTCATTAGAGGTCATTAGAAACAAAAATAAACGAATTTTAATTGATAAAAACACACATAGTTGTCCTGTTCTGTCCGACCTTTAGCTTCCCACTTGACATCTCTTCCATTCCCCACAGGTTAAGAACCCTGATCTAGTGCGTATATTTTGCCTAATATCGGATAATTCTTTATCGAAGAAATATGTGCTTCTTGTTGCCCCAGAGAAGTGAATTTAGGCTGTATTTCATGAAGTAACATGATACAGCGAACAGGTATAGCTGTATCATGCAGAGATAGTCGGGATCGTTGGTTGTGGCGTATAAGCGGCGTTCTTGACCTGGTTATCATTTGTTCTACTTGTTGGCAGGTTCCCACTGATATCAGCATGTATCGTGTTGATTTTGGCAGCGATTTTGTGGTCGAGTCTGAGTTGTTTAGAAAACTGGCTCGTATGGCCGTGTATCTGTGTCGGGTAAGTTTTCTAATTCATAGCGACACACATTGACACACTGACACACACTGATACATTGACACAGTGACACACACTGACACATTGATACACTGACGCACAGTGATACACTGACACACTGACACATTGACACAGTGACACACTGATACACATTGATACACTGATACATTGACACACTGACACATTGATACATTGACACATTGTCACACTGATACACTGACACATTGCCACACTGATACACATTGATACACTGATACACTGACACATTGTCACACTGATACACTGATACATTGTCACAGTGACAAATTGACACATTGTCACAGTGACACAGTGACACATTGACACATTGCAATCATACAATTGAAGTGTATCAAGTTAGTTGACTAGTAATCGGGCCTAATGTGCAATATTCACATGAGTGAGGTGGTAAGTTATAATGATGTGACTGCGGCAATGTTTGTTTCAGTTTCGTCGCAACACTACTTCGTGTCATTTGCTGCTGAATTTGTGCACTTTAACTCTGTACTCTTACGGCTCGATGAGCAGCACGTGCGGCCAATTGAGAAGACTCAGTTCGTCGCTGTCTGTGTCATCTCACGTTGCTGCCTTGTATTACGCCGATGATGAGGCCGAGGCTTTGTTGTCTCGAACTCGAATCACTCAACAATTCACTGTTGACTCGCTACTCAAGGTTACTGTGATGTATCACCAGTATCGTACTACTAACTTGTTCATTTCTACTCAACAATTCACTGTTGACCCGCTACTCAAGGTTATTGTGATGTATCACCAGTATCGTACTACTAACTTGTTCATTTCTACTCAACAATTCACTGTTGATCCGCTACTCAAGGTTACTGTGATATATCATCAGTATCGTACTACTAACTTGTTCATTTCTACTCAACAATTCACTGTTGATCCGCTACTCAAGGTTACTGTGATGTATCGCCAGTATCGTGCTGCTAACTTGTTCATTTCTACTCAACAATTCACTGTTGATCCGCTACTCAAGGTTATTGTGATATATCACCAGTATCGTACTACTAACTTGTTCATTTCTACTCAACAATTCACTGTTGATCCCCTACTCAAGGTTACTGTGATGTATCACCAGTATCGTACTACTAACTTGTTCATTTCTACTCAACAATTCACTGTTGATCCGCTACTCAAGGTTACTGTGATGTATCATCAGTATCGTGCTACTAACTTGTTCATTTCTACTCAACAATTCACTGTTGATCCGTTACTCAAGGTTATTGTGATGTATCAGTATCGTACTACTAACTTGTTCATTTCTACTCAACAATTCACTGTTGATCCCCTACTCAAGGTTACTGTGATGTATCACCAGTATCGTACTACTAACTTGTTCATTTCTACTCAACAATTCACTGTTGACTCGCTACTCAAGGTTACTGTGATATATCACCAGTATCGTACTACTAACTTGTTCATTTCTACTCAACAATTCACTGTTGACTCGCTACTCAAGGTTACTGTGATATATCATCAGTATCGTACTACTAACTTGTTCATTTCTACTCAACAATTCACTGTTGACTCGCTACTCAAGGTTACTGTGATGTATCATCAGTATCGTGCTGCTAACTTGTTCATTTCTACTCAACAATTCACTGTTGATCCCCTACTCAAGGTTACTGTGATGTATCACCAGTATCGTACTACTAACTTGTTCATTTCTACTCAACAATTCACTGTTGATCCCCTACTCAAGGTTATTGTGATGTATCATCAGTATCGTGCTGCTAACTTGTTCATTTCTACTCAACAATTCACTGTTGACCCGCTACTCAAGGTTATTGTGATGTATCACCAGTATCGTACTACTAACTTGTTCATTTCTACTCAACAATTCACTGTTGATCCCCTACTCAAGGTTACTGTGATGTATCACCAGTATCGTACTACTAACTTGTTCATTTCTACTCAACAATTCACTGTTGACTCGCTACTCAAGGTTACTGTGATATATCACCAGTATCGTACTACTAACTTGTTCATTTCTACTCAACAATTCACTGTTGATCCGCTACTCAAGGTTACTGTGATGTATCACCAGTATCGTACTACTAACTTGTTCATTTCTACTCAACAATTCACTGTTGATCCGCTACTCCAGGTTACTGTGATATATCATCAGTATCGTACTACTAACTTGTTCATTTCTACTCAACAATTCACTGTTGACTCGCTACTCAAGGTTACTGTGATGTATCGCCAGTATCGTGCTACTAACTTGTTCATTTCTACTCAACAATTCACTGTTGATCCGCTACTCAAGGTTATTGTGATGTATCACCAGTATCGTGCTACTAACTTGTTCATTTCTACTCAACAATTGACTGTTGACTCGTTACTCAAGGTTACTGTGATGTATCAGTATCGTACAACTAACTTGTTCATTTCTACTCAACAATTCACTGTTGACTCGCTACTCAAGGTTACTGTGATATATCATCAGTATCGTACTACTAACTTGTTCATTTCTACTCAACAATTCACTGTTGACTCGCTACTCAAGGTTACTGTGATGTATCGCCAGTATCGTGCTACTAACTTGTTCATTTCTACTCAACAATTCACTGTTGACCCGCTACTCAAGGTTATTGTGATGTATCACCAGTATCGTGCTGCTAACTTGTTCATTTCTACTCAACAATTCACTGTTGATCCGCTACTCAAGGTTACTGTGATATATCATCAGTATCGTGCTACTAACTTGTTCATTTCTACTCAACAATTCACTGTTGATCCGCTACTCAAGGTTACTGTGATATATCACCAGTATCGTACTACTAACTTGTTCATTTCTACTCAACAATTCACTGTTGACCCGCTACTCAAGGTTATTGTGATGTATCACCAGTATCGTACTACTAACTTGTTCATTTCTACTCAACAATTCACTGTTGATCCGCTACTCAAGGTTATTGTGATGTATCACCAGTATCGTACTACTAACTTGTTCATTTCTACTCAACAATTCACTGTTGATCCGCTACTCAAGGTTATTGTGATGTATCACCAGTATCGTACTACTAACTTGTTCATTTCTACTCAACAATTCACTGTTGATCCGCTACTCCAGGTTACTGTGATGTATCACCAGTATCGTACTGCTAACTTGTTCATTTCTACTCAACAATTCACTGTTGATCCGCTACTCAAGGTTACTGTGATGTATCGCCAGTATCGTGCTACTAACTTGTTCATTTCTACTCAACAATTCACTGTTGACCCGCTACTCAAGGTTATTGTGATGTATCACCAGTATCGTGCTGCTAACTTGTTCATTTCTACTCAACAATTCACTGTTGACTCGCTACTCAAGGTTATTGTGATGTATCATCAGTATCGTACTACTAACTTGTTCATTTCTCTTTCTGGTATTGATGATGGTATATTACCAGGTGGTATTGATGATGGGATATTACCAGGTGGTATTGATGATGGTATATTACCAGGTGGTATTGATGATGATATATTACCAGGTGGTATTGATGGTATGGTAACAGGAGGTCGACTGTCGGAGATATCCGAGCAGCGGTCGACGGTGGCTAGGAAGGAGTTGTGTGTGGGCAAGGTGTCGGTGGGCAAGCACGTGCAGCGTGACTCAGCGGTGGCTCACTGGATCACCATGCTGCAGAACCCGAGGAAAACGGTGTCTCAGTGGCACTGCCTCAAATAACACCAATTTGCAATGTCAAATAGCAGCTGATGTACTGGAATCATTCAATGATTCAGTTCTGTCATTAATTCAGACAGCAACTTTAACCGATACGATGTTCACATGCGCAACATTCATTCATCTCCACGAACAAGACGTTGAGAGTATATAAACATTTTCACGGCTTTTGAATCTATTATCGTTGCTAATTTTTATTTTCTAATTCAAGCCAAGAATAACATCGATAATATTTGCTGAGCACGTAATACTGGAAACTATTTTATTACACCGCTCTCCAGGATATAATTGGGGAATGTATTAATGATGGAATGTACAATGCGATGCTTGCTTTGGTATTAAAATAATTACTACACTGTTAAATATTTAGTCTATATTGAAACCTGATATTCCTCTTGGAATATACCTCATTAAAGATGCAAATATTTATGCAAATACATGCATGTTTGTGTGAGTGCGTGTTTGTCTTAGCTAACACGAGAAACTGAACGATAGATGGAACTAGTAGGTAGACTTAGTGCGTTTGTGTGTGTGTGTCGGCGACTATTGAAGGTCATTGGTTCACGTGCCAGTGACCGGCAGTGGTGACCCAGGTGACCCAAACCAAGTATAATTATTGTCCAATGAGCTGGCATCAATATTGAACTGTCCTCATGTCAGTACGTACATATCGAGACACACACTCAGCACAGTGAGTCAGTGATTTTGTCAGTGATTGTGTCAGTGATTGTGTCAGTGATTGTCAGTGATTGTGACCGGGTGTGTTTCGTGACCTTGCGTGAGGGTGACCTGTTTGTGTTTGTGTGTGTGTGTTTCGTGAATCTTTGTTTGGTTGATCGCTTGAAGAAATCTGCACCAGGTTTGAGTCAGTTATCATAACATGATACATAAGATAACATAAGAATAATGTGTCATGCAGAATGCCAATAGTGTTGGTGGTTTCACACATATAACATGAAATATAGATCGCAAGGTCGTACAATCGTTTATGTTCCGGTATAAAGCGTAATTGTTGTGATATCTGTATGCTACTGTTATTGTGCTATTTGATTGTGTGCAATTGTTATGTAATATTGTGCAGTCAACATTTATCCAGCATGCTGTGTGTGTGTGTGTGTGTGTGTGTGTGTGTGTGTGTGTGTGTGTGTGTGTGTGTGTGTGTGTGTGTGTGTGTGTGTGTGTGTGTGTGTTCAGTGCGGTATATATGAGTGAATTTTTGCTCCTAATACAGTCAAATTGTTCATAGTTTCACACAGAATTCACCCAGTAGGAATATGTGACAAAATTTCACACAATCTGTAACAATTTGGATTTTTTATAAACAATATTCAATTATTGTTTATATATAATATCAATAAACAAGAAGTTTATTGAGCTTATTACTTAACTCAATGTTTACGAAATAACATGACACATTAAATCAGATGACAAGTTGTATTTTCCGAATATTCACTACTTGCATATTCAATTATTTATATCGGCAATCAGTCACGACACAAAATTGCTACTAAAACACCAAAATGACCAAAATTTTCAGGAATTAATATTGAGATATAATTGAATCTTTGAACTTTACCAAGAAATAAATGAAATTGTTTGTTATTGCCGACTATTAAATACGATGGTTAAGCAAGAAATACACATTCTGAATGAATTACTTATATAGCGCGTATATAAATTATTACAAAACAAATGGAAAATTTCAAAATATAAGCTTTGTATGAAGTAAAATTTTCCGCTAACCGAGTTTTTAGACGTCTATTTGGTGATAAATTATATACTATGCTTAAATAAATGATTTCTGATTGCTAATTTTATTGTTAAAAATAATTTATTGTGTTTTATAATCACTCAAGCAACATAATAAATGACTTGTACGACAAATATAATTTAACTTATCAAATATTAAGAAGTAAATAAATTAGAACATTTTGTGATAAATCTGCAAGGTGACATGAAAACATTCCTGCTACTGTCTAGAAAGATATATTAATAAGTTTAGCACTTGAAACCATACGCGATAATACGTGTAATTTGTGCAAAAACGTTATATATACATACTTGTGTGCATGTATTTAGGTATAGCAATAATGTGGGAATACGTGGATAATTTGTACATTGTGCAAAAACATTTGAACTATCTATTTTTATGTGGACAATTTGTCGAGAATTCAAATTGAATTAGTTTTTCCACTGTAAAGTGTAAATATCAGTTGTGTATTAGATAATTGAACCTTCAAAATTAATTGTTAGATACAAAATTACCCAACGTGTTAATCAACCCCAAATGTTAGAAATGTGTGAATATTGGCGCATTTCAGCGCAGTGTTAAAATGTCATTATCCCTCAGCAGAAATCATCGCGAATATTTCACTCCGCGGTCGATCCAGCGACACGTGACTCCTTCTGCGCTGATCCTCACCACTTCCTTCTCACCGAACGTCCTTCTTCCTGCCGACTTTTGCTCGACGATAATATTGTCCTCTTTTTCCTGCTTGAATGCTCCCATGTACGGTGAGTGTTTCAGTCCGAATGTGTATTTGGGCTCACACTTCTTCACGGGCTGGTTCACATGAAGCAAACACACCATAAAACAGCTACCTATATGTTGAATTGGTCAAGGGCATATTCAGACCAGGTACTCGGGCCTGTATATTGTTGTAAAATATAATATGATAAGGTAGAACATCTTGTAAGATGCAATTTGTGTATATATATGCATATACGGTAAGTTAATTACCAAAACTTACGATTTTGTTATTATAGCATCAATGAATTTTTCAAATTATATTTGAATAATGGCAATAACTATACACACTCTCTCACACAATTCGAAATGATACAACCCACGGTCACACGACATAAATCCCTGCTTACAATTTCGAACAGTAGTTAATATACAGTGTGTTGAGATGAGTGTTCACCTCATGTTGTACAGTGTATGCTCCGGGACCGGGTTTCTGCGTGTGATCAGAAGGAAGAGATGTTCTGTTGCCCAAGCTAAATGCAGGCTTTCGAGGCATCACCGAATCAAGATGCTTGGCCGATTCATATTGACATGGTGAGGGAAAATCTTGTTTGTGATTTTTCTCATCGCGTCCTCGACCAGCCATTGTGAATTTAGGAGAACTTGAATCACACACCGTACTTCCAACTGCGTATGCGTTCGGAGCTGAAATAATATCATATCCAGCTTCTTGATTGGCTGATTCTTCATCAATACTTTCACAATAGGCAAGTGTTTGACATTTGTTACATTCGTAGCGTATTCTGTTCACATCGTGTTATCTCTGTTATTGGTTTGTCTGAATATGCAGGTTAGGCTGAATTATAGCTTGCAATCGCTATGTAATAATACATATTTGATCGTTTTGACTTAGTGTTGATTCATATGGAAATTAAGGTAGCACTATTAACTAGAAAACAAGTGAAATACTTCTAAAATTTACATATTTCATTTCAATTAGTCTGTCCATCGTGTCAAATTAACATATTTATTTAAACACAAGTTAATTGTGGAATCCACCAACTTAAGTATTTGAAATAACTTGGTTCATTGTTCAGTTGTAGCCATATTTCATTGTAGTTTCAGAATTGAAATGTCGCTCAATGTGTTGAATTCTCACCAGGACTTGTGATGGTGCTGTTGACATCATATTTTTGACCGAAGCTGAATCTTGGGGTGCTTGTGGTCATGCACTGGTTGTTTGGATTGTAAGAAGAGGGAGCCGGTGTGAGAAAGGGACTTTTTGGCTTGAATCTGCCTGCCATGACAATCTCGGGGGAGATATTTTTTCCCCGGTTTGTGATTCCTGCTGTGTTGTAATCGCTGGGAGACGGATATAGTCCGCGACTCTTTGTCTCATGTCGACCTCGAATACTGAAACGTGGAGACTCTCGACCTTCCACCGTACACTGCAAACATTCAGTACATTTTTCACACCATATGAAAATGTACTCACACCGGAATATCTTCAAGCACGGAATAAAAACAGAGATAGACTTAGGATAATAATCGAGAATACTGCTTTGTTCACGCTATCATGTGTCTGATACTATTACTCGAGCTAGGTCCACTAGGCTGAACAACATCAGCAATTCAAGGTCGTCATACATTAGCTCCACGGCTTGCACGAGCTGGTGCAAAGTGCCCCGCAATAATTACTGACTGAGAGCGGAGCAACAATCACTTCCTTGTTTCTCGTTCAGAACAACAACCAAGTGTCCACTGAGCTGATATATTGAACACCACAATATACCGCCCAAATATATTTGTAAATATATGATGAAAAATTAAACCTACAAGCAATATCAAGCCAACAGTCAACAAAATGCTTATCAAGAATTTTGTATTTACATGAGTTGAACCCACAAGTGTGTATAATCAATAGTGTTCTGAAGAGTATAGTTATTGAAATTATAAATTTCGATTAATCACTGAAATTCATATTTTTTCATACTGATATTGAATAAAAGTGAAGTCAGCACAGAAACAGTAGCAAGTGCTAATTTAACATAAATTATCATTTTCGATGCACAAGCAACACACTTGTGAGCTCAACACAGAACGGAGCAAAGCGGAAATATGCAATCAACAGTCACTTGAAACAAGCAGCAACGTAGCCGCCAGCTAAAGCAATCGAGTGAATCGTCTCAGTGAGATACAAAAGCAGCCAGAGGTCACGGTACTCAGCAGTGCTGGTAGTGAGATCACGTGCAACAGGTCACCACTGAGGTCTCGATATGCAAGCCACCTGGCTTTGTCTAGTTTTTGTGCTGTGTTCGACGTCATATTGTCACGCTCAAAGTAAGTTCACAATGCTAAATGTCACGTTTTCAGCTATCATAAAAATGTAGGGTGATTTGGGAAGAGCCGCATTGAATTGACAAATTAATCAGCCTGAATACAAGATGGTTTTCACAACGCTGCCAAATACTTCAGTGATAATAGCACAATGGTCACGATATATAGTAGCGAGCAAAAATTATGATTTATTCTATATTCAGTTTCCAGATCAATCTACGTGAATTATGACGTTAAAATGATAATTTTACACAGAAACATTTAGGTAGGTTATCAAAAATATCCAATACTTTATCAGACATTGCCTATTATTTTTGATATAAATAATTATTCTCAGTGTGTCTAGTACGGAAATCCCCGTTGTACATTTTCACCATGTTTTAAATATATCAATCATGCTACATCAGTCATATATGTACACGTCAGTCATATGTGCTTCATCAACATATTTATAATGCTATTATATATATTTATCAACATTTAGTACATTCAAAACAGTTTAGTAACTATATTTACAAAAAATAGTTCCAAGTTTCTAGTTTAGGGCAGCGAAGTTCACGTTCCCAAGTATATTGAGAATTAGCTATAAATCCTTGTGCAAGTGTATTTTAAATATTTTGCATGAAATCATTACTTTAACTAGTTTTGTGGGACAGACAATTTGACTGATAATTCTACTTATAGTTGGAAAATTGACAAAGCTATGCTGGTTCAAATTCATTCAATATAAAAACCCAGACAATTTGGACCTGAACACCTCGTCTAAGTTATTTTCTCTGTTGCAGGCCTAAGTGCAGTGGACAATCGATGCTTGAATATTCTGAGAAGCGCCGAGAATACGAGCAAGTTCAACCAGGTGCTAGGTCTGTGTTTGCGTACAGCAAGAACACAGCAGAACCGCCTACCTGCCAAGATACTACGCACCCTGACAGCTCGCTGTATCGGATCTAGACTGGGATACGTGAGCAGAGATGGGCGAACTCTCAACAGAGAAGTCCTAGAAACATCAATTCGTTCAAGTCCTCTCAGTGCACAACAACAGGATGATTTTATCAAGCGCATGAATAATTGCGACAATTTCGACACCTGTGTGGCTCAAGAGTGCGGTTTCTGATTCAACAATGCATTTACGCCATTACAATCCACAATACTTATGTACATTATTCATGTACAAATTACAACATCTATTTTGGTAGAATTATGAAATTGGAAACATTTTCGTTGCAAGTGCCATGTATTTATGGAGCATTTAAACTTTTTTGCTTGTATTTGTCTAATATTGTTGAAATTCAGTGAAAAATGTTATTTTTAATTATATAGATTGATTTATCTAATATACTGCCACTATATATGTATGTTTTTCGTTTCCTAAACACACACACACACACACACACACACACACACACACACACACACACACACACACACACACACATATACATACATATATACAAAACATAGAACATACGCACATGTGGCGATTATATTGCTGTACTAAATAATTGTGCAATATTTTGCGTACTCACCAGCACAGTGGAAAAGAAGCCATTTCATCGATGAGGCACAGTAGACACATACAGCAGAATTTGCAGCACCCAATCAACACAAATTATTCACAACAATATATGAATATGGAAGTAACAATGCTGAAACCTGGATTTGTTCAAGTTAGACAGGTTCACTTGGGACGTGTCATATCCGAAACCTTTGCGTTGTATATTCTGAAATGTTTAACAGTATTATATAACAGTATGTTGTCTAGCAGCAGTGTGTTATTTTGAAATTTAAAATATAATACAAAATAAGCAGTGTGTTCAATATAAGTTGAAATAATTAATAACACTATTGAATTAAATATTAAGAATAAATTGATAAGCCTTATTTAACACAAACAAATGCATATTTTTCTGATATAGGAATACAGTGAGAGTTTGATTAGTGAGTGTACTTTACCAATCAGAGATGGAATATTGCATGAGCCCGGCCCAGGGCTGCAAAATTCAGCTGCAATTGAACCTCTACGTTTTGTGGGGGTCCACACATTTTGCACCATTCTCTTCCTCCGGCTCAACTGAATATCAAGCAACGGTGCATATGTCAAGTCTAAATGGGAAGTAACACCGATAATAACACCAAATGCATAATTTATATTAAGAACGATAATATATGTCAAAATGTATAGATAAGACAAAATATAGATATACTGGATATATTTTTGACATGCACGATTCAGGTTATAAAATTATCAAATCTTAGTATCGATGTCGTGTGATATATAAAAATAACAATGATGAATATTTTTATAATTAATTTATTGTTTTAATCAATGTAATTATAAGCACAATTTATTATCAACAAACCATCATTAATATAACAAAATGTAAGCGTTTTTTCATCAATGCTTCGTCTATTGGTTTGTTAATATCGTTGTTTTTATGAAACACTGTTAGCACTGACAAACTTCTACATTGTTGGCTCGACGAGTGAAAAGATACAACAATAATTTGTATATCAACATTCGGGCAAACTATTTTTATTATTATTATTTTCAATTAGACTAATTATAAGATAATTTGTAGCATAGACACAATAACATATAAAATATGTAACTGCCCACAACATTTTATTCGCAATAGGTTCTCATACCTTGATAATATTTTTCACTAAGTCACAACCACTTGTATATACACACGAGCACAAGCACAAACGTTCACAAATGTACACCGACAGTCGGCACACACACACACACACACACACACAAACACACACACACACACACACACACACACACACGGCACGCGACACGGCACGCGACACGGCACAGGTGAATGTGACCCTGAGATGTCATTGGAATATCACATCTAGTCAGGGACACCGCCCCACAGCTTCTCGACCATACCTGGTCATACAATCATACACCAGACACCCACGCCAAACACACACGCCAAACACACCCACGCCAAACACACACAAAACCAAACATAATCTTATGAGGGAATATATTATATATTAGCAGAAATATTTCTGGTGATTTTGCTTGTTGATAAATCATTCCAGATATTCGGTGCAGTGAGAACCCTGCATATGTTAGTTAATTGTTTGAAATCAGTCAGTTCTTAATTGATACACAATGGCTCATTAGTCAGACAATCATGAGACATTGAGTCTGTTATGAGTAAAAACCGGATGTTAAGGCAAAATGCCATAACTGCCTATATTTGCCTATTTTAAGGGGTTTTGCAGATCTATGCCTAGTCTGCTCATTCATCTAAAGTTTGGCCTATTTGTCCAAAAAAAATCATGAAATAAAATAATGCAATATATTTCAATCAAATAATTGTACAAGCGAAGTGTAGCCCGTGATGATACTGCTAGGCATAATTTCAAGTTCACTGGACCGATTTGAGACTGGTATATTGGCTGTTCTGCATTGACGTTTATCCCCGGTTAGCTTCTAGGATGCAAGTCTGGACTGTTTGTATGCTTGACCGTATTCTGAGAACAAAATGAATATCTCACGCTGCTTCTGCTGAATCAAAAATAAAAATGAGGAGTTTATGACTAGTTTATCACTGTTGCTAAACTCGATCTTGTATTTGTATGTCCGCGTGTGGTGCAAACACACATTCAGCTCAGTCAAGAAGCGTTTGTCATGCCAGAGCCGCTTGTTTCAATATAATCAATATATTATTTCAATATATTCAATATATTGTTTCTATATACGAAGGCTATTCCCGCCAATCATGTTGCCGGGTGTTCAGTGTGAATTGTGTATTGAATGAGAGGAGCTACGAATATGAATGCACGAGCTAGAATAACATTCAACATTGTCAAAATTAGCAGTCTTTCCGACCAAGTAAATGCAACAAGGTCTTATGCTTATCAAATCAATAAATTCCATTTTGTCGCACGTGATTCGCTCATTGGAAGAACACAAGCCATTGGAGACCGCATTGTCATAGTTGGACTCCGCTATACACAGCATACATGAAATTCCTGGTGAGAATGAGCGTGCTATACAAGTGAAGCTCAGAAGCGCACTCAAGGGAAATGAAGATTTTGAGCAGCTTCAATAATTATAAGTTCACTGAAGGTGAAAACGTTGGATCTGAGCCAAATATTGGATCAGATATATCGGATCAGATAACTGGATCAGATAAAATATTCTTCCACATTTAGATTATGTTCCAATCCGTAGCCGTTGAATGAATTCTTCACTTTTTAAGTTCTGTTGCCCGATCGTGGGCACAATTTTACTTTCAAAAGCGGTGAAATAATAGTTATTATGTGTATAAACATTAGGTAGTATGTTTTATCAAAATAATATATTAATTTGCATGTTTATATTAGTTTTAATAAATGCCTATATTTGCCTATTTTGCTGTTTTATCGTGCCTGGCTATTTTAACATTTATAAGTGCCTGAACGTACGCTCTTTATTTATGAGCCATGTCACATACACTAATCATATGGTGTAGTGCTCATCTTGCTCAATATACTATTTCAATGGCTATCTAAATATATATCAAATAATTTGTAATTTTATTAAAATTGTATACCGGTCATAAGTTATGAAGCAAAAAGGCTGAATTGGATAAGAAAATGAGCGAAAATAGTGGCAAAGCCAATTGATTGTGCCATCAAATTAGTTTTCACAAAATTCAAGACGGCGACAACGCGAAATTTCTCAGTTATCAGAGATAAATGAAGACAGGAATGTATTGAAATCAAAGATCCTCATACATAATTATCATTATAATCCCAATAAGATAATTGATTAAGACTCACACAGCGCAAAACACTATGCTGATTGTAAATAATTCAATACTTATTAAATTTGCAATGACAAATGACATTATGTATTTTCTATATTGTATATAATAATGAAAACTTACCAGGGAAGACCCGAGTACAATCAGGACTAATATGTACTGAGTTGTCAATGAGTCAATCTGGTTTTGTTATTGAATCAATCTCAATGTAAAAACAAGTCGCTGACACAAGAGCTTTCACTGAGCTCAGTCAAGTAAATGAACAACCGACTGCCCACGCCACAACTGTACCACACCAACACACACAAACACACACACGCATAGTGACAAACACACAATAACACACACAAACACACACATGTATATATATATATATGTGCTGATGCATATCTACATTCATATGCATAATGATATGCTAGCAGACGTATATATCAATACACAATTGATTGTAATAATATGGAATATATATGGTCAAAATGTTCTCCATTCTATCTCGAAATTCGCGCATATGATGACACTCATACACATACATATATAGACATACCCCCCACACAAACACACACACACACACATACACATACACACACACACACACACACACACACACACACACATACACATTAGGCCCACTATCAACTCCCACACAACCATATTTGCCGCCAATATACAAACACTGGAATTGTGTGAAACACACGCACATACATACAAATATGCATATGTACAGATGATGAGTCTTGTTCCAACATAAGATCGCCTTTACAATATTTGTGCTCCTGAAATTTTCAAGACAGAAAAAACATTTGCAAGTAATATATATTGTTGAAATTGTATATAAAACCGCGGAATTATTGCATGCAAGAACACATCGTAGAATGAAACAATAAGAAAGAGAGGCATAGATAGACTATTATTCAGTTGATTCATGGCTTCATTATTATTTGACACATGCAAAAAGTGGCAACTATTCCTGCTCAACAATTAATAACAGGCTATTATTTTTCTCGAAACAATAAGTATTTGACTCAAAACAATTTGTTATTTGACTAAAACATAATTTAATATTTGACACTCGAAGCGATCAAAATGATCGAGATATGAAGCTGAGGCGGCTTAACATGTAGAAAAATCGCATATTATAATGTTAAATGAGTATCAAGCTGGAAATAATACCGTGAATACGACAAACATTTGCACAATCGTTGGTTTTTGCGGCGCAGTTTGATCGACTGAGTGTAGAACTGCTTCGAACAAACATAAATGTATGTGTGTGTGTGTGTGTATGTGTGTGAGTGTGTGTGTGTGTGTGTGTGTGTGTGTGTATGTTGAAGAATAGCAGAAGATCAATACTGAACACCGTGTAGAATCTCGGTCATTTAGCCAACACGAATACGTAAATCACACTTACACACGCACTCTCACACTCACACACTCACATACACACTCACATACACACTCACTCACACACACACACACACACACACACACACACACACACACACACACACACGCACACACACACACATACACACAAGAATTAAACACGACCATTAATGTGATAGTGCGACGAATTAGATGTAATAATTTGTTTTTTGCAGGCTAAAATATGTCCTCAGTAAAAAACCTCGATTTATTGACATGTGGGACGGTGTATCCAGTATACTATAGTGCAGTACTATCTTGGATTGTTACGGGAATATATTTAAGTTTTTGCAAGATTGATGAAGAAATCTCTGGCATGTTTCAGAATACTCAAATTTATAGCTAGTTGTACCGTCAATAAGATGAACCTCTAAAAATATAATTTATTCCAGTTATAATTTTATTATTCTTCTCAAACGAACAATCTAATTAAAGATAGCGATTAATTGAATAAATTAATTAACAGAAATAATAGGAAAGCAGGAAATAAGCAGGAAATAATATTGAGGCGGAATAGTTTTATTTCCATCACAATTTGCGATTTGCAGAATTTCAATGTTTATCTGGCAGCTCTCGTTACCATGGCAACACATTCAAAATATATTGGCAACAATTGATTGTTTGGGTGCATGGATTTATAACCAACCAATAACAATAAGAGAATGGGTTTTGTGATTCCTTGTTGGGGTGTTTTAGGGCTATTTGACATGGGTTTATACAAATTGCTTTTAACCTTAACGTCCATCGAATTACTATTTGTGTGTGTCGTACATTCGGAACATTTTCCTTTACAACACATCAGTTCTTGTTCCAATACGGAATACTTCAGTTCCATTTCGTTTCAGTGTGTACCATGTGGAAAATTCAAGATACAAAATCCTAGTGGTGAGTGTCTTTTGTGGGTGTTATTTGTATGAGAATGATTGCATAGCCGATTTAACCTTATTCAACAGTCGTGCTGTCATTTTCTTGTTTTCTTTTCTTCCAACATTTCTCGGGAGCTGCTGTTATTTAGCCGCCTACACCATTATGCTTCGTCTTGTCCAACATAAATTACAATGCAGTAATTCAACGTCTGGTGTGTGTGTATGTGTGTGTGTATGTGCAGGTCTGGGTTGTCGGTGTGATGTTGGCTATTTTCACACTGCTGAGTCAGCAGATGTGGCGGTTGGCCGGGCGCCGCTGGACGGAGCTTCTCTACAATGTCTTCCGTGTCCTCCCAGCATGACCAGTACTGATGACGGAGATGATTGCGTGCCCTGCGCTCCTCCGCTACGGTTTGAACCAGCTTCCCGTCGCTGCACTGCCTGCCCGCCTAAATCCATCACTGGTACATCTCTCAAGTGCTGCTCGCAAGTGGAATCTGTTGTATTTGCTCGTACTGCAAGCGTAAGCTCCAGTAGTTAATAAGCTCTCCCTCGTCTCGAGCAGTGCTGAGTCGTTCAAAAAAGTTTTCAAGACTCCTCTGTTCGAGCGCTATTATGGTAATTAGCTTGTTTTATTATGATTTGTGTGCTATCTTGTGTTAATTATTTGAATAGCGGCAATGAAAGGCCGGCTTCTGAAGGAGCGCTTTATAAATGAATGTTGCGTTTTGTTCATACTACAAGACATGCAGCTGTAACATAACATACTTTTATGTGATGTAACAGATGTGTGTGTGTGTGTAGTGAGTAGATCACAAAACATCATGTGATGTAACATATGTGTGTGTGTAGTGAGTAGATCACAAAACATCATGTGATGTAACAGATGTGTGTGTGTGTAGTGAGTAGATCACAAAACATCATGTGATGTAACATATGTGTGTGTGTGTGTAGTGAGTAGATCACAAAACATCATGTGATGTAACATGTGTGTGTGTGTGTAGTGAGTAGATCACAAAACATCATGTGATGTAACAGATGTGTGTGTGTAGTGAGTAGATCACAAAACATCATGTGATGTAACATATGTGATGTAACATGTGTGTGTGTGTGTAGTGAGTAGATCACAAAACATCATGTGATGTAACATATGTGATGTAACATGTGTGTGTGTGTAGTGAGTAGATCACAAAACATCATGTGATGTAACATATGTGATGTAACATGTGTGTGTGTGTAGTGAGTAGATCACAAAACATCATGTGATGTAACATATGTGATGTAACATGTGTGTGTGTGTAGTGAGTAGATCACAAAACATCATGTGATGTAACATGTGTGTGTGTGTAGTGAGTAGGTCACAAAACGGCTCATTGCTGCCTCAAACCTGCCTGGCCTGTGATAACACAGCAGTTGTCTCGTCGGATAATTCTTGTGTCAGATGTCGTCACTTTCATTTGGTGGCAAAAAATGGAAGCTGTGTTTGCCCAGACGGTCACCAAATGATGCATGGCGTGTGTGTCGTGTCTGTCGACATGATTCAGGTATTTATTACGTGTCTATCAGCATTATTGCTCAATACTGTCACACTTAACTGCCGAAACCACGGAACTACGTAAACTATAAAACTATTCATGCTACGTGGAATTATATTTCTGTTTGCTCATCTAGTGCAGTGTTTCTCAACGCTTTTTCTCTGATTCCCCACTTCTTAATGAGTGATCTTTTCACGTTCCACACAACAGGGCTGATAAATTCAATAAATTCAGTTGCTACATCAAAGTAAATGTCATTAGAGGTCATTAGAAACAAAAATAAACGAATTTTAATTGATAAAATCATAGTTGTCCTGTTCTGTCCGACCTTTAGCTTCCCACTTGACAACTCTTCCATTCCCCACAGGTTAAGAACCCTGATCTAGTGCGTATATTTTGCCTAATATCGGATAATTCTTTATCGAAGAAATCAGTTCATCTTGTTGCCTCAGAGAAGTGAATTTAGGCTGTTTTTCATGAAGTAACATGATACAGCGATACAAGTATAGCTGTATCATGCAGAGATAGTCGGGATCGTTGGTTGTGGCATATAAGCGGCGTTCTTGTGCTGGTTATAATTTGTTCTACTTGTTGACAGGTTCCCACTGATATCAGCATGTATCGTGTTGATTTTGGCAGCGATTTTGTGCTCGAGTCTGAGTTGTTTAGAAAACTGGCTCGTATGGCCGTGTATCTGTGTCGGGTAAGTTTCATAATTCATAGCGACACACATTGACACATTGATACACTGATACACATTGATACATTGACACATTGACACATTGACACACTGATACACTGATACACTGATACATTGATACACTGACACACTGATACATTGATACATTGACACATTGATACACTGACACATTGATACACTGACACACTGATACATTGATACATTGACACATTGATACACTGATACACACTGACACACTGATACACTGGCACATTGATACACTGACACACACTGATACACTGATACATTGACACATTGACACATTGATACACTGATACATTGACACATTGATACACTGACACAGTGATACACTGACACACTGATACACTGATACATTGACACACTGACACATTGATACACTGACACACTGATACACTGACGCACAGTGATACACTGACACATTGATACATTGACACATTGATACACTGACACATTGATACAGTGACACATTGACACACTGACACACATTGATACACTGACACACATTGATACACTGACACACTGATACACTGACACACATTGACACACTGACACGCTGATACACTGACATACACTGATACAGTGATACATTGATACACTGACACATTGATACACTGACACACATTGACACACTGGTACAATGACACACATTGATACATTGACACAGTGATACACATTGACAAACTGATACACTGACACACATTGACACACTGACACGCTGATACACTGACATACAGTGATACATTGATACACTGACACACTGACACACATTGATACACTGACACACATTGATACACTGACACACATTGATACACTGACACACATTGATACACTGACACACATTGATACACTGACACACATTGATACACTGACACATTGATACAGTGACACATTGACACACTGACACACATTGATACACTGACACATTGACACATTGATACAGTGACACATTGACACACTGATACAGTGACACATTGACACACTGACACATTGATACATTGACACATTGTCACACTGATACAGTGATACACTGACACATTGTCACACTGATACAGTGACACATTGACACACTGATACAGTGACACATTGACACACTGACACATTGACACATTGATACAGTGACACATTGACACACTGACACACATTGATACACTGACACATTGACACATTGATACAGTGACACATTGACACACTGATACAGTGACACATTGACACACTGATACAGTGACACATTGACACACTGACACATTGATACATTGACACATTGACACACTGACACATTGATACAGTGATACACTGTCACAGTGATACACTGACACATTGACACATTGACACACTGACACATTGATACATTGACACATTGTCACACTGATACAGTGATACACTGACACACATTGATACATTGTCACAGTGATACATTGATACAGTGACACATTGACACACTGACACACTGACACATTGATACATTGACACATTGTCACATTGATACAGTGACACACATTGATACACTGACACATTGATACATTGACACATTGTCACAGTGATACACTGATACACTGACACACTGACACATTGATACATTGACACATTGTCACACTGATACAGTGATACACTGACACACATTGATACATTGTCACAGTGATACATTGATACATTGATACAGTGACACATTGACACATTGATACAGTGACACACATTGATACACTGACACATTGATACACTGACACATTGATACACTGACACATTGACACACTGATACACTGACACACACTGATACACATTGACACATTGTCACATTGACACACTGATACACACTGATACATTGATACATTGATACACTGACACACTGATACATTGATACACTGACACACTGATACATTGATACACTGACACATTGATACACTGATACATTGATACACTGATACATTGATACACTGACACATTGATACACTGATACACTGACACACACTGACACATTGATACACTGATACATTGATACACTGATACATTGATACACTGACACATTGATACACTGATACACTGACACACACTGACACATTGATACATTGATACACTGATACACTGACACAGTGATACATTGTCACAGTGACACATTGACACATTGTCACACTGATACACACTGACACACACTGACACACACTGATACATTGACACACTGATACACTGACACACACTGATACATTGATACATTGATACACTGACACACATTGATACATTGATACAGTGACACATTGATACACTGACACATTGATACACTGACACGCTGATACACTGATACATTGTCACAGTGACACATTGACACATTGTCACACTGATACATTGATACAGTGACACATTGCAATCATACAATTGAAGTGTATCAAGTTAGTTGACTAGTAATCGGGCCTAATGTGCAATATTCACATGAGTGAGGTGGTGAGTTATAATGATGTGACTGCGGCAATGTTTGTTTCAGTTTCGTCGCAACACTACTTCGTGTCATTTGCTGCTGAATTTGTGCACTTTAACTCTGTACTCTTACGGCTCGATGAGCAGCACGTGCGGCCAATTGAGAAGACTCAGTTCGTCGCTGTCTGTGTCATCTCGCGTTGCTGCCTTGTATTATGCCGACGATGAGGCCGAGGCTTTGTTGTCTCGAACTCGAATCACTCAACAATTCACTGTTGACTCGCTACTCAAGGTTACTGTGATGTATCACCAGTATCGTACTACTAACTTGTTCATTTCTACTCAACAATTCACTGTTGACTCGCTACTCAAGGTTACTGTGATGTATCACCAGTATCGTGCTGCTAACTTGTTCATTTCTACTCAACAATTCACTGTTGATCCGCTACTCAAGGTTACTGTGATGTATCATCAGTATCGTGCTACTAACTTGTTCATTTCTACTCAACAATTCACTGTTGATCCGCTACTCAAGGTTACTGTGATGTATCACCAGTATCGTGCTACTAACTTGTTCATTTCTACTCAACAATTCACTGTTGACTCGCTACTCAAGGTTACTGTGATGTATCATCAGTATCGTGCTGCTAACTTGTTCATTTCTACTCAACAATTCACTGTTGATCCGCTACTCAAGGTTACTGTGATGTATCACCAGTATCGTACTACTAACTTGTTCATTTCTACTCAACAATTCACTGTTGATCCGCTACTCAAGGTTACTGTGATGTATCACCAGTATCGTACTACTAACTTGTTCATTTCTACTCAACAATTCACTGTTGATCCGCTACTCAAGGTTACTGTGATGTATCACCAGTATCGTACTACTAACTTGTTCATTTCTACTCAACAATTCACTGTTGATCCGCTACTCAAGGTTACTGTGATGTATCACCAGTATCGTGCTGCTAACTTGTTCATTTCTACTCAACAATTCACTGTTGATCCGCTACTCAAGGTTACTGTGATGTATCACCAGTATCGTACTACTAACTTGTTCATTTCTACTCAACAATTCACTGTTGATCCGCTACTCAAGGTTACTGTGATGTATCACCAGTATCGTACTACTAACTTGTTCATTTCTACTCAACAATTCACTGTTGATCCGCTACTCAAGGTTACTGTGATATATCGCCAGTATCGTACTACTAACTTGTTCATTTCTACTCAACAATTCACTGTTGATCCGCTACTCAAGGTTACTGTGATGTATCACCAGTATCGTACTACTAACTTGTTCATTTCTACTCAACAATTCACTGTTGATCCGCTACTCAAGGTTACTGTGATGTATCACCAGTATCGTACTACTAACTTGTTCATTTCTACTCAACAATTCACTGTTGATCCCCTACTCAAGGTTACTGTGATGTATCACCAGTATCGTACTACTAACTTGTTCATTTCTACTGCTTCTGATATCTTTTATCCTGGTCTAGTTTGGTGTTGTGAATTGTTGTCACGCGGTTTTTATTGTTAATGTTGTTATTAGACATCTCAGCATGACAATGTTATTGTTGTTATCAGACATCTTATCTCAACATGACAATGTTATTGTTGATGTTGTCAGACATCTCAACATGACAATGTTTGTTGTTGTCAGACATCTTATCTCAACTTGTCGGTGGCTCGGTTCAGTCTTGATGGTCGCTTATTGTCAGTGCAGCCTGTATCTCACGTGCCTTCTCGCTCGTGTTCTCGTGCCATTTCGTCAATGTCGTCCGGATTTCGGTCAGCTCCGGCTCATTCACCAGCATTTAACACACACATCATTGACACAGGACATCATGTGTTATCATGTTTTGTAATTGTGTTTGTGTGCTAATTATTGTCTGCCCATTTTGTGACTGTTTGTTGATAAATCATTTCATGATATTTCATTGAATGCGTGAATATGAGCGTGTTTATATTATTTTGGTTTAATTGAATGCGTGAATATGGGCGTGTTTATATTATGTTGGTTGTTTTATTTTGTCTCACATAATTGCACTTGTGATTGTGATTGTATTGCCAGTTTCGATGTTCTCATGTCCTCATGAATCATTGGTGATTGTGATTGTCAGTTTCGATGTTCTCATGTCCTCATGAATCATTGGTGATTGTGATTGTGATTGTCAGTTTCGGAGTACGAGTTCACAGTGAGTGCACATTGAGTGTTGATGAGTTGTTTGGACCGAGTCGCCTGAAAACTGAGTTCTACCAGTTATATTTGAACTACGACGGTAACTCACTGAACGCACGTTCTGCTGATGCTCGCTTGTACAGTGTTCCTGTGCGTGTTCTCGATTATTCTGCTCCCTCGGGTCAACAACCCAACAAGGTGTGATGTCTGTGTGTTGATCACCGCATTTCTGTCTGCATTATTGCAACTGTTAAATGCTAATGTTTTCTTGTTTATTTTCATAGTTGCATGTGTTGATGTTATTGTATGCTAGCCAATATAAATGACTGTTTTATCATGTGTGTGTGTGTACAGGGTATATACTGTTTGTGTGTGTATGTTTGTGTGTAGTTGTCGGATCGTCACAGATGGCAGTTGGTGAGAAGGTTCATGTTGATTGACACCGTGTCTGCGTTGAACTCTGATATTAAGCTGGACACTGGTGATAGCGTGCAAGTTGTCAGATATGCCAGCCATATTCGTCTCGAGTTAGTTGGTCTCAACATCAACATCTCTACTATCACAACATCAACATCAACATTTCTACTATCACAACATCAACATCTCTACTATCACAACATCAACATCAACATCTCTACTATCACAACATCAACATCAACATTTCTACTATCACAACATCAACACCTCTACTATCACAACATCAACATCAACATCTCTACTATCACAACATCAACATCAACATCTCTACTATCACAACATCAACACCTCTACTATCACAACATCAACATCAACATCTCTACTATCACAACATGGTTCATGCTAGTTGTCATGATCAAGTACATCAACATCTCTACTATCACAACATCAACATCAACATTTCTACTATCACAACATCAACATCAACATCTATACTATCACAACATCAACATCTCTACTATCACAACATCAACATCAACATTTCTACTATCACAACATGGTTCATGTTAGTTGTCATAATCAAGTACATCAACATCTCTACTATCACAACATGGTTCATGCTAGTTGTCATAATCAAGTACATCAACATCTCTACTATCACAACATCAACATCTCTACTATCTCAACATCAACATTTCTACTATCACAACATGGTTCATGTTAGTTGTCATAATCAAGTACATCAACATCTCTACTATCACAACATGGTTCATGCTAGTTGTCATAATCAAGTACATCAACATCTCTACTATCACAACATCAACATCTCTACTATCTCAACATCAACATTTCTACTATCACAACATGGTTCATGTTAGTTGTCATAATCAAGTACATCAACATCTCTACTATCACAACATGGTTCATGCTAGTTGTCATAATCAAGTACATCAACATCTCTACTATCACAACATCAACATCTCTACTATCACAACATGGCTCATGCTAGTTGATCAAGTACATCAACATCTCTACTATCACAACATCAACATCTCTACTATCTCAACATCAACATCTCTACTATCACAACATGGTTCATGCTAGTTGTCATGATCAAGTACATCAACATCTCTACTATCACAACATCAACATCTCTACTATCACAACATGGTTCATGTTAGTTGTAGTTTCGCTGTCATAATATCTCACAGCTATTATCATGATCAAGTACACGTGCTTACTCACTGTCATCACCCTTCTCATGTTGTAGTGTATCGGATTCAATGCCAACTATTGTTCAAGAGGCGTATTCTGGCTTTGTCATGCCCCGCTCTGTGTTCATCCACAGTCAAGCTACTCCCGATATACTCAAGTGAGTGTGTTGATGAAGGAACCGGGTCCAGAATTTGCACCACTGGAACTTCTGATACACGAGTACAGTTCAACATCTCACCACTCAACTACTGGACGCTTTTATACTGTTTTCACGCTGATATTGTGTTTGTTTTCAGCGTAGAAATGCGACTGGATCCCACTCAACCTGGCATGATTTACCCGCCCTTGTTGAGCGTGCAGTATCAGTCAGTGATCGCCTCTCACGTGCCGTCCACGGGGGTTTCCGTGCACCTCGATGTGGTGTACTCGACCAAACTGGACAAATCTCGCGAGCAAATTGAGGTGGATTCATCACTGATACTCTGCTGTCACTGCTACTCATCATCCTGCTTCTGTCATTACACACTGCTTCTGTCAACACTGTCTGACACAATGTATAATTGAAATCAGTGCTGGTTTGTGTGTTATGTTCAAGGTGACTGTTGGCGTTCTCAGCGTGTTTGCCATATTGTGGGCCGTGTTTCGCACGTGGATCTGGTCTGGTAGAAACGGACATTCTGATATCAACCTGGCCACCATCGTGAGCAACTCACTCACTGCTCAATGCTCACTTGCTCACTCGTTTATTCACACACTTGCTCATGTGTGTGTGTGTGAGATTTCAGGTGAAGCTGGGTGTGTCGGTATGTAGCAATTTATCGACGGTGTTCGTGATGGTGTCGTTGGGAAGTTGTTGTTACTGGATGTTGTTTTTCAAACAGCAAACCGTGGCTTTCATTCTGCTACCTTCTGATCAACAACAGGCCCTCATCAAGCACTTGGTGGTCGCCGCTTATTTGCTCAAGGTTAACTCCGCATTTCAATGTCTGTATTATGCGTGTAATATGCGTGGATGTTATCATTTAATGTGTCGAGAAATTATTATATTTTTATACATTTATCAGATAAATGTTTGGTTTTGTGTGTTCTTATCCTAGTTCTATACTTGTATTCGCTCTTCATTCTTATTCATTGACACTCATTGCATGTTAACTCCTTAATGTATATATGTGTGTAGGTATGTACGCATGTATTTGTGTTTTTCGGTGGACAAATTAGACTTGAACCTTCCTATGTGCTGCTTCTGATTAACTTGTTTAATTATGCTACATTTTACACCATACAAACACCCTCCTGTCTGGCTTATTTCATGCATGTTTAATGTTTGTGCGAGTTGTGCAGACGGTGGAAGTGGGGTGGGTTTTGTATGAGCAAGTAAATGTGGATATTTTCCTCATTGACTGGGAGAGAGCGCGTGGTGTGACAGCACAGTCATCCTCCACTCATCAAGTCACTAACACAACATCTGCCAATCAATGCCAGGCCACATCTGCTGTCAACAGCTCGGTCAGTCGTCAATGACAATCAATTCTGTCTGAATTCTGGCGTTCCGTGATTAACGTGCATTTTCTCGCCTGATTCCTCATATTTCTATAGTTTACCATCTGTGTTGCTTAACATGACTATGACTGCTTAATATTATTCGTGTTATATTTGGACTCTGGTTATGTTGTGTGTGTGTGATTGTGTGTCTTGATTTGTGTGCGATTGTTTGATTATGTTGAGTGTTGATTCATGTGTGTATGATTGTTTGTTTGGTTATGTTGTGTGTTGATGTAATTGTGATTATGTATTGTCAGGTGAGCATTTGGCGCACTTATTTCATAGCCAACGAGTGGAATGAATTACAGACGAGTCGTCGTATCAGTTCGACAGGTCGTCTCATCACTCTGCTCTTCTTTCTTCAAGTGAGATACATGTTCATTGTTCTTCCTTCAAGTGAGATACATGTTCATTGTTCTTCCTTCAAATGAGATACATGTTCATTGTTCTTCCTTCAAGTGAGACACATGTTCATTGTTCTTCCTTCAAATGAGATACATGTTCATTGTTCTTCCTTCAAGTGAGACACATGTTCATTGTTCTTCCTTCAAGTGAGATACATGTTCATTGTTCTTTCTTCAAGTGAGACACATGCTCATTGTTCTTCTTTCAAGTGAGACACATGTTCATTGTTCTTCCTTCAAGTGAGATACATGTTCATTGTTCTTCCTTCAAGTGAGACACATGTTCATTGTTCTCGTCTATTAGTGTCAGATTCGAGTGCTTCCAGTTACTGACCAGTTTCTATTGGATACAGCTTTGTACACTGTATATCATGTATGTGTGTGTGTGTTGGTGCAGGTGCTAGGGCTAATACGTTTATCATACTGGACTCCAGATGTTGGCGTATCTGATGCTGATCAGCCGGACATTGCCGTGTCTTTTATCTGTCGCTTCTGTGTCATTTCCATCACATTCGCTATTATCACCACTGTGCAGGTATTTCTCCTCCTTTTGCTTGCTCGTTCACACACGTACACATTCACACTCACACACATGCTCCTCTAGAGTTTTGTCATTTGTTTTTCGTCTCGTCTTGACGTCGTGGGCGGAATTAATGCGATTGTTCAGTGATAATTTGAGAATGCTGGTTGACTTAATTTGGCCGACAACAGGGGGTTTCCAGTGAAATGTTGTAGTTTTAGATCTCTTCGACCCTCAATATTCCCTCAATATGTAACATTTGTACTAGTGTTTCAATTATATCAGTGTGATATAGGTAGTATTTGTACTAGTGTTTCAATTATATCAGTGTGATATATGTAACATTTGTACTAGTGTTTCAATTATATCAGTGTGAGATATGTAGTATTTGTACTAGTGTTTCAATTGTTCTTGCTGTATTGCTTGACCAACACCTGGGCGTCGTAACTAGTGTGTGTGTGTGTGTGTGTGTGTTCAGTGGGTGTTCAGCTGGTGCATCAGTGATCGATTCTTCAGTAACCCTGTGCAGTTGTTTGTAGACTTGTGTTCAGTGGCCAATATCAGCGTGTTTTTGCTGGCACATCGTCTACAAGGCCACTACATTCACGGTCGCTCAGTGCATGGCTCGGCAGATGCAGATCTGGCCACATTGTGTGCTCAACTACGTCGTGAACAATTGGACCTGTGTGCTCGTCGCGGCCTCACTCCAGGCTCAAATCAGCAAATATTTCAAATTCTCCTGCCGTCCGCGTTTCGCCGATATTACGACAACATTGTCTCTCCCATTCACTCGGTCTGTCTGTCTGCCTGCATGTTCTACACTCACCGTTTCCTGTGGAAATTTTGACCATTTAAACATGGGGAAATTTAACAAGCTATATACAGTGAAACATCGATATAAGACGCATTGATGAAGCGGGATAGGGTATTGGATCCCAAATTATGTATTATCACGTAGCACGAGGTTAAAAATATACACTCAAATCGGCATAATCGGCGCTATCAAATACAACAACGTGGTGAAATTCTTGGCAGCCCAACTAGCGCCTTATATCGCGATGCTTAACTGTATTTGTATATGTACAAATGTTTTTCATGTCTGTTATGATCTAATTTATCCCAATATGCACCAGTTCAACATCTTGTTCACTTGTGTCCACATTTCCATGTTTTCTAGAATATTATGTGTTTTCACGAGAGTTTTCACGAGTCTCGCATGATTATTGGTGTTTGTGTGCAGGTGAATGGTGGTGGTGTGTTAAAGCGTTCTGTGATGGGGTCAGGTGATGAGGGTCATACAGGAGCTGCCGTACTAACTTCTGCCGAATCAGCGGCAGTCATGGCGAACGTAGCCAGTAACAGATTCCTCAGTGCCTTCATTGAACACGTGTGTCTCACCATCAACATTATATCTTACCTGATTATTATTCCTCAGTATCTTCATTGAACACGTGTGTCTCATCATCAACATTATATCTTACCTGATTATTATTCCTCAGTACCTTCATTGAACACGTGTGTCTCATCATCAACATTATATCTTACCTGATTATTATTCCTCAGTGTCTTCATTGAACACGTGTGTCTCATCACCAACATTATATCTTACCTGATTATTATTCCTCAGTGTCTTCATTGAACACGTGTGTCTCACCATCAACATTATATCTTACCTGATTATTATTCCTCAGTATCTTCATTGAACACGTGTGTCTCACCATCAACATTATATCTTACCTGATTATTATTCCTCAGTATCTTCATTGAACACGTGTGTCTCATCATCAACATTATATCTTACCTGATTATTATTCCTCAGTACCTTCATTGAACACGTGTGTCTCATCATCAACATTATATCTTACCTGATTATTATTCCTCAGTGTCTTCATTGAACACGTGTGTCTCACCATCAACATTATATCTTACCTGATTATTATTCCTCAGTGTCTTCATTGAACACGTGTGTCTCATCACCAACATTATATCTTACCTGATTATTATTCCTCAGTGTCTTCATTGAACACGTGTGTCTCACCATCAACATTATATCTTACCTGATTATTATTCCTCAGTGTCTTCATTGAACACGTGTGTCTCATCACCAACATTATATCTTACCTGATTATTATTCCTCAGTGTCTTCATTGAACACGTGTGTCTCATCATCAACATTATATCTTACCTGATTATTATTCCTCAGTATCTTCATTGAACACGTGTGTCTCATCATCAACATTATATCTTACCTGATTATTATTCCTCAGTATCTTCATTGAACACGTGTGTCTCATCATCAACATTATATCTTACCTGATTATTATTCCTCAGTATCTTCATTGAACACGTGTGTCTCATCATCAACATTATATCTTACCTGATTATTATTCCTCAGTGTCTTCATTGAACACGTGTGTCTCACCATCAACATTATATCTTACCTGATTATTATTCCTCAGTATCTTCATTGAACACGTGTGTCTCATCATCAACATTATATCTTACCTGATTATTATTCCTCAGTGTCTTCATTGAACACGTGTGTCTCACCACCAACATTATATCTTACCTGATTATTATTCCTCAGTATCTTCATTGAACACGTGTGTCTCATCATCAACATTATATCTTACCTGATTATTATTCCTCAGTGTCTTCATTGAACACGTGTGTCTCACCATCAACATTATATCTTACCTGATTATTATTCCTCAGTGTCTTCATTGAACACGTGTGTCTCACCATCAACATTATATCTTACCTGATTATTATTCCTCAGTGTCTTCATTGAACACGTGTGTCTCATCACCAACATTATATCTTACCTGATTATTATTCCTCAGTGTCTTCATTGAACACGTGTGTCTCATCATCAACATTATATCTTACCTGATTATTATTCCTCAGTGTCTTCATTGAACACGTGTGTCTCATCATCAACATTATATCTTACCTGATTATTATTCCTCAGTGTCTTCATTGAACACGTGTGTCTCATCATCAACATTATATCTTACCTGATTATTATTCCTCAGTGTCTTCATTGAACACGTGTGTCTCACCACCAACATTATATCTTACCTGATTATTATTCCTCAGTGTCTTCATTGAACACGTGTGTCTCATCACCAACATTATATCTTACCTGATTATTATTCCTCAGTATCTTCATTGAACACGTGTGTCTCATCATCAACATTATATCTTACCTGATTATTATTCCTCAGTGTCTTCATTGAACACGTGTGTCTCATCATCAACATTATATCTTACCTGATTATTATTCCTCAGTGTCTTCATTGAACACGTGTGTCTCATCATCAACATTATATCTTACCTGATTATTATTCCTCAGTGTCTTCATTGAACACTTGTGTCTCACCATCAACATTATATCTTTTATCCTGATTATTATTCCTCAGTGCCTTCATTGAACACGTGTCTCTCATCATCAACATTATATCTTACCTGATTATTACTCCTCAGTATCTTCATTGAACACTTGTGTCTCACCATCAACATTATATCTTACCTGATTATTATTCCTCAGTGTCTTCATTGAACACGTGTGTCTCATCATCAACATTATATCTTACCTGATTATTATTCCTCAGTGTCTTCATTGAACACGTGTGTCTCATCATCAACATTATATCTTACCTGATTATTATTCCTCAGTGTCTTCATTGAACACGTGTGTCTCATCATCAACATTATATCTTACCTGATTATTATTCCTCAGTGTCTTCATTGAACACGTGTGTCTCATCATCAACATTATATCTTACCTGATTATTATTCCTCAGTGTCTTCATTGAACACGTGTGTCTCATCATCAACATTATATCTTACCTGATTATTATTCCTCAGTGTCTTCATTGAACACGTGTGTCTCATCATCAACATTATATCTTATATCCTGATTATTATACCCTAAATTACCTGATTGTTGATGATGGTGATATTTTAATTTGTCTCTTGATGGAGTAATTTCTGATTTTATTATTTAATTCATTATTGGCATATACACATGTAAATTTTAAATACTTGTACAGTTTTTTTATACCTGAGTGTATAAATATTTTTGCATGTGTGTGTATTGTGGAGTATATGTGTCATGTGTGTGTGTGTGTGTGTCATGTGTGTGTGTGTGTGTGTGTGTGTGTGTCATGTGTGTGTGTGTGTGTTGTTGATTGTTATAGTCGTTGAAACACATGGATTATGTGGTCAAGGATAAACAATATATTGAACTGATGTTTGACCTGGAATTCGCTGAATCTTCTGACCGAGGCACCTTCTATAATGGTGCGTACACAATGTCCCCGTCACCTATTATCGATTCTATAATGCAGAATATAATGCCGTGTTTGTCGTGAGATTTATCAGTTTTTAAACTGTTTGACATTGTCTTGAACTTTATGTCTGGTTCGCCAGTAAATGTCGGCCAATTAATCTCGCCCCACACAAGCTGCAACATGCTCAAGTGCTCAAATATTTTGAAAATAATTATTTTCAGTCTCCAGGACTCAAGACTCATGTGGAATTGTGAATGTTCACTCTACCACAAAACTTGATATTCGATCGTTCTGAGAAGTGTTCTGAAGTTTTGATACTTTGTAGAGTGAGTGGTGTGATTTGTATTTGTGTAGATACTCGTGCAATAGCAAAGTGTTTCAGTATGGCCTGTGTTTGGTTGTAGTTCATCCAGTTGTTATTTGTGTGTGTTTGTGTCATTCAGATACTCGTAATTCGTTTGTCCGTGTTCTTCTGTACGGCAGTGAAGTATGCTTGTCCATGCACGAGTTATTGTTGTTTGTATTTGTCGACATTTTCTCGTGCAACCTCCTGATATCGGCCATTGTGGTCTACTTCACTGCCAAGGTATATCACACTGTCATACTCACTGATATATTTGCTAGTAGTTGTGCTGGACTGTCATCACATATTTACTCTGATGATACTGGATGACAGCTTATTTTGACACATATTACGTTCATACAGCACTAATCAACATGCTGTCTCAATATTATCAGCTGTGTTCAGCCGGTGACAGTCAATTTCGCCAGCTCGCTGCTTTATGCTTGTTCTAACGATCACGCTATATCGCGATATTGATGATTGTCTTGTGTGTGTGTTTATGTGTGTGTGCAAGAGATATAGACTAGGACAATTGTAGGGTGGTTGTAGTGTGTGTTTCAATATGCTGCAATTTGTTTCCATCATTCCTCTGGTCCATCATGCACTACTTGCGCAATCTTACATATACGCTACTTTGGGGAATTCATACATAGTTTAGTCGGTCGAGTCAAATAGAGGAAGCAGTATATGCAAGTGTAAGGCGGCTTGTGTGTAGTGTGATCGTGTATTGTTTGATTGTGAATTGCATGCTAGAGAGAGTGTGTGTCTGTGTCGGTGTCTGTGTCTGTGTCTGTTTCTGTGTCTGTGTCTGTGTGTCGTGTGATCGTGTATGGTGTGATTGTGAATTGCGTGCGAGAGAGAGTGTGTAGCTGTGTCTGTGTCTGTTTGTCGTGTGTTTGTGCCCCGCGGCGGCGAGCGAGTGACCGGCTCGCCGCTGATTGGTTGTTACGCCCGTCCGTGTGTATGTGTGTGTGTGTGTGTGTGTGCTCCCGTATGTCACGGTGAGCGTGAATGCGCGTTGAAAAGTCGTTTCCTAGGCATGGTCGTGTCGTGACGTCTTGTGGGGCAGTGATGCCCACGCGCGCCTGTCTGCAAATATATAGTTTTCTGTTTTGCTGCATTGTAATTGCATTAAGCCGTTTGACTTTGTGTATTACACAGGCCATAGCTGCAGTACGATATCATTTTGGCCGACTGAATTTGGCGAGAAAAACGCTGGTCGATGCTCGCTTTCTCGTGTGAAAAATTTCATCGCTCAATTTATTTGATGTCACTGCGACTTGTGACAAGTTGTCAGCGAGCTGCATGCTCTGTGTGCGTGCATGTTCAGTGAGACATAGAGCTTTAATCAGTGCAGCGGGAGTTTAAAATAATGCATATATATAAACTAGCATATCAGATATCATTCTACAAGGCAAATTATAATGTATCTTAACATCCCAGTTAGAAAATTTCCCAGATAGAAAATTTCTAGTTGTCTCAAGTAAAACAATGTCTCCACCGTATAACTAGGATGATGATGACGCACACACAGTATCAATCCTGTGATATTTTCTCTCTTCTATCTTCCATCTTCCGCTAGTATTTCATATGCCAACATAATCATAATTCGTACTGATTATTTATACAGCTGAATTTGTTCATACTAGAATGAAACAGAAACTCAATGAGAATTGTAATATTTTGATTATCGTTCAGAATGTGCGTCAAACCAAATATTATACATTTATAACAGATTATATTCATCACTGCACCTGCTTTTCCGCCAACTAGGCTTTTCGTTGCGCGTTTTTTCGCTGATGTCATTCATGTTTTTATTGTGGGTGCAGGGCATAACTCCAAGTTACTTCCCTCTTTTTGCTTTTATGTCTCTCAATATGTTATTGAAACCAAAGATTGATCAAATGTACCAAGTTTCAAGTGATTTTTAATTGTTTTCATGACGGAATTATGATCTCATTTGCATGTCTTCTGATTTAGGTGATATTTTGCCACACTGTGTGATTGTGTCTGTGTGCTACGTTCTGCTGAAGTGTGTTTGTATATGTGTATTTTTATCTGAATTTTTGTGGTTGAATGATCCTTGACAATATACATGCATATGTATGTACATGACGATTTTATGTAACAGTTTATGGTTCAAGCTGAACTGTGGTTGACTGTGTACACAATCGCTAAATATCTCCAATTTGGATAGAAAGATGATGCGATCTGAATCAAGCCCACTTGACAACCGAGTAACATGTATTGGGTAGAACAACAACGCTTACAAGCACGACATGCTATATATAATGATATATTTGGAACAATGTCTATGTCACACGGCTATATGCGCGCACAGTTGTGTTGGTGTGGTGTTGTTGTTGTTGTATATGGCAATACGTGACACACTGACTCACTCTTCTTAGCTGGTTATAATACGAACTCTGCCAACTGACACACACACACACACAATTCTCTCTCATACACACACACACACACACACACTCGAAGACATGAAAGATGCATTTTCAATGACAATAATCGTCTATATTCTTCTATCCTCTAGAACTTTATTATCATTGTCGCGAACTAATCTGGAAAATGTGATATATATTTGTGTTAAATAAACGTAAATCATTCTGTTGATAAATTATTTGTATGTTGTTTATGAATTAGGTGCAATGTGACGGATATTTTCTATAAGTATAAAACATCTAGTGATGTTTCGCATTCATCCTGTTTTCCAGGCAAATACAATAGACGAGTTTTGAAGAACAATAAATATGGACAATGTGACGAAGTGAATTCAAACAACATATTTCAACTAGAACACAAAAGATCATTGCAAATGTGCATACATATGCTGGCGCGCAAAACATACATTTTGACAAATGCACTGATAACCCTCGTGGCTACATATATCTCAAACGCTTAAACTCGCTTTCGCACACACACACGCACACACACACACACACAATTATATATATTCGATATATAGAGCAACAGTTTTTATACATGTAGTCGGTGTTTTTTGTCTAAATTAACTTGATATCAGGGGACTATATTGTGAAAAACTGGTAGTTTTCAGGTCATTTGTAATGTGTTCAATGCTATTCTACTGAAACTATTTTCACTGCCAAAATCTTAGTGAAATATTGGTAATGTTTCTACTCTACCGTTTATTTCTCCAAATTTACCCTTACACACACCTGTGTAGAAATAGTATGTTTCTTGATTTGGTATAGTTTTTAATGGAGGTCGTATGGTACACTTTTATTTTGCAATTGTAACTCAAGGTTGACTGATAAATTACATGCGAGACGATGACCGACAATTGCTCATTCCAACCTTTCAGCCGCTGAATCTTTGATTGCGTAAAGGATTTATTAATTATGCATGTTGCAAGCGATTTCATGGTGTCAGCGGAGAATGAATGTTGTATAGTGAATTTTATTATTAGAGTAATTAGTAATTTTTTTTGTATAGAATCATAGTTCACAAGTTGACTAGAAGCTTATCAATGCCTTGCTAAATTTATTGTTCGATTTTATCTTTTGGCCGAGCTGATTTATGCAATAATTCCGAAAATTGCATGCACATGCTTCTACATATTAATATTGTATATGTAGAAAGCACATAGTCATATGCTTTCACTCGTCATTTCTACATCATTCAGTCTTTTTTATCGCCGTCTTCGGGGTCCTTTAATGTGTGCCACTGAGCAATCGGGCGTCTTGGAGAGGCGAGCATGTCGGACCAGTGTCTCAGCTCAGTGCCTGAAGCGTTACAGCCGAGCACACACCGTCCGATCGGCTCAGAAGTTCCAATGCGGTCATAGTCGACCACAGTAACCACCAACTGCACTTTCTGCTCGACCACACAACACGTTCACGTTGTTGTTCTTATTATGAGTTCAGCGATGAAGAATTATCATGAATGGGGCACTTCTGGTTATGATCATACAATCGTATATTAATCTGAATATACACTTCGTCGTTTGCGATTGTTAATATCGGGCAATTACTTTCATCAATCGTGTGTTCGCTGCATATGTATGTATGTCTGTGGAGTTTCAGTAATATGCACGTGTAGTTGTGAGTTTGAACCAAAATGATGACCACTTACTTGAATCTGTTCAAACGGAACCTCAAAGCTGAACGATTCATTATAGTAGGGATTGAGAGTGCATTTCTTGATACTGGTCTTCTTTTTCTTCAGTCGCTTGCCGTTCTGCATCAGGGCTATTTTGACGTAGGGATCTGCAATGCAATATAATATGAAAACCAAAATGAAGCACTTCAGTAGACACTCAGTGTCTTCCATAAAGTTTGAACATGCATCAAGTTCAACCGTTGTTCGCACACACACACACACACACACACACAAACACACACATACACACACACAATACACATGTGTATGTGTATGCCTCATGTCATCAAAACCCAATAATGTTTATATCCACAATCACCCGTTTGATGTATGAGCTGTTATTCAGCCGTTGTCCATGCGGTACACACACGCACACATGTACATATTAACTTCAAATGGAGTGCATATATATTCGTAAGTATGTACATATACATACTTACGAATATATATGTGCATTGTACATGTACCCACACATATATGCCCTATTAGGTTTGTCCATACCGAATTTGTGTATGAGCTTGAATAGTCCACGGTTTGATAATTCAGGCTATTGGGATTGAAATATTTTGAAGGCGTCGTTAAAAGTTGAAAAATTCGCAAAATTATCATGTATTCTGGGTGGTTCTTTTCGATATGCGTAAAATTTTGATCAACCTATTAATATATGCGGTCTGTTCAATTTGGGCATAAATGATTTTGTAGAACTGCTCTTGTCAATCGCTTGTCGTTGAGTACAAACAATTGTCACTCATGGTATAGACAGCCTATCTGGTTTATACAAGACTCATACAATTCCGGCGTTTGTCGCTGAATTGTTGATCCGATTGTAGAACCGAACCTTGGCTTTACTGAACTTGCTCATGTTGTTCAGTGGGTAGGAAAAAACATGCTGCAAAGACGGTTTCATGGAATCAGTGCAACTTCACGTGCTATTTGACATATGATAGAACCAAACAAACACACACGCACATTGAAATAGAAAGGCCAAAATTCCGTGCAGCAAAAACTGTATTTGTTCAATGTTGATACCTCAATTTGGTTTCTGGTGACCTTGTCAAAGCTCAGACTTTCGTTGAAATATGGGTTTAAAGTGTTTCGTTTGACTGTAGTTTTTTTCTTTTTCGGTTTACGCTTGCCCATGTGTAGTTCCAGTTTGACGTATGGGTCTGAAATTGATCGTCGATGTTGTGAGCGAACATTACATTTGAAATAAGTCGATTAATCGGTCATGAGTGAGCAATTAGTTGAGCATTTGAAATGGCGGATACATCTGATATGAAAGTTGTATTGATGCGATCACTGGGTTTCATTCCAGGTATCGTCTATTGTCTCGGAAATATGTCAACAAAATTAAAATTTACCAGATTACCTGTAGGCAGCATGTAAATATGTATAATGCGATGTTTTCGCATACTATTGTTAATACAGAACGTAATTACCAATGGCTTGATAGAACTTAACAAGAAAGGTCTAGATTTTGAAAGCGAAACTCATTGTAACATAAAAATATATTCTTTTGATGCTTACTGAGACTAACAAATGTTTGGGTTGATTTCAATTTATTTTTGTGTTTTATATAGTTAAGTTTTTAGTTCAATTCGTACGCATGAGTTTTCCAACCGTTTTTCAGTTTTATCTTGGTTTTGTGGAAAGTATCTCAGCCATACATTAATTGTGCCGTAAAATTACTGCGACCTGGGTGTGCTTCTGCTCCGCCTGAGGCACCTGGATGACGTCATGCCATACATGGCCAATAACTGAGTGACAAAGCACACCCAGTCAAGTGAGGTCAACAGAAGGTCACAGTGTCAAGTGAGGAGGGTCAGAGTGAAGTCAAGCTGGTGTTAACAACTGCTGTCAAAGATATAAACATTGTGCACCGGTTTGTGCAAGTTATTCGTAATGTTGCTAGTGTTATATAAGCTGGTGTTCTGCAAGCTCATCATCATCATCGTCATCATTATTTCCAAGAGTCTACATCGGCTAGCTTGGAGACACATGGTCGCTACTAGGTGGCTGTATATTCGCAGCAAACTCAGGCAAGTAGCACACACCAATTCAGTTAGAAATTTTGCTTCATTTATAGCTATATATAATATTTCTTCCGTATTGAAAAACGATAAGTGATATATTCAAGTATCCCCTGCAAATGACTGTTCTGGGACATAATCTGACAATGTAGAGATTCACATAATCTGATTATTGAAAAATTGTCGCAGAACTTCGTGCTCATGATGTAAAAAAGAGTAAATATCACCACATGCATTTATGCTTTTCTTTCGACTAAGTTCATGTTTTAGAAGTAATGCTCATTGTGTGCGTGCGTTTTTGGGCAAATACCAAGGACTACTGAATACCCAGTGAGTATTTAGCAGTGCCTGTGTAGTGTAAGCGAGTGAGCGTGTGACATTGGACCGAGGTTCTTGCCTTTGTGTTTGTGTTAAGTGTGTTTGTGTGTTTGTGTATATGTAATGCGACTGGGTGTTTGTGAATTGTGCACTAGTAAGTTGTGTTGCGGGACTGGGCTCGTTATGCAAGTTGTCATTTGCTATATTGATTTTTTATCAGCTACCATGCTTCATGATGGACACCTTGACATATACATATAATACTCACCCATATCTTTCCTATATTGAAGATTAATATGTTGATGTCTCACCTGATAGTCCACCAACATCCATTTTCTTCAGATTTTTTGCCTCCAGAATGACAACAGTCAGCTTGCCGGCAGTGGGCACGTATCTCAATGAGAAGCAAATGTCTCCCAGCTTATTTTCCTGAAAACACGTGCAATATTTGCGCACAGTGATATTATACATTGTTTTATTATGATATAACTTATTCTCACGCTCTTCTGCTGATCAGCGAATTCGTGAAAATTCCTAGTCGATATATGTACGTTTTGTTGGAGTAAATGGATAGTTGCTATCATTACGAAGAACATTAGAACGGCAGAGTGCCTTATCAAAATTAAATCCACTTATAATATGAAACTTATAACCACAGAGCCAGCAATCAACAACACATTTGATTTGCTCAATATCTTACGCTCCACAAATCAGTTCTGGATCAGGCTAAACCACTGAATTTCATAGTTTCAGCTAAGTCTAAGACATCCTGTACTTGTGACCCATTATTTACTAATCTAATTACCTTCTGCGAAATACTCAAATCAGTTAGCACGACTTCACACCTGGTGTTTGCCACACCACACTTCACCATATCTGCAACTACTACGTGCAACATCACTAGAAGCAGCGTTTAATTATGACATCACTTATCTGAGCTGGAATACAACAAATATACTTCAAACCCGTAGCGGACCGATTTATCAAGATTATTGGCCGTAATATATTATTTCGAAGCGGTTTCAGTGTATTTATACGGTATAATTGTGGCTAAATGAATTATGAGTCAATATTTTCCCAATGCTCACCAATCACGCTTATATTCACTTTTCCTAGCATGCCTGGTCCATGTGTTATCAAGGTGTTTTCTACGTGATATTCAAATGACAACACGTAAGTGGAACTTGCTGTTTCCTGGTCAAACTCGGTCATTTTTTTGCGGAAAACTCGGCCTTCTTATAGGATCTGTTTGATGTTCAAAATAATTCTGGAGCATATAAAAACGTTATTTCAGCTGATTTCAAGGTCTATAATCTCTCTGATGCCACGCTAGAAAATTGGCACAATATAATTGTTTTCACTTCAGATCTGGCAGAACAGTCAGAATAGATGGGCTTCATACAGTTCACACCAGCAAACTCATCATCAATCACTCTATTGCCAATCTCAAATTATGATTTTTATTCTGAAGCGTTTTTGGTGTTAATTATGGTATATTTTTGTCGGTCCCACCATGCATAGCACGGGTGACTGAACGTAACTGACTGACACAAATATCTAAAACTGTATTTATAGGCAGACGCGCGTGGGCATCACTGCCCCACGCGCACCTACAAGACGTCACAACACTCCAACACTTCGAACACCGTCACAACTACACACACTTGATCACACTCTCTCGCACACAGTACACAATTAAACCATACACTATCACACATAGGCACTCTAACACAGACACATTCTCTCACGCACTCTCTGCACACGATTACACCATATTTTCCACGATATCCCCAATTCGTCGACAATTTTCACTACAATCAAGTCTACTGGAAATTGTGTTCATATTGAGGATGACACAAACCATCTTACGCCGATAATACCTACGTTGAGAAGCGTTGGTACGAGTATCTAGCAAATCTAGCAGAACTAATGTACTAAACTGACATACTTGGACACATTTTATTTGTAACTTGAGCGTCAATACATAGCGAGCATTGTTCTAACACTACCCATCGTAATACTAGTATACACCACTGAGCGCTAATGTACACCACTGAGTATACACCACTGAGCGCTAGTATACACCACTGAGCGCTAGTATACACCACTGAGTGCTAGTATACAGCACTGAGTATACACCACTGAGTATACACCACTGAGCGCTAGTATACACCACTGAGTATACACCACTGAGCGCTAGTATACACCACTGAGCGCTAGTATACACCACTGAGTGCTAGTATACACCACTGAGTATACACCACTGAGTATACACCACTGAGTGCTAGTATACACCACTGAGTATAAACCACTGAGTATACGCCACTGAGTGCTAGTATACACCACTGAGTATACACCACTGAGTATACACCACTGAGTATACACCACTGAGTATACACCACTGAGTGCTAGTATACACCACTGAGTATACACCACTGAGTATACGCCACTGAGTGCTAGTATACACCACTGAGTATACACCACTGAGTATACACCACTGAGTATACGCCACTGAGTATACACCACTGAGCGCTAAACTCAAGAACTAATACTGGAAACTGCAGTACTTGTAGGTTATGGATAAATACTCACAAACAGAAGAATCCATGACAGACATGAGCGTAGTCGCCCAGTTTCGATGTTTGCAGTTTTAAAATTAACACATGGAATTATCATATGATACATTGCTTGAAGTAAGTATTTGTGTACAGTTTAAAAGCCATCGGTTTGTGTTGATTGGAGAAAATGTTAATTTATTTGTAAATGAAACACACATTGGTATTGTCGTTTTAAACTAAGCGTTTTGATGTTGGATGCCATTAGAAACTTGGTATCACATGTATTTTTCCGACAAAAGCTTGATTATAATAAAATACATAATTTTCTACATACTGAGCATATATAACATGAATTATATAACTGAATTATATACTAAAACTGTGAATACGAAATGAGATGTTAAAATTTTGAAAAGTATGTTATTCAGTAAATTACTGTTAAAATGTAAGTTCATTGATATGTGTGTGTGTGTTTGTCAGTAATTGGCATGTTCAAGAATGTGTGCAGGCATCGTTTGTGAGCTAATATTGCCAACACACGAATTATGCAGCCATGCTTTTTCTATAGATGATAGATTTCTGTAGATTAATATATGTTGAATTACACACATACACACATATACGGGTGTGTTGAATGAATTCAGCGATATTAAACCGTACGGAATTTAATAATTTCTTATAGAGTACATGAAAAATATTAATTAAGCTTGTGGAGGTTTTTATTTAGTTGATCATAGTTGTAAGATACGAGCATTAATTACTGATTGAAAATTGTTGGATATTGATGGTCATCGAATCAACGTTTCTGTTTCTCTCTCTCACCTGACCACCATCACCTTCCACACTTGTCAAGTCGCGCCACTCCTCAATTGTCTGAGCCAAATCGATAGTGCACAATGGCAGTTTCACTTCTCCTATCCTGAAAACAAATATGTTGGTCAAATTGTGCATTTTCAACCGTATTGAGCAAAATTCAGTGCTTACTGTTTGTTCATATGATATAATTTTTTATTAGTAGATTTTACGTGAGATGTTTTTAGGAAAGCTGGTGTTCAGTTTGTGTCTTACTGGTCGTGCTTTGAGAACCGGTCAAAATCGTAGACTGCGAATACCAGAGTTTTGCCCATGGCTTCTGCATATGGAACCTGGATCAGTTCAATTGGTACACAATTATTAATTGACACAGAACAACATATTTATATTAGACATTTGGTGGGCGGAACACGACTAATATTTATCGTGCCGCGATTTAATGGAACACATACATTTTATAATCAAATCTCCATTATATTTGTGTAAAATTTGAGCCCAAATGTACCAAGTTTTATATAAAGCTTAAATATATATAATATTGAGACTCGGGTACATGACATTTCTGGCAATGTATATATATCACACACACATATATATATATATATATATATATATATATATATATATATATATATATATATATATATATATATATATATATATATATATATATACTAGCAAGCACTATATACTCCAATATGCAGTTTTTGCAGATAGTCATGAAGATGATATTTCACTCTAGAATACTGGACATGCTAAATGTTTGTAGGTTCATAATTGTTTTTCCATGTTCAAACTGCTATATGCAGGCCAAAAATGTGTAGGTTCAATAATTCTGTCTACACATTGGCAACGTTCAATGAAATCCCAAACTCATTCCAAAGTCTAGGAGAATCATGCATGCTGAGGAGTGTTCAAATATGCGAGCAACTGTACCAACATGTCAACTTATCGGCATTTCTTGTAGTGTATGTGTAATAATATATGTGTAACGCGTCTGATTCACCAATCATTTACAAACAATCATTAACAAACAGCTATTCTTTGATTTACCAAAAACAAATTGTGGTGTTTGTCAGCTTGAAATATACATATTTCTCGCTTCTCAATCTAATCAGTACCTCTTGGAAGTATTTGGACGACTGTTATTAGCATGATATTAAGTAGGGAACGCTCATCAATTTATGTGAGCGTAGTTTTAAAACAAACTTATATTCTGCATTCGTGAGGAAAACGTTATTTATTAGAAAAACAGTAGATTTGTACACATAAAGCAAGATTTTCTTGCACCACGTGAACACCAATGAAACACTATTCTGCATTTTGCCACTGTTTTCCTCGACAGAATAGGTTTTCGTTTTTGATCAGCTGTAATGAAAGTGCTGATAATTTATTTTATGATTTTTTGTTACAATGTAGACAATGCTTCTAATTGTGATCTTTCTCTCATGGATATACGGTAGGATATGAAGTATTTTTCAAGCATTTTTATCTGCGTAGTATTAATCTTGAAGAGAGACAAGAAACATGCAAATGTTTGAATGAAAATGCACTCTTGAAATGAATAGAAACGTTCTCTATATATGCAAGCAATACATATTTTTGAGATATAAACATATGACGTAATGTAATGTAATGTATGAACACTTTAGTTGCGCTCAACATAATAATCATGCACAAACGTGGCTTCCAGTCAATACGTGACCAATAAGTGAGGTAGTGTTGGACTATAAAAGCATGCAATAAAGTTGAATTGATGATAGACGGAATAATCAACTTACATTCTGCCGTGTGAGAAATCACATCGGGACAGAAAACATGATTTAATAAAATGCAAGTACTCGCTGTGAGTCGATCATTGAACAAATATTAGCTCAAGCTATGCATGTATTTTTCCAGCGGTTCTTGATTTCTCTTGCAAATCATATTATTTAACATTGCTGTTGCTTATTTTATTACATGAACGTTTAAACATAGTCATATATACATATTCAATTATTGCGTATGAATTTTGTCTATATTTGAATGATACGGCTTTAAATGGTACCTCGTTGTCAAGTTTAATATAAAAGCATCCCGAATTTGATTGATTCTTAATGCGAGTTTAATTGCCTCATATATTGCATTCGTAAGACAACCAGAAGGATTATGATTTATTTGAGTGAAATATATCTGGCCCATTTTCCGTTTTGAGTGAACCCTTTTGTGGAGCAAATATTTTTGTCAAATGTTAAAACGTTATTATATATGCAATGCTTTATTTGAGTGGCATTCGGGAAGAGACAATTTGTAAGCCAGGCTGGTGCCAATTCGTGTTTGAATGTCATTACATTCATTCAAGCAGGAATCAGTGTCGTTTTATCGCACATGGATCTAGCAGCATAATTATGGCACACACACATGCAAAGCACGTACACACAAAAGTACACATATTGTATTTAACCTCGAGACATTAAGTTATACATTTTGTAATTGCAATTCATATCACTTGCAACTATGCATGATGATTTTCATTATATTCAATACATATGTATGTAATGTACATATGTATTAAATGTATTAATCAATCAATTTGATTTTCATATATTCCATAAAAATATAGACACATATTTGTTTGATTTAATGTACTTGTTTTGTCGCGCATATGATTATCACAGAGGAGAAATGATTGTTTTAGTTTCACAGGGACAAAGCCTGAAGATCCGGCTGAGAGAACTAGATCGTCACACGAGTGACTCAGACACAGCTAGTCTCGAATACTGTCACTCAAAACTCATCTTGCTTAAGAGCGACTAGATTTTCAAAAAACCAACCAAACCATTCCACCTCGTAATAGAGTAATAGTCAGGGAGTGCGAGTTAAGAACTCATTTATTGATCAGTTAAGAACCCAGTTATTGATCAGTTAAGAACCCAGTTATTGATCAGTTAAGAACCCAGTTATTGACCAGTTAAGAACCCAGTTATTGACCAGTTAAGAACTCAGTTATTGACCAGTTACCCAGTTATTGACCAGTTAAGAACCCAGTTATTGATCAGTTAAGAACCCAGTTATTGATCAGTTAAGAACCCAGTTATTGACCAGTTAAGAACCCAGTTATTGATCAGTTAAGAACCCAGTTATTGATCAGTTAAGAACCCAGTTATTGATCAGTTAAGAACCCAGTTATTGACCAGTTAAGAACCCAGTTATTGACCAGTTACCCAGTTATTGACCAGTTAAGAACCCAGTTATTGATCAGTTAAGAACCCAGTTATTGACCAGTTACCCAGTTATTGACCAGTTAAGAACCCAGTTATTGACCAGTTAAGAACCCAGTTATTGACCAGTTAAGAACCCAGTTATTGATCAGTTAAGAACCCAGTTATTGATCAGTTAAGAACACAGTTATTGATCAGTTAAGAACCCAGTTATTGACCAGTTAAGAACCCAGTTATTGATCAGTTAAGAACCCAGTTATTGACCAGTTAAGAACCCAGTTATTGACCAGTTACCCAGTTATTGACCATTTAAGAACCCAGCTATTGACCATTTAATAACCCAGTTATTGATCAGTTAAGAACCCAGTTATTGACCAGTTAAGAACCCAGTTATTGACCAGTTACCCAGTTATTGACCAGTTAAGAACCCAGTTATTGATCAGTTAAGAACCCAGTTATTGACCAGTTACCCAGTTATTGACCAGTTAAGAACCCAGTTATTGACCAGTTAAGAACCCAGTTATTGACCAGTTAAGAACCCAGTTAAGAACCCAGTTATTGATCAGTTAAGAACCCAGTTATTGACCAGTTAAGAACCCAGTTATTGATCAGTTAAGAACCCAGTTATTGATCAGTTAAGAACCCAGTTATTGACCAGTTAAGAACCCAGTTATTGATCAGTTAAGAACCCAGTTATTGATCAGTTAAGAACCCAGTTATTGATCAGTTAAGAACCCAGTTATTGATCAGTTAAGAACCCAGTTATTGATCAGTTAAGAACCCAGTTATTGACCATTTAAGAACCCAGCTATTGACCATTTAATAACCCAGTTATTGATCAGTTAAGAACCCAGTTATTGATCAGTTAAGAACCCAGTTATTGACCAGTTACCCAGTTATTGACCAGTTACCCAGTTATTGACCAGTTAAGAACCCAGTTATTGACCAGTTACCCAGTTATTGAACCCAGTTATTGATCAGTTAAGAATCCAGTTATTGACCAGTTAAGAACCCAGTTATTGACCAGTTACCCAGTTATTGAACCCAGTTATTGATCAGTTAAGAACCCAGTTATTGATCAGTTAAGAACCCAGTTATTTATGTGCGAACACACCCAGTTAGTTCTCATGATTGTGTATTGTTTCGTGTTTTATTGTTTTTTGTTGGCGAATATATTCTAAACAAACGAATCCCCTGTCGTTGCGTCTTCATTTGATCTCCTTCTAGTGTTTATTGCTCTTTTTTACTCTCTGTTTTCACATCGTATCGGCTATATTTATTCGTATAATCGCTTCTATACGCCTACTATATTCACATTTACATTTATCCATTCACTAGTAATTTTTGTCACATTTAAGGTGGTAAATTTCATACAATCTGCACTGTTTGTACAAATTAGTGCTGCAACATTATTTTGCACATATAACGTTCTCATTATAACATGAAGAAAATAGACGAAACATAATATTGCGTTTTGTTGTCGCATTTATAATAATTAAAATTACGGAATAACTATTTGGCGCTATACTCGATAAGCTTATCATTTCAAGGTTTCTACACTGAATAACTTTATTGCTATCCTATTATACATAATTACTTACTTTTGCATTCGTTTGAATAACTTTATAGCAGATTGCTTGGCAATTGTCATATATATTGAAAATACAGAATTTTGTGATAAAATATGATTTGAAGGTTGATTTGCTGCGAATTACCTTGAAAGTGAATGTTTCATTGAACACTGGACTCAGCGTTTTCCGATGAACCTTGGTCTCGAACTTTTTCTTCTTGTCGGGAAGCAGGTAGACTTTGACATACGGATCAGATGTTCCTCCCATGTCGAGTGCGGGCAATTCCTCACATTGGATCACCGTCACGGTCAAGTTAGTTGAGTTAAAATCGTATTCCACCTGTTCACATGCATAACAACTTAATGTTGATGCAGTGTCCGGAAATGTCAAATTGAACGCTCACTATTAATTTATCTACTGAATCATATTGGTCATATGTTCAGCAGACGGAACTCAACATGCTTCTCTATAACTCAACGTTTGCTTGGTACTCTAATATCACAAAATGTAAATTTATGCGAAAATACAAATGCAATTACTTTTAATTTTTTATCCGAGTGTGAACAACAAAACGTTAAAACTGTATTTAGACAGGCGACAGGACATCACTACAAGACGCGCGTGGCAGACAGGCGCGCGTGGACATCACTACAAGACGCCTACAAGACGTCACACCACTCCCAACAACACCTCGAACACAGTAAACGATACGAACGCAAACGCGAATCACACACACACACCACACACACACACACACACACACACACACACACACACACACACACACACACACACACACACACACACACACACACACACACACACACACACACACACACACACAGTAAACCATGCACACTCAAACGCGCTCACACACACTATCTCTCTCACAATATAATGACAGATTATAATCTGTCATTATTTTCTGTATGATTTCTTCACTTCAACTGCCTACTACACTATCACTGCCAGCTTTCATTCTCTCAAATAACATCATTTTACAATGCACAATATGGACCTATTGCATTATTCACCAATATATTGCGTGTTCATTTTTAATTATCAATCAGACTTGGGCTGCTTCACGTAAACTTGTTCTCAACCCTGACAAAACAGAATATCTAGTCTTTCACCCTCCTCGAATTTCTCCTCACTCTATCAACCTTCCGCTAGCCAATCAAATGCGCAATTTGGGTGTCTTGTTCGATCCCAACCTTTCTTTCTCGACTCATTTTTCTCAGCTTACCCGCTCGTGCCGCTTTTTACTCCGACAATTTTACCCTATTCGTTCGTCGATTGATGTCTGATCCGCTAGTCTTCTGGTAAAATCATATATCTTTTCTAAGATCGACTATTGCAACTCGCTCTTCTTCCATCTTCCCTTGGAATCTATCCGGCAACTCCAAGCAGTGATCAATCTTGCTTGTCGGTTTGTACTGAGGCTTCCTCCGCGAACCCCTACTTCGGTGCATATCCGGCAGCTATGTTGGTTACCTGCTCTTTCTCGTATCCGCTATAAGGTATGTTGTCTGGTCTTCGAACTTATCCACTCTCCCTCTTCTCCTTCATATCTCCGTTCCCTATTGACTCTCAATAATCGCACTTCTTGTCGGATTCCTGTGCCATTAGTCTGTCCTCCTGCTCTTAATCAATCCTCTTGGTCATCCAAATCTTTTTATTTCTCTGCTCCTCGTATCTATAACTCGCTTCCATCTTACCTTCACCACAAGTCTTCACTCCGATCCTTTTCTGCTGATCTTCATAAATATCTGCTCACTCGTTCTCTTGTTGATTGAATGTATGATTTGTCTTTGGTTATATGCGTGTTGTTTGTGCTGATCGTCCTATGTTGTACCCTCGTTGTTCTTGCTTGATATTTGTCTTTTTACTCACTGTGAATTATCTGTTTTCGTTGCTGCGTCCCGTTTTTGCATCTCTTGCATTCGTCGTTGTCTGGTCAGGCTTCGCCCTGCTATGGGTAACCATGTAACTCCATTACAACCAGATTCATGGTCGAGTCGTCGGCGACTAAACCGGCTCCCCCACTGTTCTGCAGTGAGGAGGGTGGCTAGGCACCCGACAGGAAAAAAACAAAGCCTGTTTTAAGGGCGGATGAGCTATCTGATAGCCAACGGCCATCTAGCATGTTCCAGTTTGCAAACGTGTTTTCATTTTTCTATTTGTGCCTACTCCCTGCTCGCTGTGATGCTCCTGTCGGTTGTCTTTTTCGCGCCTGTGTATAAATATGTGCGCTATATTAAATATATTTTGTTGTTGTTGTTGTTGTTGTTGTTGTTGAATTACTCTCCTAGTTTTCCTTGCGATGTGAAACATATTATTAAATGATTACCGAGTAAATCTATTATAATGAAAATCATTTGTAATATTGTTTTGCTAGATTCAGTGTATGATATTTATTCTCACCTGTTTATTCTCAGCTTTTTCAAGCCTATGGTGACAATTTTAAGGATTATTTTAATGATTTGTGACAATTTTAAGGATTTGTGTTATTCGGATTTGTGACAATTTTAAGGATTTGTGTTATTAGGATTTGTGACAATTTTAAGGATGTGTTCATAAAACTTGATTTGTTGTTTTGTAAGACTGAAATATGTAAAAATACGGCATAATTGAACCATATTTGAGCAATTGTATTACGAATTGAGAATATTTCGTATTTGCCTGTCTACATATCAACACTGACTCATTGCAAATGCAATATACAACCTTGAATTATTAATTATAATATTTGACCTTGCAAAAATAACAAATAATAGTAATTTTATTTCTAGATCATGCTTATAATGACCAACAGAGTATCTAACATAAAAATCACAAAATTTACTAAAATTGAGGATTACATATAATTAAAAGTGAATGTAATTGAAAATTAATATCCATTGAATAAAAATATAATTATAGTAGAAATTTCATGAAAGGAAAGATGAGTTTCACTTGGTAAATATTGAACAACTACTTGAGAATATAAGCTCGCACATGCATTTATAATTGTGTATATCGATTTTTTCGTGTTTAGTTAACTATTAAATATCTGAACTAAAACACAATATTAGAAGTAAATCTAATTAGATTTAACATAGTTAATAGTCGAGTTGTTCTGAGACATTGTTGCCACTCAGCTCTCTAAGTTCTGTCAGCTATCTTGTTCATCTGTTTCGCCCCCTTGTTACCTATTTCTGTGTCAGTGTCAGTGTTTTATAAATAGAGTATACCTTGAATTGAAGTTTTCCCAATTTCTGCTCTTGTTTACCCTCGCCTTCTTCGGCAATATCCTCAGCATTCTCCGTCAATTCCTCCATGTCTGGTTGGACCTATTCGACACAAACACATCCTGGCTCACTATCGGACAATTAAAAATTTATAAATACATATTTTTATTAATGAATATATATTACAAATAAATATTTTAAAAGTAATTAAACAATAATTCCAGTTATTATAAAAGTAAATTGAAATATATAAATAATTACTTTTGTGATCAATGTACCAGCAATAAAAATGAGAAGGTTTAGTTATATTTGCATATTAACTGAGATTTAATTGACTATTGAAAATAGTAGCACAACATGAAACCATTTCGATATAAATGATGGAGTCATTTCAGTGAATTAGCTGCTCACCTTTTCTTTGTAAGCATTTCCCAAAAGTTGAACAGATTTCATATCCACTCCTTTTCCACCTTTCGCTTTTCCATCTTTTGTGCGTCGTTTTCGGAAAAAGCGTCTCACACAGCAGAAGCACACAGCCAGGATCATAATTCCTACACCTGTAATCAACAAATATGGCGTATGCTTCAGGGCTGCTATTGCCTGTCCGCTTCGTAGAAATACATCGGTATCTGTTTCATGTTGATATTTTGTCAATATTCAATACATCGACAAGATTATTGACAAACATGCACTCGAAATCGTCAAAATACTTCACTGATTATATATTTTAAAACGATATTCTCTATTCTACGCTCAAAATCGTCAATGTGAAATCTATTCTCGGTTCAACGTTGTCAATATGAGAGTTTGTTTTCTATATGATAATCCGGTTCCATTATCAATGCAATATTCTCTATTTTCTATTAACAACATGCTTTTTCTATATGTAAATACGGCTGAGATACATGAATCTCATCAAGTTGATTCAGTTTTGCTCTGTCGAACGAAAAGACTGAATACGTCCTGATGTCAAATAATCTCGCGCACAACTTTATGCATTGCAAAACACTTGTACGACCGCATTTGGTGCTTATGTCTTATCGATTTCAACATGCAAGTGCTTTTTCAATGTCGCTGCATATTCACGTTGTTGTCTGTTTGTGTGTCTAAGGTCATTAAATGCTCAGGTTAATGTGATTGTCCATGTTTGTGTTATGTATTGCCAAAAATACCTATGCGATGACACAGCTCTACCTACCGATGACATAACCAACAATTCTAATCTTAATGAAATTAATATATGCCATAGGATGAAATTGATTGAAAGTAATACATCGAAGTTATTTATTCAAGGTGACTTGATATCCTAATTAGTAAATGGGGAATATAATAGTTAAACGAGGTTTTAAATTTATTGTCACTAGTGTTACTCGTAAAAGCTCAAAATACAATTTATTGATATTGAAACATTCTCACGTTTGAAGCAATTTTCATTTTTCTCGGTCGGATAATCGATATGTGACATGGTGATTCATGCAGAAGCTGGTGTAACAGGCATTACTTATTTATCGAAGCACTGAAGACGCACCATCAATTATATACCGATAATATCACACATGCTGATAATAGATATTCACTGAAATCACTGGAGGTAATTTTTAACGCGCAGTTTGACAGATGTGAACCGTACACGCGTTTCTTTCACACTGCCACAACCAACGAACTTTGTGCATTCGACACCTGTGTAGAAGCGTAGAAGAAAGAGGAAAAAGTGACGTGCAGCGGTGTAAAATTTCGCCCCTGCATGTGTACATATTGCATATTGACTATTGCAACTGTACTTCTGTATTTCTATTCCATCTATCAGTCTGTGTGCTACTCAGATCAACACTGTACAGTGGCAAAAACACACTCAAGTCAAGCAATGAATTTTTAAATAAATCGTTTTGGGCATAACTTACCAACTAGAATTGTCACCAAAACGGGGAAGGAAATTCCCATGCTTTTGGCAATTTTTTCCGCTCCTGCTTCCATATTTTCGCCAACAGTTGCTGCTTGGTTGTTAGTGGAGGCAGGTTGTGAGGCGATATCTGCAGTTCTTGCTGATTCGCCGGCATCACTCTCACCGCTTAAAACCGGCGTAGAAGAAGCATTAGCTGGCTGGTTGGCAGCCGCGCTGCGAACTGCTCTCACACGCATTTTCACTGCCAACACACACGCACAACACACTTCAATCATTCAACCCAGACAAACTGGATGATTTATTTTGTGTCTTACATGCATTTTGTTCCAATCAATTTATTTGCAGGCAAAATAAAAATTGACGAGCTAAATTAAAATGACATTTGCTAGAATATTGAAATACACCTGTTTTTAATGCATAATATTAAATATCAAGTGCAATTAAAATGACAGCAAATGTCATTTTGATTGAGTTTGTCAGGATAGAAGTAAAATTTGAAGCAAATTATAAGCCGTTGGAATACTGCATAAAAAACAGAAAAGACGTCTTGTAGATGCATATCCTGTGTTCAAGTGATTTAGGAAAATTTCACAACACTAATTTAAAATGGGAAATGACATTCATCTGGACAATCGTGTTCAAGCAGTTCAGAAAGCACATCTAAGCACTTCACCATTCCTACGTATATACGAAGTTCTCATAGTGATTAAAATTGTTCTTAAACTAAATTTATCAATAATATCCTAATTAACTTCATGATCGAGTCATAATTGCTCACGAAATGCTCGGTCAGCAAGAGGACACGAAAGTTAAGTCATTGAAACGTTCATACTGTATTCGCCTGTTAATATCAGCGCGATCTTATATCCGCATAATTGAATCACGTGGATAATTGTCGTGCCTGAACTTTTTACGAGTATTGCCGCTGATCCGTTTCACTGATGCATAATCGCCATTTATATAATGCGTGACAGATACATTTTGCTCGATGATACCTAGTTCTCCTGATACACACTCGCCAGAATGTGTCCAATAGAAGAACTTCAGTTCAATATACTCATGCAGTGCAGGTGCTATACATATCATGAGTATCGTTGTCACAATGGAAAATATTGGAATCACATCATAATAGAAATATTTGAATTCGAAAATAGAGTCGGTTTTGAGTGCGGCATCAACATTGAATGAAGAATGCATATTGGCAAGCACGTTGTTAAAATTTGTTAATGGCTCAACCCTGGTTATTACATACAACACAGACTATCCAGGAATTATTACTATGAATTAATTGCAGGCAAATCCAGTAGCATGGGATGAGTGCAAGCACTGTTACCACCCTGCGGTGGCCCCATGTGTACTGGAAGCGCTAAAAACTGGAAATAAACACAGAAAAAGGAAGGGTGTATTTGTAACGCGTACAGTAAATATCATTATTAAAATGTAACATTCTGTAACCTGAATATTTTGTTTTATGTGCTGTGAAAAAATTCACGACCTAAAACAATTTATATTTGAATGGGCAGAAAGAACCTCCTGAAAGCGCTTCTATGCATATTTATTGTTCTTACTGCATGATATATTATAATTGTTTTTCGTTTAGTAGCCGGTAAAACACGGCTAAAATGTAATACAGGTATTTGACACATGAACACAACTAGTTTGCCACAATTTGAGGTTATTGTTGACTCAAAATTGTCAGTATAAAAACCATACAAGAACTGACACATTTCTCACGCTATATTACGATATATCCAAACATTTTCTAATTTACTGTTATCGAGTTAGTATTATTCGTCCGGTAAAATGATAATTTATATATATCACCTTTCCGATTGATTGGACCTGAAGTATCCCTCAAGTTGGCGTTGAATAATTATCGCGGTCACATATTAGAACAAATATTACATTAATTTGCTAGAAGTTCACCACCCAACCACCGAAACCAACTGACCCAAGATGGCCGACTCAAAATCAATGAGACCACCAGCGCGTCTGCGCACCCACGTCGTACCGGCACACACACACACATACACACATACATACACACACACATACACATACATACACACATATACACATGCACACACACACACACACACACACACATACATACACACACATGCACATATACACACACACATACACACACATCAACACGCACACACATATACACACATGCACATACACACACACCAACACACACACACCAACACACACACGCACACACACACACACACACATACACACATACATACACACACACACACACACATACACATACATACACACATACATACATACATACACACACACATACACATACATACACACATATACACACATGCACACATATACACACACATACACACACATCAACACTCACACACATATACACACATGCACATACACACACACCAACACACACACCAACACACACACACCTATACACACATGCACACATATACACACATGCACATACACACACACCAACACACCCTCAAGTTCACAGACATTCAAAGACAAAGAAAACATTCTGAGGAATGCTGCTAAGTTGAAGGGAACTGGCATCTTCATCAACGAAGATCTGTCCGCAGCATCCCAAGAAATGAAGATGCAACAGATGCCGGCATTCAGAGCAGCGAGAGCTGCCGGGAAAATCGCCTTTTTCCGCAAGACGCGTCTCATAATAAGAGAAAGAGAAAGGGAGTTCGGTTCTGCTGCCGAGACGGGTCAACGTTCCTATGCGTCTAGTGATCCGACTGCCCGCTCAGAAGCCACTCTGGCAGCCACTGGAGGAACAGCTGCTCTCTCTGGAGCTGCACGAGCGGAAGTACCTGCTAGCGCCTCTCCCTCACGAGCCAACACGCCAATCAGGGACAAATTGCGCCCTGGTGCCTCCGTCACAAGAAAAGATGCCTCGAGCGGCAAAGAAACAACCAGCCGCAGCAGGAGACGAAATTAGATTCAGATAAGTTTTCTGTCAAAGGTTCTATAGCTAATAAGACATGGACTCCAAAGAAGTCAATATGCTAGAATTTCTTGATGTCAGTGAAATTCTGTCTGATCATGTAGAAATGAAATCAATTCCTGAATCTCAATACGCAACATTGGATGTCAGTTTAACGACCTATGACGTATCCACCTTCTCGATCGTTGCATTGAATATCGTGAGCATTCCCTCTAATTTGTATGACTACCTAGACGAAGTTATATCTGTCAGTGAGCATAAATTTGATGTAATGGGATTTGCCGAAACGAGACTTGACAAAGACATAGCGCAGATATATAAAATTCCCAACTACACAATGTACGGGGTTCACAGAAACAGAAATGGTGGTGGAGTAGCCATGTATGTGCATGACAAACATATATCCACCCAGTTACACGAATTGTGTCTGAGTGAACCTGAATTTGAATGTGTAAGTGTAGAAATTGAGCGAGGTAAGAGCAAATTTTTTCTTGCTTCAATCTATAGGCCGCCGAACGGGAATTTTAATAAATTTCTTGAAAGAATCAACGATATACTCAACGAAGTCTCTAGAAAATCTTATCATGCCATTTTTCTGTTCGGAGATTGGAATATAAACCTTCTAATACGAAACACTCAATTCAAAGATTTTACAAACTTAATGTTAACCTTTTCCTTATGGCCAGTGACTACCAAGCCCACCAGAATATCAAAGAACTCGGCTGCACTCATCGATCACATATGGACCAATAATATAGAGAAAAACACCTCCAACTATATCATACAATCCGATATATCCGATCATTTTCCAATAGTCTCGAATTTTAGAGAAAACTCTATTGCTGCGGATAACGACCAAACTGTGCTGAGACGAGATTTCAATAGTAACAACATGAATAAATTTGTTGATGATATTTCATATCAAAACTGGGACGATGTTTACGAGTGTGAATGCCCTGATGCTGCTTTCAATACTTTCTTTGACAAATTCATGAAATATTTCGAAAATAATTTTCCACTCAAATATTTCGGAAAGAAAAAATTGCCAAAATTATGTCCATATTTAACACCCGGAATCATTAAAAGTATCAGAGAGAAACATAGATTGGCGAGACTATCACGAAAATGGCCTCTTACATATAAGGAAAGATACAAAAAGTTCAGAAATACGCTGACACAAGTACTCAGAGATACCAGAAATGCATATTACACCAAACAATTCGGAGACATACAAGGGAATCCAAAAGAAACTTGGAAACAAATACATGCAGTCTTGGGATACCGAAAAAAATCTCCCGAGAAGTCAATTGATTTGGACTCAATTGCAAGGCATGAAGTTGCTAACAAATTCAACAGTCACTTTACGAATATTGTTGGATATGATGATCAAGACCCTGGCACCGCATTTACTACATATTTGGACGCGTCTTCAGCCGCATCCATGTACTTACTTCCCTGTAGTGTAGAGGAAATTAAGAGACACACACTATCAATAAAATCGAATTCCGCAGGATTTGATGAAGTCACCGCTTTCATGCTTAAAAAGACCGCAGACTTCATATCCGCTCCTCTCACGTACCTGATTAATTTATCCTTCCGTAAAGGCGTATTTCCCACTAAATTAAAAATTTCCAAGTCATTACCTCTGTTTAAAGCAGGCGCCAAGACGGACATAAATAATTACAGATTGATATCCTTACTACCAGTCATGAGTAAAATCTATGAAAAGGCCATTGCATGCAGACTCATTGATTTTCTTGAAGCAAAAAGTCTTATATCTCACACCCAATTTGGATTTAGAAAAAATAAATCAACTCAGTCGGCTCTTCTGCATTTTGTTTCGACGATATATGAGCAATTGGATAGAAAGCGATATGTGGCTGCAATTTTTATAGACATTTCCAAAGCATTTGACTCCTTGAACCATCGCATTTTACTTGCAAAATTAAAAAACGCTGGATTGAGAGGGCCCGTTCATAAATTATACGAAAGTTATCTTTCCGGACGGAAGCAATTTGTTGTCTGTAACAATTCGCCTTCACAATATAAATACATTCACCATGGAGTACCACAGGGATCTATATTGGGACCAATCTTATTTTTGCTATACATAAATGATATAACATCTGTTGCAAAAGAAGCACACTTAACAATGTACGCTGACGACACGAGCATCCTTGTTTCCGCAGATGATTTACAATCCCTTCACTCTAGACTGACACAAACACTGGTTCTCGTGAACTGTTGGATGAATGCAAATAAACTGAAAATAAATACATCTAAAACCAATATAATGCTATTTCAGAACAGATCACTCACACATCACCTGGACACAGTGATGTTAAATGGAGAAGTGGTGCATCGAGTACAAACAGTGAAATTCTTGGGGGTGTTAATAGATGAATATATCAACTGGAATAATCACATCGACAACCTATGCAAGAATTTATCCATCATTGCCGGCATTATGTATAGGGTTCGTAATAAGCTTAGTACAGAAGCAATGCGGACGATATACTACACTCTATGTTATTCAAAACTTATATATTGTATATCTGTCTGGGGGTGCACTTGGCCTTCGTTTTTGGACAAATTATTCGTTCAACAAAAACGTGTTCTAAAAATAATGTCTTTCAAAAAGAAATATGACTCAGCAGATGATATCTTTAGAAAAGCGAAACTCTTGAAGTTAAGACACATTCACAGATATTTTCTTTTGTTGGATACATTCAGATCGATAAAACATGAAAATGGAATCTTCCATGTTCTGCATCACTCCCAACTGACTAGAAGAAATAACATAAATTTACATGTACCGAACTACCGGACTCAATTATTCCGTAATTCTATCTTATATTTAGGACCCGAAACATGGAATGCTCTTCCCGATTCATTGAAAACACAGGTCTCCTCAATGACAGTTAGCTCCTTCAAGTACAAAATAAAAAAGTACTTGCTCGATTTGGATCACTGACGTATGATGTTGTACCTCTGCATGATAGCGTGCTGACATGCCGAAAATGTGATTTTTAACATATTCTCGACTCATGTGCAGTGTTGAATTTTTGTCATCGTCATTATTGTCATTGTCAATTCTTTGTCACACTCAATATGTGTGAGAGAGTACTATGAATTGTGTATCGTGTAATATTGTTGTGCCATTAAATCTATATAATATAGCGTGTCATACATCACACATTGTTATATATATATACTTATTTAACAACTCATATATATAACAATGTTTAATCACTCTATCATATAATCATTATTTAATCACTTGTCAATGTTTCATGTTGGAACAAAAGTATCATGATTACATAAGTCTGCAAAAGAGACAATGTCTCAGCAGACTCTATATCCACTTTCTTTATTTATTGTTGTTATGCTATTTGTTATTTGCTTGTGGAAAAAATACAATTTGAACTTGAACTTGAACACCCACATATATATACACACACACATATACACACACACACACATATACACACACACATATACACACACACACACACTTATACACACATGCACATACACACACACCAACACACACACACCTATACACACATGCACACATATACACACCTGCACATACACACACACACCAACACACACATACATATATACACACACACATATACACACATGCACACATACACACACATACACACACACATACACGCACACATATAGTATGTTGACAATGGCTGATGTTCAACAAAAATTTGGTTATTTTGTTGATATGTACAAGCTCGGTGTTGAAAGATATGTTCCAAAAATAAAAAAATCATACACCAAGAGAAATGTTTGGTTCAGCAAAAGATGTGAAAAAGCAAGAGAGGACAAAGAAAAAGCATGGAACATATTGTGAAAGAGAATTAATTATGAGCACTGGAAATAATACAAAAGAGCCAGAAACAATTACGTGAAAATAAGACGAGAAGAAACAATGAATTATATAAAAAATATTGTTGGAAAATGTGAAAAAGAACCGAAGATGTTCTACAAGTATGTCAACGGAAAGATGAAAAACTACGTGGGCATCGAAAAAATTAAACATGAAGGCGAGACCATTCCTGAACCAGAGAAAATCTGCGAAATTATGAATTATATATTTCACACGGTGTTCACTGATGAAAGTCCTTTTGATGGAAGTCGAATCTTGCCGAAATGTAGGCCTATGGGAGGTGTGTATTTATCTAAGAAAGGTCTGATTGAGAGACTGTCGAGATTAAAGAATGGGAAATTAGTTGGACCAGACGGAATAGAGGGGAGCATTATCAGAGAATGCAGGGAAGAGTTGATGGAGTGACCAGCGTGATATGTAAATTGTGTGAACAAATTATGAAGGACCAGTGGGTAAAACATCTAGAAAGAGAAAAGGGTTTGTCAAATGCACAATACGGATTTAGACAATCAAGATCATGTGTGTCGAGTCTTATGCTTTTACGACAAAATTATTGATGCTGTACAGGAGAGGGACAAGTGGGTGGACTGCATATACTTGGACTTGTGCAAAGCTTTCGACAAGGTCCCATTTAGAAGGCTTCTGTGGAAACTGGAGTATTGTGGAGGAATACAAGGACCACTATTGAAATGGATGGAACATTACTCGACTGATAGAAAAATAAGTGCAACTGTGAGGGGAGTGGCTTCTTTGTGGAAGCGGGTGAAAAGTGGAGTGCCACAAGTGTCTGTGCTCGGACCAATAATGTTTCTGATATATATTAATGATATAACAAACGGTCTGGACAGCGCCGTTCACCTTTTTGCCGAAGATGCCAAATTGATGAGAGTTATAACGAGTACGAGAGACTGTTAACAATTGCAATGTGATATCGACAAGATTCACGAATGGTGTCAAAAATGGTTAATGAGCCTCAACGAAACAATGTGTCATGTCATGAAGTTTAGCAAGAGCGGGAAGAGACCATCTGTGGACTATGCACTGGGATGCGTCACGCTGCGAAAGGTGGACAAGGAGCGAGATATTGGTGTGATTATTCAAAATGATCTGTCACCGCAGGCGCAAATTATTGACTTTTTCGCCAAGTCGTATGCACTTATTTCAAAAACTAGAGGAGTATTCAACTACATGGATGATAATATGTTCAGAAAAATCATGATAGCTCTAATTAGGCCAAAAATCGAATACGCAGCTGTAGTCTGGTCTCCACACGAAGTGAGACATATAAAGAATATAGAACAAAAGTTTCAAGACTGAGTTTCAAAGAATGGCCACAAAGCTGGTACCAAACTTGAAAAACATGTCTTACGAGAACATATTGAGGAAAATTGAATTACCCAGGCTTGATGAGAGGAGAGAAAGAGGCGATTAAATAAACATATATAGATGCATACATGACACGGTCAACACAGACGGCATCGGATTAGTTTTTCAAGGAAATGTGCGTAGAGGTCACTCGAGCCGGCAAATGCGAAGTTGTCGGTCTGGGTCCAGCCACTGACACACGACCAGCAGATACCGAAGACTCGAACGCGGCCGCCACATCACTGCTTGCCTCGGCCACAGTCACGCAGCTCTCCGACCTCCATCTGCTCGGCGCACCAGTGCAGACGGGCGGCATTGCAGAGGCGCTCAACAGAATCGAGGGCCAAACGTCCCTGCTGATCCAGCGCTCAGTCAACATCGGCTTGCACCCGGCGCTGTTTTTTCTCAGCAGGTACGCATCGGTTCCGCGGGCAATATACCTACTGAGAGCAGCGCCGGTTTACCAGGCCCGCGAACAAATGGGTGACATCGACGAGCAGCTGAGATCGGCCATCAGCGATTGCAGCAATGTGGCCATGTCGGACGCACAGTGGCTGCAGGCTTACCTCCCGGTCCGCCACGGAGGTATCGGAGCCAGACGGCTGAGCGACGTGGCACGAAGTGGTATTTATACTCACCTATTTGTTTGCCACAGGAGATGAGCTGTGCTCGTGCTGTCCTGTATCCAACCCACCCTCTAGTAACCTATCTTCCTTGAAATTACCAGTATTTCACACTATCCAGTCTTTCAGTGTGTGTGTGTGTGTGTGTGTGTGTGTCAGCTGGATGATATATTGCATGTGTGTATGTATAGTGTATGTATGTAGTGTAGTGTATATTGTATTGAGTGTGTGTGCGTGTAAGTATGTATGTATGTGTGTATGTATGTATGTGTGTGTGTGTTTATGCTAGTTGGACAGTGTATTGAGTGTGTTTGTGTGTGTGTTTATACTAGTTGGATAGTGTATTGAATGGTATCGAGGCTGAGTTAACGAGTCGCCAGAGAACATTCTCACAACATGCATCTCAATTGAGACTGGTGGAACAATTACAGCGTTCTCTCAGCTCGTGTAGCTAGCTCGCTGATCAGTGTTGCCAAATGGTGTTTGAGGTTAATTCTCGGTTGCCAAGCTCGTTACAGTTGGATGCTATCAAGACAGATCAGCTAATACGGAAATAATTTGGTGTGATCACGATTGTATTTCTCATTTTGTCATCGTGTATGATTCACACTGTTTTCAATCACCAATATGAGTCTGCACTTTTGATTGTTTTAGTGTAATTCAGCTGTTCATGTATACTTGAAGATAGTTTGAATTCGTTTTATTATTGAAAAATAATAGTTCAAAGTGAAAATCGCCGTGCGGTCAAGGGATAAGATAATATTGCCGCTGCGTGTCTTGTGAGAGACAGAGAGGCGACTAATAGCGAGGAGCCTGCACTATTTCTTTCCTGTGTCTTCTTCCTTCTCCTTCGTGTCGTATCCAAGCGAGAGAGAGAGTGATAATTGAACACAGTTGACTCCCTTCTATTGCGCGTGCAATGTTCTTCAAGGAATTAATAAATGAAATATGCAGTATTTCACGCACATAGTTTTCATTTACCTTGATAAATGTCATTCAGCAATATGCATTTGTATCAATAACAATAACTGATGCTCAATTAACAATTGAAACCGCTGCTAGAAATAACTGCGGTTGACACGCGACATATTTAATTGTGGATCTTTCTAGAATACTTCCAGGCTCCAGGAAAATCCGCTAATTTTTAGTGAAATTTGGTCGCAAATGACAGGTGTTATGCATGCTCAAATCCAGCACAATAGCTATGATTTTCCAATTTGAAAAATTGAAAGCCGGACCCGGAGAAACAGCGGAAAATTGTTTAGTAAAAATGGCATGGCAAAATTAAATATATTTATTCAAGAAATAATGAAGGAATTAGGAAAATGAGGAATTATTCAATAATTTATTTATTTTTCAGGGAAATTGGTAAAATTTATTATACCTCAATTACCTTTAGCGACATAATTTTAGTGAATTTTAAATATTTTATTCTATTCAAGTTTATATAATAATTTAATAATAGCAGAACTTCATTGTATGGTAAATTTGTTGCTAATTCAATGTGGTATTCAGCAAAACAATGCGAATATTGGCGTCATTTGACGCTGTGTCATAACATTCACACACACATACACACACACACACACACACGCACACACACACACACACACACACACACACACACACACACACACACACACACACACACACACACACACACACACACACAGCTGTCTTGCTGGACAGCTGTGTGTGTGTGTGTGACAGTTGAGCGTTGTAGAGGTCACGTGACCGTCCTCTGTGACCCGGTCACCTGACCTCTGTCTCTGTTAGTGACACACAGTCAGTCAGTGTGTGTGGGTGTGAGAGGGTTCACGTGTTGAATAGCTCAGTTTACAGTCAGGTGTTGTGTTGACGGTGTTGCTGAATGATATCACTGCTCTGCACGACATAGAGGTGAGCAAATCTATCTATCCATTTATATCATTCAACTATCAATTTCACATTACTATTAAGTTAGGACAGGATATTCATCAGTGCTTGTGTGTGATGATGTATGACAATCAGTGGCATATCCAGTAAGCGAGAATGATTGGGCTGTCTCAATGGACTTGTCAGTTACAGTCAGGGACGGATATAAGACGTGCTTGAAAGACGTTTGTATTTGTGATTACGTGTCGGTGTATGATAGTCACAGGCGCTCATACAGGTAGATGTCAACTAGATTAGTACATGAGGCATGAGTGAGAATATTGTCAGAAAATAAAAATGATAAATTCAGTTAATAAAAGAAATTGAAGACAATTTGTTATAGTTACTACTTGCGCCATATTTATCTTCTAGTATGTGGCTTTATCAAACATTTCTGCTGTCACTGAATTCAACACCATTGAACTGCAAGACGGGATAAATCAACAACAACAACAACAACAACATATATTTAATATAGCGCACATATTTATACACAGGCGCGAAAGAGACAACCGACAGGAACATCACAGCGAGCAGGGAGTAGGCACAAATAGAAAAATGAAAACACGTTTGCAAACTGGAACATGCTAGATGGCCGTTGGCTATCAGATAGCTCATCCGCCCTTGAAACAGGTTTTGTTTTTTTTCCTGTCGGGTGTCTAGCCACCCTCCTCACTGCAGAACAGTGGGGGAGCCGGTTTAGTCGCCGACGACTCGACCATGAATCTGGTTGTACTGGAATTACACGGTTACCAGTAGCAGGGCGAAGCCTGACCAGACAACGACGAATGCAAGAGATGCAAAAAAGGGACGCAGCAACGAAAACATATAATTCACAGTGAGTAAAAAGACAAATATCAAGCAAGAACAACGAGGGTACAACACAGGACGATCAGCACGAACAACACACATATAACCAAAGACAAATCATACATTTAGTCATGAAGAGAACGAGTGAGCAGATATTTATGAAGATCAGCAGAAAAGGATCGGAATGAAGACTTGTGGTGAAGGTAAGATGGAAGCGAGTTATAGATACGAGGAGCATAGAAATAAAAAGATTTGGATGACCAAGAGGATTGATTAAGAGCAGGAGGACAGACTAATGGCACAGGAATGCGACAAGAAGTGCGATTATTGAGAGTCAATAGGGAACGGAGATATGAGGGAGAAGAGGGAGAGTGGATAAGTTTGAAGACCAGACAACATACCTTATAGCGGATACGAGAAAGAGCAGGTAACCAACCGAGCTGTCGGATGTGCACCGAAGTAGGGGTTCGCGGAGGAAGCCTCAGTACAAACCGACAAGCAAGGTTGATCACTGCTTGGAGTTGGCGGATAGATTTCAAGGTAAGATGGAAGAAGAGCGAGTTGCAATAGTCGATCTTGGAAAAGATATAGGAATTTACCAGAAGACTAGCGGATGAGACATCAATCGACGAACGAATAGGGTAAAATTGTCGGAGTAAAAAGCGGCACGAGCGGATAAGCTGAGAAAAATGAGTCGAGAAAGAAAGGTTAGGATCGAACAAGACACCCAAATTGCGCATTTGATTGGCTAGCGGAAGGTTGATGGAGTGTGAAGAAGGGTGAGGTGAAATTCGAGGAGGGTGAAAGACTAGATATTCTGTTTTGTCAGGGTTGAGAACAAGTTTACGTGAAGCAGCCCAAGAAGAAATCTGGGTGAGCAGCATAGAGACCAAATTTGAAGAATGAGGAGAAAGAGGAAAATAAATTTGGATGTCGTCAGCGTATACGTGAAATGAAACTGGATAGCTGCGGAGCATAGGACAAAGGGATGATACGTATAAGTTGAAAAGTAAAGGACCAAGAAGTGAGCCTTGTGGAACCCCGGAGGTGAGAGGAAAGTCGCACGATGACTTGGGGAGGAGGAGTGGTGGGAGGAACAAATAGTTTGAGGGATTCAGAAGAGAGGTAACCAAACGACAAAATAATAAAGGATCAAATTTTTTGTAATCACGAAGCATCAGTGAAGCGGGAGAAGGCTTAGAAGGTGAAGGAAGAGAAACACAAAATGTGATGAGGCTATGATCAGATATGAGAGAATCAGGGGGGTAAGTGAATGTATCGAGGAGAGACAGTCTGGAGGAGTGCGTACAGATCACAAGGTCGAGGGTATGACCGGATAGGTGAGTAGCACCGCTGTTCATAATGGAAAGATACCAAGAATTGAGCAGAGTTAGAAAATCAGACACATGCGCATGAGATGGTGAGTCAATCCAGATATTAAAATCGCCTAGAACAATGAAATTATGGGAGAATGTATCTGAGAAGAAAGATAGGAGTGTATCAAATTCAGATAGAAATACTGAGGATGTGCCAGTGTGATCGTGTCGATATAACAATAGAATACCTAATTTAGGGTGTGAAGGAAAAGAAAGCGAGAATGCAGCGTATTCAAAGGAACTACAAGGAAATTGTAGAGTAGATAAAAGTGATAAAGATAAAGAACAGTGATAAACAGCACCAACACCACCACCGCAAGATTTTCGAGAAGATGTGAGATCGCGAGACACATGCAGGAAGTTAAATGAAAGTGGAAGTTGGGCGGAAAACGATGAAACGTCGCTGTCAAAAAGCCAGGTCTCGGTGAGAAAAAAGAGTGAGAAGTTGTGATAGAGAATGACATTAGAAACAAAATTAGCTTTATTACGTACAGACCGAATATTGAGCAGGCCAACCAAGGAGGAAATACAATTAGTGACGGCTAAGTGAGATATATGAGCAGATTGGGTAAGATTGTTAATAGCAGAATTGTTGGATACGAGGGAAACCAGATGTGAGGAATGACAAGATTGAGCAATAGCTGTAGAGTCAGAAACATGCATTTTAGGAAGAGAAGAGTCAGACTTGGGTTGTCAGGAAGAAGCGGTGACAGGAGACAATTCAGAACAATGTGAGGAAGACACAATAGTGCGTTGGCGGAGAGAATTTTGCACAGAAATGAACGAGGAACAGGAGGATGAAAACGAAGAGTGGTCCGAAGGTTTACCATGACGGCAGCAGTTTGAGCACTTTGACTTGCTCTTGTCAGGGCAGGCTGACGACAGGTGGGCACCAGCGCAGTGACCGCAAACTGCTGTAGCTGATGGGCAGCGATCAGATTTGTGGCCCAGACCCGAGCACTTCCAGCATCGAGTCACCCAGTATCGATCGTAGACCGGGCAGCTGCACAACCCGACAAACACTCTGTTGCCAGCGACACGAATCAGTTGGCGCACCTCCGGAGACACTACGAGTACGGCATTGGTGCGGCCGTCTTTTGGCTTCGTCAGGAACAACAGTTTCATCTGTGACGCTGGGATGTTGGCGAGATGAGAGTTTTTCAGCCGCAAAGAGCTGACGACTTCCTCAGGTGACATTTGTTGAATGTTTGCCACAGTGATTCGCGGCAGACGAGAGGCAGAATTGCCTGTGACAGCCACATGCAGTTCTTCAGCCAAGTGTTCGTTCAGAGACTTGGCTGCCATGTTAGCTGAGGCTTCAGTGGAGCAGTGCAGCACCATACCGCCAGATTTTGTTGGGCGAGACTTGGCCACCGGTACAGTGCGAAGGGCCGACAGCACGTGCTCTGCCTTCACCGGCTCCGCTCCTTTACTCTTCAGCACTAGGGCGAATGGTTGAGTGAAGGGCTGGTCGCGCTCTGAGACAGAGGTTGAGGGCGCACAGGTGTCGGCGGGCTTGGCTTCACGAAGGACAGAGGCGCGGAATGTCTCCAGTCGACTGTCGATCACCGCACACACTCTCTCCACGGTCAGTGAGGGGCGACGGGACGCGCGGTACTCGTCTTTGCACTCTTCGCACAGCCAGAAGAGCTTGTACCTGCGTATAGCGTTATACGCAGGGTTGGTCAGCGCGGCGCACGACACGTGAAACATGCCGGCGCATCCCTCGCACTTGATGACAGACGCATCCCCCACCGGCTCACCACACTTACACGCACACTCGCTGGCTGCAGAGGGTGGAGTAGACATAGCAAAAGAGATCGGCACACAGATAACACGAAGGAGCGAACGAAAATACAACAACACACGGCGAACTCAAGAACAAGACTGGATCATACATCAAATAGTGTTTTCTTATGTAAACTAGCATTATGTGACCCTCTCATTGAAAACATTCATTCATCAAACATTGATCTCATTGACCTGCACTTTTGTGTCGTGTTCAGTATCATTAAATAAGGTAAACTAATATGTGTATGTATGTGTGTGGGTAAGTTCACCTGTATGTTTCCTAGTTGGCATCATTATATACTAGCAAAAACTTGTTAGACAAAATCTACATGAGTTTGTGTGTTTGTGTGTATATCAGTGTAAACGCATGTTTGTATAAACAACAACAACAACAACAAGCGTGTATTTGATATAGCGCACTAATCAACAATGGCGCGATAAACATGAGATATAGAGTTACAAGATAATAATTACATCAAAACGGGAGCTCAGAAAAAAGACAACAAGAGCTAGCAAGGACAAAAATATATCAGGGAAGATAAACACCGAATATTTTATGCTGAAAAAAACCACAATGACATGAACTGACAAATATGAACACTGGCGCACGTCACACAAGCACGTCATACAATCACGATTAGCACAAACATAAGATCAGGGGCTGTGAGCGGAATCAAAAACACAACAGGAAAACAAAACACAAAGTGCAGTATTATTAGTAAGAGTATATACATGGCGATAATATGGAGATACGAAAATATGGAGATACGAAAATATGGAGATACGAAAATATGGAGATATATATATATATACAAATGTAGTGTCAATGCATTCTATAAGGAGGTTGTATGAGCGTTTTGCACACGTTCATGCGTGTGTTTGTGTGTTTGTTGTAGTTGTAATGAAGGCATGCACATTGGTGTGTATGTCTGTGTGCACTGTCGGGCAGACAGACATACAAACACACTGGGTAATGGAAGAAGCAGTAGCGATCACTCGTGAGGACAACTCAATAATGAACCGGCAATCGGCAGAAAACCACCAACAATACACTGACTGTGAGAACTGTGTTCATATACACACACATATGTATATAAAAATAAATACACATACAAACACAAAAACACAACAAAAACACATATACACACATGCAAATATGTATGAATTTAGATGAATACACACACACACAAGCACAATGCAAAACACACGGGCATACACATACACACGAGCACACACACACACACACACACATACACATACAGGATAATACCACCAGCTTATCAGCTCTTGTAAAATTGAATTGGTAAAAATGCCAATAGAAAAATAAACATTATATTAAACCTATCAACACACACATCAACACATCCAAGTAATCCACGCCTAAATATGAGTGTGTGTGTGTGTATGTGTGTGTGTTTGCAGTGGTGACGTCACTGAAACAACAGCTGAAAGAATTCTACAAGAACCGGCTGTCTGATGTGGTGACGTCATTATCACTGACCAATCACGAGTCGCCTTCCAGTGATGACGTCACAGGCACGCAACAACAGCACAAATGATTGAGACAGAAAAGACATGAACTGAATGAACCCTCGTCTCGTCAATATAACTCTTCATCAGGTGAGACACATACTGACTGACTGACACTGACATACATAACATACTGACACTGACACACACACAAACACACACACACACACACACACACACACACAAACAAGGGGGCTCTCAGTTGTGTGTTGTTCTTGCTTTTTTCTAACGACTTGTCATCTCATGTATCGAAAAGAATCGAAATCGTACAATATGCAGACGACACCACATTAACCATTTCAACGAGTAAACATCAATTGAACGAAACGATACATTATCTGGAACGAAGTCTTCAGAACATATTTTGTTACTACACCGCAAACAAGATGAAAATCAATCCTCAAAAAACGCAGGTTTTGATAGCTGGAACAAAATACCTGCTGAAAACATTTCCTACTGTACAATTGCGCTTTTCAGATACAAACATTGCCGAACAGAACAGCATCAAGCTATTGGGAGTTACGTTAGATAAATATCTCGACTTTGAAGAGCATATTGACAAACTAGCTCGCAAATCGACAGGCATGCTGATTGCCTTGAACAACGCCAAGTCATCTTTACCCGAAGGAACACATCGGCCTCTCATCAATGCGTTCATTATGTCAACACTTACATACTGCATCACTATATATGGCACAGCAGGACCTACACAGCTTCACAAACTTCAAAAAGTCCTCAACTTCTGCGCACGAATACTCACGAAAAGACGAAAACGAGATCATATATCCGACGCATTTACCAAGCTGGGAATGCCGCGAATTGACGAGTTATTTACAACCAACAGAAAACGACTCATTTTCAAAATTATGCAGACAAACACACCGAACCTGCTGTACAACACCATAGAACGACAAAGCGGATCTCGAACGACAAGACAAAGCGACATTATCTACCCGAAGATTATCACAGATGCCGGAAGAAAACGATTGAACTACCACGCTGCCAGATATATATACGGGACATTCACATGAAAACACTCTCGTAAACACAACTTGAACATCGCACAAACACGAACCTTACTGCCTATGAGCTTATATATCAAGTTGTTGCTGAGTACGTGCTAATATGTCTATATTGATGTTATGTTGTTGTTTGTATACATGAATGATTGTGTGTATGTGTATGTGTGTGGGTGTGTGTGTGTGTGTGTTTGTGTGCGTGTGTGTGTATATATATTTATATATTGTACTGAAAAGCCTCAAATGTATATTTTGATGGATGTGCAATAAATGCAATTTACTTTACTTTACTTACAAACACTGACACACACATACATGCACCCAAACACACACATACATACACCCAAACACACACACACAAACACTGACACACACATACATGCACCCAAACACACACATACATACACCCAAACACACACATACATACACTGGCACACACATACATACACCCAAACACACACAACATACACAACAACACACACTCATAGGGCACACTTACGGAACACTTAGGGCACACTTACGGAACACTTAGGGCACACTTAGAACACACTTACGGAACACTTAGGTAACACTTAGGTAACACTTACGCTACACTTAGGGCACACTTAGGGCACACTAAGGGCACACTTATGGCACACTTAGGGCACATTTACGCTACACCGATATACATAGATCTCACACTGATATAATTGAAACACTGGTACAAATGTTACATATCTCACACTGATATAATTGAAACACTATACCATTTCAACTTCAAAATTATTATTATTATTATTAATTACAGGCAAATCCAGTAGTATGGGAAGAGTGCAAGCACTATTACCACCCTAAGGTGGCCCCATGTACCGGAAGCGCCCAAAAGATTTCAGTAGCATTTCATTTACTTTGACCTTTAATTTGTTCAAATTGTTCTGCGAGAAAGCCTCCTCCTTCAACGTGTTCCAAGTAGACACAGTGGCCGGAAGAAAACAACGTTGGAATTGTTTTGTACGACAACGAATTGGAGCCATGCACTGGGAATGCTGTTTGGATGTAAACCGTGTGCTTCTTGCTGCCAGGAAATCATCAGGAATTGAATTGCTCATCGGATGATGGTCGTTGTGCTTGATCTTGTACAGCATGCACACGCTGCTGACCTTTCGACGATGGCAAAGATCACCAAGAACCAAGTCACCACAGAGGAACTTGCAAGTTCTAACAACTCTGTTGATGAGATTGAGGTGACAATCCGCAGCAGAAGACCACACGGGGGCGTAGTACTCCAGAATTGGCAAAATGAAACAGCGAAAACAACTCTTTGAGATTGTGCTGCTACCGAACATCCGATATGCCTTTCTTATAATTCCAAGTTTCCGCGATGCCGAACAAACTAGCTTCCGAATGTGACTCTCAAACGTCAGCTTTGAGTCTACATGTACTCCCAATATTTTGAGCTCATCACCCACGTTGAGTCGGGCGTCATTTATGAGGATAGCTCCATGTGAAGACTGAACGGTACGTGACCTAGAAACCAACAAGCATTTAGATTTCGAAGTGTTCAGCATCATATTCCACCTCTCACACCACTTCAGGACGCTGCTGAGATCGTCGTTGACCGTTCGACGCACCTGTGGTCTGTCCGAAGGAGATGAAATTACAGCCATCAAGGTGATATCATCAGCATATCCATATACAGGGTTGCGTGTGGTTGTGTACAGGTCAGCGGTGTAAATGTTCAACAAAATAGGACCCAACACACTTCCCTGCGGGACACCGGACACAATGCTCTGCCAGCCACTGTATGCTCCATCGATGGCAACACGTTGTACGCGATTGGATAGAAATTGATGCAAAACACTTAGCAAACGGCCGCCGACTCCAATGTTACTCAGTTTTTGCAACAAGCCCTGGTGGCTCACACGGTCAAATGCTGCCGAGAAATCCAACTGCACAATCCAGGCTTCACTGCCTTTGTCTAGCACTTGCTGGAGCTCATGCGTGATAGTAAGCAGAGCGTCAGTCGTGCTGAGTTTTTTGAGGTATGTAAATTGGTTTTCCGACAGCAGATTGTTGCTCTCCAGGTACTTGGACAGTCTGGAAGATATCAAGTGCTCGACTATTTTGGACAGAATCGGCGTAATTGATATTGGCTGGTAGTTTGCAACATCAGCTGATTTGGTTCCTTTTGGTATGGGAATGATATTCGCAACCCACCAACATGATGGAAACGAACCAGTCTTCATCAAGCGCCTGAAAAGAGCACTGAGTTTCGGAGCTAGAGTATCTGCCGTGTTCTTGAAAAATAGCGGAAACATATTCAGAGGGTGTGCTCCTCCGTGGGCATCAAGGTCTTTCATGAGATTCGCCACTTCTTTTGATCGGAAGGCAATGCCTTTGATTTTCGGGGCGAGGACAGATGAATCGTCAGACGGAATGGACTGAGACGTCAGACGGAATGGACCCTTGACATTGCTTGGTATTGAAGTAATCCATAAGCAACTCTGCCTTCTCTGTTGGGTTGATATTGAGCTCACTGTTCGCTGAAAATAAAGGAGGGACAGACAGGTCATGTCCAAACACTGATGATTTCAACGTTGACCACCATTTGTGGTGGTCGTTGACCAACGTTGACCACCACCAACGTTGACCACCATCTGAGACGTCTGTCATAACCAAGTCCAAACAGTTTCCCGCTTGGTGTGTGGGACCGGACACCATTTGGGAGCAACCAGAAATGTTGCAGAAATATATATATATATATATTCGCATGTCGATCAAACATGGTAAAAGTAAGACCGGCGAGCCATCACCACACAGTAACACAGCGCTCATACACCCAAGACATATTGCACATTCTGGAAAAAATAAAAATAAAATAAAATACAATAAAAATCAGGCATTAATTCGGTGTAAACATACACTCACGTCAATTTCAATTCCTATACGACATAAGTTTTCATTTAATAGATATCACTCACTTAGAGCCGTTGCGAGTACTTAAGGGCCCCCCCGAAGGCAACACTTGGGGCCCCCATTATAAATAAAGCACCAAATAATGAATTTATTCATTCGACATAAACTCATCATACAAGCATAGGTGAAATATCTTGGCAAAAAGGTAAATGATATACAAATTAAATAAGTAAGCGACCGATACACAGACGCACACGAATTAGGTCAGGCTAGTTAAATTAATGTACAAACCAATAGGTTAAACACAGCATATTGTACATCATATTCTCACAGCGCATAACAACACAGCCCAATGCACAACACAAATCACACCTCAATACACAGCATAGTTTTGCACAATTAAAATCAGGCATTCATTGCTGTACATGTCCATTAAGCATCAATGGAAGTATTTCTTCCTCAGTTTAGTGTCAGCGAACGTGTCTACCAATTTGTCGTAATCAAGAGACTTAGCAACAGCATGCTCAATTGATATTATTGCTAGCGCATTCAGTCGCTCATTTGACATCATGAGGACCTCATGATGTTTTTTATCAGTTTCATCCTGCTGAAGCTTCTCTCAGCACTGGCGACAGTTACAGGAGTTGCAAGCATAATTCTTAACACAATACTGGTGTTAGGATATATCTCAGTGAGGCTGTTTCTGCAAATGTAATCCAGAAAGTCTCTAGGTTTGGTGAGAGAGTTGTTGCAGGCAGCAATGGTGAAACGACGAAGCTCCAACTCAAGTTCTGAAGCATTTATATCACCCATCGTCTTTTCGAAGTTTTCACAGTGCATGAGTAGCGTATTGTTGTCGATATACACATTTAACTGTGTCATATTGTAGAGAAATCCAAACAAATTCAGCCACTCAGACAATTGATTGAATCGAAAATTCAAAGATGATATGATTTGGTCCATGACTGTTAGGAAGAACTGAGATCTGAAAATTTCTTCTTCGCGGAGAGGTACTTCATCTTCGCATTCGTAATCGAACATTGTCTTTTTCCGCCGAACTCTTTTTTCAGGAAATATTGTCTCAATGTCCAACCGTTGAGCAATCTCTGATGCGACACGGTTGGCTGTAGTAAACCCTTCCTCTCTGAATTTTTAAAAAAACGATGCAGTAGCTGTTACCTCTGCCTGCAGCACATCTATTGTTGTTGATGATGATTGTATTAATTTGCTTGTTTTATTTATTTGAAATAATATTGCATGCCAAACGCAGATCGCGATCAGAAAGGGCCATTTCTTCAGAGTTTCGAGTAGTGCACTCGCTTCCGTTGCTGTTACACCATCTTTTCGACTAACGGCATACTCTTTTAGCGATGTCAATGCTTCACAAACCTCCCTCATGTGGTAGCGGAGCGGCTTTATTGCTTCGATTCGTGACTCCCACCTTGTATCTGAGAGTCCCTTTAGAGAAATTGGCATTTTCTTCTCTAGTATTGCCCATCGATGGGGAGAAGAACTAAACAGCACATATAATCTGTTAATGACACCAAACAGATTTATGGCAAAGTTTGACGACTTAGCAGCATCGGCGACGACAAGGTTCCATGAATGAGAGCCACATGGACAAAACAATGCACGTTGATTCATTTTCAGTATACGAGCTTGCATACCTTTGTTTTTCCCGCTCATATTGGCTCCATGGTCATATGCCTGTCCTCTCATATCTGATATACTGACATTGAGTTGTTCAGCTTTGCCAAGAAATGACTTCAGCAAACCCTCACCAGTTGTGTCGTGAACATTGAGAAAACCAAAAAACGCTTCCTTGATCTTGATGCTAGATCCGTTCATGCATTCAACGAATCGAAGAACGACTGACATTTGCTCTTTATGAGATACGTCTGGAGTGCAATCAAGAATCAGCGAATAGTATTTCGCCTCTCTTACTGCCTTTACGTTCGCCTGATCAACTGCTTTAGCAATCATGCAAATGAGCTCCTTCTGTGTCTCAGGACTCAAGTAATGTATATGAGTTTTGTTGTTCATAACTCTGTCAGCAAGGCTTTCAAGTATAGGGTCATACTTTGAAAGCAGCTCAACCAAGCCAAGAAAATTTTGTATGCGCTCCAAGATGTTCTTCAGTCCCACGAAATGCTAAATTTCTCTCTGATAGGAAAAGTACAATATCCACCAATCGCTTAAACACATCTCGCCAGAAATCTCTATCTTTGAAGAATTTCCTCATTGTTATATTATCCATAGAAGTACCACCCTCAATTGTGGATCTGAGCTCAAACCACTTGCTCATGGATTCTTGGTGACATTTTCCACATTCATGTTGTTGTAATTGTTTTGAAAGTCCTTCCCATGTGGCTGTACCATTGCGCAAAGGAACGTCATTTGAACCCAAAAACATACAGGCGAAACAGTAGATTTTGTCGCTGCTGCGTGAATACATCAGCCATGAACGCTTCATTTTCTCGCCGTTAGGTAACTGGCGGTAATAGTTGCTGACGGTGAAACGGCGTTTAGACGCATTCACTGGAAAGCTGAACGTTTCGTCTTGAACGGGCGGACCGCGTTTGACAATATCACAGCGTTGTTTGTCTGAAATTTGATCCGGTGCAGGCCAGTCTGCTGGATCATTCGCCAGTGGTGAAAATCCACTGCACACTGGCTCTTCTGTATCATTCTTAGATTCACCTGCTTCTTCCAAGTCAGTGCAAACATCGAGAGTTGACTCTGGAGAAATAGTCGTCGATTCTTGCATGTAGTCAAATCCATATCATTTGTGCTAGTCTTAGTGGATACACTTGAGGACGAAGGCTGTGCAAAATATGCTGTAACTTTGGGATGCTTGTCTTTTTCTTCTTGGGATGCCTTAGCGATCTTTTTTTTCGCGGCCCCACTTTTGTATGTCCTCTTCATAATTAATTACTCAAAATAACACTCAAATCCAAACACCAGATCCGAATGCAAGCCAGAACCCTATTCCGTTATGGTCATTGTCGAAATTATCTTGGAACTAGTGCAAGTGGTATAGAAAAATTCAGAAAAGACAGCTGCAACATCAACAATAGAACAAATCAAGTTTCAGAACATTTTAATAAACCATTTACAGGTATCATCCAACAAAAAGCTATAATTACGCAGCCAGTAGTACTATTCACTCAACTCACTAGCATGCGGTCTCGAGAAGCACCCACGTCGTGCACAACCATTGCAGAAAAGAAGATGAAGGATGAAAGATTGATTTAACGCAATCACACAATCGCACTTTATCACACCGAGTAAACGCAACACTCAATATGCACACCGCGGGAATGAGCAAAAAACACCAAGAACAACGCACTGTTCACGCCGCCTAAACAATCACTCAACGCTTCTACACCCCGTTCACACTAACTCAGTGAACGCTCCCCAATAAGACTAAAGGCGTCAGCGGAACCCCCATTAAACGTCCCATAATTCCCCCAGTTACATAGTCACCACCCCAGTACAGTATACACACACACACATACACACACACATACACACACACACATACACACACATACACACACACATACACACACATACGCTACTTGTGCCTGAACGACCGGCGTTGCATATGCAGACGTTCAAATTCTCCGAACATCTCGCGCATCACTCGCTCTGGCGCCTAGGATTAATAACGTGAAATTACAATACACTCACAAATAAAACAGCGATCACACAGTTTCAATCAGCAATCGATAGCCGTGTTTACAGTGAATCATGCCATTCCAATTCAACCAATTTAACCGAGACACTCGAACACACACTCTCGCAAGGGGGCCCCTCAACACTCGGGCTCCCCCCCCCCCCCCGGCCGGGGGGTACGGGGGGCGGTTGCTACGGCTCTGCACTCACTCACACATACACACACTCTCACACACACACGCACACACACAAGGAATACATTTATATTGCACTAGACTATATTCCGGATGGCTTTTGCCCACTGATGTCTATCTTGAGCCATCCTCCAGGCGTTGTCGACAGACATGTTGATGCTGGTCGTGATGTCATCCACCAGTTGAGTCACGAACGTCCGCCTCAGGGCGCCGCCGCGTCTGAAAGGCTCAGTTGGTTGATTTTGTGGGTGCAGCACCAGAGCCAGAGGCGTTTCAGGTCGCCGGGCGGTGTGACCGAACAGTTTCAGTCTGCTGGCACGAAGGGTGTGAGTGGCGGGTCGACACTGTGAGATGGTATACACATCGTCGTTTGACATGGTCTGAGGATAACGGACACCGACGGCATACCGCAGCAGTGCACGGTGACCAGCGTCGACCTCATCAGCGAGAGACTGGGTCAGTGTCCATGACTCACCGCTGTACAGCAGCACACTCAGCACGCACGCCTTGAACAGCTGCACTTTCACTGCTGGTGCCGCTTCACTTAGCCAGAGTGTGTTGAGACGACGTGCTGCCACCCACGCAAGCCTCCGTCTGTGCCGGTATGCACTTCTCGAACTCATAATTTGGCATCCCAAGTATTTAAAATTAGTGCACACATCCAGTTCAGCGCCGTCGAGCGTGCTCACACTGCTGATCCCACTGTCGTCTCCGATGTGCATCAAGATCCGATTGCAGAAATCATATGCTGCTCTACCATGAGCGTCTGTAGGAGATGTCGACAAGAGCCACTCACGGTGATGGGCGTTCATGTCTCCCACAAATACAAATGCTGACTTGGTGTCCTTCTCCTGAATTGTTGACATGGCTGACAAGAGACATTCGTAGATAGAGTCGTTACTGTCTGGATTTCGGTAGGCTCCAAAGATGTAAAAATTCATCAAGGCGGTGTTGACACACAGCAGCATAACTTCATGACAAGTGCGGTCGTGCGCTGTAATTCTCGTTGCTGAAAAGCCTTTGCGTACGTACACTGCCATGCCACGCCGCCTGTTTTTTGAGTCACGTTTGATTAGCAATGGCTTACTGAAACCTGGCATGAAGAGCTAAGATTGGTCCCGATAATCGGACACAAGCGTTTCGGCACAGATAACGATGTCCTTGGAGCGACTGGCTGCTGTCAAATCTCTGATGTTCTTATACAAGCCCCTGATGTTGGCGAAAAGTATATTTGAAAATAGTTTTTGTGGTCGAGCAGGACCGGGATTCATTTCAACATCGCCACACATCATCAGCAGAAACGACAAATCCACGGTGTGAGAAGGCACACACACACAACGCAAAGCAGACATACAAATAAACACATAATGCACGACGCATGCGAGCACAAAAACACAACACATAACACATGCATACGAAATGTCACAACAAAAAACAAGCATACAACACACAATACAAAGCAAAAATACACACAAATACACACACAACAAGAAAAACACTAGAAAACACATGTGAGAACAATTTATTGAGAGCTCATTGTTAAACACATATCGCAAGGCAAAATGTCCAATGGGCGACCACAAAGACTGAGTATGAGAGCAACACAGAATTAGTTGGCACCTCAGTGCGAGGAAAGAGCTGGGCGCTGACGAAAAACGGGAAAACCGGCCGTTAGCCGTCGGGGCGGGGCTACAATTTTCGGCCCGCAACATCAACAAAACAGACATGAGACTGAAAATATTACATATATCCATGAACAACACTTATATTTATAGACAAAGTTAAATGAAATAATATACAAACTGAACTGAAAAGTGACGAAAAAGAATGTGATGAGAGAATTCAGCAGGAAGATTGCAAAGCAACTATGGCTGCGAACCCTGATTCTCAATCACATTCAGAAACAAAATATAAAAATTCAAATATATAACCTGAAACAAAAGAAAGATTAATTGACTTAAACAGTCTTGAAATTAAATGAATGAGCTCGCAAGAAGAAAATATCCGCTTTTAAAAAGGCAAATATTATCAATGAACAAAACGAGTAATGAAAAATCCAAATAACGCTAAATCAAATATAATAATAAAACAACTGAAATATAACTCAAGGAACACTCAGCGTTAGCAGAAAGCAGGATCTGTCGTCGGTGAGCGTCAGCGAAGCGTAGACAGCCGGGCGCGAACGAGCGACGGAAAACACGTGCACACTCAGCGAGGGTTAGTCAGAGACTGAAGGTCAGAGAAGTGCCTTAAGTCAGAGACTTAGGGCACACTTGGGTAACACTTAGGGCACACTTAGGGCACACTTAGGGCACACTTAGGTAACACTAAGGGCACACTTAGGTAACGCTTAGGGTACATTTAGGTAACACTTAGGGCACACTTAGGTAACACTTAGGGCACACTTAGGTAACACTTAGGGCACACTTAGTTAACACTTAGGGCACACTTAGGTAACACTTAGGGCACACTTAGGTATCACTTAGGGCACACTTAGGTAACACTTAGGGCACACTTAGGTAACACTTAGGTAACACTTAGGGCACACTTCGATAACACTTAGGGCACACTTAGGTAACACTTAGGGCACACTTAGGTAACACTTAGGTAACACTTAGGGCACACTTAGGTAACACTTAGGGCACACTTAGGTAACACTTAGGGCACACTTAGGTAACACTTAGGTAACACTTAGGTAACATTTAGGTAACACTTAGGTAACACTTAGGTAACACTTAGGTAACACTTAGGTAACACTTAGGTAACACTTAGGTAACACTTAGGTAACACTTAGGTAACACTTAGGTAACACTTAGGTAACACTTAGGGCACACTTAGGTAACACTTAGGTAACACTTAGATAACACTTAGGGCACACTTAGGTAACACTTAGGGCACACTTAGGTAACACTTAGGGCACACTTAGGTAACACTTAGGGCACACTTAGGTAACACTTAGGGCACACTTAGGTAACACTTAGGTAACACTTAGGTAACACTTAGGTAACACTTAGGTAACACTTAGGTAACACTTAGGTAACACTTAGGGCACACTTAGGTAACACTTAGGTAACACTTAGATAACACTTAGGGCACACTTAGGTAACACTTAGGGCACACTTAGGTAACACTTAGGGCACACTTAGTGTAGTAAAGTCAGATGACAGCAGCACCACGTTTCACCTGTATTTTCATGCACCAGCGCTCAGCAATCAAGCACCATCCTTCCACAGACAACGCACACATTCAACTCCCGCTGCACCGGGTTCTCATGACCATCGCACACAAGCACACATCAACATACATGTAAATGCACACACACACACACACACACACACACCACTACCTGCCACAACGCTCAAATGCAAGTCGAGCCGATTCAGCAAGCTGACGCTGCAAACATGCACACACTCGCACACAGACATACATATGCACGCGAATACGACACTCACTCACACCGCTCTGGCTAGATATGCAGCACTCTAATATACTAACGCACACTCTCCCCTGATTATATACAAATCACAAAAAACGCAAGTTAACACAGGACAATAGGGGTAAGAAGAGAAGAAGCACAACATGAACATCAAAAGAACAAACCACAAAACCGAACATTCGTGTCAAATAGTCATGACAACAATCATCGGACGGCGCGCTGCCGCTTCTCAATCAGCCTCGCTGATCTGCGGGGCTGAAAACCCGATAAAGCGTCACATTCCTCGCGACTCCGTCGATGAGGCAGAGTGATGAACATTTCATCATCCGCGTTGTCATCTGGAACTTCTGGTTGTTCAGTCTCGTTATGAGACTGATCACGAGGTCGCAGATCGCGCACGTGGCGCGGAACGTTATCCACCTCCACAGATTGATGCGAAACCACACCAGTGACCACACCCTTACCGTATCTCTGATCACATCGCACGTTTGGTGGTTTCACCCACACCAAGTCTCCCTTCTTGTACACACAATCTTCTGATTCGCCCGTCAGCGTTGAAACCTTATCAATGCCTCGCACTCTGACTGCGTATTTGTACAGTTCAGCGGCTGGACAACTGTCTGATCCGCTACCACGCGGCGTCACGTTATACAAGTATACTGCCTCGGCCAGAGAACACCCTTTTCTAGCCGCTATAACCTTCACGGTGCGATGGTTACGCTCCACCACCCCGTTACCACTTGGTACATACGCACACCTGAACCTCAGTCTGACTCCCCATCTTTCAGCAAAAGCCGCGAAGAGCTTACTTCTGAAAGCCGTATCGTTATCGCCGAAAAGCTCTTCCGGAGGTCCACGCTCGCAGAAAACACTCTCAAGTTGCTCGATGACACACGCGGCGTTTTGCATGCGCAACGGCCGCCATATTGCAAACCGTGACGGTCCACAATCCACCATGGTCAAGCACGACAATCCTTTCCAGTGGGTAATGTCGATAGCAACGCGTTGCCACACGCGCTCCACCTCCAGATGACCAGATCTCCATTTTGCCGGCGCTGGATCTACCGATTGACATATTTGGCACCGCTTTAGAGCCTCCCGTACCTCTCGCGAGCTCACATTCCGTCGCGTCCGTCTGACACACTGTAACGTCCTCCGAGCTCCAGGATGTCCCATCAGATGATGAACATCACGAATCACCTCTGCTGACGAGCACCCATCGTCTTCACACTCAGCAATTCCGCACCCGACGAACGACGTTTTTGAGTCACTGAAGCAGTCAGTTGATAGCTTCAGCCACCGTTGAGGCACGCGCGTCATGCCGTCCGCTCTGTTTAGTGCCGAAGCCACTAACGTAACTGAAAGATCCAGGTTGTATTCTTCCACCAACGCGGCCACAATGTCAAGTCTCCTTCTCACCAGCAGTTCTCCTGCAGCCTTCGTTCGCAGTCGTCTCTTACCTGACAAACAATCAGTGACCCATCGATGAACAGTCAAAGAATCGGTAACAATTTCGATTTTCCGCATCTTCCACACCAAGGCCATATTCAGTCCTTTTATCAGTGCGTCTAATTCCGCCATGTTGATGTGCGTCGCACTGTTAGATCTCAGCCAACTTGCATCCTCAATTATGTTACCGTCAACGTCAAGACGAACACCCATGGCGAGCGAGCTCGCGTCAACCCACACCTTCGCCTCGTGTCCTTCCACATTCCATCTGCCACAAACTGGATCATTATCCTTTACAACTCTCAGCACCTCCTTTAAACAAGTCTTTACGTGATCGTTCACAACTGGATCGTCCCAGCCCTTCGTGTGCGCATTCGTGAGCCGCTTGATAAAAGCTACTGCCACCCTCAGCCATCCACACACGGGGTAGTGACCGACTAATTTCCCACAAAACGAAAACACAGATCTTCTTGTTATCATTTCGGGCATTTCACAAACCTCCCCGTCTCTCCTCCACGACAGCGCACCACCCTCTCCCCAGACTCTCATTCCCAAGAGTCGCGCACCATCCGTCACCTTCACACTTGCCTTGCAAACGAGTCCATATCGGTTCAAGTGACTCTCAACTCGCTCCACTTTGACAACATCCTCATTGACCAAGATATCGTCGACGTAAGCCGAAGTGCCTCTCTCAACTTCGGGGTCGGCTGACAACACAAAGTGCAGCACAGCTCTCATGACTAACGGTGAGACGTTCAATCCAAACGCCAGACGCGTTAGGCAATATCTTTGACCCTTCACAATCACCGTTTGATATGGCCACATCTTATCAGACACCCGAATCTGCAAGTACGCTTTTTTCAAATCAAGCGTTGACACGTTCCTGCCCTGTCGTCTCCATTCACGCACTCGATCTGCACACACATCAGCGTCTCTAGTGTGTACGTCAATGTGCTCGTTCACTTGCCTTAAATCCATCACTGGTCTCACTTTGTTTCTTTGTGGCACCGCCATCAGCGGGACAAGACCTTTTGCAGGACCATGCTTCCGCTCATCATATGGAATCAGCCACTCCTCACGTATCCACTCTTCCAGTTCCTCCTCAAATGCAGACCGGACATCGTGCGACATAGAATACTGCCCGACACGATTGTACAACACTCCGGGCTCTCCAGCATCTGACCACTTCCACTCAGCCGTCCACGTGCGTTTGACAGGGTCAAACACCACAACAAAATCTTTCTCTTCAATCCGAACAATTTTTGCATGCGAGACTGGAGCCCAGTCCGTTCTGTTCGACTTGCCATCCCGTTTTTCAGCGCAGTGCTCATGAACTGCACGGCTCAAATCACCGTCACATTCATCTGGAACCTTATCTCTAGCACCGAGACACACCCCTAGCGTAGGACGACTCACTACCTCAAGACCTTGGGCTCCGAACCGAACAACACGCGAGGAGCTGACCGTCACACCTCCCAACATTTCAACACCGTTCATCCCCATGATAAACTCGAAACCCAAAGGTCGAATGGCCACCACCAACACTTTCAACAGTCGCACCCCATTCACTCCATCAATACATACTCTCACATTTCCAATCCCTTTGCACCTTTGCCGCTGCCCTGACATTGTCACAATTCTTGTTTCTGTGGGTCTGAATTCACTGCAGATAGACACATGAGCTACACAAATCGAACATCCAGTGTCCACCAATGCTGTCGTCCGCTCGCCGTTAACACACATTGAAACAGTAGGAAGCGCAGAATTTAGAGAGCGGGAGAAGACGCTTGCGCAAACGGCCTCTCCCCTTGGTCGTTTCCCGAACACTCTCGAGAGAAATGTCCGACTTCATTGCAGCGATGACACCGCACCACACTGCCACGGGCCACAGCGCCTCTCCTCATTGTTCTTCCTCTAGAGCTCACAGCTCCATCCCGACAATATCTGGCAAAATGTCCTGTTCCGCCACAAGCAAAACAACGTAGCTGAGTATTCCTGTTGATTGGCACGGTCGCTGTTCGAGCACCAAGTCCTGATTGCACAAATGACGCCTGAGGGTCCTCCTGCAACAGAATGCGAGCATGAGCCAGAACTTGATAAGTGTCCAGGACTTCCACGCGTGAGCCCGCCCTCAAAAGCTGACGCACATTGGAAGGCAGCCCTGCAACAAACGCGCACGTGATCGCTGTCTCTGGTACGCCACCGAATAGCGCAGCCAAACGTCTCAAATCCGCCAGATATATGTCCGGTGACTCGCCAGAGTACAGTTTGCGGCGCGTGAACTGTTCATAGGCGGTAAACCGGTCCGCGCCAAATGCAGCTTTCAACTCAGCCTTTAGTTTGTCGCAATTAACCCGATCGAGGGGGTTCATCTGCTGAAACACCGCAAACGCCCCTCCTGTCACGCGTAGCGCAATGACAGTTGCGACATCGTCCACATTTTTGAGCTGACATACGAGCTCTACTTTTTCCAGCCATTCCGAAACATCTTGTTTCCCGGAGCCGTCAAACTCGGGGATGAGCTTGAGATCAAAATTTGACTGCGATGCACTCGATTGATCAGGATTACTCATGATTGAATCAGTAAAAAGCCGAAATAGCTTGTAGTAAAGTCAGATGACAGCAGCACCACGTTTCACCTGTATTTTCATGCACCAGCGCTCAGCAATCAAGCACCATCCTTCCACAGACAACGCACACATTCAACTCCCGCTGCACCGGGTTCTCATGACCATCGCACACAAGCACACATCAACATACATGTAAATACACACACACACGCACACACACACACACACACACACACCACTACCTGCCACAACGCTCAAATGCAAGTCGAGCCGATTCAGCAAGCTGACGCTGCAAACATGCACACACTCGCACACAGACATACATATGCACGCGAATACGACACTCACTCACACCGCTCTGGCTAGATATGCAGCACTCTAATATACTAACGCACACTTAGGTAACACTTAGGGCACACTTAGGTAACACTTAGGGCACACTTAGGTAACACTTAGGGCACACTTAGGGCACACTTAGGGCACACTTAGGTAACACTTAGGTAACACTTAGGTAACACTTAGGTAACACTTAGGTAACACTTAGGTAACACTTAGGGCACACTTAGGTAACACTTAGGTAACACTTAGGTAACACTTAGGTAACACTTAGGTAACACTTAGGTAACACTTAGGTAACACTTAGGTAACACTTAGGGCACACTTCGGTAACACTTAGGTAACACTTAGGTAACACTTAGGTAACACTTAGGTAACACTTAGGTAACACTTAGGGTACACTTAGGTAACACTTAGGGCACACTTAGGTAACACTTAGGGCACACTTAGGTAACACTTAGGGCACACTTAGGTAACACTTGGGTAACACTTAGGTAACACTTAGGTAACACTTAGGTAACACTTAGGTAACACTTAGGGTACACTTAGGTAACACTTAGGGCACACTTAGGTAACACTTAGGGCACACTTAGGTAACACTTAGGGCACACTTAGGTAACACTTAGGGCACACTTAGGTAACACTTAGGGCACACTTAGGTAACACTTAGGGCACACTTAGGTAACACTTAGGGCACACTTAGGTAACACTTAGGGCACACTTAGGTAACACTTAGGGCACACTTAGGTAACACTTAGGGCACACTTAGGTAACACTTAGGGCACACTTAGGTAACACTTAAGTAACACTTAGGGCACACTTAGGTAACACTTAGGGCACACTTAGGTAACACTTAGGGCACACTTAGGTAACACTTAGGGCACACTTAGGTAACACTTAGGTCACATTTAGGTAACACTTAGGTCACATTTAGGTAACACTTAGGGCACACTTAGGTAACACTTAGGGCACACTTAGGTAACACTTAGGGCACACTTAGGTAACACTTACGGCACACTTAGGTAACACTTAGGGCACACTTAGGTAACACTTAGGGCACACTTAGGTAACACTTAGGGCACACTTAGGTAACACTTAGGGCACACTTAGGTAACACTTAGGTCACATTTAGGTAACACTTAGGGCACACTTAGGTAATACTTAGGGCACACTTAGGTAACACTTAGGGCACACTTAGGTAACACTTACGGCACACTTAGGTAACACTTAGGGCACACTTAGGTAACACTTAGGGCACACTTAGGTAACACTTAGGGCACACTTAGGTAACACTTAGGGCACACTTAGGTAACACTTAGGTAACACTTAGGGCACACTTAGGTAACACTTAGGGCACACTTAGGGCACACTTAGGTAACACTTAGGTAACACTTAGGCCACACTTAGGTAACACTTAGGGCACACTTAGGGCACACTTAGGTAACACTTAGGGCACACTTAGGTAACACTTAGGGCACACTTAGGTAACACTTTGGGCACACTTAGGTAACACTTAGGTAACACTTAGGGCACACTTAGGTAACACTTAGGTAACACTTAGGTAACACTTAGGTAAAACTTAGGTAACACTTAGGGCACACTTAGGTAACACTTAGGTAACACTTAGGTAACACTTAGTTAACACTTAGGTAACACTTAGGTAACACTTAGGTAACACTTAGGTAACACTTAGGGCACACTTCGGTAACACTTAGGTAACACTTAGGGTACACTTAGGTAACACTTAGGGCACACTTGGGTAACACTTAGGGCACACTTAGGTAACACTTAGGGCACACTTAGGTAACACTTAGGGCACACTTAGGTAACACTTAGGGCACACTTAGGTAACACTTAGGTAACACTTAGGGCACACTTAGGTAACACTTAGGGCACACTTAGGTAACACTTAGGTAACACTTAGGGCACACTTAGGTAACACTTAGGGCACACTTAGGGCACACTTAGGTAACACTTAGGGCACACTTAGGTAACACTTTGGGCACACTTAGGGCACACTTAGGTAACACTTAGGGGACACTTAGGTAACACTTAGGGCACACTTAGGTAACACTTAGAGCACACTTAGGTAACACTTAGGGCACACTTAGGTAACACTTAGGGCACACTTAGGTAACACTTAGGGCACACTTAGGTAACACTTTGGGCACACTTAGGTAACACTTAGGTAACACTTAGGGCAAACTTAGGTAACACTTAGGGCACACTTAGGTAACACTTAGGGCACAATTAGGTAACACTTAGGTCACATTTAGGTAACACTTAGGGCACACTTAGGTAACACTTAGGTCACATTTAGGTAACACTTAGGTAACACTTAGGTAACACTTAGGTAACACTTAGGTAACACTTAGGTAACACTTAGGTAACACTTAGGGCACACTTCGGTAACACTTGGGTAACACTTAGGTAACACTTAGGTAACACTTAGGTAACACTTAGGGTACACTTAGGTAACACTTAGGGCACACTTAGGTAACACTTAGGGCACACTTAGGTAACACTTAGGGCACACTTAGGTAACACTTAGGGCACACTTAGGTAACACTTAGGGCACACTTAGGTAACACTTAGGTAACACTTAGTGCACACTTAGGTAACACTTAGGTAACACTTAGGTAACACTTAGGGCACACTTAGGTAACACTTAGGTAACACTTAGGGCACACTTAGGTAACACTTAGGGCACACTTAGGTAACACTTAGGTAACACTTAGGGCACACTTGGGTAACACTTAGGGCACACTTAGGGCACACTTAGGTAACACTTAGGTAACACTTAGGTAACACTTAGGTAACACTTAGGGCACACTTCGGTAACACTTGGGTAACACTTAGGTAACACTTAGGTAACACTTAGGTAACACTTAGGGTACACTTAGGTAACACTTAGGGCACACTTAGGTAACACTTAGGGCACACTTAGGTAAAACTTACGGCACACTTAGGTAACACTTAGGGCACACTTAGGTAACACTTAGGGCACACTTAGGTAACACTTAGGGCACACTTAGGTAACACTTAGGGCACACTTCGGTAACACTTGGGTAACACTTAGGTAACACTTAGGTAACACTTAGGTAACACTTAGGGTACACTTAGGTAACACTTAGGGCACACTTAGGTAACACTTAGGGCACACTTAGGTAACACTTAGGGCACACTTAAGTAACACTTTGGGCACACTTAGGTAACACTTAGGGCACACTTAGGTAACACTTAGGGCACACTTAGGTAACACTTTGGGCACACTTAGGTAACACTTAGGTAACACTTAGGGCACACTTAGGTAACACTTAGGTAACACTTAGGGCACACTTAGGTAACACTTAGGGCACACTTAGGTAACACTTAGGGCACACTTAGGTAAAACTTACGGCACACTTAGGTAACACTTAGGGCACACTTAGGTAACACTTAGGGCACACTTAGGTAACACTTAGGGCACACTTAGGTAACACTTAGGGCACACTTCGGTAACACTTGGGTAACACTTAGGTAACACTTAGGTAACACTTAGGGCACACTTAGGTAACACTTAGGGCACACTTAGGTAACACTTAGGGCACACTTCGGTAACACTTGGGTAACACTTAGGGCACACTTAGGTAACACTTAGGGCACACTTAGGTAACACTTAGGGCACAATTAGGTAACACTTAGGGCACACTTAGGTAACACTTAGGTTACACTTAGGTAACACTTAGGTAACACTTAGGTAACACTTAGGTAACACTTAGGGCACACTTAGGTAACACTTAGGTAACACTTAGGTAACACTTAGGTAACACTTAGGTAACACTTAGGTAACACTTAGGGCACACTTAGGTAACACTTAGGGCACACTTAGGTAACACTTAGGGCACACTTAGGTAACACTTAGGGCACACTTAGGTAACACTTAGGGCACACTTAGGTAACACTTAGGGCACACTTAGGTAACACCTATGGCACACTTAGGTAACACTTAGGTAACACTTAGGGCACACTTAGGTAACACTTAGGGCACACTTAGGTAACACTTAGGGCACACTTAGGTAACACTTAGGGCACACTTAGGTAACACTTAGGGCACACTTAGGTAACACTTAGGTCACATTTAGGTAACACTTAGGGCACACTTAGGTAACACTTAGGGCACACTTAGGTAACACTTAGGGCACACTTAGGTAAAACTTACGGCACACTTAGGTAACACTTAGGGCACACTTAGGTAACACTTAGGGCACACTTAGGTAACACTTAGGTAACACTTAGGTAACACTTAGGTAACACTTAGGTAACACTTAGGGCACACTTAGGTAACACTTGGGTAACACTTAGGTAACACTTAGGTAACACTTAGGTAACACTTAGGTAACACTTAGGTAACACTTAGGGCACACTTCGGTAACACTTGGGTAACACTTAGGTAACACTTAGGTAACACTTAGGTAACACTTAGGGTACACTTAGGTAACACTTAGGGCACACTTAGGTAACACTTAGGGCACACTTAGGTAACACTTAGGGCACACTTAGGTAACACTTAGGGCACACTTAGGTAACACTTAGGGCACACTTAGGTAACACTTAGGGCACACTTAGGTAACACTTAGGGCACACTTAGGTAACACTTAGGGCACACTTAGGTAACACTTAAGTAACACTTAGGGCACACTTAGGTAACACTTAGGGCACACTTAGGTAACACTTAGGGCACACTTAGGTAACACTTAGGGCACACTTAGGTAACACTTAGGTCACATTTAGGTAACACTTAGGTCACATTTAGGTAACACTTAGGGCACACTTAGGTAACACTTAGGGCACACTTAGGTAACACTTAGGGCACACTTAGGTAACACTTACGGCACACTTAGGTAACACTTAGGGCACACTTAGGTAACACTTAGGGCACACTTAGGTAACACTTAGGGCACACTTAGGTAACACTTAGGGCACACTTAGGTAACACTTAGGTCACATTTAGGTAACACTTAGGGCACACTTAGGTAATACTTAGGGCACACTTAGGTAACACTTAGGGCACACTTAGGTAACACTTACGGCACACTTAGGTAACACTTAGGGCACACTTAGGTAACACTTAGGGCACACTTAGGTAACACTTAGGGCACACTTAGGTAACACTTAGGGCACACTTAGGTAACACTTAGGTAACACTTAGGGCACACTTAGGTAACACTTAGGGCACACTTAGGGCACACTTAGGTAACACTTAGGTAACACTTAGGCCACACTTAGGTAACACTTAGGGCACACTTAGGGCACACTTAGGTAACACTTAGGGCACACTTAGGTAACACTTAGGGCACACTTAGGTAACACTTTGGGCACACTTAGGTAACACTTAGGTAACACTTAGGGCACACTTAGGTAACACTTAGGTAACACTTAGGTAACACTTAGGTAAAACTTAGGTAACACTTAGGGCACACTTAGGTAACACTTAGGTAACACTTAGGTAACACTTAGTTAACACTTAGGTAACACTTAGGTAACACTTAGGTAACACTTAGGGCACACTTCGGTAACACTTAGGTAACACTTAGGGTACACTTAGGTAACACTTAGGGCACACTTGGGTAACACTTAGGGCACACTTAGGTAACACTTAGGGCACACTTAGGTAACACTTAGGGCACACTTAGGTAACACTTAGGTAACACTTAGGGCACACTTAGGTAACACTTAGGGCACACTTAGGTAACACTTAGGTAACACTTAGGGCACACTTAGGTAACACTTAGGGCACACTTAGGGCACACTTAGGTAACACTTAGGGCACACTTAGGTAACACTTACGGCACACTTAGGTAACACTTAGGGCACACTTAGGTAACACTTAGGGCACACTTAGGTAACACTTAGGGCACACTTAGGTAACACTTAGGGCACACTTAGGTAACACTTAGGTCACATTTAGGTAACACTTAGGGCACACTTAGGTAATACTTAGGGCACACTTAGGTAACACTTACGGCACACTTAGGTAACACTTAGGGCACACTTAGGTAACACTTAGGGCACACTTAGGTAACACTTAGGGCACACTTAGGTAACACTTAGGGCACACTTAGGTAACACTTAGGTAACACTTAGGGCACACTTAGGTAACACTTAGGGCACACTTAGGGCACACTTAGGTAACACTTAGGTAACACTTAGGCCACACTTAGGTAACACTTAGGGCACACTTAGGGCACACTTAGGTAACACTTAGGGCACACTTAGGTAACACTTAGGGCACACTTAGGTAACACTTTGGGCACACTTAGGTAACACTTAGGTAACACTTAGGGCACACTTAGGTAACACTTAGGTAACACTTAGGTAACACTTAGGTAAAACTTAGGTAACACTTAGGGCACACTTAGGTAACACTTAGGTAACACTTAGGGCACACTTAGGTAACACTTAGGGCACACTTAGGGCACACTTAGGTAACACTTAGGGCACACTTAGGTAACACTTTGGGCACACTTAGGGCACACTTAGGTAACACTTAGGGGACACTTAGGTAACACTTAGGGCACACTTAGGTAACACTTAGAGCACACTTAGGTAACACTTAGGGCACACTTAGGTAACACTTAGGGCACACTTAGGTAACACTTAGGGCACACTTAGGTAACACTTTGGGCACACTTAGGTAACACTTAGGTAACACTTAGGGCAAACTTAGGTAACACTTAGGGCACACTTAGGTAACACTTAGGGCACAATTAGGTAACACTTGGGTCACATTTAGGTAACACTTAGGGCACACTTAGGTAACACTTAGGTCACATTTAGGTAACACTTAGGTAACACTTAGGTAACACTTAGGTAACACTTAGGTAACACTTAGGTAACACTTAGGTAACACTTAGGGCACACTTCGGTAACACTTGGGTAACACTTAGGTAACACTTAGGTAACACTTAGGTAACACTTAGGGTACACTTAGGTAACACTTAGGGCACACTTAGGTAACACTTAGGGCACACTTAGGTAACACTTAGGGCACACTTAGGTAACACTTAGGGCACACTTAGGTAACACTTAGGGCACACTTAGGTAACACTTAGGTAACACTTAGGTAACACTTAGGGTACACTTAGGTAACACTTAGGGCACACTTAGGTAACACTTAGGGCACACTTAGGTAACACTTAGGGCACACTTAGGTAACACTTAGGGCACACTTAGGTAACACTTAGGGCACACTTAGGTAACACTTAGGGCACACTTAGGTAACACTTAGGGCACACTTAGGTAACACTTAGGGCACACTTAGGTAACACTTAAGTAACACTTAGGGCACACTTAGGTAACACTTAGGGCACACTTAGGTAACACTTAGGGCACACTTAGGTAACACTTAGGGCACACTTAGGTAACACTTAGGTCACATTTAGGTAACACTTAGGTCACATTTAGGTAACACTTAGGGCACACTTAGGTAACACTTAGGGCACACTTAGGTAACACTTAGGGCACACTTAGGTAACACTTACGGCACACTTAGGTAACACTTAGGGCACACTTAGGTAACACTTAGGGCACACTTAGGTAACACTTAGGGCACACTTAGGTAACACTTAGGGCACACTTAGGTAACACTTAGGTCACATTTAGGTAACACTTAGGGCACACTTAGGTAATACTTAGGGCACACTTAGGTAACACTTAGGGCACACTTAGGTAACACTTACGGCACACTTAGGTAACACTTAGGGCACACTTAGGTAACACTTAGGGCACACTTAGGTAACACTTAGGGCACACTTAGGTAACACTTAGGGCACACTTAGGTAACACTTAGGTAACACTTAGGGCACACTTAGGTAACACTTAGGGCACACTTAGGGCACACTTAGGTAACACTTAGGTAACACTTAGGCCACACTTAGGTAACACTTAGGGCACACTTAGGGCACACTTAGGTAACACTTAGGGCACACTTAGGTAACACTTAGGGCACACTTAGGTAACACTTTGGGCACACTTAGGTAACACTTAGGTAACACTTAGGGCACACTTAGGTAACACTTAGGTAACACTTAGGTAACACTTAGGTAAAACTTAGGTAACACTTAGGGCACACTTAGGTAACACTTAGGTAACACTTAGGTAACACTTAGTTAACACTTAGGTAACACTTAGGTAACACTTAGGTAACACTTAGGGCACACTTCGGTAACACTTAGGTAACACTTAGGGTACACTTAGGTAACACTTAGGGCACACTTGGGTAACACTTAGGGCACACTTAGGTAACACTTAGGGCACACTTAGGTAACACTTAGGGCACACTTAGGTAACACTTAGGTAACACTTAGGGCACACTTAGGTAACACTTAGGGCACACTTAGGTAACACTTAGGTAACACTTAGGGCACACTTAGGTAACACTTAGGGCACACTTAGGGCACACTTAGGTAACACTTAGGGCACACTTAGGTAACACTTACGGCACACTTAGGTAACACTTAGGGCACACTTAGGTAACACTTAGGGCACACTTAGGTAACACTTAGGGCACACTTAGGTAACACTTAGGGCACACTTAGGTAACACTTAGGTCACATTTAGGTAACACTTAGGGCACACTTAGGTAATACTTAGGGCACACTTAGGTAACACTTACGGCACACTTAGGTAACACTTAGGGCACACTTAGGTAACACTTAGGGCACACTTAGGTAACACTTAGGGCACACTTAGGTAACACTTAGGGCACACTTAGGTAACACTTAGGTAACACTTAGGGCACACTTAGGTAACACTTAGGGCACACTTAGGGCACACTTAGGTAACACTTAGGTAACACTTAGGCCACACTTAGGTAACACTTAGGGCACACTTAGGGCACACTTAGGTAACACTTAGGGCACACTTAGGTAACACTTAGGGCACACTTAGGTAACACTTTGGGCACACTTAGGTAACACTTAGGTAACACTTAGGGCACACTTAGGTAACACTTAGGTAACACTTAGGTAACACTTAGGTAAAACTTAGGTAACACTTAGGGCACACTTAGGTAACACTTAGGTAACACTTAGGTAACACTTAGTTAACACTTAGGTAACACTTAGGTAACACTTAGGTAACACTTAGGTAACACTTAGGGCACACTTCGGTAACACTTAGGTAACACTTAGGGTACACTTAGGTAACACTTAGGGCACACTTGGGTAACACTTAGGGCACACTTAGGTAACACTTAGGGCACACTTAGGTAACACTTAGGGCACACTTAGGTAACACTTAGGGCACACTTAGGTAACACTTAGGTAACACTTAGGGCACACTTAGGTAACACTTAGGGCACACTTAGGTAACACTTAGGTAACACTTAGGGCACACTTAGGTAACACTTAGGGCACACTTAGGGCACACTTAGGTAACACTTAGGGCACACTTAGGTAACACTTTGGGCACACTTAGGGCACACTTAGGTAACACTTAGGGGACACTTAGGTAACACTTAGGGCACACTTAGGTAACACTTAGAGCACACTTAGGTAACACTTAGGGCACACTTAGGTAACACTTAGGGCACACTTAGGTAACACTTAGGGCACACTTAGGTAACACTTTGGGCACACTTAGGTAACACTTAGGTAACACTTAGGGCAAACTTAGGTAACACTTAGGGCACACTTAGGTAACACTTAGGGCACAATTAGGTAACACTTGGGTCACATTTAGGTAACACTTAGGGCACACTTAGGTAACACTTAGGTCACATTTAGGTAACACTTAGGTAACACTTAGGTAACACTTAGGTAACACTTAGGTAACACTTAGGTAACACTTAGGTAACACTTAGGGCACACTTCGGTAACACTTGGGTAACACTTAGGTAACACTTAGGTAACACTTAGGTAACACTTAGGGTACACTTAGGTAACACTTAGGGCACACTTAGGTAACACTTAGGGCACACTTAGGTAACACTTAGGGCACACTTAGGTAACACTTAGGGCACACTTAGGTAACACTTAGGGCACACTTAGGTAACACTTAGGTAACACTTAGGTAACACTTAGGGCACACTTCGGTAACACTTGGGTAACACTTAGGTAACACTTAGGTAACACTTAGGTAACACTTAGGGTACACTTAGGTAACACTTAGGGCACACTTAGGTAACACTTAGGGCACACTTAGGTAACACTTAGGGCACACTTAGGTAACACTTAGGGCACACTTAGGTAACACTTAGGGCACACTTAGGTAACACTTAGGGCACACTTAGGTAACACTTAGGGCACACTTAGGTAACACTTAGGGCACACTTAGGTAACACTTAAGTAACACTTAGGGCACACTTAGGTAACACTTAGGGCACACTTAGGTAACACTTAGGGCACACTTAGGTAACACTTAGGGCACACTTAGGTAACACTTAGGTCACATTTAGGTAACACTTAGGTCACATTTAGGTAACACTTAGGGCACACTTAGGTAACACTTAGGGCACACTTAGGTAACACTTAGGGCACACTTAGGTAACACTTACGGCACACTTAGGTAACACTTAGGGCACACTTAGGTAACACTTAGGGCACACTTAGGTAACACTTAGGGCACACTTAGGTAACACTTAGGGCACACTTAGGTAACACTTAGGTCACATTTAGGTAACACTTAGGGCACACTTAGGTAATACTTAGGGCACACTTAGGTAACACTTAGGGCACACTTAGGTAACACTTACGGCACACTTAGGTAACACTTAGGGCACACTTAGGTAACACTTAGGGCACACTTAGGTAACACTTAGGGCACACTTAGGTAACACTTAGGGCACACTTAGGTAACACTTAGGTAACACTTAGGGCACACTTAGGTAACACTTAGGGCACACTTAGGGCACACTTAGGTAACACTTAGGTAACACTTAGGCCACACTTAGGTAACACTTAGGGCACACTTAGGGCACACTTAGGTAACACTTAGGGCACACTTAGGTAACACTTAGGGCACACTTAGGTAACACTTTGGGCACACTTAGGTAACACTTAGGTAACACTTAGGGCACACTTAGGTAACACTTAGGTAACACTTAGGTAACACTTAGGTAAAACTTAGGTAACACTTAGGGCACACTTAGGTAACACTTAGGTAACACTTAGGTAACACTTAGTTAACACTTAGGTAACACTTAGGTAACACTTAGGTAACACTTAGGGCACACTTCGGTAACACTTAGGTAACACTTAGGGTACACTTAGGTAACACTTAGGGCACACTTGGGTAACACTTAGGGCACACTTAGGTAACACTTAGGGCACACTTAGGTAACACTTAGGGCACACTTAGGTAACACTTAGGTAACACTTAGGGCACACTTAGGTAACACTTAGGGCACACTTAGGTAACACTTAGGTAACACTTAGGGCACACTTAGGTAACACTTAGGGCACACTTAGGGCACACTTAGGTAACACTTAGGGCACACTTAGGTAACACTTACGGCACACTTAGGTAACACTTAGGGCACACTTAGGTAACACTTAGGGCACACTTAGGTAACACTTAGGGCACACTTAGGTAACACTTAGGGCACACTTAGGTAACACTTAGGTCACATTTAGGTAACACTTAGGGCACACTTAGGTAATACTTAGGGCACACTTAGGTAACACTTACGGCACACTTAGGTAACACTTAGGGCACACTTAGGTAACACTTAGGGCACACTTAGGTAACACTTAGGGCACACTTAGGTAACACTTAGGGCACACTTAGGTAACACTTAGGTAACACTTAGGGCACACTTAGGTAACACTTAGGGCACACTTAGGGCACACTTAGGTAACACTTAGGTAACACTTAGGCCACACTTAGGTAACACTTAGGGCACACTTAGGGCACACTTAGGTAACACTTAGGGCACACTTAGGTAACACTTAGGGCACACTTAGGTAACACTTTGGGCACACTTAGGTAACACTTAGGTAACACTTAGGGCACACTTAGGTAACACTTAGGTAACACTTAGGTAACACTTAGGTAAAACTTAGGTAACACTTAGGGCACACTTAGGTAACACTTAGGTAACACTTAGGTAACACTTAGTTAACACTTAGGTAACACTTAGGTAACACTTAGGTAACACTTAGGTAACACTTAGGGCACACTTCGGTAACACTTAGGTAACACTTAGGGTACACTTAGGTAACACTTAGGGCACACTTGGGTAACACTTAGGGCACACTTAGGTAACACTTAGGGCACACTTAGGTAACACTTAGGGCACACTTAGGTAACACTTAGGGCACACTTAGGTAACACTTAGGTAACACTTAGGGCACACTTAGGTAACACTTAGGGCACACTTAGGTAACACTTAGGTAACACTTAGGGCACACTTAGGTAACACTTAGGGCACACTTAGGGCACACTTAGGTAACACTTAGGGCACACTTAGGTAACACTTTGGGCACACTTAGGGCACACTTAGGTAACACTTAGGGGACACTTAGGTAACACTTAGGGCACACTTAGGTAACACTTAGAGCACACTTAGGTAACACTTAGGGCACACTTAGGTAACACTTAGGGCACACTTAGGTAACACTTAGGGCACACTTAGGTAACACTTTGGGCACACTTAGGTAACACTTAGGTAACACTTAGGGCAAACTTAGGTAACACTTAGGGCACACTTAGGTAACACTTAGGGCACAATTAGGTAACACTTGGGTCACATTTAGGTAACACTTAGGGCACACTTAGGTAACACTTAGGTCACATTTAGGTAACACTTAGGTAACACTTAGGTAACACTTAGGTAACACTTAGGTAACACTTAGGTAACACTTAGGTAACACTTAGGGCACACTTCGGTAACACTTGGGTAACACTTAGGTAACACTTAGGTAACACTTAGGTAACACTTAGGGTACACTTAGGTAACACTTAGGGCACACTTAGGTAACACTTAGGGCACACTTAGGTAACACTTAGGGCACACTTAGGTAACACTTAGGGCACACTTAGGTAACACTTAGGGCACACTTAGGTAACACTTAGGTAACACTTAGTGCACACTTAGGTAACACTTAGGTAACACTTAGGTAACACTTAGGGCACACTTAGGTAACACTTAGGTAACACTTAGGGCACACTTAGGTAACACTTAGGGCACACTTAGGTAACACTTAGGTAACACTTAGGGCACACTTGGGTAACACTTAGGGCACACTTAGGGCACACTTAGGTAACACTTAGGTAACACTTAGGTAACACTTAGGTAACACTTAGGGCACACTTCGGTAACACTTGGGTAACACTTAGGTAACACTTAGGTAACACTTAGGTAACACTTAGGGTACACTTAGGTAACACTTAGGGCACACTTAGGTAACACTTAGGGCACACTTAGGTAAAACTTACGGCACACTTAGGTAACACTTAGGGCACACTTAGGTAACACTTAGGGCACACTTAGGTAACACTTAGGGCACACTTAGGTAACACTTAGGGCACACTTCGGTAACACTTGGGTAACACTTAGGTAACACTTAGGTAACACTTAGGTAACACTTAGGGTACACTTAGGTAACACTTAGGGCACACTTAGGTAACACTTAGGGCACACTTAGGTAACACTTAGGGCACACTTAAGTAACACTTTGGGCACACTTAGGTAACACTTAGGGCACACTTAGGTAACACTTTGGGCACACTTAGGTAACACTTAGGTAACACTTAGGGCACACTTAGGTAACACTTAGGTAACACTTAGGGCACACTTAGGTAACACTTAGGGCACACTTAGGTAACACTTAGGGCACACTTAGGTAAAACTTACGGCACACTTAGGTAACACTTAGGGCACACTTAGGTAACACTTAGGGCACACTTAGGTAACACTTAGGGCACACTTAGGTAACACTTAGGGCACACTTCGGTAACACTTGGGTAACACTTAGGTAACACTTAGGTAACACTTAGGTAACACTTAGGGCACACTTAGGTAACACTTAGGGCACACTTAGGTAACACTTAGGGCACACTTCGGTAACACTTGGGTAACACTTAGGGCACACTTAGGTAACACTTAGGGCACACTTAGGTAACACTTAGGGCACACTTAGGTAACACTTAGGTAACACTTAGGGCACACTTAGGTAACACTTAGGGCACACTTAGGGCACACTTAGGTAACACTTAGGGCACACTTAGGTAACACTTAGGGCACACTTAGGTAACACTTTGGGCACACTTAGGTAACACTTAGGTAACACTTAGGGCACACTTAGGTAACACTTAGGTAACACTTAGGTAACACTTAGGTAAAACTTAGGTAACACTTAGGGCACACTTAGGTAACACTTAGGGCACACTTAGGTAACACTTAGGGCACACTCAGGTAACACTTAGGGCACACTTCGGTAACACTTGGGTAACACTTAGGTAACACTTAGGGCACACTTAGGTAACACTTAGGGCACACTTAGGTAACACTTAGGGCACACTTAGGTAACACTTAGGTAACACTTATTGCACACTTAGGTAACACTTAGGGCACACTTAGGTAACACTTAGGGCACACTTAGGTAACACTTAGGGCACACTTAGGTAACACTTAGGTAACACTTAGGGCACACTTAGGGCACACTTAGGTAACACTTAGGTAACACTTAGGTAACACTTAGGTAAAACTTAGGTAACACTTAGGGCACACTTAGGGCACACTTAGGTAACACTTAGGGCACACTTAGGTAACACTTAGGGCACACTTCGGTAACACTTGGGTAACACTTAGGGCACACTTAGGTAACACTTAGGGCACACTTAGGTAACACTTAGGGCACAATTAGGTAACACTTAGGGCACACTTAGGTAACACTTAGGTAACACTTAGGTAACACTTAGGTAACACTTAGGTAACACTTAGGTAACACTTAGGGCACACTTAGGTAACACTTAGGTAACACTTAGGGCACACTTAGGTAACACTTAGGGCACACTTAGGTAACACTTAGGTAACACTTAGGGCACACTTAGGTAACACTTAGGGCACACTTAGGGCACACTTAGGTAACACTTAGGGCACACTTAGGTAACACTTTGGGCACACTTAGGGCACACTTAGGTAACACTTAGGGGACACTTAGGTAACACTTAGGGCACACTTAGGTAACACTTAGAGCACACTTAGGTAACACTTAGGGCACACTTAGGTAACACTTAGGGCACACTTAGGTAACACTTAGGGCACACTTAGGTAACACTTTGGGCACACTTAGGTAACACTTAGGTAACACTTAGGGCAAACTTAGGTAACACTTAGGGCACACTTAGGTAACACTTAGGGCACAATTAGGTAACACTTAGGTCACACTTAGGTAACACTTAGGGCACACTTAGGTAACACTTAGGTCACATTTAGGTAACACTTAGGTAACACTTAGGTAACACTTAGGTAACACTTAGGTAACACTTAGGTAACACTTAGGTAACACTTAGGGCACACTTCGGTAACACTTGGGTAACACTTAGGTAACACTTAGGTAACACTTAGGTAACACTTAGGGTACACTTAGGTAACACTTAGGGCACACTTAGGTAACACTTAGGGCACACTTAGGGCACACTTAGGTAACACTTAGGGCACACTTAGGTAACACTTAGGTAACACTTAGGGCACACTTAGGTAACACTTAGGGCACACTTAGGTAACACTTAGGTAACACTTAGGGCACACTTAGGTAACACTTAGGTAACACTTAGGGCACACTTCGGTAACACTTAGGCAACACTTAGGGTACACTTAGGTAACACTTAGGGCACACTTGGGTAACACTTAGGGCACACTTAGGTAACACTTAGGGCACACTTAGGTAACACTTAGGGCACACTTAGGTAACACTTAGGGCACACTTAGGTAACACTTAGGTAACACTTAGGGCACACTTAGGTAACACTTAGGGCACACTTAGGTAACACTTAGGTAACACTTAGGGCACACTTAGGTAACACTTAGGGCACACTTAGGGCACACTTAGGTAACACTTAGGGCACACTTAGGTAACACTTAGGGCACACTTAGGTAACACTTTGGGCACACTTAGGTAACACTTAGGTAACACTTAGGGCACACTTAGGTAACACTTAGGTAACACTTAGGTAACACTTAGGTAAAACTTAGGTAACACTTAGGGCACACTTAGGTAACACTTAGGTAACACTTAGGTAACACTTAGTTAACACTTAGGTAACACTTAGGTAACACTTAGGTAACACTTAGGGCACACTTCGGTAACACTTAGGTAACACTTAGGGTACACTTAGGTAACACTTAGGGCACACTTGGGTAACACTTAGGGCACACTTAGGTAACACTTAGGGCACACTTAGGTAACACTTAGGGCACACTTAGGTAACACTTAGGGCACACTTAGGTAACACTTAGGTAACACTTAGGGCACACTTAGGTAACACTTAGGGCACACTTAGGTAACACTTAGGTAACACTTAGGGCACACTTAGGTAACACTTAGGGCACACTTAGGGCACACTTAGGTAACACTTAGGGCACACTTAGGTAACACTTTGGGCACACTTAGGGCACACTTAGGTAACACTTAGGGGACACTTAGGTAACACTTAGGGCACACTTAGGTAACACTTAGAGCACACTTAGGTAACACTTAGGGCACACTTAGGTAACACTTAGGGCACACTTAGGTAACACTTAGGGCACACTTAGGTAACACTTTGGGCACACTTAGGTAACACTTAGGTAACACTTAGGGCAAACTTAGGTAACACTTAGGGCACACTTAGGTAACACTTAGGGCACAATTAGGTAACACTTAGGTCACATTTAGGTAACACTTAGGGCACACTTAGGTAACACTTAGGTCACATTTAGGTAACACTTAGGTAACACTTAGGTAACACTTAGGTAACACTTAGGTAACACTTAGGTAACACTTAGGTAACACTTAGGGCACACTTCGGTAACACTTGGGTAACACTTAGGTAACACTTAGGTAACACTTAGGTAACACTTAGGGTACACTTAGGTAACACTTAGGGCACACTTAGGTAACACTTAGGGCACACTTAGGTAACACTTAGGGCACACTTAGGTAACACTTAGGGCACACTTAGGTAACACTTAGGGCACACTTAGGTAACACTTAGGTAACACTTAGTGCACACTTAGGTAACACTTAGGTAACACTTAGGTAACACTTAGGGCACACTTAGGTAACACTTAGGTAACACTTAGGGCACACTTAGGTAACACTTAGGGCACACTTAGGTAACACTTAGGTAACACTTAGGGCACACTTGGGTAACACTTAGGGCACACTTAGGGCACACTTAGGTAACACTTAGGTAACACTTAGGTAACACTTAGGTAACACTTAGGGCACACTTCGGTAACACTTGGGTAACACTTAGGTAACACTTAGGTAACACTTAGGTAACACTTAGGGTACACTTAGGTAACACTTAGGGCACACTTAGGTAACACTTAGGGCACACTTAGGTAAAACTTACGGCACACTTAGGTAACAATTAGGGCACACTTAGGTAACACTTAGGGCACACTTAGGTAACACTTAGGGCACACTTAGGTAACACTTAGGGCACACTTCGGTAACACTTGGGTAACACTTAGGTAACACTTAGGTAACACTTAGGTAACACTTAGGGTACACTTAGGTAACACTTAGGGCACACTTAGGTAACACTTAGGGCACACTTAGGTAACACTTAGGGCACACTTAAGTAACACTTTGGGCACACTTAGGTAACACTTAGGGCACACTTAGGTAACACTTTGGGCACACTTAGGTAACACTTAGGTAACACTTAGGGCACACTTAGGTAACACTTAGGTAACACTTAGGGCACACTTAGGTAACACTTAGGGCACACTTAGGTAACACTTAGGGCACACTTAGGTAAAACTTACGGCACACTTAGGTAACACTTAGGGCACACTTAGGTAACACTTAGGGCACACTTAGGTAACACTTAGGGCACACTTAGGTAACACTTAGGGCACACTTCGGTAACACTTGGGTAACACTTAGGTAACACTTAGGTAACACTTAGGTAACACTTAGGGCACACTTAGGTAACACTTAGGGCACACTTAGGTAACACTTAGGGCACACTTCGGTAACACTTGGGTAACACTTAGGGCACACTTAGGTAACACTTAGGGCACACTTAGGTAACACTTAGGGCACAATTAGGTAACACTTAGGGCACACTTAGGTAACACTTAGGTAACACTTAGGTAACACTTAGGTAACACTTAGGTAACACTTAGGTAACACTTAGGGCACACTTAGGTAACACTTAGGTAACACTTAGGTAACACTTAGGTAACACTTAGGTAACACTTAGGTAACACTTAGGGCACACTTAGGTAACACTTAGGGCACACTTAGGTAACACTTAGGGCACACTTAGGTAACACTTAGGTAACACTTAGGTAACACTTAGGTAACACTTAGGTAACACTTAGGGCACACTTCGGTAACACTTGGGTAACACTTAGGTAACACTTAGGTAACACTTAGGTAACACTTAGGGTACACTTAGGTAACACTTAGGGCACACTTAGGTAACACTTAGGGCACACTTAGGTAACACTTAGGGCACACTTAGGTAACACTTAGGGCACACTTAGGTAACACTTAGGGCACACTTAGGTAACACTTAGGTAACACTTAGTGCACACTTAGGTAACACTTAGGTAACACTTAGGTAACACTTAGGGCACACTTAGGTAACACTTAGGTAACACTTAGGGCACACTTAGGTAACACTTAGGGCACACTTAGGTAACACTTAGGTAACACTTAGGGCACACTTGGGTAACACTTAGGGCACACTTAGGGCACACTTAGGTAACACTTAGGTAACACTTAGGTAACACTTAGGTAACACTTAGGGCACACTTCGGTAACACTTAGGTAACACTTAGGTAACACTTAGGGTACACTTAGGTAACACTTAGGGCACACTTAGGTAACACTTAGGGCACACTTAGGTAACACTTAGGGCACACTTAGGTAACACTTAGGGCACACTTAGGTAACACTTAGGGCACACTTAGGTAACACTTAGGGCACACTTAGGTAACACTTAGGGCACACTTAGGTAACACTTAGGGCACACTTAGGTAACACTTAAGTAACACTTAGGGCACACTTAGGTAACACTTAGGGCACACTTAGGTAACACTTAGGGCACACTTAGGTAACACTTAGGGCACACTTAGGTAACACTTAGGTCACATTTAGGTAACACTTAGGTCACATTTAGGTAACACTTAGGGCACACTTAGGTAACACTTAGGGCACACTTAGGTAACACTTAGGGCACACTTAGGTAACACTTACGGCACACTTAGGTAACACTTAGGGCACACTTAGGTAACACTTAGGGCACACTTAGGTAACACTTAGGGCACACTTAGGTAACACTTAGGGCACACTTAGGTAACACTTAGGTCACATTTAGGTAACACTTAGGGCACACTTAGGTAATACTTAGGGCACACTTAGGTAACACTTAGGGCACACTTAGGTAACACTTACGGCACACTTAGGTAACACTTAGGGCACACTTAGGTAACACTTAGGGCACACTTAGGTAACACTTAGGGCACACTTAGGTAACACTTAGGGCACACTTAGGTAACACTTAGGTAACACTTAGGGCACACTTAGGTAACACTTAGGGCACACTTAGGGCACACTTAGGTAACACTTAGGTAACACTTAGGCCACACTTAGGTAACACTTAGGGCACACTTAGGGCACACTTAGGTAACACTTAGGGCACACTTAGGTAACACTTAGGGCACACTTAGGTAACACTTTGGGCACACTTAGGTAACACTTAGGTAACACTTAGGGCACACTTAGGTAACACTTAGGTAACACTTAGGTAACACTTAGGTAAAACTTAGGTAACACTTAGGGCACACTTAGGTAACACTTAGGTAACACTTAGGTAACACTTAGTTAACACTTAGGTAACACTTAGGTAACACTTAGGTAACACTTAGGGCACACTTCGGTAACACTTAGGTAACACTTAGGGTACACTTAGGTAACACTTAGGGCACACTTGGGTAACACTTAGGGCACACTTAGGTAACACTTAGGGCACACTTAGGTAACACTTAGGGCACACTTAGGTAACACTTAGGTAACACTTAGGGCACACTTAGGTAACACTTAGGGCACACTTAGGTAACACTTAGGTAACACTTAGGGCACACTTAGGTAACACTTAGGGCACACTTAGGGCACACTTAGGTAACACTTAGGGCACACTTAGGTAACACTTACGGCACACTTAGGTAACACTTAGGGCACACTTAGGTAACACTTAGGGCACACTTAGGTAACACTTAGGGCACACTTAGGTAACACTTAGGGCACACTTAGGTAACACTTAGGTCACACTTAGGTAACACTTAGGGCACACTTAGGTAATACTTAGGGCACACTTAGGTAACACTTACGGCACACTTAGGTAACACTTAGGGCACACTTAGGTAACACTTAGGGCACACTTAGGTAACACTTAGGGCACACTTAGGTAACACTTAGGGCACACTTAGGTAACACTTAGGTAACACTTAGGGCACACTTAGGTAACACTTAGGGCACACTTAGGGCACACTTAGGTAACACTTAGGTAACACTTAGGCCACACTTAGGTAACACTTAGGGCACACTTAGGGCACACTTAGGTAACACTTAGGGCACACTTAGGTAACACTTAGGGCACACTTAGGTAACACTTTGGGCACACTTAGGTAACACTTAGGTAACACTTAGGGCACACTTAGGTAACACTTAGGTAACACTTAGGTAACACTTAGGTAAAACTTAGGTAACACTTAGGGCACACTTAGGTAACACTTAGGTAACACTTAGGTAACACTTAGTTAACACTTAGGTAACACTTAGGTAACACTTAGGTAACACTTAGGTAACACTTAGGGCACACTTCGGTAACACTTAGGTAACACTTAGGGTACACTTAGGTAACACTTAGGGCACACTTGGGTAACACTTAGGGCACACTTAGGTAACACTTAGGGCACACTTAGGTAACACTTAGGGCACACTTAGGTAACACTTAGGGCACACTTAGGTAACACTTAGGTAACACTTAGGGCACACTTAGGTAACACTTAGGGCACACTTAGGTAACACTTAGGTAACACTTAGGGCACACTTAGGTAACACTTAGGGCACACTTAGGGCACACTTAGGTAACACTTAGGGCACACTTAGGTAACACTTTGGGCACACTTAGGGCACACTTAGGTAACACTTAGGGGACACTTAGGTAACACTTAGGGCACACTTAGGTAACACTTAGAGCACACTTAGGTAACACTTAGGGCACACTTAGGTAACACTTAGGGCACACTTAGGTAACACTTAGGGCACACTTAGGTAACACTTTGGGCACACTTAGGTAACACTTAGGTAACACTTAGGGCAAACTTAGGTAACACTTAGGGCACACTTAGGTAACACTTAGGGCACAATTAGGTAACACTTGGGTCACATTTAGGTAACACTTAGGGCACACTTAGGTAACACTTAGGTCACATTTAGGTAACACTTAGGTAACACTTAGGTAACACTTAGGTAACACTTAGGTAACACTTAGGTAACACTTAGGTAACACTTAGGGCACACTTCGGTAACACTTGGGTAACACTTAGGTAACACTTAGGTAACACTTAGGTAACACTTAGGGTACACTTAGGTAACACTTAGGGCACACTTAGGTAACACTTAGGGCACACTTAGGTAACACTTAGGGCACACTTAGGTAACACTTAGGGCACACTTAGGTAACACTTAGGGCACACTTAGGTAACACTTAGGTAACACTTAGTGCACACTTAGGTAACACTTAGGTAACACTTAGGTAACACTTAGGGCACACTTAGGTAACACTTAGGTAACACTTAGGGCACACTTAGGTAACACTTAGGGCACACTTAGGTAACACTTAGGTAACACTTAGGGCACACTTGGGTAACACTTAGGGCACACTTAGGGCACACTTAGGTAACACTTAGGTAACACTTAGGTAACACTTAGGTAACACTTAGGGCACACTTCGGTAACACTTGGGTAACACTTAGGTAACACTTAGGTAACACTTAGGTAACACTTAGGGTACACTTAGGTAACACTTAGGGCACACTTAGGTAACACTTAGGGCACACTTAGGTAAAACTTACGGCACACTTAGGTAACACTTAGGGCACACTTAGGTAACACTTAGGGCACACTTAGGTAACACTTAGGGCACACTTAGGTAACACTTAGGGCACACTTCGGTAACACTTGGGTAACACTTAGGTAACACTTAGGTAACACTTAGGTAACACTTAGGGTACACTTAGGTAACACTTAGGGCACACTTAGGTAACACTTAGGGCACACTTAGGTAACACTTAGGGCACACTTAAGTAACACTTTGGGCACACTTAGGTAACACTTAGGGCACACTTAGGTAACACTTTGGGCACACTTAGGTAACACTTAGGTAACACTTAGGGCACACTTAGGTAACACTTAGGTAACACTTAGGGCACACTTAGGTAACACTTAGGGCACACTTAGGTAACACTTAGGGCACACTTAGGTAAAACTTACGGCACACTTAGGTAACACTTAGGGCACACTTAGGTAACACTTAGGGCACACTTAGGTAACACTTAGGGCACACTTAGGTAACACTTAGGGCACACTTCGGTAACACTTGGGTAACACTTAGGTAACACTTAGGTAACACTTAGGTAACACTTAGGGCACACTTAGGTAACACTTAGGGCACACTTAGGTAACACTTAGGGCACACTTCGGTAACACTTGGGTAACACTTAGGGCACACTTAGGTAACACTTAGGGCACACTTAGGTAACACTTAGGGCACACTTAGGTAACACTTAGGTAACACTTAGGGCACACTTAGGTAACACTTAGGGCACACTTAGGGCACACTTAGGTAACACTTAGGGCACACTTAGGTAACACTTAGGGCACACTTAGGTAACACTTTGGGCACACTTAGGTAACACTTAGGTAACACTTAGGGCACACTTAGGTAACACTTAGGTAACACTTAGGTAACACTTAGGTAAAACTTAGGTAACACTTAGGGCACACTTAGGTAACACTTAGGGCACACTTAGGTAACACTTAGGGCACACTCAGGTAACACTTAGGGCACACTTCGGTAACACTTGGGTAACACTTAGGTAACACTTAGGGCACACTTAGGTAACACTTAGGGCACACTTAGGTAACACTTAGGGCACACTTAGGTAACACTTAGGTAACACTTATTGCACACTTAGGTAACACTTAGGGCACACTTAGGTAACACTTAGGGCACACTTAGGTAACACTTAGGGCACACTTAGGTAACACTTAGGTAACACTTAGGGCACACTTAGGGCACACTTAGGTAACACTTAGGTAACACTTAGGTAACACTTAGGTAAAACTTAGGTAACACTTAGGGCACACTTAGGGCACACTTAGGTAACACTTAGGGCACACTTAGGTAACACTTAGGGCACACTTCGGTAACACTTGGGTAACACTTAGGGCACACTTAGGTAACACTTAGGGCACACTTAGGTAACACTTAGGGCACAATTAGGTAACACTTAGGGCACACTTAGGTAACACTTAGGTAACACTTAGGTAACACTTAGGTAACACTTAGGTAACACTTAGGTAACACTTAGGGCACACTTAGGTAACACTTAGGTAACACTTAGGGCACACTTAGGTAACACTTAGGGCACACTTAGGTAACACTTAGGTAACACTTAGGGCACACTTAGGTAACACTTAGGGCACACTTAGGGCACACTTAGGTAACACTTAGGGCACACTTAGGTAACACTTTGGGCACACTTAGGGCACACTTAGGTAACACTTAGGGGACACTTAGGTAACACTTAGGGCACACTTAGGTAACACTTAGAGCACACTTAGGTAACACTTAGGGCACACTTAGGTAACACTTAGGGCACACTTAGGTAACACTTAGGGCACACTTAGGTAACACTTTGGGCACACTTAGGTAACACTTAGGTAACACTTAGGGCAAACTTAGGTAACACTTAGGGCACACTTAGGTAACACTTAGGGCACAATTAGGTAACACTTAGGTCACATTTAGGTAACACTTAGGGCACACTTAGGTAACACTTAGGTCACATTTAGGTAACACTTAGGTAACACTTAGGTAACACTTAGGTAACACTTAGGTAACACTTAGGTAACACTTAGGTAACACTTAGGGCACACTTCGGTAACACTTGGGTAACACTTAGGTAACACTTAGGTAACACTTAGGTAACACTTAGGGTACACTTAGGTAACACTTAGGGCACACTTAGGTAACACTTAGGGCACACTTAGGGCACACTTAGGTAACACTTAGGGCACACTTAGGTAACACTTAGGTAACACTTAGGGCACACTTAGGTAACACTTAGGGCACACTTAGGTAACACTTAGGTAACACTTAGGGCACACTTAGGTAACACTTAGGTAACACTTAGGGCACACTTCGGTAACACTTAGGCAACACTTAGGGTACACTTAGGTAACACTTAGGGCACACTTGGGTAACACTTAGGGCACACTTAGGTAACACTTAGGGCACACTTAGGTAACACTTAGGGCACACTTAGGTAACACTTAGGGCACACTTAGGTAACACTTAGGTAACACTTAGGGCACACTTAGGTAACACTTAGGGCACACTTAGGTAACACTTAGGTAACACTTAGGGCACACTTAGGTAACACTTAGGGCACACTTAGGGCACACTTAGGTAACACTTAGGGCACACTTAGGTAACACTTAGGGCACACTTAGGTAACACTTTGGGCACACTTAGGTAACACTTAGGTAACACTTAGGGCACACTTAGGTAACACTTAGGTAACACTTAGGTAACACTTAGGTAAAACTTAGGTAACACTTAGGGCACACTTAGGTAACACTTAGGTAACACTTAGGTAACACTTAGTTAACACTTAGGTAACACTTAGGTAACACTTAGGTAACACTTAGGTAACACTTAGGGCACACTTCGGTAACACTTAGGTAACACTTAGGGTACACTTAGGTAACACTTAGGGCACACTTGGGTAACACTTAGGGCACACTTAGGTAACACTTAGGGCACACTTAGGTAACACTTAGGGCACACTTAGGTAACACTTAGGGCACACTTAGGTAACACTTAGGTAACACTTAGGGCACACTTAGGTAACACTTAGGGCACACTTAGGTAACACTTAGGTAACACTTAGGGCACACTTAGGTAACACTTAGGGCACACTTAGGGCACACTTAGGTAACACTTAGGGCACACTTAGGTAACACTTTGGGCACACTTAGGGCACACTTAGGTAACACTTAGGGGACACTTAGGTAACACTTAGGGCACACTTAGGTAACACTTAGAGCACACTTAGGTAACACTTAGGGCACACTTAGGTAACACTTAGGGCACACTTAGGTAACACTTAGGGCACACTTAGGTAACACTTTGGGCACACTTAGGTAACACTTAGGTAACACTTAGGGCAAACTTAGGTAACACTTAGGGCACACTTAGGTAACACTTAGGGCACAATTAGGTAACACTTAGGTCACATTTAGGTAACACTTAGGGCACACTTAGGTAACACTTAGGTCACATTTAGGTAACACTTAGGTAACACTTAGGTAACACTTAGGTAACACTTAGGTAACACTTAGGTAACACTTAGGTAACACTTAGGGCACACTTCGGTAACACTTGGGTAACACTTAGGTAACACTTAGGTAACACTTAGGTAACACTTAGGGTACACTTAGGTAACACTTAGGGCACACTTAGGTAACACTTAGGGCACACTTAGGTAACACTTAGGGCACACTTAGGTAACACTTAGGGCACACTTAGGTAACACTTAGGGCACACTTAGGTAACACTTAGGTAACACTTAGTGCACACTTAGGTAACACTTAGGTAACACTTAGGTAACACTTAGGGCACACTTAGGTAACACTTAGGTAACACTTAGGGCACACTTAGGTAACACTTAGGGCACACTTAGGTAACACTTAGGTAACACTTAGGGCACACTTGGGTAACACTTAGGGCACACTTAGGGCACACTTAGGTAACACTTAGGTAACACTTAGGTAACACTTAGGTAACACTTAGGGCACACTTCGGTAACACTTGGGTAACACTTAGGTAACACTTAGGTAACACTTAGGTAACACTTAGGGTACACTTAGGTAACACTTAGGGCACACTTAGGTAACACTTAGGGCACACTTAGGTAAAACTTACGGCACACTTAGGTAACAATTAGGGCACACTTAGGTAACACTTAGGGCACACTTAGGTAACACTTAGGGCACACTTAGGTAACACTTAGGGCACACTTCGGTAACACTTGGGTAACACTTAGGTAACACTTAGGTAACACTTAGGTAACACTTAGGGTACACTTAGGTAACACTTAGGGCACACTTAGGTAACACTTAGGGCACACTTAGGTAACACTTAGGGCACACTTAAGTAACACTTTGGGCACACTTAGGTAACACTTAGGGCACACTTAGGTAACACTTTGGGCACACTTAGGTAACACTTAGGTAACACTTAGGGCACACTTAGGTAACACTTAGGTAACACTTAGGGCACACTTAGGTAACACTTAGGGCACACTTAGGTAACACTTAGGGCACACTTAGGTAAAACTTACGGCACACTTAGGTAACACTTAGGGCACACTTAGGTAACACTTAGGGCACACTTAGGTAACACTTAGGGCACACTTAGGTAACACTTAGGGCACACTTCGGTAACACTTGGGTAACACTTAGGTAACACTTAGGTAACACTTAGGTAACACTTAGGGCACACTTAGGTAACACTTAGGGCACACTTAGGTAACACTTAGGGCACACTTCGGTAACACTTGGGTAACACTTAGGGCACACTTAGGTAACACTTAGGGCACACTTAGGTAACACTTAGGGCACAATTAGGTAACACTTAGGGCACACTTAGGTAACACTTAGGTAACACTTAGGTAACACTTAGGTAACACTTAGGTAACACTTAGGTAACACTTAGGGCACACTTAGGTAACACTTAGGTAACACTTAGGTAACACTTAGGTAACACTTAGGTAACACTTAGGTAACACTTAGGGCACACTTAGGTAACACTTAGGGCACACTTAGGTAACACTTAGGGCACACTTAGGTAACACTTAGGTAACACTTAGGTAACACTTAGGTAACACTTAGGTAACACTTAGGGCACACTTCGGTAACACTTGGGTAACACTTAGGTAACACTTAGGTAACACTTAGGTAACACTTAGGGTACACTTAGGTAACACTTAGGGCACACTTAGGTAACACTTAGGGCACACTTAGGTAACACTTAGGGCACACTTAGGTAACACTTAGGGCACACTTAGGTAACACTTAGGGCACACTTAGGTAACACTTAGGTAACACTTAGTGCACACTTAGGTAACACTTAGGTAACACTTAGGTAACACTTAGGGCACACTTAGGTAACACTTAGGTAACACTTAGGGCACACTTAGGTAACACTTAGGGCACACTTAGGTAACACTTAGGTAACACTTAGGGCACACTTGGGTAACACTTAGGGCACACTTAGGGCACACTTAGGTAACACTTAGGTAACACTTAGGTAACACTTAGGTAACACTTAGGGCACACTTCGGTAACACTTGGGTAACACTTAGGTAACACTTAGGTAACACTTAGGTAACACTTAGGGTACACTTAGGTAACACTTAGGGCACACTTAGGTAACACTTAGGGCACACTTAGGTAAAACTTACGGCACACTTAGGTAACACTTAGGGCACACTTAGGTAACACTTAGGGCACACTTAGGTAACACTTAGGGCACACTTAGGTAACACTTAGGGCACACTTCGGTAACACTTGGGTAACACTTAGGTAACACTTAGGTAACACTTAGGTAACACTTAGGGTACACTTAGGTAACACTTAGGGCACACTTAGGTAACACTTAGGGCACACTTAGGTAACACTTAGGGCACACTTAAGTAACACTTTGGGCACACTTAGGTAACACTTAGGGCACACTTAGGTAACACTTTGGGCACACTTAGGTAACACTTAGGTAACACTTAGGGCACACTTAGGTAACACTTAGGTAACACTTAGGGCACACTTAGGTAACACTTAGGGCACACTTAGGTAACACTTAGGGCACACTTAGGTAAAACTTACGGCACACTTAGGTAACACTTAGGGCACACTTAGGTAACACTTAGGGCACACTTAGGTAACACTTAGGGCACACTTAGGTAACACTTAGGGCACACTTCGGTAACACTTGGGTAACACTTAGGTAACACTTAGGTAACACTTAGGTAACACTTAGGGCACACTTAGGTAACACTTAGGGCACACTTAGGTAACACTTAGGGCACACTTCGGTAACACTTGGGTAACACTTAGGGCACACTTAGGTAACACTTAGGGCACACTTAGGTAACACTTAGGGCACACTTAGGTAACACTTAGGGCACACTTAGGTAAAACTTACGGCACACTTAGGTAACACTTAGGGCACACTTAGGTAACACTTAGGGCACACTTAGGTAACACTTAGGTAACACTTAGGTAACACTTAGGGCACACTTAGGTAACACTTAGGGCACACTTAGGTAACACTTAGGTCACACTTAGGTAACACTTAGGGCACACTTAGGTAACACTTAGGGCACACTTAGGTAACACTTAGGGCACACTTAGGTAAAACTTACGGCACACTTAGGTAACACTTAGGGCACACTTAGGTAACACTTAGGGCACACTTAGGTAACACTTAGGTAACACTTAGGTAACACTTAGGTAACACTTAGGTAACACTTAGGGCACACTTAGGTAACACTTAGGTAACACTTAGGTAACACTTAGGTAACACTTAGGTAACACTTAGGTAACACTTAGGTAACACTTAGGTAACACTTAGGGCACACTTCGGTAACACTTGGGTAACACTTAGGTAACACTTAGGTAACACTTAGGTAACACTTAGGGTACACTTAGGTAACACTTAGGGCACACTTAGGTAACACTTAGGGCACACTTAGGTAACACTTAGGGCACACTTAGGTAACACTTAGGGCACACTTAGGTAACACTTAGGGCACACTTAGGTAACACTTAGGTAACACTTAGTGCACACTTAGGTAACACTTAGGGCACACTTAGGTAACACTTAGGGCACACTTAGGTAACACTTAGGGCACACTTAGGTAACACTTAGGTAACACTTAGGGCACACTTAGGTAACACTTAGGGCACACTTAGGGCACACTTAGGTAACACTTAGGGCACACTTAGGTAACACTTAGGGCACACTTAGGTAACACTTTGGGCACACTTAGGTAACACTTAGGTAACACTTAGGGCACACTTAGGTAACACTTAGGTAACACTTAGGTAACACTTAGGTAAAACTTAGGTAACACTTAGGGCACACTTAGGTAACACTTAGGGCACACTTAGGTAACACTTAGGGCACACTCAGGTAACACTTAGGGCACACTTCGGTAACACTTGGGTAACACTTAGGTAACACTTAGGGCACACTTAGGTAACACTTAGGGCACACTTAGGTAACACTTAGGGCACACTTAGGTAACACTTAGGTAACACTTATTGCACACTTAGGTAACACTTAGGGCACACTTAGGTAACACTTAGGGCACACTTAGGTAACACTTAGGGCACACTTAGGTAACACTTAGGTAACACTTAGGGCACACTTAGGGCACACTTAGGTAACACTTAGGTAACACTTAGGTAACACTTAGGTAAAACTTAGGTAACACTTAGGGCACACTTAGGGCACACTTAGGTAACACTTAGGGCACACTTAGGTAACACTTAGGGCACACTTCGGTAACACTTGGGTAACACTTAGGGCACACTTAGGTAACACTTAGGGCACACTTAGGTAACACTTAGGGCACAATTAGTTAACACTTAGGGCACACTTAGGTAACACTTAGGTAACACTTAGGTAACACTTAGGTAACACTTAGGTAACACTTAGGTAACACTTAGGGCACACTTAGGTAACACTTAGGTAACACTTAGGGCACACTTAGGTAACACTTAGGGCACACTTAGGTAACACTTAGGTAACACTTAGGGCACACTTAGGTAACACTTAGGGCACACTTAGGGCACACTTAGGTAACACTTAGGGCACACTTAGGTAACACTTTGGGCACACTTAGGGCACACTTAGGTAACACTTAGGGGACACTTAGGTAACACTTAGGGCACACTTAGGTAACACTTAGAGCACACTTAGGTAACACTTAGGGCACACTTAGGTAACACTTAGGGCACACTTAGGTAACACTTAGGGCACACTTAGGTAACACTTTGGGCACACTTAGGTAACACTTAGGTAACACTTAGGGCAAACTTAGGTAACACTTAGGGCACACTTAGGTAACACTTAGGGCACAATTAGGTAACACTTAGGTCACATTTAGGTAACACTTAGGGCACACTTAGGTAACACTTAGGTCACATTTAGGTAACACTTAGGTAACACTTAGGTAACACTTAGGTAACACTTAGGTAACACTTAGGTAACACTTAGGTAACACTTAGGGCACACTTCGGTAACACTTGGGTAACACTTAGGTAACACTTAGGTAACACTTAGGTAACACTTAGGGTACACTTAGGTAACACTTAGGGCACACTTAGGTAACACTTAGGGCACACTTAGGGCACACTTAGGTAACACTTAGGGCACACTTAGGTAACACTTAGGTAACACTTAGGGCACACTTAGGTAACACTTAGGGCACACTTAGGTAACACTTAGGTAACACTTAGGGCACACTTAGGTAACACTTAGGTAACACTTAGGGCACACTTCGGTAACACTTAGGCAACACTTAGGGTACACTTAGGTAACACTTAGGGCACACTTGGGTAACACTTAGGGCACACTTAGGTAACACTTAGGGCACACTTAGGTAACACTTAGGGCACACTTAGGTAACACTTAGGGCACACTTAGGTAACACTTAGGTAACACTTAGGGCACACTTAGGTAACACTTAGGGCACACTTAGGTAACACTTAGGTAACACTTAGGGCACACTTAGGTAACACTTAGGGCACACTTAGGGCACACTTAGGTAACACTTAGGGCACACTTAGGTAACACTTAGGGCACACTTAGGTAACACTTTGGGCACACTTAGGTAACACTTAGGTAACACTTAGGGCACACTTAGGTAACACTTAGGTAACACTTAGGTAACACTTAGGTAAAACTTAGGTAACACTTAGGGCACACTTAGGTAACACTTAGGTAACACTTAGGTAACACTTAGTTAACACTTAGGTAACACTTAGGTAACACTTAGGTAACACTTAGGTAACACTTAGGGCACACTTCGGTAACACTTAGGTAACACTTAGGGTACACTTAGGTAACACTTAGGGCACACTTGGGTAACACTTAGGGCACACTTAGGTAACACTTAGGGCACACTTAGGTAACACTTAGGGCACACTTAGGTAACACTTAGGGCACACTTAGGTAACACTTAGGTAACACTTAGGGCACACTTAGGTAACACTTAGGGCACACTTAGGTAACACTTAGGTAACACTTAGGGCACACTTAGGTAACACTTAGGGCACACTTAGGGCACACTTAGGTAACACTTAGGGCACACTTAGGTAACACTTTGGGCACACTTAGGGCACACTTAGGTAACACTTAGGGGACACTTAGGTAACACTTAGGGCACACTTAGGTAACACTTAGAGCACACTTAGGTAACACTTAGGGCACACTTAGGTAACACTTAGGGCACACTTAGGTAACACTTAGGGCACACTTAGGTAACACTTTGGGCACACTTAGGTAACACTTAGGTAACACTTAGGGCAAACTTAGGTAACACTTAGGGCACACTTAGGTAACACTTAGGGCACAATTAGGTAACACTTAGGTCACATTTAGGTAACACTTAGGGCACACTTAGGTAACACTTAGGTCACATTTAGGTAACACTTAGGTAACACTTAGGTAACACTTAGGTAACACTTAGGTAACACTTAGGTAACACTTAGGTAACACTTAGGGCACACTTCGGTAACACTTGGGTAACACTTAGGTAACACTTAGGTAACACTTAGGTAACACTTAGGGTACACTTAGGTAACACTTAGGGCACACTTAGGTAACACTTAGGGCACACTTAGGTAACACTTAGGGCACACTTAGGTAACACTTAGGGCACACTTAGGTAACACTTAGGGCACACTTAGGTAACACTTAGGTAACACTTAGTGCACACTTAGGTAACACTTAGGTAACACTTAGGTAACACTTAGGGCACACTTAGGTAACACTTAGGTAACACTTAGGGCACACTTAGGTAACACTTAGGGCACACTTAGGTAACACTTAGGTAACACTTAGGGCACACTTGGGTAACACTTAGGGCACACTTAGGGCACACTTAGGTAACACTTAGGTAACACTTAGGTAACACTTAGGTAACACTTAGGGCACACTTCGGTAACACTTGGGTAACACTTAGGTAACACTTAGGTAACACTTAGGTAACACTTAGGGTACACTTAGGTAACACTTAGGGCACACTTGGGTAACACTTAGGGCACACTTAGGTAAAACTTACGGCACACTTAGGTAACAATTAGGGCACACTTAGGTAACACTTAGGGCACACTTAGGTAACACTTAGGGCACACTTAGGTAACACTTAGGGCACACTTCGGTAACACTTGGGTAACACTTAGGTAACACTTAGGTAACACTTAGGTAACACTTAGGGTACACTTAGGTAACACTTAGGGCACACTTAGGTAACACTTAGGGCACACTTAGGTAACACTTAGGGCACACTTAAGTAACACTTTGGGCACACTTAGGTAACACTTAGGGCACACTTAGGTAACACTTTGGGCACACTTAGGTAACACTTAGGTAACACTTAGGGCACACTTAGGTAACACTTAGGTAACACTTAGGGCACACTTAGGTAACACTTAGGGCACACTTAGGTAACACTTAGGGCACACTTAGGTAAAACTTACGGCACACTTAGGTAACACTTAGGGCACACTTAGGTAACACTTAGGGCACACTTAGGTAACACTTAGGGCACACTTAGGTAACACTTAGGGCACACTTCGGTAACACTTGGGTAACACTTAGGTAACACTTAGGTAACACTTAGGTAACACTTAGGGCACACTTAGGTAACACTTAGGGCACACTTAGGTAACACTTAGGGCACACTTCGGTAACACTTGGGTAACACTTAGGGCACACTTAGGTAACACTTAGGGCACACTTAGGTAACACTTAGGGCACAATTAGGTAACACTTAGGGCACACTTAGGTAACACTTAGGTAACACTTAGGTAACACTTAGGTAACACTTAGGTAACACTTAGGTAACACTTAGGGCACACTTAGGTAACACTTAGGTAACACTTAGGTAACACTTAGGTAACACTTAGGTAACACTTAGGTAACACTTAGGGCACACTTAGGTAACACTTAGGGCACACTTAGGTAACACTTAGGGCACACTTAGGTAACACTTAGGGCACACTTAGGTAACACTTAGGGCACACTTAGGTAACACTTAGGGCACACTTAGGTAACACTTAGGGCACACTTAGGTAACACCTATGGCACACTTAGGTAACACTTAGGTAACACTTAGGGCACACTTAGGTAACACTTAGGGCACACTTAGGTAACACTTAGGGCACACTTAGGTAACACTTAGGGCACACTTAGGTAACACTTAGGGCACACTTAGGTAACACTTAGGTCACATTTAGGTAACACTTAGGGCACACTTAGGTAACACTTAGGGCACACTTAGGTAACACTTAGGGCACACTTAGGTAACACTTAGGGCACACTTAGGTAACACTTAGGGCACACTTCGGTAACACTTGGGTAACACTTAGGTAACACTTAGGTAACACTTAGGTAACACTTAGGGTACACTTAGGTAACACTTAGGGCACACTTAGGTAACACTTAGGGCACACTTAGGTAACACTTAGGGCACACTTAAGTAACACTTTGGGCACACTTAGGTAACACTTAGGGCACACTTAGGTAACACTTTGGGCACACTTAGGTAACACTTAGGTAACACTTAGGGCACACTTAGGTAACACTTAGGTAACACTTAGGGCACACTTAGGTAACACTTAGGGCACACTTAGGTAACACTTAGGGCACACTTAGGTAAAACTTACGGCACACTTAGGTAACACTTAGGGCACACTTAGGTAACACTTAGGGCACACTTAGGTAACACTTAGGGCACACTTAGGTAACACTTAGGGCACACTTCGGTAACACTTGGGTAACACTTAGGTAACACTTAGGTAACACTTAGGTAACACTTAGGGCACACTTAGGTAACACTTAGGGCACACTTAGGTAACACTTAGGGCACACTTCGGTAACACTTGGGTAACACTTAGGGCACACTTAGGTAACACTTAGGGCACACTTAGGTAACACTTAGGGCACACTTAGGTAACACTTAGGGCACACTTAGGTAAAACTTACGGCACACTTAGGTAACACTTAGGGCACACTTAGGTAACACTTAGGGCACACTTAGGTAACACTTAGGTAACACTTAGGTAACACTTAGGGCACACTTAGGTAACACTTAGGGCACACTTAGGTAACACTTAGGTCACATTTAGGTAACACTTAGGGCACACTTAGGTAACACTTAGGGCACACTTAGGTAACACTTAGGGCACACTTAGGTAAAACTTACGGCACACTTAGGTAACACTTAGGGCACACTTAGGTAACACTTAGGGCACACTTAGGTAACACTTAGGTAACACTTAGGTAACACTTAGGTAACACTTAGGTAACACTTAGGGCACACTTAGGTAACACTTAGGTAACACTTAGGTAACACTTAGGTAACACTTAGGTAACACTTAGGTAACACTTAGGTAACACTTAGGTAACACTTAGGGCACACTTCGGTAACACTTGGGTAACACTTAGGTAACACTTAGGTAACACTTAGGTAACACTTAGGGTACACTTAGGTAACACTTAGGGCACACTTAGGTAACACTTAGGGCACACTTAGGTAACACTTAGGGCACACTTAGGTAACACTTAGGGCACACTTAGGTAACACTTAGGGCACACTTAGGTAACACTTAGGTAACACTTAGTGCACACTTAGGTAACACTTAGGGCACACTTAGGTAACACTTAGGGCACACTTAGGTAACACTTAGGGCACACTTAGGTAACACTTAGGTAACACTTAGGGCACACTTAGGTAACACTTAGGGCACACTTAGGGCACACTTAGGTAACACTTAGGGCACACTTAGGTAACACTTAGGGCACACTTAGGTAACACTTTGGGCACACTTAGGTAACACTTAGGTAACACTTAGGGCACACTTAGGTAACACTTAGGTAACACTTAGGTAACACTTAGGTAAAACTTAGGTAACACTTAGGGCACACTTAGGTAACACTTAGGGCACACTTAGGTAACACTTAGGGCACACTCAGGTAACACTTAGGGCACACTTCGGTAACACTTGGGTAACACTTAGGTAACACTTAGGGCACACTTAGGTAACACTTAGGGCACACTTAGGTAACACTTAGGGCACACTTAGGTAACACTTAGGTAACACTTATTGCACACTTAGGTAACACTTAGGGCACACTTAGGTAACACTTAGGGCACACTTAGGTAACACTTAGGGCACACTTAGGTAACACTTAGGTAACACTTAGGGCACACTTAGGGCACACTTAGGTAACACTTAGGTAACACTTAGGTAACACTTAGGTAAAACTTAGGTAACACTTAGGGCACACTTAGGGCACACTTAGGTAACACTTAGGGCACACTTAGGTAACACTTAGGGCACACTTCGGTAACACTTGGGTAACACTTAGGGCACACTTAGGTAACACTTAGGGCACACTTAGGTAACACTTAGGGCACAATTAGGTAACACTTAGGGCACACTTAGGTAACACTTAGGTAACACTTAGGTAACACTTAGGTAACACTTAGGTAACACTTAGGTAACACTTAGGGCACACTTAGGTAACACTTAGGTAACACTTAGGGCACACTTAGGTAACACTTAGGGCACACTTAGGTAACACTTAGGTAACACTTAGGGCACACTTAGGTAACACTTAGGGCACACTTAGGGCACACTTAGGTAACACTTAGGGCACACTTAGGTAACACTTTGGGCACACTTAGGGCACACTTAGGTAACACTTAGGGGACACTTAGGTAACACTTAGGGCACACTTAGGTAACACTTAGAGCACACTTAGGTAACACTTAGGGCACACTTAGGTAACACTTAGGGCACACTTAGGTAACACTTAGGGCACACTTAGGTAACACTTTGGGCACACTTAGGTAACACTTAGGTAACACTTAGGGCAAACTTAGGTAACACTTAGGGCACACTTAGGTAACACTTAGGGCACAATTAGGTAACACTTAGGTCACATTTAGGTAACACTTAGGGCACACTTAGGTAACACTTAGGTCACATTTAGGTAACACTTAGGTAACACTTAGGTAACACTTAGGTAACACTTAGGTAACACTTAGGTAACACTTAGGTAACACTTAGGGCACACTTCGGTAACACTTGGGTAACACTTAGGTAACACTTAGGTAACACTTAGGTAACACTTAGGGTACACTTAGGTAACACTTAGGGCACACTTAGGTAACACTTAGGGCACACTTAGGGCACACTTAGGTAACACTTAGGGCACACTTAGGTAACACTTAGGTAACACTTAGGGCACACTTAGGTAACACTTAGGGCACACTTAGGTAACACTTAGGTAACACTTAGGGCACACTTAGGTAACACTTAGGTAACACTTAGGGCACACTTCGGTAACACTTAGGCAACACTTAGGGTACACTTAGGTAACACTTAGGGCACACTTGGGTAACACTTAGGGCACACTTAGGTAACACTTAGGGCACACTTAGGTAACACTTAGGGCACACTTAGGTAACACTTAGGGCACACTTAGGTAACACTTAGGTAACACTTAGGGCACACTTAGGTAACACTTAGGGCACACTTAGGTAACACTTAGGTAACACTTAGGGCACACTTAGGTAACACTTAGGGCACACTTAGGGCACACTTAGGTAACACTTAGGGCACACTTAGGTAACACTTAGGGCACACTTAGGTAACACTTTGGGCACACTTAGGTAACACTTAGGTAACACTTAGGGCACACTTAGGTAACACTTAGGTAACACTTAGGTAACACTTAGGTAAAACTTAGGTAACACTTAGGGCACACTTAGGTAACACTTAGGTAACACTTAGGTAACACTTAGTTAACACTTAGGTAACACTTAGGTAACACTTAGGTAACACTTAGGTAACACTTAGGGCACACTTCGGTAACACTTAGGTAACACTTAGGGTACACTTAGGTAACACTTAGGGCACACTTGGGTAACACTTAGGGCACACTTAGGTAACACTTAGGGCACACTTAGGTAACACTTAGGGCACACTTAGGTAACACTTAGGGCACACTTAGGTAACACTTAGGTAACACTTAGGGCACACTTAGGTAACACTTAGGGCACACTTAGGTAACACTTAGGTAACACTTAGGGCACACTTAGGTAACACTTAGGGCACACTTAGGGCACACTTAGGTAACACTTAGGGCACACTTAGGTAACACTTAGGGCACACTTAGGGCACACTTAGGTAACACTTAGGGGACACTTAGGTAACACTTAGGGCACACTTAGGTAACACTTAGAGCACACTTAGGTAACACTTAGGGCACACTTAGGTAACACTTAGGGCACACTTAGGTAACACTTAGGGCACACTTAGGTAACACTTTGGGCACACTTAGGTAACACTTAGGTAACACTTAGGGCAAACTTAGGTAACACTTAGGGCACACTTAGGTAACACTTAGGGCACAATTAGGTAACACTTAGGTCACATTTAGGTAACACTTAGGGCACACTTAGGTAACACTTAGGTCACATTTAGGTAACACTTAGGTAACACTTAGGTAACACTTAGGTAACACTTAGGTAACACTTAGGTAACACTTAGGTAACACTTAGGGCACACTTCGGTAACACTTGGGTAACACTTAGGTAACACTTAGGTAACACTTAGGTAACACTTAGGGTACACTTAGGTAACACTTAGGGCACACTTAGGTAACACTTAGGGCACACTTAGGTAACACTTAGGGCACACTTAGGTAACACTTAGGGCACACTTAGGTAACACTTAGGGCACACTTAGGTAACACTTAGGTAACACTTAGTGCACACTTAGGTAACACTTAGGTAACACTTAGGTAACACTTAGGGCACACTTAGGTAACACTTAGGTAACACTTAGGGCACACTTAGGTAACACTTAGGGCACACTTAGGTAACACTTAGGTAACACTTAGGGCACACTTGGGTAACACTTAGGGCACACTTAGGGCACACTTAGGTAACACTTAGGTAACACTTAGGTAACACTTAGGTAACACTTAGGGCACACTTCGGTAACACTTGGGTAACACTTAGGTAACACTTAGGTAACACTTAGGTAACACTTAGGGTACACTTAGGTAACACTTAGGGCACACTTAGGTAACACTTAGGGCACACTTAGGTAAAACTTACGGCACACTTAGGTAACAATTAGGGCACACTTAGGTAACACTTAGGGCACACTTAGGTAACACTTAGGGCACACTTAGGTAACACTTAGGGCACACTTCGGTAACACTTGGGTAACACTTAGGTAACACTTAGGTAACACTTAGGTAACACTTAGGGTACACTTAGGTAACACTTAGGGCACACTTAGGTAACACTTAGGGCACACTTAGGTAACACTTAGGGCACACTTAAGTAACACTTTGGGCACACTTAGGTAACACTTAGGGCACACTTAGGTAACACTTTGGGCACACTTAGGTAACACTTAGGTAACACTTAGGGCACACTTAGGTAACACTTAGGTAACACTTAGGGCACACTTAGGTAACACTTAGGGCACACTTAGGTAACACTTAGGGCACACTTAGGTAAAACTTACGGCACACTTAGGTAACACTTAGGGCACACTTAGGTAACACTTAGGGCACACTTAGGTAACACTTAGGGCACACTTAGGTAACACTTAGGGCACACTTCGGTAACACTTGGGTAACACTTAGGTAACACTTAGGTAACACTTAGGTAACACTTAGGGCACACTTAGGTAACACTTAGGGCACACTTAGGTAACACTTAGGGCACACTTCGGTAACACTTGGGTAACACTTAGGGCACACTTAGGTAACACTTAGGGCACACTTAGGTAACACTTAGGGCACAATTAGGTAACACTTAGGGCACACTTAGGTAACACTTAGGTAACACTTAGGTAACACTTAGGTAACACTTAGGTAACACTTAGGTAACACTTAGGGCACACTTAGGTAACACTTAGGTAACACTTAGGTAACACTTAGGTAACACTTAGGTAACACTTAGGTAACACTTAGGGCACACTTAGGTAACACTTAGGGCACACTTAGGTAACACTTAGGGCACACTTAGGTAACACTTAGGGCACACTTAGGTAACACTTAGGGCACACTTAGGTAACACTTAGGGCACACTTAGGTAACACTTAGGGCACACTTAGGTAACACCTATGGCACACTTAGGTAACACTTAGGTAACACTTAGGGCACACTTAGGTAACACTTAGGGCACACTTAGGTAACACTTAGGGCACACTTAGGTAACACTTAGGGCACACTTAGGTAACACTTAGGGCACACTTAGGTAACACTTAGGTCACATTTAGGTAACACTTAGGGCACACTTAGGTAACACTTAGGGCACACTTAGGTAACACTTAGGGCACACTTAGGTAAAACTTAGGGCACACTTAGGTAACACTTAGGGCACACTTAGGTAACACTTAGGGCACACTTAGGTAACACTTAGGTAACACTTAGGTAACACTTAGGTAACACTTAGGTAACACTTAGGGCACACTTAGGTAACACTTAGGTAACACTTAGGTAACACTTAGGTAACACTTAGGTAACACTTAGGTAACACTTAGGTAACACTTAGGTAACACTTAGGTAACACTTAGGGCACACTTCGGTAACACTTGGGTAACACTTAGGTAACACTTAGGTAACACTTAGGTAACACTTAGGGTACACTTAGGTAACACTTAGGGCACACTTAGGTAACACTTAGGGCACACTTAGGTAACACTTAGGGCACACTTAGGTAACACTTAGGGCACACTTAGGTAACACTTAGGGCACACTTAGGTAACACTTAGGTAACACTTAGTGCACACTTAGGTAACACTTAGGGCACACTTAGGTAACACTTAGGGCACACTTAGGTAACACTTAGGGCACACTTAGGTAACACTTAGGTAACACTTAGGGCACACTTAGGTAACACTTAGGGCACACTTAGGGCACACTTAGGTAACACTTAGGGCACACTTAGGTAACACTTAGGGCACACTTAGGTAACACTTTGGGCACACTTAGGTAACACTTAGGTAACACTTAGGGCACACTTAGGTAACACTTAGGTAACACTTAGGTAACACTTAGGTAAAACTTAGGTAACACTTAGGGCACACTTAGGTAACACTTAGGGCACACTTAGGTAACACTTAGGGCACACTCAGGTAACACTTAGGGCACACTTCGGTAACACTTGGGTAACACTTAGGTAACACTTAGGGCACACTTAGGTAACACTTAGGGCACACTTAGGTAACACTTAGGGCACACTTAGGTAACACTTAGGTAACACTTATTGCACACTTAGGTAACACTTAGGGCACACTTAGGTAACACTTAGGGCACACTTAGGTAACACTTAGGGCACACTTAGGTAACACTTAGGTAACACTTAGGGCACACTTAGGGCACACTTAGGTAACACTTAGGTCACATTTAGGTAACACTTAGGGCACACTTAGGTAACACTTAGGGCACACTTAGGTAACACTTAGGTAACACTTAGGGCACACTTAGGTAACACTTAGGGCACACTTAGGGCACACTTAGGTAACACTTAGGGCACACTTAGGTAACACTTAGGGCACACTTAGGTTACACTTTGGGCACACTTAGGTAACACTTAGGTAACAATTAGGGCACACTTAGGTAACACTTAGGTAACACTTAGGTAACACTTAGGTAAAACTTAGGTAACACTTAGGGCACACTTAGGGCACACTTAGGTAACACTTAGGGCACACTTAGGTAACACTTAGGGCACACTTCGGTAACACTTGGGTAACACTTAGGGCACACTTAGGTAACACTTAGGGCACACTTAGGTAACACTTAGGGCACAATTAGGTAACACTTAGGGCACACTTAGGTAACACTTAGGTAACACTTAGGTAACACTTAGGTAACACTTAGGTAACACTTAGGTAACACTTAGGGCACACTTAGGTAACACTTAGGTAACACTTAGGGCACACTTAGGTAACACTTAGGGCACACTTAGGTAACACTTAGGGCACACTTAGGTAACACTTAGGGCACACTTAGGGCACACTTAGGTAACACTTAGGGCACACTTAGGTAACACTTTGGGCACACTTAGGGCACACTTAGGTAACACTTAGGGGACACTTAGGTAACACTTAGGGCACACTTAGGTAACACTTAGAGCACACTTAGGTAACACTTAGGGCACACTTAGGTAACACTTAGGGCACACTTAGGTAACACTTAGGGCACACTTAGGTAACACTTTGGGCACACTTAGGTAACACTTAGGTAACACTTAGGGCAAACTTAGGTAACACTTAGGGCACACTTAGGTAACACTTAGGGCACAATTAGGTAACACTTAGGTCACATTTAGGTAACACTTAGGGCACACTTAGGTAACACTTAGGTCACATTTAGGTAACACTTAGGTAACACTTAGGTAACACTTAGGTAACACTTAGGTAACACTTAGGTAACACTTAGGGCACACTTCGGTAACACTTGGGTAACACTTAGGTAACACTTAGGTAACACTTAGGTAACACTTAGGGTACACTTAGGTAACACTTAGGGCACACTTAGGTAACACTTAGGGCACACTTAGGTAACACTTAGGGCACACTTAGGTAACACTTAGGGCACACTTAGGTAACACTTAGGGCACACTTAGGTAACACTTAGGTAACACTTAGTGCACACTTAGGTAACACTTAGGTAACACTTAGGTAACACTTAGGGCACACTTAGGTAACACTTAGGTAACACTTAGGGCACACTTAGGTAACACTTAGGGCACACTTAGGTAACACTTAGGTAACACTTAGGGCACACTTGGGTAACACTTAGGGCACACTTAGGGCACACTTAGGTAACACTTAGGTAACACTTAGGTAACACTTAGGTAACACTTAGGGCACACTTCGGTAACACTTGGGTAACACTTAGGTAACACTTAGGTAACACTTAGGTAACACTTAGGGTACACTTAGGTAACACTTAGGGCACACTTAGGTAACACTTAGGGCACACTTAGGTAAAACTTACGGCACACTTAGGTAACACTTAGGGCACACTTAGGTAACACTTAGGGCACACTTAGGTAACACTTAGGGCACACTTAGGTAACACTTAGGGCACACTTCGGTAACACTTGGGTAACACTTAGGTAACACTTAGGTAACACTTAGGTAACACTTAGGGTACACTTAGGTAACACTTAGGGCACACTTAGGTAACACTTAGGGCACACTTAGGTAACACTTAGGGCACACTTAAGTAACACTTTGGGCACACTTAGGTAACACTTAGGGCACACTTAGGTAACACTTAGGGCACACTTAGGTAACACTTTGGGCACACTTAGGTAACACTTAGGTAACACTTAGGGCACACTTAGGTAACACTTAGGTAACACTTAGGGCACACTTAGGTAACACTTAGGGCACACTTAGGTAACACTTAGGGCACACTTAGGTAAAACTTACGGCACACTTAGGTAACACTTAGGGCACACTTAGGTAACACTTAGGGCACACTTAGGTAACACTTAGGGCACACTTAGGTAACACTTAGGGCACACTTCGGTAACACTTGGGTAACACTTAGGTAACACTTAGGTAACACTTAGGTAACACTTAGGGCACACTTAGGTAACACTTAGGGCACACTTAGGTAACACTTAGGGCACACTTCGGTAACACTTGGGTAACACTTAGGGCACACTTAGGTAACACTTAGGGCACACTTAGGTAACACTTAGGGCACAATTAGGTAACACTTAGGGCACACTTAGGTAACACTTAGGTAACACTTAGGTAACACTTAGGTAACACTTAGGTAACACTTAGGTAACACTTAGGTAACACTTAGGGCACACTTAGGTAACACTTAGGTAACACTTAGGTAACACTTAGGTAACACTTGCACACTTAGGGCACACTTAGGTAACACTTAGGGCACACTTAGGTAACACTTAGGGCACACTTAGGTAACACTTAGGGCACACTTAGGTAACACTTAGGGCACACTTAGGTAACACTTAGGTCACATTTAGGTAACACTTAGGGCACACTTAGGTAACACTTAGGGCACACTTAGGTAACACTTAGGGCACACTTAGGTAAAACTTACGGCACACTTAGGTAACACTTAGGGCACACTTAGGTAACACTTAGGGCACACTTAGGTAACACTTAGGTAACACTTAGGTAACACTTAGGTAACACTTAGGTAACACTTAGGGCACACTTAGGTAACACTTAGGTAACACTTAGGTAACACTTAGGTAACACTTAGGTAACACTTAGGTAACACTTAGGTAACACTTAGGGCACACTTCGGTAACACTTGGGTAACACTTAGGTAACACTTAGGTAACACTTAGGTAACACTTAGGGTACACTTAGGTAACACTTAGGGCACACTTAGGGCACACTTAGGTAACACTTAGGGCACACTTAGGGCACACTTAGGTAACACTTAGGGCACACTTAGGTAACACTTTGGGCACACTTAGGTAACACTTAGGTAACACTTAGGGCACACTTAGGTAACACTTAGGTAACACTTAGGTAACACTTAGGTAAAACTTAGGTAACACTTAGGGCACACTTAGGTAACACTTAGGGCACACTTAGGTAACACTTAGGGCACACTCAGGTAACACTTAGGGCACACTTCGGTAACACTTGGGTAACACTTAGGTAACACTTAGGGCACACTTAGGTAACACTTAGGGCACACTTAGGTAACACTTAGGGCACACTTAGGTAACACTTAGGTAACACTTAGTGCACACTTAGGTAACACTTAGGGCACACTTAGGTAACACTTAGGGCACACTTAGGTAACACTTAGGGCACACTTAGGTAACACTTAGGTAACACTTAGGGCACACTTAGGGCACACTTAGGTAACACTTAGGTCACATTTAGGTAACACTTAGGGCACACTTAGGTAACACTTAGGGCACACTTAGGTAACACTTAGGTAACACTTAGGGCACACTTAGGTAACACTTAGGGCACACTTAGGGCACACTTAGGTAACACTTAGGGCACACTTAGGTAACACTTAGGGCACACTTAGGTAACACTTTGGGCACACTTAGGTAACACTTAGGTAACACTTAGGGCACACTTAGGTAACACTTAGGTAACACTTAGGGCACACTTAGGTAAAACTTAGGTAACACTTAGGGCACACTTAGGTAACACTTAGGGCACACTTAGGGCACACTTAGGTAACACTTAGGGCACACTTAGGTAACACTTAGGTAACACTTAGGTAACACTTTGGGCACACTTAGGTAACACTTAGGTAACACTTAGGTAACACTTAGGTAACACTTAGGTAACACTTAGGTAACACTTAGGGCACACTTAGGTAACACTTAGGTAACACTTAGGTAACACTTAGGTAACACTTGGGTAACACTTAGGTAACACTTAGGGCACACTTAGGTAACACTTAGGGCACACTTAGGTAACACTTAGGGCACACTTAGGTAACACTTAGGGCACACTTAGGTAACACTTAGGTCACATTTAGGTAACACTTAGGTCACATTTAGGTAACACTTAGGGCACACTTAGGTAACACTTAGGGCACACTTAGGTAACACTTAGGGCACACTTAGGTAACACTTACGGCACACTTAGGTAACACTTAGGGCACACTTAGGTAACACTTAGGGCACACTTAGGTAACACTTAGGGCACACTTAGGTAACACTTAGGGCACACTTAGGTAACACTTAGGTCACATTTAGGTAACACTTAGGGCACACTTAGGTAATACTTAGGGCACACTTAGGTAACACTTAGGGCACACTTAGGTAACACTTACGGCACACTTAGGTAACACTTAGGGCACACTTAGGTAACACTTAGGGCACACTTAGGTAACACTTAGGGCACACTTAGGTAACACTTAGGGCACACTTAGGTAACACTTAGGTAACACTTAGGGCACACTTAGGTAACACTTAGGGCACACTTAGGGCACACTTAGGTAACACTTAGGTAACACTTAGGCCACACTTAGGTAACACTTAGGGCACACTTAGGGCACACTTAGGTAACACTTAGGGCACACTTAGGTAACACTTAGGGCACACTTAGGTAACACTTTGGGCACACTTAGGTAACACTTAGGTAACACTTAGGGCACACTTAGGTAACACTTAGGTAACACTTAGGTAACACTTAGGTAAAACTTAGGTAACACTTAGGGCACACTTAGGTAACACTTAGGTAACACTTAGGTAACACTTAGTTAACACTTAGGTAACACTTAGGTAACACTTAGGTAACACTTAGGTAACACTTAGGGCACACTTCGGTAACACTTAGGTAACACTTAGGGTACACTTAGGTAACACTTAGGGCACACTTGGGTAACACTTAGGGCACACTTAGGTAACACTTAGGGCACACTTAGGTAACACTTAGGGCACACTTAGGTAACACTTAGGGCACACTTAGGTAACACTTAGGTAACACTTAGGGCACACTTAGGTAACACTTAGGGCACACTTAGGTAACACTTAGGTAACACTTAGGGCACACTTAGGTAACACTTAGGGCACACTTAGGGCACACTTAGGTAACACTTAGGGCACACTTAGGTAACACTTTGGGCACACTTAGGGCACACTTAGGTAACACTTAGGGGACACTTAGGTAACACTTAGGGCACACTTAGGTAACACTTAGAGCACACTTAGGTAACACTTAGGGCACACTTAGGTAACACTTAGGGCACACTTAGGTAACACTTAGGGCACACTTAGGTAACACTTTGGGCACACTTAGGTAACACTTAGGTAACACTTAGGGCAAACTTAGGTAACACTTTGGGCACACTTAGGGCACACTTAGGTAACACTTAGGGGACACTTAGGTAACACTTAGGGCACACTTAGGTAACACTTAGGGCACACTTAGGTAACACTTAGGGCACACTTAGGTAACACTTAGGGCACACTTAGGTAACACTTAGGGCACACTTAGGTAACACTTTGGGCACACTTAGGTAACACTTAGGTAACACTTAGGGCAAACTTAGGTAACACTTAGGGCACACTTAGGTAACACTTAGGGCACAATTAGGTAACACTTAGGTCACATTTAGGTAACACTTAGGGCACACTTAGGTAACACTTAGGTCACATTTAGGTAACACTTAGGTAACACTTAGGTAACACTTAGGTAACACTTAGGTAACACTTAGGTAACACTTGGGTAACACTTAGGGCACACTTCGGTAACACTTGGGTAACACTTAGGTAACACTTAGGTAACACTTAGGTAACACTTAGGGTACACTTAGGTAACACTTAGGGCACACTTAGGTAACACTTAGGGCACACTTAGGTAACACTTAGGGCACACTTAGGTAACACTTAGGGCACACTTAGGTAACACTTAGGGCACACTTAGGTAACACTTAGGTAACACTTAGGGCACACTTAGGTAACACTTAGGTAACACTTAGGTAACACTTAGGGCACACTTAGGTAACACTTCGGTAACACTTAGGGCACACTTAGGTAACACTTAGGGCACACTTAGGTAACACTTAGGTAACACTTAGGGCACACTTGGGTAACACTTAGGGCACACTTAGGGCACACTTAGGTAACACTTAGGTAACACTTAGGTAACACTTAGGTAACACTTAGGGCACACTTCGGTAACACTTGGGTAACACTTAGGTAACACTTAGGTAACACTTAGGTAACACTTAGGGTACACTTAGGTAACACTTAGGGCACACTTAGGTAACACTTAGGGCACACTTAGGTAACACTTACGGCACACTTAGGGCACACTTAGGTAACACTTAGGTAACACTTAGGGCACAGTTAGGTAACACTTAGGGCACACTTAGGTAACACTTAGGGCACACTTAGGTAACACTTAGGGCACACTTAGGTAACACTTAGGGCACACTTAGGTAACACTTAGGGCACACTTAGGTAACACTTAGGGCACACTTCGGTAACACTTGGGTAACACTTAGGTAACACTTAGGTAACACTTAGGTAACACTTAGGGCACACTTAGGTAACACTTAGGGCACACTTAGGTAACACTTAGGGCACACTTCGGTAACACTTGGGTAACACTTAGGGCACACTTAGGTAACACTTAGGGCACACTTAGGTAACACTTAGGGCACAATTAGGTAACACTTAGGGCACACTTAGGTAACACTTAGGTAACACTTAGGTAACACTTAGGTAACACTTAGGTAACACTTAGGTAACACTTAGGGCACACTTAGGTAACACTTAGGGCACACTTAGGTAACACTTAGGGCACACTTAGGTAACACTTAGGGCACACTTAGGTAACACTTAGGGCACACTTAGGTAACACTTAGGGCACACTTAGGTAACACTTAGGGCACACTTAGGTAACACCTATGGCACACTTAGGTAACACTTAGGTAACACTTAGGGCACACTTAGGTAACACTTAGGGCACACTTAGGTAACACTTAGGGCACACTTAGGTAACACTTAGGGCACACTTAGGTAACACTTAGGGCACACTTAGGTAACAATTAGGTCACACTTAGGTAACACTTAGGGCACACTTAGGTAACACTTAGGGCACACTTAGGTAACACTTAGGGCACACTTAGGTAACACTTAGGGCACACTTAGGTAACACTTAGGGCACACTTAGGTAACACTTAGGGCACACTTAGGTAACACTTAGGTAACACTTAGGTAACACTTAGGTAACACTTAGGTAACACTTAGGGCACACTTAGGTAACACTTAGGTAACACTTAGGTAACACTTAGGTAACACTTAGGTAACACTTAGGTAACACTTAGGGCACACTTAGGTAACACTTAGGGCACACTTAGGTAACACTTTGGGCACACTTAGGTAACACTTAGGTAACACTTAGGGCACACTTAGGTAACACTTAGGTAACACTTAGGTAACACTTAGGTAAAACTTAGGTAACACTTAGGGCACACTTAGGTAACACTTTGGGCACACTTAGGTAACACTTAGGTAACACTTAGGGCACACTTAGGTAACACTTAGGTAACACTTAGGTAACACTTAGGGCACACTTAGGTAACACTTAGGGCACACTTAGGTAACACTTAGGGCACACTTAGGGCACACTTAGGTAACACTTAGGGCACACTTAGGTAACACTTAGGGCACACTTAGGTAACACTTTGGGCACACTTAGGTAACACTTAGGTAACACTTAGGGCACACTTAGGTAACACTTAGGTAACACTTAGGTAACACTTAGGTAAAACTTAGGTAACACTTAGGGCACACTTAGGTAACACCTAGGGCACACTTAGGTAACACTTAGGGCACACTCAGGTAACACTTAGGGCACACTTCGGTAACACTTGGGTAACACTTAGGTAACACTTAGGGCACACTTAGGTAACACTTAGGGCACACTTAGGTAACACTTAGGGCACACTTAGGTAACACTTAGGTAACACTTAGTGCACACTTAGGTAACACTTAGGGCACACTTAGGTAACACTTAGGGCACACTTAGGTAACACTTTGGGCACACTTAGGTAACACTTAGGTAACACTTAGGGCACACTTAGGTAACACTTAGGTAACACTTAGGTAACACTTAGGTAAAACTTAGGTAACACTTAGGTAACACTTAGGGCACACTTAGGTAACACTTAGGGCACACTTAGGTAACACTTAGGGCACACTTAGGGCAAACTTAGGTAACACTTTGGGCACACTTAGGGCACACTTAGGTAACACTTAGGGCACACTTAGGTAACACTTAGGGCACACTTAGGTAAAACTTACGGCACACTTAGGTAACACTTAGGGCACACTTAGGTAACACTTAGGGCACACTTAGGTAACACTTAGGGCACACTTAGGTAACACTTAGGGCACACTTCGGTAACACTTGGGTAACACTTAGGTAACACTTAGGTAACACTTAGGTAACACTTAGGGCACACTTAGGTAACACTTAGGGCACACTTAGGTAACACTTAGGGCACACTTCGGTAACACTTGGGTAACACTTAGGGCACACTTAGGTAACACTTAGGGCACACTTAGGTAACACTTAGGGCACAATTAGGTAACACTTAGGGCACACTTAGGTAACACTTAGGTAACACTTAGGTAACACTTAGGTAACACTTAGGTAACACTTAGGTAACACTTAGGGCACACTTAGGTAACACTTAGGTAACACTTAGGTAACACTTAGGTAACACTTGGGTAACACTTAGGTAACACTTAGGGCACACTTAGGTAACACTTAGGGCACACTTAGGTAACACTTAGGGCACACTTAGGTAACACTTAGGGCACACTTAGGTAACACTTAGGTCACATTTAGGTAACACTTAGGTCACATTTAGGTAACACTTAGGGCACACTTAGGTAACACTTAGGGCACACTTAGGTAACACTTAGGGCACACTTAGGTAACACTTAGGGCACACTTAGGTAACACTTAGGGCACACTTAGGTAACACTTAGGGCACACTTAGGTAACACTTAGGTAACACTTAGTGCACACTTAGGTAACACTTAGGTAACACTTAGGTAACACTTAGGGCACACTTAGGTAACACTTCGGTAACACTTAGGGCACACTTAGGTAACACTTAGGGCACACTTAGGTAACACTTAGGTAACACTTAGGGCACACTTGGGTAACACTTAGGGCACACTTAGGGCACACTTAGGTAACACTTAGGTAACACTTAGGTAACACTTAGGTAACACTTAGGGCACACTTCGGTAACACTTGGGTAACACTTAGGTAACACTTAGGTAACACTTAGGTAACACTTAGGGTACACTTAGGTAACACTTAGGGCACACTTAGGTAACACTTAGGGCACACTTAGGTAACACTTAGGGCACACTTAGGGCACACTTAGGTAACACTTAGGTAACACTTAGGGCACAGTTAGGTAACACTTAGGGCACACTTAGGTAACACTTAGGGCACACTTAGGTAAAACTTACGGCACACTTAGGTAACACTTAGGGCACACTTAGGTAACACTTAGGGCACACTTAGGTAACACTTAGGGCACACTTCGGTAACACTTGGGTAACACTTAGGTAACACTTAGGTAACACTTAGGTAACACTTAGGGCACACTTAGGTAACACTTAGGGCACACTTAGGTAACACTTAGGGCACACTTCGGTAACACTTGGGTAACACTTAGGGCACACTTAGGTAACACTTAGGGCACACTTAGGTAACACTTAGGGCACAATTAGGTAACACTTAGGGCACACTTAGGTAACACTTAGGTAACACTTAGGTAACACTTAGGTAACACTTAGGTAACACTTAGGTAACACTTAGGGCACACTTAGGTAACACTTAGGGCACACTTAGGTAACACTTAGGGCACACTTAGGTAACACTTAGGGCACACTTAGGTAACACTTAGGGCACACTTAGGTAACACTTAGGGCACACTTAGGTAACACTTAGGGCACACTTAGGTAACACCTATGGCACACTTAGGTAACACTTAGGTAACACTTAGGGCACACTTAGGTAACACTTAGGGCACACTTAGGTAACACTTAGGGCACACTTAGGTAACACTTAGGGCACACTTAGGTAACACTTAGGGCACACTTAGGTAACAATTAGGTCACACTTAGGTAACACTTAGGGCACACTTAGGTAACACTTAGGGCACACTTAGGTAACACTTAGGGCACACTTAGGTAAAACTTACGGCACACTTAGGTAACACTTAGGGCACACTTAGGTAACACTTAGGGCACACTTAGGTAACACTTAGGTAACACTTAGGTAACACTTAGGTAACACTTAGGTAACACTTAGGGCACACTTAGGTAACACTTAGGTAACACTTAGGTAACACTTAGGTAACACTTAGGTAACACTTAGGTAACACTTAGGGCACACTTAGGTAACACTTAGGGCACACTTAGGTAACACTTTGGGCACACTTAGGTAACACTTAGGTAACACTTAGGGCACACTTAGGTAACACTTAGGTAACACTTAGGTAACACTTAGGTAAAACTTAGGTAACACTTAGGGCACACTTAGGTAACACTTTGGGCACACTTAGGTAACACTTAGGTAACACTTAGGGCACACTTAGGTAACACTTAGGTAACACTTAGGTAACACTTAGGGCACACTTAGGTAACACTTAGGGCACACTTAGGTAACACTTAGGGCACACTTAGGGCACACTTAGGTAACACTTAGGGCACACTTAGGTAACACTTAGGGCACACTTAGGTAACACTTTGGGCACACTTAGGTAACACTTAGGTAACACTTAGGGCACACTTAGGTAACACTTAGGTAACACTTAGGTAACACTTAGGTAAAACTTAGGTAACACTTAGGGCACACTTAGGTAACACCTAGGGCACACTTAGGTAACACTTAGGGCACACTCAGGTAACACTTAGGGCACACTTCGGTAACACTTGGGTAACACTTAGGTAACACTTAGGGCACACTTAGGTAACACTTAGGGCACACTTAGGTAACACTTAGGGCACACTTAGGTAACACTTAGGTAACACTTAGTGCACACTTAGGTAACACTTAGGGCACACTTAGGTAACACTTAGGGCACACTTAGGTAACACTTTGGGCACACTTAGGTAACACTTAGGTAACACTTAGGGCACACTTAGGTAACACTTAGGTAACACTTAGGTAACACTTAGGTAAAACTTAGGTAACACTTAGGTAACACTTAGGGCACACTTAGGTAACACTTAGGGCACACTTAGGTAACACTTAGGGCACACTTAGGGCAAACTTAGGTAACACTTTGGGCACACTTAGGGCACACTTAGGTAACACTTAGGGCACACTTAGGTAACACTTAGGGCACACTTAGGTAAAACTTACGGCACACTTAGGTAACACTTAGGGCACACTTAGGTAACACTTAGGGCACACTTAGGTAACACTTAGGGCACACTTAGGTAACACTTAGGGCACACTTCGGTAACACTTGGGTAACACTTAGGTAACACTTAGGTAACACTTAGGTAACACTTAGGGCACACTTAGGTAACACTTAGGGCACACTTAGGTAACACTTAGGGCACACTTCGGTAACACTTGGGTAACACTTAGGGCACACTTAGGTAACACTTAGGGCACACTTAGGTAACACTTAGGGCACAATTAGGTAACACTTAGGGCACACTTAGGTAACACTTAGGTAACACTTAGGTAACACTTAGGTAACACTTAGGTAACACTTAGGTAACACTTAGGGCACACTTAGGTAACACTTAGGTAACACTTAGGTAACACTTAGGTAACACTTAGGTAACACTTAGGTAACACTTAGGGCACACTTAGGTAACACTTAGGGCACACTTAGGTAACACTTAGGGCACACTTAGGTAACACTTAGGGCACACTTAGGTAACACTTAGGGCACACTTAGGTAACACTTAGGGCACACTTAGGTAACACTTAGGGCACACTTAGGTAACACCTATGGCACACTTAGGTAACACTTAGGTAACACTTAGGGCACACTTAGGTAACACTTAGGGCACACTTAGGTAACACTTAGGGCACACTTAGGTAACACTTAGGGCACACTTAGGTAACACTTAGGGCACACTTAGGTAACACTTAGGTCACATTTAGGTAACACTTAGGGCACACTTAGGTAACACTTAGGGCACACTTAGGTAACACTTAGGGCACACTTAGGTAAAACTTACGGCACACTTAGGTAACACTTAGGGCACACTTAGGTAACACTTAGGGCACACTTAGGTAACACTTAGGTAACACTTAGGTAACACTTAGGTAACACTTAGGTAACACTTAGGGCACACTTAGGTAACACTTAGGTAACACTTAGGTAACACTTAGGTAACACTTAGGTAACACTTAGGTAACACTTAGGGCACACTTAGGTAACACTTTGGGCACACTTAGGTAACACTTAGGTAACACTTAGGGCACACTTAGGTAACACTTAGGTAACACTTAGGTAACACTTAGGTAAAACTTAGGTAACACTTAGGGCACACTTAGGTAACACTTAGGGCACACTTAGGTAACACTTAGGGCACACTCAGGTAACACTTAGGGCACACTTCGGTAACACTTGGGTAACACTTAGGTAACACTTAGGGCACACTTAGGTAACACTTAGGGCACACTTAGGTAACACTTAGGGCACACTTAGGTAACACTTACGGCACACTTAGGTAACACTTAGGGCACACTTAGGTAACACTTAGGGCACACTTAGGTAACACTTAGGGCACACTTAGGTAACACTTAGGGCACACTTAGGTAACACTTAGGTAACACTTAGGGCACACTTAGGTAACACTTAGGGCACACTTAGGGCACACTTAGGTAACACTTAGGTAACACTTAGGCCACACTTAGGTAACACTTAGGGCACACTTCGGTAACACTTAGGTAACACTTAGGGTACACTTAGGTAACACTTAGGGCACACTTGGGTAACACTTAGGGCACACTTAGGTAACACTTAGGGCACACTTAGGTAACACTTAGGGCACACTTAGGTAACACTTAGGTAACACTTAGTGCACACTTAGGTAACACTTAGGGCACACTTAGGTAACACTTAGGGCACACTTAGGTAACACTTAGGGCACACTTAGGTAACACTTAGGTAACACTTAGGGCACACTTAGGGCACACTTAGGTAACACTTAGGTCACATTTAGGTAACACTTAGGGCACACTTAGGTAACACTTAGGGCACACTTAGGTAACACTTAGGTAACACTTAGGGCACACTTAGGTAACACTTAGGGCACACTTAGGGCACACTTAGGTAACACTTAGGGCACACTTAGGTAACACTTAGGGCACACTTAGGTAACACTTTGGGCACACTTAGGTAACACTTAGGTAACACTTAGGGCACACTTAGGTAACACTTAGGTAAAACTTAGGTAACACTTAGGTAAAACTTAGGTAACACTTAGGGCACACTTAGGTAACACTTAGGTAACACTTGGGTAACACTTAGGTAACACTTAGGGCACACTTAGGTAACACTTAGGTAACACTTAGGTAACACTTAGGTAACACTTAGGTAACACTTAGGTAACACTTAGGTAACACTTAGGTAACACTTAGGTAACACTTAGGTAACACTTAGGTAACACTTAGGGCACACTTAGGTAACACTTAGGTAACACTTAGGTAACACTTAGGTAACACTTAGGTAACACTTAGGTAACACTTAGGGCACACTTAGGTAACACTTAGGGCACACTTAGGTAACACTTAGGGCACACTTAGGTAACACTTAGGGCACACTTAGGTAACACTTAGGTCACATTTAGGTAAGACTTAGGTCACATTTAGGTAACACTTAGGGCACACTTAGGTAACACTTAGGGCACACTTAGGTAACACTTAGGGCACACTTAGGTAACACTTAGGGCACACTTAGGTAACACTTAGGGCACACTTAGGTAACACTTAGGGCACACTTAGGTAACACTTAGGGCACACTTAGGTAACACTTAGGGCACACTTAGGTAACACTTAGGTCACATTTAGGTAACACTTAGGGCACACTTAGGTAATACTTAGGGCACACTTAGGTAACACTTAGGGCACACTTAGGTAACACTTACGGCACACTTAGGTAACACTTAGGGCACACTTAGGTAACACTTAGGGCACACTTAGGTAACACTTAGGGCACACTTAGGTAACACTTAGGGCACACTTAGGTAACACTTTGGGCACACTTAGGTAACACTTAGGTAACACTTAGGGCACACTTAGGTAACACTTAGGTAACACTTAGGTAACACTTAGGTAACACTTAGGGCACACTTAGGTAACACTTAGGGCACACTTAGGTAACACTTACGGCACACTTAGGTAACACTTAGGGCACACTTAGGTAACACTTAGGGCACACTTAGGTAACACTTAGGGCACACTTAGGTAACACTTAGGGCACACTTCGGTAACACTTGGGTAACACTTAGGTAACACTTAGGTAACACTTAGGTAACACTTAGGGCACACTTAGGTAACACTTAGGGCACACTTAGGTAACACTTAGGGCACACTTCGGTAACACTTGGGTAACACTTAGGGCACACTTAGGTAACACTTAGGGCACACTTAGGTAACACTTAGGGCACAATTAGGTAACACTTAGGGCACACTTAGGTAACACTTAGGTAACACTTAGGTAACACTTAGGTAACACTTAGGTAACACTTAGGTAACACTTAGGGCACACTTAGGTAACACTTAGGTAACACTTAGGTAACACTTAGGTAACACTTAGGTAACACTTAGGTAACACTTAGGGCACACTTAGGTAACACTTAGGGCACACTTAGGTAACACTTAGGGCACACTTAGGTAACACTTAGGGCACACTTAGGTAACACTTAGGGCACACTTAGGTAACACTTAGGGCACACTTAGGTAACACTTAGGGCACACTTAGGTAACACCTATGGCACACTTAGGTAACACTTAGGTAACACTTAGGGCACACTTAGGTAACACTTAGGGCACACTTAGGTAACACTTAGGGCACACTTAGGTAACACTTAGGGCACACTTAGGTAACACTTAGGGCACACTTAGGTAACACTTAGGTCACATTTAGGTAACACTTAGGGCACACTTAGGTAACACTTAGGGCACACTTAGGTAACACTTAGGGCACACTTAGGTAAAACTTACGGCACACTTAGGTAACACTTAGGGCACACTTAGGTAACACTTAGGGCACACTTAGGTAACACTTAGGTAACACTTAGGTAACACTTAGGTAACACTTAGGTAACACTTAGGGCACACTTAGGTAACACTTAGGTAACACTTAGGTAACACTTAGGTAACACTTAGGTAACACTTAGGTAACACTTAGGGCACACTTAGGTAACACTTTGGGCACACTTAGGTAACACTTAGGTAACACTTAGGGCACACTTAGGTAACACTTAGGTAACACTTAGGTAACACTTAGGTAAAACTTAGGTAACACTTAGGGCACACTTAGGTAACACTTAGGGCACACTTAGGTAACACTTAGGGCACACTCAGGTAACACTTAGGGCACACTTCGGTAACACTTGGGTAACACTTAGGTAACACTTAGGGCACACTTAGGTAACACTTAGGGCACACTTAGGTAACACTTAGGGCACACTTAGGTAACACTTACGGCACACTTAGGTAACACTTAGGGCACACTTAGGTAACACTTAGGGCACACTTAGGTAACACTTAGGGCACACTTAGGTAACACTTAGGGCACACTTAGGTAACACTTAGGTAACACTTAGGGCACACTTAGGTAACACTTAGGGCACACTTAGGGCACACTTAGGTAACACTTAGGTAACACTTAGGCCACACTTAGGTAACACTTAGGGCACACTTCGGTAACACTTAGGTAACACTTAGGGTACACTTAGGTAACACTTAGGGCACACTTGGGTAACACTTAGGGCACACTTAGGTAACACTTAGGGCACACTTAGGTAACACTTAGGGCACACTTAGGTAACACTTAGGTAACACTTAGTGCACACTTAGGTAACACTTAGGGCACACTTAGGTAACACTTAGGGCACACTTAGGTAACACTTAGGGCACACTTAGGTAACACTTAGGTAACACTTAGGGCACACTTAGGGCACACTTAGGTAACACTTAGGTCACATTTAGGTAACACTTAGGGCACACTTAGGTAACACTTAGGGCACACTTAGGTAACACTTAGGTAACACTTAGGGCACACTTAGGTAACACTTAGGGCACACTTAGGGCACACTTAGGTAACACTTAGGGCACACTTAGGTAACACTTAGGGCACACTTAGGTAACACTTTGGGCACACTTAGGTAACACTTAGGTAACACTTAGGGCACACTTAGGTAACACTTAGGTAAAACTTAGGTAACACTTAGGTAAAACTTAGGTAACACTTAGGGCACACTTAGGTAACACTTAGGTAACACTTGGGTAACACTTAGGTAACACTTAGGGCACACTTAGGTAACACTTAGGTAACACTTAGGTAACACTTAGGTAACACTTAGGTAACACTTAGAGCACACTTAGGTAACACTTAGGGCACACTTAGGTAACACTTAGGGCACACTTAGGTAACACTTAGGGCACACTTCGGTAACACTTAGGTAACACTTAGGGTACACTTAGGTAACACTTAGGGCACACTTGGGTAACACTTAGGGCACACTTAGGGCACACTTAGGTAACACTTAGGGGACACTTAGGTAACACTTAGGGCACACTTAGGTAACACTTAGAGCACACTTAGGTAACACTTAGGGCACACTTAGGTAACACTTAGGGCACACTTAGGTAACACTTAGGTAACACTTAGGGCAAACTTAGGTAACACTTAGGGCACACTTAGGTAACACTTAGGGCACACTTAGGTAACACTTAGGTCACATTTAGGTAACACTTAGGTAACACTTAGGTAACACTTAGGTAACACTTAGGTAACACTTAGGTAACACTTAGGGCACACTTAGGTAACACTTAGGGCACACTTAGGTAACACTTAGGTAACACTTAGGGCAAACTTAGGTAACACTTAGGGCACACTTAGGTAACACTTAGGGCACACTTAGGTAACACTTAGGTCACATTTAGGTAACACTTAGGTAACACTTAGGTAACACTTAGGTAACACTTAGGTAACACTTAGGTAACACTTAGGGCACACTTAGGTAACACTTAGGGCACACTTAGTTAACACTTAGGTAACACTTAGGTAACACTTAGGTAACACTTAGGTAACACTTAGGGCACACTTCGGTAACACTTAGGTAACACTTAGGGTACACTTAGGTAACACTTAGGGCACACTTGGGTAACACTTAGGGCACACTTAGGTAACACTTAGGGCACACTTAGGTAACACTTAGGGCACACTTAGGTAACACTTAGGGCACACTTAGGTAACACTTTGGGCACACTTAGGGCACACTTAGGTAACACTTAGGGGACACTTAGGTAACACTTAGGGCACACTTAGGTAACACTTAGAGCACACTTAGGTAACACTTAGGGCACACTTAGGTAACACTTAGGGCACACTTAGGTAACACTTAGGTAACACTTAGGGCAAACTTAGGTAACACTTAGGGCACACTTAGGTAACACTTAGGGCACACTTAGGTAACACTTAGGTCACATTTAGGTAACACTTAGGTAACACTTAGGTAACACTTAGGTAACACTTAGGTAACACTTAGGTAACACTTAGGTAACACTTAGGGCACACTTAGGTAACACTTTGGGCACACTTAGGTAACACTTAGGTAACACTTAGGGCACACTTAGGTAACACTTAGGTAAAACTTAGGTAACACTTAGGTAAAACTTAGGTAACACTTAGGGCACACTTAGGTAACACTTAGGTAACACTTGGGTAACACTTAGGTAACACTTAGGGCACACTTAGGTAACACTTAGGTAACACTTAGGTAACACTTAGGTAACACTTAGGTAACACTTAGGTAACACTTAGGTAACACTTAGGTAACACTTAGGTAACACTTAGGTAACACTTAGGGCACACTTAGGTAACACTTAGGTAACACTTAGGTAACACTTAGGTAACACTTAGGTAACACTTAGGTAACACTTAGGTAACACTTAGGGCACACTTAGGTAACACTTAGGGCACACTTAGGTAACACTTAGGGCACACTTAGGTAACACTTAGGGCACACTTAGGTAACACTTAGGTCACATTTAGGTAACACTTAGGTCACATTTAGGTAACACTTAGGGCACACTTAGGTAACACTTAGGGCACACTTAGGTAACACTTAGGGCACACTTAGGTAACACTTACGGCACACTTAGGTAACACTTAGGGCACACTTAGGTAACACTTAGGGCACACTTAGGTAACACTTAGGGCACACTTAGGTAACAGTTAGGGCACACTTAGGTAACACTTAGGTCACATTTAGGTAACACTTAGGGCACACTTAGGTAATACTTAGGGCACACTTAGGTAACACTTAGGGCACACTTAGGTAACACTTACGGCACACTTAGGTAACACTTAGGGCACACTTAGGTAACACTTAGGGCACACTTAGGTAACACTTAGGGCACACTTAGGTAACACTTAGGGCACACTTAGGTAACACTTAGGTAACACTTAGGGCACACTTAGGTAACACTTAGGGCACACTTAGGGCACACTTAGGTAACACTTAGGTAACACTTAGGCCACACTTAGGTAACACTTAGGGCACACTTAGGGCACACTTAGGTAACACTTAGGGCACACTTAGGTAACACTTAGGGCACACTTAGGTAACACTTTGGGCACACTTAGGTAACACTTAGGTAACACTTAGGGCACACTTAGGTAACACTTAGGTAACACTTAGGTAACACTTAGGTAAAACTTAGGTAACACTTAGGGCACACTTAGGTAACACTTAGGTAACACTTAGGTAACACTTAGTTAACACTTAGGTAACACTTAGGTAACACTTAGGTAACACTTAGGTAACACTTAGGGCACACTTCGGTAACACTTAGGTAACACTTAGGGTACACTTAGGTAACACTTAGGGCACACTTGGGTAACACTTAGGGCACACTTAGGTAACACTTAGGGCACACTTAGGTAACACTTAGGGCACACTTAGGTAACACTTAGGGCACACTTAGGTAACACTTTGGGCACACTTAGGGCACACTTAGGTAACACTTAGGGGACACTTAGGTAACACTTAGGGCACACTTAGGTAACACTTAGAGCACACTTAGGTAACACTTAGGGCACACTTAGGTAACACTTAGGGCACACTTAGGTAACACTTAGGTAACACTTAGGGCAAACTTAGGTAACACTTAGGGCACACTTAGGTAACACTTAGGGCACACTTAGGTAACACTTAGGTCACATTTAGGTAACACTTAGGTAACACTTAGGTAACACTTAGGTAACACTTAGGTAACACTTAGGTAACACTTAGGTAACACTTAGGGCACACTTCGGTAACACTTAGGGCACACTTAGGTAACACTTAGGGCACACTTAGGTAACACTTAGGGCACACTTAGGTAACACTTAGGGCACACTTAGGTAACACTTAGGTAACACTTAGTGCACACTTAGGTAACACTTAGGTCACATTTAGGTAACACTTAGGTAACACTTAGGTAACACTTAGGTAACACTTAGGTAACACTTAGGTAACACTTGGGTAACACTTAGGGCACACTTCGGTAACACTTGGGTAACACTTAGGTAACACTTAGGTAACACTTAGGTAACACTTAGGGTACACTTAGGTAACACTTAGGGCACACTTAGGTAACACTTAGGGCACACTTAGGTAACACTTAGGGCACACTTAGGTAACACTTAGGGCACACTTAGGTAACACTTAGGGCACACTTAGGTAACACTTAGGTAACACTTAGTGCACACTTAGGTAACACTTAGGTAACACTTAGGTAACACTTAGGGCACACTTAGGTAACACTTAGGTAACACTTAGGGCACACTTAGGTAACACTTAGGGCACACTTAGGTAACACTTAGGTAACACTTAGGGCACACTTAGGTAACACTTAGGGCACACTTAGGTAACACTTAGGTAACACTTAGGGCACACTTGGGTAACACTTAGGGCACACTTAGGGCACACTTAGGTAACACTTAGGTAACACTTAGGTAACACTTAGGTAACACTTAGGTAACACTTAGGTAACACTTAGGTAACACTTAGGTAACACTTAGGTAACACTTAGGGCACACTTAGGTAACACTTAGGTAACACTTAGGTAACACTTAGGTAACACTTAGGTAACACTTAGGTAACACTTAGGGCACACTTAGGTAACACTTAGGGCACACTTAGGTAACACTTAGGGCACACTTAGGTAACACTTAGGGCACACTTAGGTAACACTTAGGTCACATTTAGGTAACACTTAGGTCACATTTAGGTAACACTTAGGGCACACTTAGGTAACACTTAGGGCACACTTAGGTAACACTTAGGGCACACTTAGGTAACACTTACGGCACACTTAGGTAACACTTAGGGCACACTTAGGTAACACTTAGGGCACACTTAGGTAACACTTAGGGCACACTTAGGTAACACTTAGGGCACACTTAGGTAACACTTAGGTCACATTTAGGTAACACTTAGGGCACACTTAGGTAATACTTAGGGCACACTTAGGTAACACTTAGGGCACACTTAGGTAACACTTACGGCACACTTAGGTAACACTTAGGGCACACTTAGGTAACACTTAGGGCACACTTAGGTAACACTTAGGGCACACTTAGGTAACACTTAGGGCACACTTAGGTAACACTTAGGTAACACTTAGGGCACACTTAGGTAACACTTAGGGCACACTTAGGGCACACTTAGGTAACACTTAGGTAACACTTAGGCCACACTTAGGTAACACTTAGGGCACACTTAGGGCACACTTAGGTAACACTTAGGGCACACTTAGGGCACACTTAGGTAACACTTAGGGCACACTTAGGTAACACTTTGGGCACACTTAGGTAACACTTAGGTAACACTTAGGGCACACTTAGGTAACACTTAGGTAACACTTAGGGCACACTTAGGTAACACTTAGGTAACACTTAGGGCACACTTAGGTAACACTTAGGTCACATTTAGGTAACACTTAGGTCACATTTAGGTAACACTTAGGGCACACTTAGGTAACACTTAGGGCACACTTAGGTAACACTTAGGGCACACTTAGGTAACACTTACGGCACACTTAGGTAACACTTAGGGCACACTTAGGTAACACTTAGGGCACACTTAGGTAACACTTAGGGCACACTTAGGTAACACTTAGGGCACACTTAGGTAACACTTAGGTCACATTTAGGTAACACTTAGGGCACACTTAGGTAATACTTAGGGCACACTTAGGTAACACTTAGGGCACACTTAGGTAACACTTACGGCACACTTAGGTAACACTTAGGGCACACTTAGGTAACACTTAGGGCACACTTAGGTAACACTTAGGGCACACTTAGGTAACACTTAGGGCACACTTAGGTAACACTTAGGTAACACTTAGGGCACACTTAGGTAACACTTAGGGCACACTTAGGGCACACTTAGGTAACACTTAGGTAACACTTAGGCCACACTTAGGTAACACTTAGGGCACACTTCGGTAACACTTAGGTAACACTTAGGGTACACTTAGGTAACACTTAGGGCACACTTGGGTAACACTTAGGGCACACTTAGGTAACACTTAGGGCACACTTAGGTAACACTTAGGGCACACTTAGGTAACACTTAGGGCACACTTAGGTAACACTTAGGTAACACTTAGGGCACACTTAGGGCACACTTAGGTAACACTTAGGGCACACTTAGGTAACACTTTGGGCACACTTAGGGCACACTTAGGTAACACTTAGGGGACACTTAGGTAACACTTAGGGCACACTTAGGTAACACTTAGAGCACACTTAGGTAACACTTAGGGCACACTTAGGTAACACTTAGGGCACACTTAGGTAACACTTAGGTAACACTTAGGGCAAACTTAGGTAACACTTAGGGCACACTTAGGTAACACTTAGGGCACACTTAGGTAACACTTAGGTCACATTTAGGTAACACTTAGGTAACACTTAGGTAACACTTAGGTAACACTTAGGTAACACTTAGGTAACACTTAGGTAACACTTAGGGCACACTTCGGTAACACTTAGGGCACACTTAGGTAACACTTAGGGCACACTTAGGTAACACTTAGGGCACACTTAGGTAACACTTAGGGCACACTTAGGTAACACTTAGGTAACACTTAGTGCACACTTAGGTAACACTTAGGTCACATTTAGGTAACACTTAGGTAACACTTAGGTAACACTTAGGTAACACTTAGGTAACACTTAGGTAACACTTGGGTAACACTTAGGGCACACTTCGGTAACACTTGGGTAACACTTAGGTAACACTTAGGTAACACTTAGGTAACACTTAGGGTACACTTAGGTAACACTTAGGGCACACTTAGGTAACACTTAGGGCACACTTAGGTAACACTTAGGGCACACTTAGGTAACACTTAGGGCACACTTAGGTAACACTTAGGGCACACTTAGGTAACACTTAGGTAACACTTAGTGCACACTTAGGTAACACTTAGGTAACACTTAGGTAACACTTAGGGCACACTTAGGTAACACTTAGGTAACACTTAGGGCACACTTAGGTAACACTTAGGGCACACTTAGGTAACACTTAGGTAACACTTAGGGCACACTTGGGTAACACTTAGGGCACACTTAGGGCACACTTAGGTAACACTTAGGTAACACTTAGGTAACACTTAGGTAACACTTAGGTAACACTTAGGTAACACTTGGGTAACACTTAGGGCACACTTCGGTAACACTTGGGTAACACTTAGGTAACACTTAGGTAACACTTAGGTAACACTTAGGGTACACTTAGGTAACACTTAGGGCACACTTAGGTAACACTTAGGGCACACTTAGGTAACACTTAGGGCACACTTAGGTAACACTTAGGGCACACTTAGGTAACACTTAGGGCACACTTAGGTAACACTTAGGTAACACTTAGTGCACACTTAGGTAACACTTAGGTAACACTTAGGTAACACTTAGGGCACACTTAGGTAACACTTAGGTAACACTTAGGGCACACTTAGGTAACACTTAGGGCACACTTAGGTAACACTTAGGTAACACTTAGGGCACACTTGGGTAACACTTAGGGCACACTTAGGGCACACTTAGGTAACACTTAGGTAACACTTAGGTAACACTTAGGTAACACTTAGGGCACACTTCGGTAACACTTGGGTAACACTTAGGTAACACTTAGGTAACACTTAGGTAACACTTAGGGTACACTTAGGTAACACTTAGGGCACACTTAGGTAACACTTAGGTAACACTTAGGGCACACTTAGGTAAAACTTACGGCACACTTAGGTAACACTTAGGGCACACTTAGGTAACACTTAGGGCACACTTAGGTAACACTTAGGGCACACTTAGGTAACACTTAGGGCACACTTCGGTAACACTTGGGTAACACTTAGGTAACACTTAGGTAACACTTAGGTAACACTTAGGGCACACTTAGGTAACACTTAGGGCACACTTAGGTAACACTTAGGGCACACTTCGGTAACACTTGGGTAACACTTAGGGCACACTTAGGTAACACTTAGGGCACACTTAGGTAACACTTAGGGCACAATTAGGTAACACTTAGGGCACACTTAGGTAACACTTAGGTAACACTTAGGTAACACTTAGGTAACACTTAGGTAACACTTAGGTAACACTTAGGGCACACTTAGGTAACACTTAGGGCACACTTAGGTAACACTTAGGGCACACTTAGGTAACACTTAGGGCACACTTAGGTAACACTTAGGGCACACTTAGGTAACACTTAGGGCACACTTAGGTAACACTTAGGGCACACTTAGGTAACACCTATGGCACACTTAGGTAACACTTAGGTAACACTTAGGGCACACTTAGGTAACACTTAGGGCACACTTAGGTAACACTTAGGGCACACTTAGGTAACACTTAGGGCACACTTAGGTAACACTTAGGGCACACTTAGGTAACACTTAGGTCACATTTAGGTAACACTTAGGGCACACTTAGGTAACACTTAGGGCACACTTAGGTAACACTTAGGGCACACTTAGGTAAAACTTACGGCACACTTAGGTAACACTTAGGGCACACTTAGGTAACACTTAGGGCACACTTAGGTAACACTTAGGGCACACTTAGGTAACACTTAGGGCACACTTAGGTAACACTTAGGTCACATTTAGGTAACACTTAGGGCACACTTAGGTAACACTTAGGGCACACTTAGGTAACACTTAGGGCACACTTAGGTAAAACTTACGGCACACTTAGGTAACACTTAGGGCACACTTAGGTAACACTTAGGGCACACTTAGGTAACACTTAGGTAACACTTAGGTAACACTTAGGTAACACTTAGGTAACACTTAGGGCACACTTAGGTAACACTTAGGTAACACTTAGGTAACACTTAGGTAACACTTAGGTAACACTTAGGTAACACTTAGGTAACACTTAGGTAACACTTAGGGCACACTTCGGTAACACTTGGGTAACACTTAGGTAACACTTAGGTAACACTTAGGTAACACTTAGGGTACACTTAGGTAACACTTTGGGCACACTTAGGGCACACTTAGGTAACACTTAGGGGACACTTAGGTAACACTTAGGGCACACTTAGGTAACACTTAGAGCACACTTAGGTAACACTTAGGGCACACTTAGGTAACACTTAGGGCACACTTAGGTAACACTTAGGGCACACTTAGGTAACACTTTGGGCACACTTAGGTAACACTTAGGTAACACTTAGGGCAAACTTAGGTAACACTTAGGGCACACTTAGGTAACACTTAGGGCACAATTAGGTAACACTTAGGTCACATTTAGGTAACACTTAGGGCACACTTAGGTAACACTTAGGTCACACTTAGGTAACACTTAGGTAACACTTAGGTAACACTTAGGTAACACTTAGGTAACACTTAGGTAACACTTGGGTAACACTTAGGGCACACTTCGGTAACACTTGGGTAACACTTAGGTAACACTTAGGTAACACTTAGGTAACACTTAGGGTACACTTAGGTAACACTTAGGGCACACTTAGGTAACACTTAGGGCACACTTAGGTAACACTTAGGGCACACTTAGGTAACACTTAGGGCACACTTAGGTAACACTTAGGGCACACTTAGGTAACACTTAGGTAACACTTAGTGCACACTTAGGTAACACTTAGGTAACACTTAGGTAACACTTAGGGCACACTTAGGTAACACTTAGGTAACACTTAGGGCACACTTAGGTAACACTTAGGGCACACTTAGGTAACACTTAGGTAACACTTAGGGCACACTTGGGTAACACTTAGGGCACACTTAGGGCACACTTAGGTAACACTTAGGTAACACTTAGGTAACACTTAGGTAACACTTAGGGCACACTTCGGTAACACTTGGGTAACACTTAGGTAACACTTAGGTAACACTTAGGTAACACTTAGGGTACACTTAGGTAACACTTAGGGCACACTTAGGTAACACTTAGGGCACACTTAGGTAAAACTTACGGCACACTTAGGTAACACTTAGGGCACACTTAGGTAACACTTAGGGCACACTTAGGTAACACTTAGGGCACACTTAGGTAACACTTAGGGCACACTTCGGTAACACTTGGGTAACACTTAGGTAACACGTAGGTAACACTTAGGTAACACTTAGGGTACACTTAGGTAACACTTAGGGCACACTTAGGTAACACTTAGGGCACACTTAGGTAACACTTAGGGCACACTTAAGTAACACTTTGGGCACACTTAGGTAACACTTAGGGCACACTTAGGTAACACTTAGGGCACACTTAGGTAACACTTTGGGCACACTTAGGTAACACTTAGGTAACACTTAGGGCACACTTAGGTAACACTTAGGTAACACTTAGGGCACACTTAGGTAACACTTAGGGCACACTTAGGTAACACTTAGGGCACACTTAGGTAAAACTTACGGCACACTTAGGTAACACTTAGGGCACACTTAGGTAACACTTAGGGCACACTTAGGTAACACTTAGGGCACACTTAGGTAACACTTAGGGCACACTTCGGTAACACTTGGGTAACACTTAGGTAACACTTAGGTAACACTTAGGTAACACTTAGGGCACACTTAGGTAACACTTAGGGCACACTTAGGTAACACTTAGGGCACACTTCGGTAACACTTGGGTAACACTTAGGGCACACTTAGGTAACACTTAGGGCACACTTAGGTAACACTTAGGGCACAATTAGGTAACACTTAGGGCACACTTAGGTAACACTTAGGTAACACTTAGGTAACACTTAGGTAACACTTAGGTAACACTTAGGTAACACTTAGGGCACACTTAGGTAACACTTAGGGCACACTTAGGTAACACTTAGGGCACACTTAGGTAACACTTAGGGCACACTTAGGTAACACTTAGGGCACACTTAGGTAACACTTAGGGCACACTTAGGTAACACTTAGGGCACACTTAGGTAACACCTATGGCACACTTAGGTAACACTTAGGTAACACTTAGGGCACACTTAGGTAACACTTAGGGCACACTTAGGTAACACTTAGGGCACACTTAGGTAACACTTAGGGCACACTTAGGTAACACTTAGGGCACACTTAGGTAACACTTAGGTCACATTTAGGTAACACTTAGGGCACACTTAGGTAACACTTAGGGCACACTTAGGTAACACTTAGGGCACACTTAGGTAAAACTTACGGCACACTTAGGTAACACTTAGGGCACACTTAGGTAACACTTAGGGCACACTTAGGTAACACTTAGGTAACACTTAGGTAACACTTAGGTAACACTTAGGTAACACTTAGGGCACACTTAGGTAACACTTAGGTAACACTTAGGTAACACTTAGGTAACACTTAGGTAACACTTAGGTAACACTTAGGTAACACTTAGGTAACACTTAGGGCACACTTCGGTAACACTTGGGTAACACTTAGGTAACACTTAGGTAACACTTAGGTAACACTTAGGGTACACTTAGGTAACACTTAGGGCACACTTAGGTAACACTTAGGGCACACTTAGGTAACACTTAGGGCACACTTAGGTAACACTTAGGGCACACTTAGGTAACACTTAGGGCACACTTAGGTAACACTTAGGTAACACTTAGTGCACACTTAGGTAACACTTAGGGCACACTTAGGTAACACTTAGGGCACACTTAGGTAACACTTAGGGCACACTTAGGTAACACTTAGGTAACACTTAGGGCACACTTAGGTAACACTTAGGGCACACTTAGGGCACACTTAGGTAACACTTAGGGCACACTTAGGTAACACTTAGGGCACACTTAGGTAACACTTTGGGCACACTTAGGTAACACTTAGGTAACACTTAGGGCACACTTAGGTAACACTTAGGTAACACTTAGGTAACACTTAGGTAACACTTAGGTAACACTTAGGGCACACTTAGGTAACACTTAGGGCACACTTAGGTAACACTTAGGGCACACTTAGGTAACACTTAGGTCACATTTAGGTAACACTTAGGGCACACTTAGGTAACACTTAGGGCACACTTAGGTAACACTTAGGGCACACTTAGGTAAAACTTACGGCACACTTAGGTAACACTTAGGGCACACTTAGGTAACACTTAGGGCACACTTAGGTAACACTTAGGGCACACTTAGGTAACACTTAGGGCACACTTAGGTAACACTTAGGTCACATTTAGGTAACACTTAGGGCACACTTAGGTAACACTTAGGGCACACTTAGGTAACACTTAGGGCACACTTAGGTAAAACTTACGGCACACTTAGGTAACACTTAGGGCACACTTAGGTAACACTTAGGGCACACTTAGGTAACACTTAGGTAACACTTAGGTAACACTTAGGTAACACTTAGGTAACACTTAGGGCACACTTAGGTAACACTTAGGTAACACTTAGGTAACACTTAGGTAACACTTAGGTAACACTTAGGTAACACTTAGGTAACACTTAGGTAACACTTAGGGCACACTTCGGTAACACTTGGGTAACACTTAGGTAACACTTAGGTAACACTTAGGTAACACTTAGGGTACACTTAGGTAACACTTTGGGCACACTTAGGGCACACTTAGGTAACACTTAGGGGACACTTAGGTAACACTTAGGGCACACTTAGGTAACACTTAGGGCACACTTAGGTAACACTTAGGGCACACTTAGGTAACACTTAGGGCACACTTAGGTAACACTTAGGGCACACTTAGGTAACACTTTGGGCACACTTAGGTAACACTTAGGTAACACTTAGGGCAAACTTAGGTAACACTTAGGGCACACTTAGGTAACACTTAGGGCACAATTAGGTAACACTTAGGTCACATTTAGGTAACACTTAGGGCACACTTAGGTAACACTTAGGTCACATTTAGGTAACACTTAGGTAACACTTAGGTAACACTTAGGTAACACTTAGGTAACACTTAGGTAACACTTGGGTAACACTTAGGGCACACTTCGGTAACACTTGGGTAACACTTAGGTAACACTTAGGTAACACTTAGGTAACACTTAGGGTACACTTAGGTAACACTTAGGGCACACTTAGGTAACACTTAGGGCACACTTAGGTAACACTTAGGGCACACTTAGGTAACACTTAGGGCACACTTAGGTAACACTTAGGGCACACTTAGGTAACACTTAGGTAACACTTAGTGCACACTTAGGTAACACTTAGGTAACACTTAGGTAACACTTAGGGCACACTTAGGTAACACTTAGGTAACACTTAGGGCACACTTAGGTAACACTTAGGGCACACTTAGGTAACACTTAGGTAACACTTAGGGCACACTTGGGTAACACTTAGGGCACACTTAGGGCACACTTAGGTAACACTTAGGTAACACTTAGGTAACACTTAGGTAACACTTAGGGCACACTTCGGTAACACTTGGGTAACACTTAGGTAACACTTAGGTAACACTTAGGTAACACTTAGGGTACACTTAGGTAACACTTAGGGCACACTTAGGTAACACTTAGGGCACACTTAGGTAAAACTTACGGCACACTTAGGTAACACTTAGGGCACACTTAGGTAACACTTAGGGCACACTTAGGTAACACTTAGGGCACACTTAGGTAACACTTAGGGCACACTTCGGTAACACTTGGGTAACACTTAGGTAACACTTAGGTAACACTTAGGTAACACTTAGGGTACACTTAGGTAACACTTAGGGCACACTTAGGTAACACTTAGGGCACACTTAGGTAACACTTAGGGCACACTTAAGTAACACTTTGGGCACACTTAGGTAACACTTAGGGCACACTTAGGTAACACTTAGGGCACACTTAGGTAACACTTTGGGCACACTTAGGTAACACTTAGGTAACACTTAGGGCACACTTAGGTAACACTTAGGTAACACTTAGGGCACACTTAGGTAACACTTAGGGCACACTTAGGTAACACTTAGGGCACACTTAGGTAAAACTTACGGCACACTTAGGTAACACTTAGGGCACACTTAGGTAACACTTAGGGCACACTTAGGTAACACTTAGGGCACACTTAGGTAACACTTAGGGCACACTTCGGTAACACTTGGGTAACACTTAGGTAACACTTAGGTAACACTTAGGTAACACTTAGGGCACACTTAGGTAACACTTAGGGCACACTTAGGTAACACTTAGGGCACACTTCGGTAACACTTGGGTAACACTTAGGGCACACTTAGGTAACACTTAGGGCACACTTAGGTAACACTTAGGGCACAATTCGGTAACACTTAGGGCACACTTAGGTAACACTTAGGTAACACTTAGGTAACACTTAGGTAACACTTAGGTAACACTTAGGTAACACTTAGGGCACACTTAGGTAACACTTAGGGCACACTTAGGTAACACTTAGGGCACACTTAGGTAACACTTAGGGCACACTTAGGTAACACTTAGGGCACACTTAGGTAACACTTAGGGCACACTTAGGTAACACTTAGGGCACACTTAGGTAACACCTATGGCACACTTAGGTAACACTTAGGTAACACTTAGGGCACACTTAGGTAACACTTAGGGCACACTTAGGTAACACTTAGGGCACACTTAGGTAACACTTAGGGCACACTTAGGTAACACTTAGGGCACACTTAGGTAACACTTAGGTCACATTTAGGTAACACTTAGGGCACACTTAGGTAACACTTAGGGCACACTTAGGTAACACTTAGGGCACACTTAGGTAAAACTTACGGCACACTTAGGTAACACTTAGGGCACACTTAGGTAACACTTAGGGCACACTTAGGTAACACTTAGGTAACACTTAGGTAACACTTAGGTAACACTTAGGTAACACTTAGGGCACACTTAGGTAACACTTAGGTAACACTTAGGTAACACTTAGGTAACACTTAGGTAACACTTAGGTAACACTTAGGTAACACTTAGGTAACACTTAGGGCACACTTCGGTAACACTTGGGTAACACTTAGGTAACACTTAGGTAACACTTAGGTAACACTTAGGGTACACTTAGGTAACACTTAGGGCACACTTAGGTAACACTTAGGGCACACTTAGGTAACACTTAGGGCACACTTAGGTAACACTTAGGGCACACTTAGGTAACACTTAGGGCACACTTAGGTAACACTTAGGTAACACTTAGTGCACACTTAGGTAACACTTAGGGCACACTTAGGTAACACTTAGGGCACACTTAGGTAACACTTAGGGCACACTTAGGTAACACTTAGGTAACACTTAGGGCACACTTAGGTAACACTTAGGGCACACTTAGGGCACACTTAGGTAACACTTAGGGCACACTTAGGTAACACTTAGGGCACACTTAGGTAACACTTTGGGCACACTTAGGTAACACTTAGGTAACACTTAGGGCACACTTAGGTAACACTTAGGTAACACTTAGGTAACACTTAGGTAACACTTAGGTAACACTTAGGGCACACTTAGGTAACACTTAGGGCACACTTAGGTAACACTTAGGGCACACTCAGGTAACACTTAGGGCACACTTCGGTAACACTTGGGTAACACTTAGGTAACACTTAGGGCACACTTAGGTAACACTTAGGGCACACTTAGGTAACACTTAGGGCACACATAGGTAACACTTAGGTAACACTTAGTGCACACTTAGGTAACACTTAGGGCACACTTAGGTAACACTTAGGGCACACTTAGGTAACACTTAGGGCACACTTAGGTAACACTTAGGTAACACTTAGGGCACACTTAGGGCACACTTAGGTAACACTTAGGTAACACTTAGGTCACATTTAGGTAACACTTAGGGCACACTTAGGTAACACTTAGGGCACACTTAGGTAACACTTAGGTAACACTTAGGGCACACTTAGGTAACACTTAGGGCACACTTAGGGCACACTTAGGTAACACTTAGGGCACACTTAGGTAACACTTAGGGCACACTTAGGTAACACTTTGGGCACACTTAGGTAACACTTAGGTAACACTTAGGGCACACTTAGGTAACACTTAGGTAACACTTAGGTAACACTTAGGTAAAACTTAGGTAACACTTAGGGCACACTTAGGTAACACTTAGGTAACACTTGGGTAACACTTAGGTAACACTTAGGGCACACTTAGGTAACACTTAGGTAACACTTAGGTAACACTTAGGTAACACTTAGGTAACACTTAGGTAACACTTAGGTAACACTTAGGTAACACTTAGGTAACACTTAGGTAACACTTAGGTAACACTTAGGGCACACTTAGGTAACACTTAGGTAACACTTAGGTAACACTTAGGTAACACTTAGGTAACACTTAGGTAACACTTAGGGCACACTTAGGTAACACTTAGGGCACACTTAGGTAACACTTAGGGCACACTTAGGTAACACTTAGGGCACACTTAGGTAACACTTAGGTCACATTTAGGTAACACTTAGGTCACATTTAGGTAACACTTAGGGCACACTTAGGTAACACTTAGGGCACACTTAGGTAACACTTAGGGCACACTTAGGTAACACTTACGGCACACTTAGGTAACACTTAGGGCACACTTAGGTAACACTTAGGGCACACTTAGGTAACACTTAGGGCACACTTAGGTAACACTTAGGGCACACTTAGGTAACACTTAGGTCACATTTAGGTAACACTTAGGGCACACTTAGGTAATACTTAGGGCACACTTAGGTAACACTTAGGGCACACTTAGGTAACACTTACGGCACACTTAGGTAACACTTAGGGCACACTTAGGTAACACTTAGGGCACACTTAGGTAACACTTAGGGCACACTTAGGTAACACTTAGGGCACACTTAGGTAACACTTAGGTAACACTTAGGGCACACTTAGGTAACACTTAGGGCACACTTAGGGCACACTTAGGTAACACTTAGGTAACACTTAGGCCACACTTAGGTAACACTTAGGGCACACTTAGGGCACACTTAGGTAACACTTAGGGCACACTTAGGTAACACTTAGGGCACACTTAGGTAACACTTAGGGCACACTTAGGTAACACTTAGGTAACACTTAGGGCACACTTAGGTAACACTTAGGTAACACTTAGGTAACACTTAGGTAAAACTTAGGTAACACTTAGGGCACACTTAGGTAACACTTAGGTAACACTTAGGTAACACTTAGTTAACACTTAGGTAACACTTAGGTAACACTTAGGTAACACTTAGGTAACACTTAGGGCACACTTCGGTAACACTTAGGTAACACTTAGGGTACACTTAGGTAACACTTAGGGCACACTTGGGTAACACTTAGGGCACACTTAGGTAACACTTAGGGCACACTTAGGTAACACTTAGGGCACACTTAGGTAACACTTAGGGCACACTTAGGTAACACTTAGGTAACACTTAGGGCACACTTAGGTAACACTTAGGGCACACTTAGGTAACACTTAGGGCACACTTAGGTAACACTTAGGTCACATTTAGGTAACACTTAGGGCACACTTAGGTAACACTTACGGCACACTTAGGTAACACTTAGGGCACACTTAGGTAACACTTAGGGCACACTTAGGTAACACTTAGGGCACACTTAGGTAACACTTAGGGCACACTTAGGTAACACTTAGGTCACATTTAGGTAACACTTAGGGCACACTTAGGTAATACTTAGGGCACACTTAGGTAACACTTAGGGCACACTTAGGTAACACTTACGGCACACTTAGGTAACACTTAGGGCACACTTAGGTAACACTTAGGGCACACTTAGGTAACACTTAGGGCACACTTAGGTAACACTTAGGGCACACTTAGGTAACACTTAGGTAACACTTAGGGCACACTTAGGTAACACTTAGGGCACACTTAGGGCACACTTAGGTAACACTTAGGTAACACTTAGGCCACACTTAGGTAACACTTAGGGCACACTTAGGGCACACTTAGGTAACACTTAGGGCACACTTAGGTAACACTTAGGGCACACTTAGGTAACACTTTGGGCACACTTAGGTAACACTTAGGTAACACTTAGGGCACACTTAGGTAACACTTAGGTAACACTTAGGTAACACTTAGGTAAAACTTAGGTAACACTTAGGGCACACTTAGGTAACACTTAGGTAACACTTAGGTAACACTTAGTTAACACTTAGGTAACACTTAGGTAACACTTAGGTAACACTTAGGTAACACTTAGGGCACACTTCGGTAACACTTAGGTAACACTTAGGGTACACTTAGGTAACACTTAGGGCACACTTGGGTAACACTTAGGGCACACTTAGGTAACACTTAGGGCACACTTAGGTAACACTTAGGGCACACTTAGGTAACACTTAGGGCACACTTCGGTAACACTTGGGTAACACTTAGGTAACACTTAGGTAACACTTAGGTAACACTTAGGGCACACTTAGGTAACACTTAGGGCACACTTAGGTAACACTTAGGGCACACTTCGGTAACACTTGGGTAACACTTAGGGCACACTTAGGTAACACTTAGGGCACACTTAGGTAACACTTAGGGCACAATTAGGTAACACTTAGGGCACACTTAGGTAACACTTAGGTAACACTTAGGTAACACTTAGGTAACACTTAGGTAACACTTAGGTAACACTTAGGGCACACTTAGGTAACACTTAGGGCACACTTAGGTAACACTTAGGGCACACTTAGGTAACACTTAGGGCACACTTAGGTAACACTTAGGGCACACTTAGGTAACACTTAGGGCACACTTAGGTAACACTTAGGGCACACTTAGGTAACACCTATGGCACACTTAGGTAACACTTAGGTAACACTTAGGGCACACTTAGGTAACACTTAGGGCACACTTAGGTAACACTTAGGGCACACTTAGGTAACACTTAGGGCACACTTAGGTAACACTTAGGGCACACTTAGGTAACACTTAGGTCACATTTAGGTAACACTTAGGGCACACTTAGGTAACACTTAGGGCACACTTAGGTAACACTTAGGGCACACTTAGGTAAAACTTACGGCACACTTAGGTAACACTTAGGGCACACTTAGGTAACACTTAGGGCACACTTAGGTAACACTTAGGTAACACTTAGGTAACACTTAGGTAACACTTAGGTAACACTTAGGGCACACTTAGGTAACACTTAGGTAACACTTAGGTAACACTTAGGTAACACTTAGGTAACACTTAGGTAACACTTAGGTAACACTTAGGTAACACTTAGGGCACACTTCGGTAACACTTGGGTAACACTTAGGTAACACTTAGGTAACACTTAGGTAACACTTAGGGTACACTTAGGTAACACTTAGGGCACACTTAGGTAACACTTAGGGCACACTTAGGTAACACTTAGGGCACACTTAGGTAACACTTAGGGCACACTTAGGTAACACTTAGGGCACACTTAGGTAACACTTAGGTAACACTTAGTGCACACTTAGGTAACACTTAGGGCACACTTAGGTAACACTTAGGGCACACTTAGGTAACACTTAGGGCACACTTAGGTAACACTTAGGTAACACTTAGGGCACACTTAGGTAACACTTAGGGCACACTTAGGGCACACTTAGGTAACACTTAGGGCACACTTAGGTAACACTTAGGGCACACTTAGGTAACACTTTGGGCACACTTAGGTAACACTTAGGTAACACTTAGGGCACACTTAGGTAACACTTAGGTAACACTTAGGTAACACTTAGGTAAAACTTAGGTAACACTTAGGGCACACTTAGGTAACACTTAGGGCACACTTAGGTAACACTTAGGGCACACTCAGGTAACACTTAGGGCACACTTCGGTAACACTTGGGTAACACTTAGGTAACACTTAGGGCACACTTAGGTAACACTTAGGGCACACTTAGGTAACACTTAGGGCACACATAGGTAACACTTAGGTAACACTTAGTGCACACTTAGGTAACACTTAGGGCACACTTAGGTAACACTTAGGGCACACTTAGGTAACACTTAGGGCACACTTAGGTAACACTTAGGTAACACTTAGGGCACACTTAGGGCACACTTAGGTAACACTTAGGTAACACTTAGGTCACATTTAGGTAACACTTAGGGCACACTTAGGTAACACTTAGGGCACACTTAGGTAACACTTAGGTAACACTTAGGGCACACTTAGGTAACACTTAGGGCACACTTAGGGCACACTTAGGTAACACTTAGGGCACACTTAGGTAACACTTAGGGCACACTTAGGTAACACTTTGGGCACACTTAGGTAACACTTAGGTAACACTTAGGGCACACTTAGGTAACACTTAGGTAACACTTAGGTAACACTTAGGTAACACTTAGGTAACACTTAGGGCACACTTAGGTAACACTTAGGTAACACTTGGGTAACACTTAGGTAACACTTAGGGCACACTTAGGTAACACTTAGGTAACACTTAGGTAACACTTAGGTAACACTTAGGTAACACTTAGGTAACACTTAGGTAACACTTAGGTAACACTTAGGTAACACTTAGGTAACACTTAGGTAACACTTAGGGCACACTTAGGTAACACTTAGGTAACACTTAGGTAACACTTAGGTAACACTTAGGTAACACTTAGGTAACACTTAGGGCACACTTAGGTAACACTTAGGGCACACTTAGGTAACACTTAGGGCACACTTAGGTAACACTTAGGGCACACTTAGGTAACACTTAGGTCACATTTAGGTAACACTTAGGTCACATTTAGGTAACACTTAGGGCACACTTAGGTAACACTTAGGGCACACTTAGGTAACACTTAGGGCACACTTAGGTAACACTTACGGCACACTTAGGTAACACTTAGGGCACACTTAGGTAACACTTAGGGCACACTTAGGTAACACTTAGGGCACACTTAGGTAACACTTAGGGCACACTTAGGTAACACTTAGGTCACATTTAGGTAACACTTAGGGCACACTTAGGTAATACTTAGGGCACACTTAGGTAACACTTAGGGCACACTTAGGTAACACTTACGGCACACTTAGGTAACACTTAGGGCACACTTAGGTAACACTTAGGGCACACTTAGGTAACACTTAGGGCACACTTAGGTAACACTTAGGGCACACTTAGGTAACACTTAGGTAACACTTAGGGCACACTTAGGTAACACTTAGGGCACACTTAGGGCACACTTAGGTAACACTTAGGTAACACTTAGGCCACACTTAGGTAACACTTAGGGCACACTTAGGGCACACTTAGGTAACACTTAGGGCACACTTAGGTAACACTTAGGGCACACTTAGGTAACACTTTGGGCACACTTAGGTAACACTTAGGTAACACTTAGGGCACACTTAGGTAACACTTAGGTAACACTTAGGTAACACTTAGGTAAAACTTAGGTAACACTTAGGGCACACTTAGGTAACACTTAGGTAACACTTAGGTAACACTTAGTTAACACTTAGGTAACACTTAGGTAACACTTAGGTAACACTTAGGTAACACTTAGGGCACACTTCGGTAACACTTAGGTAACACTTAGGGTACACTTAGGTAACACTTAGGGCACACTTGGGTAACACTTAGGGCACACTTAGGTAACACTTAGGGCACACTTAGGTAACACTTAGGGCACACTTAGGTAACACTTAGGGCACACTTAGGTAACACTTAGGTAACACTTAGGGCACACTTAGGTAACACTTAGGGCACACTTAGGTAACACTTAGGGCACACTTAGGTAACACTTAGGTCACATTTAGGTAACACTTAGGGCACACTTAGGTAACACTTACGGCACACTTAGGTAACACTTAGGGCACACTTAGGTAACACTTAGGGCACACTTAGGTAACACTTAGGGCACACTTAGGTAACACTTAGGGCACACTTAGGTAACACTTAGGTCACATTTAGGTAACACTTAGGGCACACTTAGGTAATACTTAGGGCACACTTAGGTAACACTTAGGGCACACTTAGGTAACACTTACGGCACACTTAGGTAACACTTAGGGCACACTTAGGTAACACTTAGGGCACACTTAGGTAACACTTAGGGCACACTTAGGTAACACTTAGGGCACACTTAGGTAACACTTAGGTAACACTTAGGGCACACTTAGGTAACACTTAGGGCACACTTAGGGCACACTTAGGTAACACTTAGGTAACACTTAGGCCACACTTAGGTAACACTTAGGGCACACTTAGGGCACACTTAGGTAACACTTAGGGCACACTTAGGTAACACTTAGGGCACACTTAGGTAACACTTTGGGCACACTTAGGTAACACTTAGGTAACACTTAGGGCACACTTAGGTAACACTTAGGTAACACTTAGGTAACACTTAGGTAAAACTTAGGTAACACTTAGGGCACACTTAGGTAACACTTAGGTAACACTTAGGTAACACTTAGTTAACACTTAGGTAACACTTAGGTAACACTTAGGTAACACTTAGGTAACACTTAGGGCACACTTCGGTAACACTTAGGTAACACTTAGGGTACACTTAGGTAACACTTAGGGCACACTTGGGTAACACTTAGGGCACACTTAGGTAACACTTAGGGCACACTTAGGTAACACTTAGGGCACACTTAGGTAACACTTAGGGCACACTTAGGTAACACTTAGGTAACACTTAGGGCACACTTAGGTAACACTTAGGGCACACTTAGGTAACACTTAGGTAACACTTAGGGCACACTTAGGTAACACTTAGGGCACACTTAGGGCACACTTAGGTAACACTTAGGGCACACTTAGGTAACACTTTGGGCACACTTAGGGCACACTTAGGTAACACTTAGGGGACACTTAGGTAACACTTAGGGCACACTTAGGTAACACTTAGAGCACACTTAGGTAACACTTAGGGCACACTTAGGTAACACTTAGGGCACACTTAGGGCACACTTAGGTAACACTTAGGTAACACTTAGGCCACACTTAGGTAACACTTAGGGCACACTTAGGGCACACTTAGGTAACACTTAGGGCACACTTAGGTAACACTTAGGGCACACTTAGGTAACACTTTGGGCACACTTAGGTAACACTTAGGTAACACTTAGGGCACACTTAGGTAACACTTAGGTAACACTTAGGTAACACTTAGGTAAAACTTAGGTAACACTTAGGGCACACTTAGGTAACACTTAGGTAACACTTAGGTAACACTTAGTTAACACTTAGGTAACACTTAGGTAACACTTAGGTAACACTTAGGTAACACTTAGGGCACACTTCGGTAACACTTAGGTAACACTTAGGGTACACTTAGGTAACACTTAGGGCACACTTGGGTAACACTTAGGGCACACTTAGGTAACACTTAGGGCACACTTAGGTAACACTTAGGGCACACTTAGGTAACACTTAGGGCACACTTAGGTAACACTTAGGTAACACTTAGGGCACACTTAGGTAACACTTAGGGCACACTTAGGTAACACTTAGGTAACACTTAGGGCACACTTAGGTAACACTTAGGGCACACTTAGGGCACACTTAGGTAACACTTAGGGCACACTTAGGTAACACTTTGGGCACACTTAGGGCACACTTAGGTAACACTTAGGGGACACTTAGGTAACACTTAGGGCACACTTAGGTAACACTTAGAGCACACTTAGGTAACACTTAGGGCACACTTAGGTAACACTTAGGGCACACTTAGGTAACACTTAGGGCACACTTAGGTAACACTTTGGGCACACTTAGGTAACACTTAGGTAACACTTAGGGCAAACTTAGGTAACACTTTGGGCACACTTAGGGCACACTTAGGTAACACTTAGGGGACACTTAGGTAACACTTAGGGCACACTTAGGTAACACTTAGAGCACACTTAGGTAACACTTACGGCACACTTAGGTAACACTTAGGGCACACTTAGGTAACACTTAGGGCACACTTAGGTAACACTTAGGGCACACTTAGGTAACACTTAGGGCACACTTAGGTAACACTTAGGTCACATTTAGGTAACACTTAGGGCACACTTAGGTAATACTTAGGGCACACTTAGGTAACACTTAGGGCACACTTAGGTAACACTTACGGCACACTTAGGTAACACTTAGGGCACACTTAGGTAACACTTAGGGCACACTTAGGTAACACTTAGGGCACACTTAGGTAACACTTAGGGCACACTTAGGTAACACTTAGGTAACACTTAGGTAACACTTAGGTAACACTTAGGTAACACTTAGGTAACACTTAGGGCACACTTAGGTAACACTTAGGGCACACTTAGGTAACACTTAGGGCACACTTAGGTAACACTTAGGGCACACTTAGGTAACACTTAGGTCACATTTAGGTAACACTTAGGTCACATTTAGGTAACACTTAGGGCACACTTAGGTAACACTTAGGGCACACTTAGGTAACACTTAGGGCACACTTAGGTAACACTTACGGCACACTTAGGTAACACTTAGGGCACACTTAGGTAACACTTAGGGCACACTTAGGTAACACTTAGGGCACACTTAGGTAACACTTAGGGCACACTTAGGTAACACTTAGGTCACATTTAGGTAACACTTAGGGCACACTTAGGTAACACTTACGGCACACTTAGGTAACACTTAGGGCACACTTAGGTAACACTTAGGGCACACTTAGGTAACACTTAGGGCACACTTAGGTAACACTTAGGGCACACTTAGGTAACACTTAGGTCACATTTAGGTAACACTTAGGGCACACTTAGGTAATACTTAGGGCACACTTAGGTAACACTTAGGGCACACTTAGGTAACACTTACGGCACACTTAGGTAACACTTAGGGCACACTTAGGTAACACTTAGGGCACACTTAGGTAACACTTAGGGCACACTTAGGTAACACTTAGGGCACACTTAGGTAACACTTAGGTAACACTTAGGGCACACTTAGGTAACACTTAGGGCACACTTAGGGCACACTTAGGTAACACTTAGGTAACACTTAGGCCACACTTAGGTAACACTTAGGGCACACTTAGGGCACACTTAGGTAACACTTAGGGCACACTTAGGTAACACTTAGGGCACACTTAGGTAACACTTAGGTAACACTTAGGTAACACTTAGGTAAAACTTAGGTAACACTTAGGGCACACTTAGGTAACACTTAGGTAACACTTAGGTAACACTTAGTTAACACTTAGGTAACACTTAGGTAACACTTAGGTAACACTTAGGTAACACTTAGGGCACACTTCGGTAACACTTAGGTAACACTTAGGGTACACTTAGGTAACACTTAGGGCACACTTGGGTAACACTTAGGGCACACTTAGGTAACACTTAGGGCACACTTAGGTAACACTTAGGGCACACTTAGGTAACACTTAGGGCACACTTAGGTAACACTTAGGTAACACTTAGGGCACACTTAGGTAACACTTAGGGCACACTTAGGTAACACTTAGGTAACACTTAGGGCACACTTAGGTAACACTTAGGGCACACTTAGGGCACACTTAGGTAACACTTAGGGCACACTTAGGTAACACTTTGGGCACACTTAGGGCACACTTAGGTAACACTTAGGGGACACTTAGGTAACACTTAGGGCACACTTAGGTAACACTTAGAGCACACTTAGGTAACACTTAGGGCACACTTAGGTAACACTTAGGGCACACTTAGGTAACACTTAGGGCACACTTAGGTAACACTTTGGGCACACTTAGGTAACACTTAGGTAACACTTAGGGCAAACTTAGGTAACACTTTGGGCACACTTAGGGCACACTTAGGTAACACTTAGGGGACACTTAGGTAACACTTAGGGCACACTTAGGTAACACTTAGAGCACACTTAGGTAACACTTAGGGCACACTTAGGTAACACTTAGGGCACACTTAGGTAACACTTAGGGCACACTTAGGTAACACTTTGGGCACACTTAGGTAACACTTAGGTAACACTTAGGGCAAACTTAGGTAACACTTAGGGCACACTTAGGTAACACTTAGGGCACAATTAGGTAACACTTAGGTCACATTTAGGTAACACTTAGGGCACACTTAGGTAACACTTAGGTCACATTTAGGTAACACTTAGGTAACACTTAGGTAACACTTAGGTAACACTTAGGTAACACTTAGGTAACACTTGGGTAACACTTAGGGCACACTTCGGTAACACTTGGGTAACACTTAGGTAACACTTAGGTAACACTTAGGTAACACTTAGGGTACACTTAGGTAACACTTAGGGCACACTTAGGTAACACTTAGGGCACACTTAGGTAACACTTAGGGCACACTTAGGTAACACTTAGGGCACACTTAGGTAACACTTAGGGCACACTTAGGTAACACTTAGGTAACACTTAGTGCACACTTAGGTAACACTTAGGTAACACTTAGGTAACACTTAGGGCACACTTAGGTAACACTTAGGTAACACTTAGGGCACACTTAGGTAACACTTAGGGCACACTTAGGTAACACTTAGGTAACACTTAGGGCACACTTGGGTAACACTTAGGGCACACTTAGGGCACACTTAGGTAACACTTAGGTAACACTTAGGTAACACTTAGGTAACACTTAGGGCACACTTCGGTAACACTTGGGTAACACTTAGGTAACACTTAGGTAACACTTAGGTAACACTTAGGGTACACTTAGGTAACACTTAGGGCACACTTAGGTAACACTTAGGGCACACTTAGGTAAAACTTACGGCACACTTAGGGCACACTTAGGTAACACTTAGGTAACACTTAGGGCACAGTTAGGTAACACTTAGGGCACACTTAGGTAACACTTAGGGCACACTTAGGTAAAACTTACGGCACACTTAGGTAACACTTAGGGCACACTTAGGTAACACTTAGGGCACACTTAGGTAACACTTAGGGCACACTTCGGTAACACTTGGGTAACACTTAGGTAACACTTAGGTAACACTTAGGTAACACTTAGGGCACACTTAGGTAACACTTAGGGCACACTTAGGTAACACTTAGGGCACACTTCGGTAACACTTGGGTAACACTTAGGGCACACTTAGGTAACACTTAGGGCACACTTAGGTAACACTTAGGGCACAATTAGGTAACACTTAGGGCACACTTAGGTAACACTTAGGTAACACTTAGGTAACACTTAGGTAACACTTAGGTAACACTTAGGGCACACTTAGGTAACACTTAGGGCACACTTAGGTAACACTTAGGGCACACTTAGGTAACACTTAGGGCACACTTAGGTAACACTTAGGGCACACTTAGGTAACACTTAGGGCACACTTAGGTAACACTTAGGGCACACTTAGGTAACACTTAGGTAACACTTGGGTAACACTTAGGGCACACTTAGGTAACACTTAGGGCACACTTAGGTAACACTTAGGGCACACTTAGGTAACACTTAGGGCACACTTAGGTAACACTTAGGTAACACTTAGTGCACACTTAGGTAACACTTAGGTAACACTTAGGTAACACTTAGGGCACACTTAGGTAACACTTAGGTAACACTTAGGGCACACTTAGGTAACACTTAGGGCACACTTAGGTAACACTTAGGTAACACTTAGGGCACACTTGGGTAACACTTAGGGCACACTTAGGGCACACTTAGGTAACACTTAGGTAACACTTAGGTAACACTTAGGTAACACTTAGGGCACACTTCGGTAACACTTGGGTAACACTTAGGTAACACTTAGGTAACACTTAGGTAACACTTAGGGTACACTTAGGTAACACTTAGGGCACACTTAGGTAACACTTAGGGCACACTTAGGTAAAACTTACGGCACACTTAGGGCACACTTAGGTAACACTTAGGTAACACTTAGGGCACAGTTAGGTAACACTTAGGGCACACTTAGGTAACACTTAGGGCACACTTAGGTAAAACTTACGGCACACTTAGGTAACACTTAGGGCACACTTAGGTAACACTTAGGGCACACTTAGGTAACACTTAGGGCACACTTCGGTAACACTTGGGTAACACTTAGGTAACACTTAGGTAACACTTAGGTAACACTTAGGGCACACTTAGGTAACACTTAGGGCACACTTAGGTAACACTTAGGGCACACTTCGGTAACACTTGGGTAACACTTAGGGCACACTTAGGTAACACTTAGGGCACACTTAGGTAACACTTAGGGCACAATTAGGTAACACTTAGGGCACACTTAGGTAACACTTAGGTAACACTTAGGTAACACTTAGGTAACACTTAGGTAACACTTAGGGCACACTTAGGTAACACTTAGGGCACACTTAGGTAACACTTAGGGCACACTTAGGTAACACTTAGGGCACACTTAGGTAACACTTAGGGCACACTTAGGTAACACTTAGGGCACACTTAGGTAACACTTAGGGCACACTTAGGTAACACCTATGGCACACTTAGGTAACACTTAGGTAACACTTAGGGCACACTTAGGTAACACTTAGGGCACACTTAGGTAACACTTAGGGCACACTTAGGTAACACTTAGGGCACACTTAGGTAACACTTAGGGCACACTTAGGTAACACTTAGGTCACATTTAGGTCACACTTAGGGCACACTTAGGTAACACTTAGGGCACACTTAGGTAACACTTAGGGCACACTTAGGTAAAACTTACGGCACACTTAGGTAACACTTAGGGCACACTTAGGTAACACTTAGGGCACACTTAGGTAACACTTAGGTAACACTTAGGTAACACTTAGGTAACACTTAGGTAACACTTAGGGCACACTTAGGTAACACTTAGGTAACACTTAGGTAACACTTAGGTAACACTTAGGTAACACTTAGGTAACACTTAGGTAACACTTAGGTAACACTTAGGTAACACTTAGGGCACACTTCGGTAACACTTGGGTAACACTTAGGTAACACTTAGGTAACACTTAGGTAACACTTAGGGTACACTTAGGTAACACTTAGGGCACACTTAGGTAACACTTAGGTAACACTTAGGGCACACTTAGGTAACACTTAGGGCACACTTAGGTAACACTTAGGGCACACTTAGGTAACACTTAGGTAACACTTAGGTAACACTTAGTGCACACTTAGGTAACACTTAGGGCACACTTAGGTAACACTTAGGGCACACTTAGGTAACACTTAGGGCACACTTAGGTAACACTTAGGTAACACTTAGGGCACACTTAGGTAACACTTAGGGCACACTTAGGGCACACTTAGGGCACACTTAGGTAACACTTAGGGCACACTTAGGTAACACTTAGGGCACACTTAGGTAACACTTTGGGCACACTTAGGTAACACTTAGGTAACACTTAGGGCACACTTAGGTAACACTTAGGTAACACTTAGGTAACACTTAGGTAAAACTTAGGTAACACTTAGGGCACACTTAGGTAACACCTAGGGCACACTTAGGTAACACTTAGGGCACACTCAGGTAACACTTAGGGCACACTTCGGTAACACTTGGGTAACACTTAGGTAACACTTAGGGCACACTTAGGTAACACTTAGGGCACACTTAGGTAACACTTAGGGCACACTTAGGGCACACTTAGGTAACACTTAGGGCACACTTAGGTAACACTTAGGGCACACTTAGGTAACACTTTGGGCACACTTAGGTAACACTTAGGTAACACTTAGGGCACACTTAGGTAACACTTAGGTAACACTTAGGTAACACTTAGGTAAAACTTAGGTAACACTTAGGGCACACTTAGGTAACACCTAGGGCACACTTAGGTAACACTTAGGGCACACTCAGGTAACACTTAGGGCACACTTCGGTAACACTTGGGTAACACTTAGGTAACACTTAGGGCACACTTAGGTAACACTTAGGGCACACTTAGGTAACACTTAGGGCACACTTAGGTAACACTTAGGTAACACTTAGTGCACACTTAGGTAACACTTAGGGCACACTTAGGTAACACTTAGGGCACACTTAGGTAACACTTTGGGCACACTTAGGTAACACTTAGGTAACACTTAGGGCACACTTAGGTAACACTTGGGTAACACTTAGGTAACACTTAGGGCACACTTAGGTAACACTTAGAGCACACTTAGGTAACACTTAGGGCACACTTAGGTAACACTTAGGTAACACTTAGGTAACACTTAGGGCACACTTAGGTAACACTTAGGTAACACTTAGGTAACACTTAGGTAACACTTAGGTAACACTTAGGTAACACTTAGGGCACACTTAGGTAACACTTAGGGCACACTTAGGTAACACTTAGGGCACACTTAGGTAACACTTAGGGCACACTTAGGTAACACTTAGGTCACATTTAGGTAACACTTAGGTCACATTTAGGTAACACTTAGGGCACACTTAGGTAACACTTAGGGCACACTTAGGTAACACTTAGGGCACACTTAGGTAACACTTACGGCACACTTAGGTAACACTTAGGGCACACTTAGGTAACACTTAGGGCACACTTAGGTAACACTTAGGGCACACTTAGGTAACACTTAGGGCACACTTAGGTAACACTTAGGTCACATTTAGGTAACACTTAGGGCACACTTAGGTAATACTTAGGGCACACTTAGGTAACACTTAGGGCACACTTAGGTAACACTTAGGGCACACTTAGGTAACACTTAGGTAACACTTAGGGCACACTTAGGTAACACTTAGGGCACACTTAGGGCACACTTAGGTAACACTTAGGTAACACTTAGGCCACACTTAGGTAACACTTAGGGCACACTTAGGGCACACTTAGGTAACACTTAGGGCACACTTAGGTAACACTTAGGGCACACTTAGGTAACACTTTGGGCACACTTAGGTAACACTTAGGTAACACTTAGGGCACACTTAGGTAACACTTAGGTAACACTTAGGTAACACTTAGGTAAAACTTAGGTAACACTTAGGGCACACTTAGGTAACACTTAGGTAACACTTAGGTAACACTTAGTTAACACTTAGGTAACACTTAGGTAACACTTAGGTAACACTTAGGTAACACTTAGGGCACACTTCGGTAACACTTAGGTAACACTTAGGGTACACTTAGGTAACACTTAGGGCACACTTGGGTAACACTTAGGGCACACTTAGGTAACACTTAGGGCACACTTAGGTAACACTTAGGGCACACTTAGGTAACACTTAGGGCACACTTAGGTAACACTTAGGTAACACTTAGGGCACACTTAGGTAACACTTAGGGCACACTTAGGTAACACTTAGGTAACACTTAGGGCACACTTAGGTAACACTTAGGGCACACTTAGGGCACACTTAGGTAACACTTAGGGCACACTTAGGTAACACTTTGGGCACACTTAGGGCACACTTAGGTAACACTTAGGGGACACTTAGGTAACACTTAGGGCACACTTAGGTAACACTTAGAGCACACTTAGGTAACACTTAGGGCACACTTAGGTAACACTTAGGGCACACTTAGGTAACACTTAGGGCACACTTAGGTAACACTTTGGGCACACTTAGGTAACACTTAGGTAACACTTAGGGCAAACTTAGGTAACACTTTGGGCACACTTAGGGCACACTTAGGTAACACTTAGGGGACACTTAGGTAACACTTAGGGCACACTTAGGTAACACTTAGGGCACACTTAGGTAACACTTAGGGCACACTTAGGTAACACTTAGGGCACACTTAGGTAACACTTAGGGCACACTTAGGTAACACTTTGGGCACACTTAGGTAACACTTAGGTAACACTTAGGGCAAACTTAGGTAACACTTAGGGCACACTTAGGTAACACTTAGGGCACAATTAGGTAACACTTAGGTCACATTTAGGTAACACTTAGGGCACACTTAGGTAACACTTAGGTAACACTTAGGTAACACTTAGGTAACACTTAGGTAACACTTAGGTAACACTTAGGTAACACTTAGGTAACACTTGGGTAACACTTAGGGCACACTTCGGTAACACTTGGGTAACACTTAGGTAACACTTAGGTAACACTTAGGTAACACTTAGGGTACACTTAGGTAACACTTAGGGCACACTTAGGTAACACTTAGGGCACACTTAGGTAACACTTAGGGCACACTTAGGTAACACTTAGGGCACACTTAGGTAACACTTAGGGCACACTTAGGTAACACTTAGGTAACACTTAGTGCACACTTAGGTAACACTTAGGTAACACTTAGGGCACACTTAGGTAACACTTAGGGCACACTTAGGTAACACTTAGGTAACACTTAGGGCACACTTGGGTAACACTTAGGGCACACTTAGGGCACACTTAGGTAACACTTAGGTAACACTTAGGTAACACTTAGGTAACACTTAGGGCACACTTCGGTAACACTTGGGTAACACTTAGGTAACACTTAGGTAACACTTAGGTAACACTTAGGGTACACTTAGGTAACACTTAGGGCACACTTAGGTAACACTTAGGGCACACTTAGGTAAAACTTACGGCACACTTAGGGCACACTTAGGTAACACTTAGGTAACACTTAGGGCACAGTTAGGTAACACTTAGGGCACACTTAGGTAACACTTAGGGCACACTTAGGTAAAACTTACGGCACACTTAGGTAACACTTAGGGCACACTTAGGTAACACTTAGGGCACACTTAGGTAACACTTAGGGCACACTTCGGTAACACTTGGGTAACACTTAGGTAACACTTAGGTAACACTTAGGTAACACTTAGGGCACACTTAGGTAACACTTAGGGCACACTTAGGTAACACTTAGGGCACACTTCGGTAACACTTGGGTAACACTTAGGGCACACTTAGGTAACACTTAGGGCACACTTAGGTAACACTTAGGGCACAATTAGGTAACACTTAGGGCACACTTAGGTAACACTTAGGTAACACTTAGGTAACACTTAGGTAACACTTAGGTAACACTTAGGGCACACTTAGGTAACACTTAGGGCACACTTAGGTAACACTTAGGGCACACTTAGGTAACACTTAGGGCACACTTAGGTAACACTTAGGGCACACTTAGGTAACACTTAGGGCACACTTAGGTAACACTTAGGGCACACTTAGGTAACACCTATGGCACACTTAGGTAACACTTAGGTAACACTTAGGGCACACTTAGGTAACACTTAGGGCACACTTAGGTAACACTTAGGGCACACTTAGGTAACACTTAGGGCACACTTAGGTAACACTTAGGGCACACTTAGGTAACACTTAGGTCACATTTAGGTAACACTTAGGGCACACTTAGGTAACACTTAGGGCACACTTAGGTAACACTTAGGGCACACTTAGGTAAAACTTACGGCACACTTAGGTAACACTTAGGGCACACTTAGGTAACACTTAGGGCACACTTAGGTAACACTTAGGTAACACTTAGGTAACACTTAGGTAACACTTAGGTAACACTTAGGGCACACTTAGGTAACACTTAGGTAACACTTAGGTAACACTTAGGTAACACTTAGGTAACACTTAGGTAACACTTAGGTAACACTTAGGTAACACTTAGGTAACACTTAGGGCACACTTCGGTAACACTTGGGTAACACTTAGGTAACACTTAGGTAACACTTAGGTAACACTTAGGGTACACTTAGGTAACACTTAGGGCACACTTAGGTAACACTTAGGTAACACTTAGGGCACACTTAGGTAACACTTAGGGCACACTTAGGTAACACTTAGGGCACACTTAGGTAACACTTAGGTAACACTTAGGTAACACTTAGTGCACACTTAGGTAACACTTAGGGCACACTTAGGTAACACTTAGGGCACACTTAGGTAACACTTAGGGCACACTTAGGTAACACTTAGGTAACACTTAGGGCACACTTAGGTAACACTTAGGGCACACTTAGGGCACACTTAGGTAACACTTAGGGCACACTTAGGTAACACTTAGGGCACACTTAGGTAACACTTTGGGCACACTTAGGTAACACTTAGGTAACACTTAGGGCACACTTAGGTAACACTTAGGTAACACTTAGGTAACACTTAGGTAACACTTAGGTAACACTTAGGGCACACTTAGGTAACACCTAGGGCACACTTAGGTAACACTTAGGGCACACTCAGGTAACACTTAGGGCACACTTCGGTAACACTTGGGTAACACTTAGGTAACACTTAGGGCACACTTAGGTAACACTTAGGGCACACTTAGGTAACACTTAGGGCACACTTAGGGCACACTTAGGTAACACTTAGGGCACACTTAGGTAACACTTAGGGCACACTTAGGTAACACTTTGGGCACACTTAGGTAACACTTAGGTAACACTTAGGGCACACTTAGGTAACACTTAGGTAACACTTAGGTAACACTTAGGTAAAACTTAGGTAACACTTAGGGCACACTTAGGTAACACCTAGGGCACACTTAGGTAACACTTAGGGCACACTCAGGTAACACTTAGGGCACACTTCGGTAACACTTGGGTAACACTTAGGTAACACTTAGGGCACACTTAGGTAACACTTAGGGCACACTTAGGTAACACTTAGGGCACACTTAGGTAACACTTAGGTAACACTTAGTGCACACTTAGGTAACACTTAGGGCACACTTAGGTAACACTTAGGGCACACTTAGGTAACACTTTGGGCACACTTAGGTAACACTTAGGTAACACTTAGGGCACACTTAGGTAACACTTGGGTAACACTTAGGTAACACTTAGGGCACACTTAGGTAACACTTAGAGCACACTTAGGTAACACTTAGGGCACACTTAGGTAACACTTAGGTAACACTTAGGTAACACTTAGGGCACACTTAGGTAACACTTAGGTAACACTTAGGTAACACTTAGGTAACACTTAGGTAACACTTAGGTAACACTTAGGGCACACTTAGGTAACACTTAGGGCACACTTAGGTAACACTTAGGGCACACTTAGGTAACACTTAGGGCACACTTAGGTAACACTTAGGTCACATTTAGGTAACACTTAGGTCACATTTAGGTAACACTTAGGGCACACTTAGGTAACACTTAGGGCACACTTAGGTAACACTTAGGGCACACTTAGGTAACACTTACGGCACACTTAGGTAACACTTAGGGCACACTTAGGTAACACTTAGGGCACACTTAGGTAACACTTAGGGCACACTTAGGTAACACTTAGGGCACACTTAGGTAACACTTAGGTCACATTTAGGTAACACTTAGGGCACACTTAGGTAATACTTAGGGCACACTTAGGTAACACTTAGGGCACACTTAGGTAACACTTACGGCACACTTAGGTAACACTTAGGGCACACTTAGGTAACACTTAGGGCACACTTAGGTAACACTTAGGGCACACTTAGGTAACACTTAGGGCACACTTAGGTAACACTTAGGTAACACTTAGGGCACACTTAGGTAACACTTAGGGCACACTTAGGGCACACTTAGGTAACACTTAGGTAACACTTAGGCCACACTTAGGTAACACTTAGGGCACACTTAGGGCACACTTAGGTAACACTTAGGGCACACTTAGGTAACACTTAGGGCACACTTAGGTAACACTTTGGGCACACTTAGGTAACACTTAGGTAACACTTAGGGCACACTTAGGTAACACTTAGGTAACACTTAGGTAACACTTAGGTAAAACTTAGGTAACACTTAGGGCACACTTAGGTAACACTTAGGTAACACTTAGGTAACACTTAGTTAACACTTAGGTAACACTTAGGTAACACTTAGGTAACACTTAGGTAACACTTAGGGCACACTTCGGTAACACTTAGGTAACACTTAGGGTACACTTAGGTAACACTTAGGGCACACTTAGGTAACACTTAGGGCACACTTAGGTAACACTTAGGGCACACTTAGGTAACACTTAGGTAACACTTAGGGCACACTTAGGTAACACTTAGGGCACACTTAGGTAACACTTAGGTAACACTTAGGGCACACTTAGGTAACACTTAGGGCACACTTAGGGCACACTTAGGTAACACTTAGGGCACACTTAGGTAACACTTTGGGCACACTTAGGGCACACTTAGGTAACACTTAGGGGACACTTAGGTAACACTTAGGGCACACTTAGGTAACACTTAGAGCACACTTAGGTAACACTTAGGGCACACTTAGGTAACACTTAGGGCACACTTAGGTAACACTTAGGGCACACTTAGGTAACACTTTGGGCACACTTAGGTAACACTTAGGTAACACTTAGGGCAAACTTAGGTAACACTTAGGGCACACTTAGGTAACACTTAGGGCACAATTAGGTAACACTTAGGTCACATTTAGGTAACACTTAGGGCACACTTAGGTAACACTTAGGTCACATTTAGGTAACACTTAGGTAACACTTAGGTAACACTTAGGTAACACTTAGGTAACACTTAGGTAACACTTAGGGCACACTTCGGTAACACTTGGGTAACACTTAGGTAACACTTAGGTAACACTTAGGTAACACTTAGGGTACACTTAGGTAACACTTAGGGCACACTTAGGTAACACTTAGGGCACACTTAGGTAACACTTAGGGCACACTTAGGTAACACTTAGGGCACACTTAGGTAACACTTAGGGCACACTTAGGTAACACTTAGGTAACACTTAGTGCACACTTAGGTAACACTTAGGTAACACTTAGGTAACACTTAGGGCACACTTAGGTAACACTTAGGTAACACTTAGGGCACACTTGGGTAACACTTAGGGCACACTTAGGGCACACTTAGGTAACACTTAGGTAACACTTAGGTAACACTTAGGTAACACTTAGGGCACACTTCGGTAACACTTGGGTAACACTTAGGTAACACTTAGGTAACACTTAGGGTACACTTAGGTAACACTTAGGGCACACTTAGGTAACACTTTGGGCACACTTAGGTAAAACTTACGGCACACTTAGGTAACACTTAGGGCACACTTAGGTAACACTTAGGGCACACTTAGGTAACACTTAGGGCACACTTAGGTAACACTTAGGGCACACTTCGGTAACACTTGGGTAACACTTAGGTAACACTTAGGTAACACTTAGGTAACACTTAGGGTACACTTAGGTAACACTTAGGGCACACTTAGGTAACACTTAGGGCACACTTAGGTAACACTTAGGGCACACTTAAGTAACACTTTGGGCACACTTAGGTAACACTTAGGGCACACTTAGGTAACACTTAGGGCACACTTAGGTAACACTTAGGGCACACTTAGGTAACACTTTGGGCACACTTAGGTAACACTTAGGTAACACTTAGGGCACACTTAGGTAACACTTAGGTAACACTTAGGTAACACTTAGGTAAAACTTAGGTAACACTTAGGGCACACTTAGGTAACACTTAGGTAACACTTAGGTAACACTTAGTTAACACTTAGGTAACACTTAGGTAACACTTAGGTAACACTTAGGTAACACTTAGGGCACACTTCGGTAACACTTAGGTAACACTTAGGGTACACTTAGGTAACACTTGGGGCACACTTAGGTAACACTTAGGGCACACTTAGGTAACACTTAGGGCACACTTAGGTAACACTTAGGTAACACTTAGGGCACACTTAGGTAACACTTAGGGCACACTTAGGTAACACTTAGGTAACACTTAGGGCACACTTAGGTAACACTTAGGGCACACTTAGGGCACACTTAGGTAACACTTAGGGCACACTTAGGTAACACTTTGGGCACACTTAGGGCACACTTAGGTAACACTTAGGGGACACTTAGGTAACACTTAGGGCACACTTAGGTAACACTTAGAGCACACTTAGGTAACACTTAGGGCACACTTAGGTAACACTTAGGGCACACTTAGGTAACACTTAGGGCACACTTAGGTAACACTTTGGGCACACTTAGGTAACACTTAGGTAACACTTAGGGCAAACTTAGGTAACACTTAGGGCACACTTAGGTAACACTTAGGGCACAATTAGGTAACACTTAGGTCACATTTAGGTAACACTTAGGGCACACTTAGGTAACACTTAGGTCACATTTAGGTAACACTTAGGTAACACTTAGGTAACACTTAGGTAACACTTAGGTAACACTTAGGTAACACTTAGGTAACACTTAGGGCACACTTCGGTAACACTTGGGTAACACTTAGGTAACACTTAGGTAACACTTAGGTAACACTTAGGGTACACTTAGGTAACACTTAGGGCACACTTAGGTAACACTTAGGGCACACTTAGGTAACACTTAGGGCACACTTAGGTAACACTTAGGGCACACTTAGGTAACACTTAGGGCACACTTAGGTAACACTTAGGTAACACTTAGTGCACACTTAGGTAACACTTAGGTAACACTTAGGTAACACTTAGGGCACACTTAGGTAACACTTAGGTAACACTTAGGGCACACTTGGGTAACACTTAGGGCACACTTAGGGCACACTTAGGTAACACTTAGGTAACACTTAGGTAACACTTAGGTAACACTTAGGGCACACTTCGGTAACACTTGGGTAACACTTAGGTAACACTTAGGTAACACTTAGGGTACACTTAGGTAACACTTAGGGCACACTTAGGTAACACTTTGGGCACACTTAGGTAAAACTTACGGCACACTTAGGTAACACTTAGGGCACACTTAGGTAACACTTAGGGCACACTTAGGTAACACTTAGGGCACACTTAGGTAACACTTAGGGCACACTTCGGTAACACTTGGGTAACACTTAGGTAACACTTAGGTAACACTTAGGTAACACTTAGGGTACACTTAGGTAACACTTAGGGCACACTTAGGTAACACTTAGGGCACACTTAGGTAACACTTAGGGCACACTTAAGTAACACTTTGGGCACACTTAGGTAACACTTAGGGCACACTTAGGTAACACTTAGGGCACACTTAGGTAACACTTTGGGCACACTTAGGTAACACTTAGGTAACACTTAGGGCACACTTAGGTAACACTTAGGTAACACTTAGGGCACACTTAGGTAACACTTAGGGCACACTTAGGTAACACTTAGGGCACACTTAGGTAAAACTTACGGCACACTTAGGTAACACTTAGGGCACACTTAGGTAACACTTAGGGCACACTTAGGTAACACTTAGGGCACACTTAGGTAACACTTAGGGCACACTTCGGTAACACTTGGGTAACACTTAGGTAACACTTAGGTAACACTTAGGTAACACTTAGGGCACACTTAGGTAACACTTAGGGCACACTTAGGTAACACTTAGGGCACACTTCGGTAACACTTGGGTAACACTTAGGGCACACTTAGGTAACACTTAGGGCACACTTAGGTAACACTTAGGGCACAATTAGGTAACACTTAGGGCACACTTAGGTAACACTTAGGTAACACTTAGGTAACACTTAGGTAACACTTAGGTAACACTTAGGTAACACTTAGGGCACACTTAGGTAACACTTAGGTAACACTTAGGTAACACTTAGGTAACACTTAGGTAACACTTAGGTAACACTTAGGGCACACTTAGGTAACACTTAGGGCACACTTAGGTAACACTTAGGGCACACTTAGGTAACACTTAGGGCACACTTAGGTAACACTTAGGGCACACTTAGGTAACACTTAGGGCACACTTAGGTAACACTTAGGGCACACTTAGGTAACACCTATGGCACACTTAGGTAACACTTAGGTAACACTTAGGGCACACTTAGGTAACACTTAGGGCACACTTAGGTAACACTTAGGGCACACTTAGGTAACACTTAGGGCACACTTAGGTAACACTTAGGGCACACTTAGGTAACACTTAGGTCACATTTAGGTAACACTTAGGGCACACTTAGGTAACACTTAGGGCACACTTAGGTAACACTTAGGGCACACTTAGGTAAAACTTACGGCACACTTAGGTAACACTTAGGGCACACTTAGGTAACACTTAGGGCACACTTAGGTAACACTTAGGTAACACTTAGGTAACACTTAGGTAACACTTAGGTAACACTTAGGGCACACTTAGGTAACACTTAGGTAACACTTAGGTAACACTTAGGTAACACTTAGGTAACACTTAGGTAACACTTAGGGCACACTTAGGTAACACTTTGGGCACACTTAGGTAACACTTAGGTAACACTTAGGGCACACTTAGGTAACACTTAGGTAACACTTAGGTAACACTTAGGTAAAACTTAGGTAACACTTAGGGCACACTTAGGTAACACTTAGGGCACACTTAGGTAACACTTAGGGCACACTCAGGTAACACTTAGGGCACACTTCGGTAACACTTGGGTAACACTTAGGTAACACTTAGGGCACACTTAGGTAACACTTAGGGCACACTTAGGTAACACTTAGGGCACACTTAGGTAACACTTACGGCACACTTAGGTAACACTTAGGGCACACTTAGGTAACACTTAGGGCACACTTAGGTAACACTTAGGGCACACTTAGGTAACACTTAGGGCACACTTAGGTAACACTTAGGTAACACTTAGGGCACACTTAGGTAACACTTAGGGCACACTTAGGGCACACTTAGGTAACACTTAGGTAACACTTAGGCCACACTTAGGTAACACTTAGGGCACACTTCGGTAACACTTAGGTAACACTTAGGGTACACTTAGGTAACACTTAGGGCACACTTGGGTAACACTTAGGGCACACTTAGGTAACACTTAGGGCACACTTAGGTAACACTTAGGGCACACTTAGGTAACACTTAGGTAACACTTAGTGCACACTTAGGTAACACTTAGGGCACACTTAGGTAACACTTAGGGCACACTTAGGTAACACTTAGGGCACACTTAGGTAACACTTAGGTAACACTTAGGGCACACTTAGGGCACACTTAGGTAACACTTAGGTCACATTTAGGTAACACTTAGGGCACACTTAGGTAACACTTAGGGCACACTTAGGTAACACTTAGGTAACACTTAGGGCACACTTAGGTAACACTTAGGGCACACTTAGGGCACACTTAGGTAACACTTAGGGCACACTTAGGTAACACTTAGGGCACACTTAGGTAACACTTTGGGCACACTTAGGTAACACTTAGGTAACACTTAGGGCACACTTAGGTAACACTTAGGTAAAACTTAGGTAACACTTAGGTAAAACTTAGGTAACACTTAGGGCACACTTAGGTAACACTTAGGTAACACTTGGGTAACACTTAGGTAACACTTAGGTAACACTTAGGTAACACTTAGGGTACACTTAGGTAACACTTAGGGCACACTTAGGTAACACTTAGGGCACACTTAGGTAACACTTAGGGCACACTTAAGTAACACTTTGGGCACACTTAGGTAACACTTAGGGCACACTTAGGTAACACTTAGGGCACACTTAGGTAACACTTTGGGCACACTTAGGTAACACTTAGGTAACACTTAGGGCACACTTAGGTAACACTTAGGTAACACTTAGGGCACACTTAGGTAACACTTAGGGCACACTTAGGTAACACTTAGGGCACACTTAGGTAAAACTTACGGCACACTTAGGTAACACTTAGGGCACACTTAGGTAACACTTAGGGCACACTTAGGTAACACTTAGGGCACACTTAGGTAACACTTAGGGCACACTTCGGTAACACTTGGGTAACACTTAGGTAACACTTAGGTAACACTTAGGTAACACTTAGGGCACACTTAGGTAACACTTAGGGCACACTTAGGTAACACTTAGGGCACACTTCGGTAACACTTGGGTAACACTTAGGGCACACTTAGGTAACACTTAGGGCACACTTAGGTAACACTTAGGGCACAATTAGGTAACACTTAGGGCACACTTAGGTAACACTTAGGTAACACTTAGGTAACACTTAGGTAACACTTAGGTAACACTTAGGTAACACTTAGGGCACACTTAGGTAACACTTAGGTAACACTTAGGTAACACTTAGGTAACACTTAGGTAACACTTAGGTAACACTTAGGGCACACTTAGGTAACACTTAGGGCACACTTAGGTAACACTTAGGGCACACTTAGGTAACACTTAGGGCACACTTAGGTAACACTTAGGGCACACTTAGGTAACACTTAGGGCACACTTAGGTAACACTTAGGGCACACTTAGGTAACACCTATGGCACACTTAGGTAACACTTAGGTAACACTTAGGGCACACTTAGGTAACACTTAGGGCACACTTAGGTAACACTTAGGGCACACTTAGGTAACACTTAGGGCACACTTAGGTAACACTTAGGGCACACTTAGGTAACACTTAGGTCACATTTAGGTAACACTTAGGGCACACTTAGGTAACACTTAGGGCACACTTAGGTAACACTTAGGGCACACTTAGGTAAAACTTACGGCACACTTAGGTAACACTTAGGGCACACTTAGGTAACACTTAGGGCACACTTAGGTAACACTTAGGTAACACTTAGGTAACACTTAGGTAACACTTAGGTAACACTTAGGGCACACTTAGGTAACACTTAGGTAACACTTAGGTAACACTTAGGTAACACTTAGGTAACACTTAGGTAACACTTAGGGCACACTTAGGTAACACTTTGGGCACACTTAGGTAACACTTAGGTAACACTTAGGGCACACTTAGGTAACACTTAGGTAACACTTAGGTAACACTTAGGTAAAACTTAGGTAACACTTAGGGCACACTTAGGTAACACTTAGGGCACACTTAGGTAACACTTAGGGCACACTCAGGTAACACTTAGGGCACACTTCGGTAACACTTGGGTAACACTTAGGTAACACTTAGGGCACACTTAGGTAACACTTAGGGCACACTTAGGTAACACTTAGGGCACACTTAGGTAACACTTACGGCACACTTAGGTAACACTTAGGGCACACTTAGGTAACACTTAGGGCACACTTAGGTAACACTTAGGGCACACTTAGGTAACACTTAGGGCACACTTAGGTAACACTTAGGTAACACTTAGGGCACACTTAGGTAACACTTAGGGCACACTTAGGGCACACTTAGGTAACACTTAGGTAACACTTAGGCCACACTTAGGTAACACTTAGGGCACACTTCGGTAACACTTAGGTAACACTTAGGGTACACTTAGGTAACACTTAGGGCACACTTGGGTAACACTTAGGGCACACTTAGGTAACACTTAGGGCACACTTAGGTAACACTTAGGGCACACTTAGGTAACACTTAGGTAACACTTAGTGCACACTTAGGTAACACTTAGGGCACACTTAGGTAACACTTAGGGCACACTTAGGTAACACTTAGGGCACACTTAGGTAACACTTAGGTAACACTTAGGGCACACTTAGGGCACACTTAGGTAACACTTAGGTCACATTTAGGTAACACTTAGGGCACACTTAGGTAACACTTAGGGCACACTTAGGTAACACTTAGGTAACACTTAGGGCACACTTAGGTAACACTTAGGGCACACTTAGGGCACACTTAGGTAACACTTAGGGCACACTTAGGTAACACTTAGGGCACACTTAGGTAACACTTTGGGCACACTTAGGTAACACTTAGGTAACACTTAGGGCACACTTAGGTAACACTTAGGTAAAACTTAGGTAACACTTAGGTAAAACTTAGGTAACACTTAGGGCACACTTAGGTAACACTTAGGTAACACTTGGGTAACACTTAGGTAACACTTAGGGCACACTTAGGTAACACTTAGGTAACACTTAGGTAACACTTAGGTAACACTTAGGTAACACTTAGGGCACACTTAGGTAACACTTAGGGCACACTTAGGGCACACTTAGGTAACACTTAGGTAACACTTAGGCCACACTTAGGTAACACTTAGGGCACACTTCGGTAACACTTAGGTAACACTTAGGGTACACTTAGGTAACACTTAGGGCACACTTGGGTAACACTTAGGGCACACTTAGGTAACACTTAGGGCACACTTAGGTAACACTTAGGGCACACTTAGGTAACACTTAGGTAACACTTAGTGCACACTTAGGTAACACTTAGGGCACACTTAGGTAACACTTAGGGCACACTTAGGTAACACTTAGGGCACACTTAGGTAACACTTAGGTAACACTTAGGGCACACTTAGGGCACACTTAGGTAACACTTAGGTCACATTTAGGTAACACTTAGGGCACACTTAGGTAACACTTAGGGCACACTTAGGTAACACTTAGGTAACACTTAGGGCACACTTAGGTAACACTTAGGGCACACTTAGGGCACACTTAGGTAACACTTAGGGCACACTTAGGTAACACTTAGGGCACACTTAGGTAACACTTTGGGCACACTTAGGTAACACTTAGGTAACACTTAGGGCACACTTAGGTAACACTTAGGTAAAACTTAGGTAACACTTAGGTAAAACTTAGGTAACACTTAGGGCACACTTAGGTAACACTTAGGTAACACTTGGGTAACACTTAGGTAACACTTAGGTAACACTTAGGTAACACTTAGGGTACACTTAGGTAACACTTAGGGCACACTTAGGTAACACTTAGGGCACACTTAGGTAACACTTAGGGCACACTTAAGTAACACTTTGGGCACACTTAGGTAACACTTAGGGCACACTTAGGTAACACTTAGGGCACACTTAGGTAACACTTTGGGCACACTTAGGTAACACTTAGGTAACACTTAGGGCACACTTAGGTAACACTTAGGTAACACTTAGGGCACACTTAGGTAACACTTAGGGCACACTTAGGTAACACTTAGGGCACACTTAGGTAAAACTTACGGCACACTTAGGTAACACTTAGGGCACACTTAGGTAACACTTAGGGCACACTTAGGTAACACTTAGGGCACACTTAGGTAACACTTAGGGCACACTTCGGTAACACTTGGGTAACACTTAGGTAACACTTAGGTAACACTTAGGTAACACTTAGGGCACACTTAGGTAACACTTAGGGCACACTTAGGTAACACTTAGGGCACACTTCGGTAACACTTGGGTAACACTTAGGGCACACTTAGGTAACACTTAGGGCACACTTAGGTAACACTTAGGGCACAATTAGGTAACACTTAGGGCACACTTAGGTAACACTTAGGTAACACTTAGGTAACACTTAGGTAACACTTAGGTAACACTTAGGTAACACTTAGGGCACACTTAGGTAACACTTAGGTAACACTTAGGTAACACTTAGGTAACACTTAGGTAACACTTAGGTAACACTTAGGGCACACTTAGGTAACACTTAGGGCACACTTAGGTAACACTTAGGGCACACTTAGGTAACACTTAGGGCACACTTAGGTAACACTTAGGGCACACTTAGGTAACACTTAGGGCACACTTAGGTAACACTTAGGGCACACTTAGGTAACACCTATGGCACACTTAGGTAACACTTAGGTAACACTTAGGGCACACTTAGGTAACACTTAGGGCACACTTAGGTAACACTTAGGGCACACTTAGGTAACACTTAGGGCACACTTAGGTAACACTTAGGGCACACTTAGGTAACACTTAGGTCACATTTAGGTAACACTTAGGGCACACTTAGGTAACACTTAGGGCACACTTAGGTAACACTTAGGGCACACTTAGGTAAAACTTACGGCACACTTAGGTAACACTTAGGGCACACTTAGGTAACACTTAGGGCACACTTAGGTAACACTTAGGTAACACTTAGGTAACACTTAGGTAACACTTAGGTAACACTTAGGGCACACTTAGGTAACACTTAGGTAACACTTAGGTAACACTTAGGTAACACTTAGGTAACACTTAGGTAACACTTAGGGCACACTTAGGTAACACTTTGGGCACACTTAGGTAACACTTAGGTAACACTTAGGGCACACTTAGGTAACACTTAGGTAACACTTAGGTAACACTTAGGTAAAACTTAGGTAACACTTAGGGCACACTTAGGTAACACTTAGGGCACACTTAGGTAACACTTAGGGCACACTCAGGTAACACTTAGGGCACACTTCGGTAACACTTGGGTAACACTTAGGTAACACTTAGGGCACACTTAGGTAACACTTAGGGCACACTTAGGTAACACTTAGGGCACACTTAGGTAACACTTACGGCACACTTAGGTAACACTTAGGGCACACTTAGGTAACACTTAGGGCACACTTAGGTAACACTTAGGGCACACTTAGGTAACACTTAGGGCACACTTAGGTAACACTTAGGTAACACTTAGGGCACACTTAGGTAACACTTAGGGCACACTTAGGGCACACTTAGGTAACACTTAGGTAACACTTAGGCCACACTTAGGTAACACTTAGGGCACACTTCGGTAACACTTAGGTAACACTTAGGGTACACTTAGGTAACACTTAGGGCACACTTGGGTAACACTTAGGGCACACTTAGGTAACACTTAGGGCACACTTAGGTAACACTTAGGGCACACTTAGGTAACACTTAGGTAACACTTAGTGCACACTTAGGTAACACTTAGGGCACACTTAGGTAACACTTAGGGCACACTTAGGTAACACTTAGGGCACACTTAGGTAACACTTAGGTAACACTTAGGGCACACTTAGGGCACACTTAGGTAACACTTAGGTCACATTTAGGTAACACTTAGGGCACACTTAGGTAACACTTAGGGCACACTTAGGTAACACTTAGGTAACACTTAGGGCACACTTAGGTAACACTTAGGGCACACTTAGGGCACACTTAGGTAACACTTAGGGCACACTTAGGTAACACTTAGGGCACACTTAGGTAACACTTTGGGCACACTTAGGTAACACTTAGGTAACACTTAGGGCACACTTAGGTAACACTTAGGTAAAACTTAGGTAACACTTAGGTAAAACTTAGGTAACACTTAGGGCACACTTAGGTAACACTTAGGTAACACTTGGGTAACACTTAGGTAACACTTAGGGCACACTTAGGTAACACTTAGGTAACACTTAGGTAACACTTAGGTAACACTTAGGTAACACTTAGGTAACACTTAGGTAACACTTAGGTAACACTTAGGTAACACTTAGGTAACACTTAGGTAACACTTAGGGCACACTTAGGTAACACTTAGGTAACACTTAGGTAACACTTAGGTAACACTTAGGTAACACTTAGGTAACACTTAGGTAACACTTAGGGCACACTTAGGTAACACTTAGGGCACACTTAGGTAACACTTAGGGCACACTTAGGTAACACTTAGGGCACACTTAGGTAACACTTAGGTCACATTTAGGTAACACTTAGGTCACATTTAGGTAACACTTAGGGCACACTTAGGTAACACTTAGGGCACACTTAGGTAACACTTAGGGCACACTTAGGTAACACTTACGGCACACTTAGGTAACACTTAGGGCACACTTAGGTAACACTTAGGGCACACTTAGGTAACACTTAGGGCACACTTAGGTAACACTTAGGGCACACTTAGGTAACACTTAGGTCACATTTAGGTAACACTTAGGGCACACTTAGGTAATACTTAGGGCACACTTAGGTAACACTTAGGGCACACTTAGGTAACACTTACGGCACACTTAGGTAACACTTAGGGCACACTTAGGTAACACTTAGGGCACACTTAGGTAACACTTAGGGCACACTTAGGTAACACTTAGGGCACACTTAGGTAACACTTAGGTAACACTTAGGGCACACTTAGGTAACACTTAGGGCACACTTAGGGCACACTTAGGTAACACTTAGGTAACACTTAGGCCACACTTAGGTAACACTTAGGGCACACTTAGGGCACACTTAGGTAACACTTAGGGCACACTTAGGTAACACTTAGGGCACACTTAGGTAACACTTTGGGCACACTTAGGTAACACTTAGGTAACACTTAGGGCACACTTAGGTAACACTTAGGTAACACTTAGGTAACACTTAGGTAAAACTTAGGTAACACTTAGGGCACACTTAGGTAACACTTAGGTAACACTTAGTTAACACTTAGGTAACACTTAGGTAACACTTAGGTAACACTTAGGTAACACTTAGGTAACACTTAGGGCACACTTCGGTAACACTTAGGTAACACTTAGGGTACACTTAGGTAACACTTAGGGCACACTTGGGTAACACTTAGGGCACACTTAGGTAACACTTAGGGCACACTTAGGTAACACTTAGGGCACACTTAGGTAACACTTAGGGCACACTTAGGTAACACTTTGGGCACACTTAGGGCACACTTAGGTAACACTTAGGGGACACTTAGGTAACACTTAGGGCACACTTAGGTAACACTTAGAGCACACTTAGGTAACACTTAGGGCACACTTAGGTAACACTTAGGGCACACTTAGGTAACACTTAGGTAACACTTAGGGCAAACTTAGGTAACACTTAGGGCACACTTAGGTAACACTTAGGGCACACTTAGGTAACACTTAGGTCACATTTAGGTAACACTTAGGTAACACTTAGGTAACACTTAGGTAACACTTAGGTAACACTTAGGTAACACTTAGGTAACACTTAGGGCACACTTAGGTAACACTTTGGGCACACTTAGGTAACACTTAGGTAACACTTAGGGCACACTTAGGTAACACTTAGGTAAAACTTAGGTAACACTTAGGTAAAACTTAGGTAACACTTAGGGCACACTTAGGTAACACTTAGGTAACACTTGGGTAACACTTAGGTAACACTTAGGGCACACTTAGGTAACACTTAGGTAACACTTAGGTAACACTTAGGTAACACTTAGGTAACACTTAGGTAACACTTAGGTAACACTTAGGTAACACTTAGGTAACACTTAGGTAACACTTAGGGCACACTTAGGTAACACTTAGGTAACACTTAGGTAACACTTAGGTAACACTTAGGTAACACTTAGGTAACACTTAGGTAACACTTAGGGCACACTTAGGTAACACTTAGGGCACACTTAGGTAACACTTAGGGCACACTTAGGTAACACTTAGGGCACACTTAGGTAACACTTAGGTCACACTTAGGTAACACTTAGGGCACACTTAGGTAACACTTAGGGCACACTTAGGTAACACTTAGGGCACACTTAGGTAACACTTTGGGCACACTTAGGTAACACTTAGGTAACACTTAGGGCAAACTTAGGTAACACTTAGGGCACACTTAGGTAACACTTAGGGCACAATTAGGTAACACTTAGGTCACATTTAGGTAACACTTAGGGCACACTTAGGTAACACTTAGGTCACATTTAGGTAACACTTAGGTAACACTTAGGTAACACTTAGGTAACACTTAGGTAACACTTAGGTAACACTTAGGGCACACTTCGGTAACACTTGGGTAACACTTAGGTAACACTTAGGTAACACTTAGGTAACACTTAGGTAACACTTAGGTCACATTTAGGTAACACTTAGGTAACACTTAGGTAACACTTAGGTAACACTTAGGTAACACTTAGGTAACACTTAGGTAACACTTAGGGCACACTTCGGTAACACTTAGGGCACACTTAGGTAACACTTAGGGCACACTTAGGTAACACTTAGGGCACACTTAGGTAACACTTAGGGCACACTTAGGTAACACTTAGGTAACACTTAGTGCACACTTAGGTAACACTTAGGTCACATTTAGGTAACACTTAGGTAACACTTAGGTAACACTTAGGTAACACTTAGGTAACACTTAGGTAACACTTGGGTAACACTTAGGGCACACTTCGGTAACACTTGGGTAACACTTAGGTAACACTTAGGTAACACTTAGGTAACACTTAGGGTACACTTAGGTAACACTTAGGGCACACTTAGGTAACACTTAGGGCACACTTAGGTAACACTTAGGGCACACTTAGGTAACACTTAGGGCACACTTAGGTAACACCTATGGCACACTTAGGTAACACTTAGGTAACACTTAGGGCACACTTAGGTAACACTTAGGGCACACTTAGGTAACACTTAGGGCACACTTAGGTAACACTTAGGGCACACTTAGGTAACACTTAGGGCACACTTAGGTAACACTTAGGTCACATTTAGGTAACACTTAGGGCACACTTAGGTAACACTTAGGGCACACTTAGGTAACACTTAGGGCACACTTAGGTAAAACTTACGGCACACTTAGGTAACACTTAGGGCACACTTAGGTAACACTTAGGGCACACTTAGGTAACACTTAGGGCACACTTAGGTAACACTTAGGGCACACTTAGGTAACACTTAGGTCACATTTAGGTAACACTTAGGGCACACTTAGGTAACACTTAGGGCACACTTAGGTAACACTTAGGGCACACTTAGGTAAAACTTACGGCACACTTAGGTAACACTTAGGGCACACTTAGGTAACACTTAGGGCACACTTAGGTAACACTTAGGTAACACTTAGGTAACACTTAGGTAACACTTAGGTAACACTTAGGGCACACTTAGGTAACACTTAGGTAACACTTAGGTAACACTTAGGTAACACTTAGGTAACACTTAGGTAACACTTAGGTAACACTTAGGTAACACTTAGGGCACACTTCGGTAACACTTGGGTAACACTTAGGTAACACTTAGGTAACACTTAGGTAACACTTAGGGTACACTTAGGTAACACTTTGGGCACACTTAGGGCACACTTAGGTAACACTTAGGGGACACTTAGGTAACACTTAGGGCACACTTAGGTAACACTTAGAGCACACTTAGGTAACACTTAGGGCACACTTAGGTAACACTTAGGGCACACTTAGGTAACACTTAGGGCACACTTAGGTAACACTTTGGGCACACTTAGGTAACACTTAGGTAACACTTAGGGCAAACTTAGGTAACACTTAGGGCACACTTAGGTAACACTTAGGGCACAATTAGGTAACACTTAGGTCACATTTAGGTAACACTTAGGGCACACTTAGGTAACACTTAGGTCACATTTAGGTAACACTTAGGTAACACTTAGGTAACACTTAGGTAACACTTAGGTAACACTTAGGTAACACTTGGGTAACACTTAGGGCACACTTCGGTAACACTTGGGTAACACTTAGGTAACACTTAGGTAACACTTAGGTAACACTTAGGGTACACTTAGGTAACACTTAGGGCACACTTAGGTAACACTTAGGGCACACTTAGGTAACACTTAGGGCACACTTAGGTAACACTTAGGGCACACTTAGGTAACACTTAGGGCACACTTAGGTAACACTTAGGTAACACTTAGTGCACACTTAGGTAACACTTAGGTAACACTTAGGTAACACTTAGGGCACACTTAGGTAACACTTAGGTAACACTTAGGGCACACTTAGGTAACACTTAGGGCACACTTAGGTAACACTTAGGTAACACTTAGGGCACACTTGGGTAACACTTAGGGCACACTTAGGGCACACTTAGGTAACACTTAGGTAACACTTAGGTAACACTTAGGTAACACTTAGGGCACACTTCGGTAACACTTGGGTAACACTTAGGTAACACTTAGGTAACACTTAGGTAACACTTAGGGTACACTTAGGTAACACTTAGGGCACACTTAGGTAACACTTAGGGCACACTTAGGTAAAACTTACGGCACACTTAGGTAACACTTAGGGCACACTTAGGTAACACTTAGGGCACACTTAGGTAACACTTAGGGCACACTTAGGTAACACTTAGGGCACACTTCGGTAACACTTGGGTAACACTTAGGTAAAACTTACGGCACACTTAGGTAACACTTAGGGCACACTTAGGTAACACTTAGGGCACACTTAGGTAACACTTAGGGCACACTTAGGTAACACTTTGGGCACACTTAGGTAACACTTAGGTAACACTTAGGGCACACTTAGGTAACACTTAGGGCACACTTAGGTAACACTTAGGGCACACTTAGGTAACACTTAGGGCACACTTAGGTAACACTTAGGGCACACTTAGGTAACACTTAGGGCACACTTAGGTAACACTTAGGGCACACTTAGGTAACACTTGGGTAACACTTAGGGCACACTTCGGAAACACTTGGGTAACACTTAGGTAACACTTAGGTAACACTTAGGTAACACTTAGGGTACACTTAGGTAACACTTAGGGCACACTTAGGTAACACTTAGGGCACACTTAGGTAACACTTAGGGCACACTTAGGTAACACTTAGGGCACACTTAGGTAACACTTAGGGCACACTTAGGTAACACTTAGGTAACACTTAGTGCACACTTAGGTAACACTTAGGTAACACTTAGGTAACACTTAGGGCACACTTAGGTAACACTTAGGTAACACTTAGGGCACACTTAGGTAACACTTAGGGCACACTTAGGTAACACTTAGGTAACACTTAGGGCACACTTGGGTAACACTTAGGGCACACTTAGGGCACACTTAGGTAACACTTAGGTAACACTTAGGTAACACTTAGGTAACACTTAGGGCACACTTCGGTAACACTTGGGTAACACTTAGGTAACACTTAGGTAACACTTAGGTAACACTTAGGGTACACTTAGGTAACACTTAGGGCACACTTAGGTAACACTTAGGGCACACTTAGGTAAAACTTACGGCACACTTAGGTAACACTTAGGGCACACTTAGGTAACACTTAGGGCACACTTAGGTAACACTTAGGGCACACTTAGGTAACACTTAGGGCACACTTCGGTAACACTTGGGTAACACTTAGGTAACACTTAGGTAACACTTAGGTAACACTTAGGGTACACTTAGGTAACACTTAGGGCACACTTAGGTAACACTTAGGGCACACTTAGGTAACACTTAGGGCACACTTAAGTAACACTTTGGGCACACTTAGGTAACACTTAGGGCACACTTAGGTAACACTTTGGGCACACTTAGGTAACACTTAGGTAACACTTAGGGCACACTTAGGTAACACTTAGGTAACACTTAGGGCACACTTAGGTAACACTTAGGGCACACTTAGGTAACACTTAGGGCACACTTAGGTAAAACTTACGGCACACTTAGGTAACACTTAGGGCACACTTAGGTAACACTTAGGGCACACTTAGGTAACACTTAGGGCACACTTAGGTAACACTTAGGGCACACTTCGGTAACACTTGGGTAACACTTAGGTAACACTTAGGTAACACTTAGGTAACACTTAGGGCACACTTAGGTAACACTTAGGGCACACTTAGGTAACACTTAGGGCACACTTCGGTAACACTTGGGTAACACTTAGGGCACACTTAGGTAACACTTAGGGCACACTTAGGTAACACTTAGGGCACAATTAGGTAACACTTAGGGCACACTTAGGTAACACTTAGGTAACACTTAGGTAACACTTAGGTAACACTTAGGTAACACTTAGGGCACACTTAGGTAACACTTAGGGCACACTTAGGTAACACTTAGGGCACACTTAGGTAACACTTAGGGCACACTTAGGTAACACTTAGGGCACACTTAGGTAACACTTAGGGCACACTTAGGTAACACTTAGGGCACACTTAGGTAACACCTATGGCACACTTAGGTAACACTTAGGTAACACTTAGGGCACACTTAGGTAACACTTAGGGCACACTTAGGTAACACTTAGGGCACACTTAGGTAACACTTAGGGCACACTTAGGTAACACTTAGGGCACACTTAGGTAACACTTAGGTCACATTTAGGTAACACTTAGGGCACACTTAGGTAACACTTAGGGCACACTTAGGTAACACTTAGGGCACACTTAGGTAAAACTTACGGCACACTTAGGTAACACTTAGGGCACACTTAGGTAACACTTAGGGCACACTTAGGTAACACTTAGGTAACACTTAGGTAACACTTAGGTAACACTTAGGTAACACTTAGGGCACACTTAGGTAACACTTAGGTAACACTTAGGTAACACTTAGGTAACACTTAGGTAACACTTAGGTAACACTTAGGTAACACTTAGGTAACACTTAGGGCACACTTCGGTAACACTTGGGTAACACTTAGGTAACACTTAGGTAACACTTAGGTAACACTTAGGGTACACTTAGGTAACACTTAGGGCACACTTAGGTAACACTTAGGGCACACTTAGGTAACACTTAGGGCACACTTAGGTAACACTTAGGGCACACTTAGGTAACACTTAGGGCACACTTAGGTAACACTTAGGTAACACTTAGTGCACACTTAGGTAACACTTAGGGCACACTTAGGTAACACTTAGGGCACACTTAGGTAACACTTAGGGCACACTTAGGTAACACTTAGGTAACACTTAGGGCACACTTAGGTAACACTTAGGGCACACTTAGGGCACACTTAGGTAACACTTAGGGCACACTTAGGTAACACTTAGGGCACACTTAGGTAACACTTTGGGCACACTTAGGTAACACTTAGGTAACACTTAGGGCACACTTAGGTAACACTTAGGTAACACTTAGGTAACACTTAGGTAAAACTTAGGTAACACTTAGGGCACACTTAGGTAACACTTAGGGCACACTTAGGTAACACTTAGGGCACACTCAGGTAACACTTAGGGCACACTTCGGTAACACTTGGGTAACACTTAGGTAACACTTAGGGCACACTTAGGTAACACTTAGGGCACACTTAGGTAACACTTAGGGCACACTTAGGTAACACTTAGGTAACACTTAGTGCACACTTAGGTAACACTTAGGGCACACTTAGGTAACACTTAGGGCACACTTAGGTAACACTTAGGGCACACTTAGGTAACACTTAGGTAACACTTAGGGCACACTTAGGGCACACTTAGGTAACACTTAGGTCACATTTAGGTAACACTTAGGGCACACTTAGGTAACACTTAGGGCACACTTAGGTAACACTTAGGTAACACTTAGGTAACACTTAGGGCACACTTAGGTAACACTTAGGGCACACTTAGGGCACACTTAGGTAACACTTAGGGCACACTTAGGTAACACTTAGGGCACACTTAGGTAACACTTTGGGCACACTTAGGTAACACTTAGGTAACACTTAGGGCACACTTAGGTAACACTTAGGTAACACTTAGGTAACACTTAGGTAAAACTTAGGTAACACTTAGGGCACACTTAGGTAACACTTAGGTAACACTTGGGTAACACTTAGGTAACACTTAGGGCACACTTAGGTAACACTTAGGTAACACTTAGGTAACACTTAGGTAACACTTAGGTAACACTTAGGTAACACTTAGGTAACACTTAGGTAACACTTAGGTAACACTTAGGTAACACTTAGGTAACACTTAGGGCACACTTAGGTAACACTTAGGTAACACTTAGGTAACACTTAGGTAACACTTAGGTAACACTTAGGTAACACTTAGGGCACACTTAGGTAACACTTAGGGCACACTTAGGTAACACTTAGGGCACACTTAGGTAACACTTAGGTCACATTTAGGTAACACTTAGGTCACATTTAGGTAACACTTAGGGCACACTTAGGTAACACTTAGGGCACACTTAGGTAACACTTAGGGCACACTTAGGTAACACTTACGGCACACTTAGGTAACACTTAGGGCACACTTAGGTAACACTTAGGGCACACTTAGGTAACACTTAGGGCACACTTAGGTAACACTTAGGGCACACTTAGGTAATACTTAGGGCACACTTAGGTAACACTTAGGGCACACTTAGGTAACACTTACGGCACACTTAGGTAACACTTAGGGCACACTTAGGTAACACTTAGGGCACACTTAGGTAACACTTAGGGCACACTTAGGTAACACTTAGGGCACACTTAGGTAACACTTAGGTAACACTTAGGGCACACTTAGGTAACACTTAGGGCACACTTAGGGCACACTTAGGTAACACTTAGGTAACACTTAGGCCACACTTAGGTAACACTTAGGGCACACTTAGGGCACACTTAGGTAACACTTAGGGCACACTTAGGTAACACTTAGGGCACACTTAGGTAACACTTTGGGCACACTTAGGTAACACTTAGGTAACACTTAGGGCACACTTAGGTAACACTTAGGTAACACTTAGGTAACACTTAGGTAAAACTTAGGTAACACTTAGGGCACACTTAGGTAACACTTAGGTAACACTTAGGTAACACTTAGTTAACACTTAGGTAACACTTAGGTAACACTTAGGTAACACTTAGGTAACACTTAGGGCACACTTCGGTAACACTTAGGTAACACTTAGGGTACACTTAGGTAACACTTAGGGCACACTTGGGTAACACTTAGGGCACACTTAGGTAACACTTAGGGCACACTTAGGTAACACTTAGGGCACACTTAGGTAACACTTAGGGCACACTTAGGTAACACTTAGGTAACACTTAGGGCACACTTAGGTAACACTTAGGGCACACTTAGGTAACACTTAGGTAACACTTAGGGCACACTTAGGTAACACTTAGGGCACACTTAGGGCACACTTAGGTAACACTTAGGGCACACTTAGGTAACACTTTGGGCACACTTAGGGCACACTTAGGTAACACTTAGGGGACACTTAGGTAACACTTAGGGCACACTTAGGTAACACTTAGAGCACACTTAGGTAACACTTAGGGCACACTTAGGTAACACTTAGGTAACACTTAGGTAACACTTAGGGCACACTTAGGTAACACTTAGGTAACACTTAGGTAACACTTAGGTAACACTTAGGTAACACTTAGGTAACACTTAGGTAACACTTAGGGCACACTTAGGTAACACTTAGGGCACACTTAGGTAACACTTAGGGCACACTTAGGTAACACTTAGGGCACACTTAGGTAACACTTAGGTCACATTTAGGTAACACTTAGGTCACATTTAGGTAACACTTAGGGCACACTTAGGTAACACTTAGGGCACACTTAGGTAACACTTAGGGCACACTTAGGTAACACTTACGGCACACTTAGGTAACACTTAGGGCACACTTAGGTAACACTTAGGGCACACTTAGGTAACACTTAGGGCACACTTAGGTAACACTTAGGGCACACTTAGGTAACACTTAGGTCACATTTAGGTAACACTTAGGGCACACTTATGTAATACTTAGGGCACACTTAGGTAACACTTAGGGCACACTTAGGTAACACTTACGGCACACTTAGGTAACACTTAGGGCACACTTAGGTAACACTTAGGGCACACTTAGGTAACACTTAGGGCACACTTAGGTAACACTTAGGTAACACTTAGGGCACACTTAGGTAACACTTAGGGCACACTTAGGTAACACTTAGGGCACACTTAGGGCACACTTAGGTAACACTTAGGTAACACTTAGGCCACACTTAGGTAACACTTAGGGCACACTTAGGGCACACTTAGGTAACACTTAGGGCACACTTAGGTAACACTTAGGGCACACTTAGGTAACACTTTGGGCACACTTAGGTAACACTTAGGTAACACTTAGGGCACACTTAGGTAACACTTAGGTAACACTTAGGTAACACTTAGGTAAAACTTAGGTAACACTTAGGGCACACTTAGGTAACACTTAGGTAACACTTAGGTAACACTTAGTTAACACTTAGGTAACACTTAGGTAACACTTAGGTAACACTTAGGTAACACTTAGGGCACACTTCGGTAACACTTAGGTAACACTTAGGGTACACTTAGGTAACACTTAGGGCACACTTGGGTAACACTTAGGGCACACTTAGGTAACACTTAGGGCACACTTAGGTAACACTTAGGGCACACTTAGGTAACACTTAGGGCACACTTAGGTAACACTTAGGTAACACTTAGGGCACACTTAGGTAACACTTAGGGCACACTTAGGTAACACTTAGGTAACACTTAGGGCACACTTAGGTAACACTTAGGGCACACTTAGGGCACACTTAGGTAACACTTAGGGCACACTTAGGTAACACTTTGGGCACACTTAGGGCACACTTAGGTAACACTTAGGGGACACTTAGGTAACACTTAGGGCACACTTAGGTAACACTTAGGGCACACTTAGAGCACACTTAGGTAACACTTAGGGCACACTTAGGTAACACTTAGGGCACACTTAGGTAACACTTAGGGCACACTTAGGTAACACTTTGGGCACACTTAGGTAACACTTAGGTAACACTTAGGGCAAACTTAGGTAACACTTAGGGCACACTTAGGTAACACTTAGGGCACAATTAGGTAACACTTAGGTCACATTTAGGTAACACTTAGGGCACACTTAGGTAACACTTAGGTCACATTTAGGTAACACTTAGGTAACACTTAGGTAACACTTAGGTAACACTTAGGTAACACTTAGGTAACACTTAGGTAACACTTAGGGCACACTTCGGTAACACTTGGGTAACACTTAGGTAACACTTAGGTAACACTTAGGTAACACTTAGGGTACACTTAGGTAACACTTAGGGCACACTTAGGTAACACTTAGGGCACACTTAGGTAACACTTAGGGCACACTTAGGTAACACTTAGGGCACACTTAGGTAACACTTAGGGCACACTTAGGTAACACTTAGGTAACACTTAGTGCACACTTAGGTAACACTTAGGTAACACTTAGGTAACACTTAGGTAACACTTAGGGCACACTTCGGTAACACTTGGGTAACACTTAGGTAACACTTAGGTAACACTTAGGTAACACTTAGGGTACACTTAGGTAACACTTAGGGCACACTTAGGTAACACTTAGGGCACACTTAGGTAAAACTTACGGCACACTTAGGTAACACTTAGGGCACACTTAGGTAACACTTAGGGCACACTTAGGTAACACTTAGGGCACACTTAGGTAACACTTAGGGCACACTTCGGTAACACTTGGGTAACACTTAGGTAACACTTAGGTAACACTTAGGTAACACTTAGGGTACACTTAGGTAACACTTAGGGCACACTTAGGTAACACTTAGGGCACACTTAGGTAACACTTAGGGCACACTTAAGTAACACTTTGGGCACACTTAGGTAACACTTAGGGCACACTTAGGTAACACTTAGGGCACACTTAGGTAACACTTTGGGCACACTTAGGTAACACTTAGGTAACACTTAGGGCACACTTAGGTAACACTTAGGTAACACTTAGGGCACACTTAGGTAACACTTAGGGCACACTTAGGTAACACTTAGGGCACACTTAGGTAAAACTTACGGCACACTTAGGTAACACTTAGGGCACACTTAGGTAACACTTAGGGCACACTTAGGTAACACTTAGGGCACACTTAGGTAACACTTAGGGCACACTTCGGTAACACTTGGGTAACACTTAGGTAACACTTAGGTAACACTTAGGTAACACTTAGGGCACACTTAGGTAACACTTAGGGCACACTTAGGTAACACTTAGGGCACACTTCGGTAACACTTGGGTAACACTTAGGGCACACTTAGGTAACACTTAGGGCACACTTAGGTAACACTTAGGGCACAATTAGGTAACACTTAGGGCACACTTAGGTAACACTTAGGTAACACTTAGGTAACACTTAGGTAACACTTAGGTAACACTTAGGTAACACTTAGGGCACACTTAGGTAACACTTAGGTAACACTTAGGTAACACTTAGGTAACACTTAGGTAACACTTAGGTAACACTTAGGGCACACTTAGGTAACACTTAGGGCACACTTAGGTAACACTTAGGGCACACTTAGGTAACACTTAGGGCACACTTAGGTAACACTTAGGGCACACTTAGGTAACACTTAGGGCACACTTAGGTAACACTTAGGGCACACTTAGGTAACACCTATGGCACACTTAGGTAACACTTAGGTAACACTTAGGGCACACTTAGGTAACACTTAGGGCACACTTAGGTAACACTTAGGGCACACTTAGGTAACACTTAGGGCACACTTAGGTAACACTTAGGGCACACTTAGGTAACACTTAGGTCACATTTAGGTAACACTTAGGGCACACTTAGGTAACACTTAGGGCACACTTAGGTAACACTTAGGGCACACTTAGGTAAAACTTACGGCACACTTAGGTAACACTTAGGGCACACTTAGGTAACACTTAGGGCACACTTAGGTAACACTTAGGTAACACTTAGGTAACACTTAGGTAACACTTAGGTAACACTTAGGGCACACTTAGGTAACACTTAGGTAACACTTAGGTAACACTTAGGTAACACTTAGGTAACACTTAGGTAACACTTAGGTAACACTTAGGTAACACTTAGGGCACACTTCGGTAACACTTGGGTAACACTTAGGTAACACTTAGGTAACACTTAGGTAACACTTAGGGTACACTTAGGTAACACTTAGGGCACACTTAGGTAACACTTAGGGCACACTTAGGTAACACTTAGGGCACACTTAGGTAACACTTAGGGCACACTTAGGTAACACTTAGGGCACACTTAGGTAACACTTAGGTAACACTTAGGGCACACTTAGGTAACACTTAGGGCACACTTAGGTAACACTTAGGGCACACTTAGGTAACACTTTGGGCACACTTAGGTAACACTTAGGTAACACTTAGGGCACACTTAGGTAACACTTAGGTAACACTTAGGTAAAACTTAGGTAACACTTAGGGCACACTTAGGTAACACTTAGGGCACACTTAGGTAACACTTAGGGCACACTCAGGTAACACTTAGGGCACACTTCGGTAACACTTGGGTAACACTTAGGTAACACTTAGGGCACACTTAGGTAACACTTAGGGCACACTTAGGTAACACTTAGGGCACACTTAGGTAACACTTAGGTAACACTTAGTGCACACTTAGGTAACACTTAGGGCACACTTAGGTAACACTTAGGGCACACTTAGGTAACACTTAGGGCACACTTAGGTAACACTTGGGTAACACTTAGGGCACACTTAGGGCACACTTAGGTAACACTTAGGTCACATTTAGGTAACACTTAGGGCACACTTAGGTAACACTTAGGGCACACTTAGGTAACACTTAGGTAACACTTAGGGCACACTTAGGTAACACTTAGGGCACACTTAGGGCACACTTAGGTAACACTTAGGGCACACTTAGGTAACACTTAGGGCACACTTAGGTAACACTTTGGGCACACTTAGGTAACACTTAGGTAACACTTAGGGCACACTTAGGTAACACTTAGGTAACACTTAGGTAACACTTAGGTAAAACTTAGGTAACACTTAGGGCACACTTAGGTAACACTTAGGTAACACTTGGGTAACACTTAGGTAACACTTAGGGCACACTTAGGTAACACTTAGGTAACACTTAGGTAACACTTAGGTAACACTTAGGTAACACTTAGGTAACACTTAGGTAACACTTAGGTAACACTTAGGTAACACTTAGGTAACACTTAGGTAACACTTAGGGCACACTTAGGTAACACTTAGGTAACACTTAGGTAACACTTAGGTAACACTTAGGTAACACTTAGGTAACACTTAGGGCACACTTAGGTAACACTTAGGGCACACTTAGGTAACACTTAGGGCACACTTAGGTAACACTTAGGGCACACTTAGGTAACACTTAGGTCACATTTAGGTAACACTTAGGTCACATTTAGGTAACACTTAGGGCACACTTAGGTAACACTTAGGGCACACTTAGGTAACACTTAGGGCACACTTAGGTAACACTTAGGGCACACTTAGGTAACACTTAGGGCACACTTAGGTAACACTTAGGGCACACTTAGGTAACACTTAGGGCACACTTAGGTAACACTTAGGGCACACTTAGGTAACACTTAGGTCACATTTAGGTAACACTTAGGGCACACTTAGGTAATACTTAGGGCACACTTAGGTAACACTTAGGGCACACTTAGGTAACACTTACGGCACACTTAGGTAACACTTAGGGCACACTTAGGTAACACTTAGGGCACACTTAGGTAACACTTAGGGCACATTTAGGTAACACTTAGGTAACACTTAGGTAACACTTAGTTAACACTTAGGTAACACTTAGGTAACACTTAGGTAACACTTAGGTAACACTTAGGGCACACTTCGGTAACACTTAGGTAACACTTAGGGTACACTTAGGTAACACTTAGGGCACACTTGGGTAACACTTAGGGCACACTTAGGTAACACTTAGGGCACACTTAGGTAACACTTAGGGCACACTTAGGTAACACTTAGGGCACACTTAGGTAACACTTAGGTAACACTTAGGGCACACTTAGGTAACACTTAGGGCACACTTAGGTAACACTTAGGTAACACTTAGGGCACACTTAGGTAACACTTAGGGCACACTTAGGGCACACTTAGGTAACACTTAGGGCACACTTAGGTAACACTTTGGGCACACTTAGGGCACACTTAGGTAACACTTAGGGGACACTTAGGTAACACTTAGGGCACACTTAGGTAACACTTAGAGCACACTTAGGTAACACTTAGGGCACACTTAGGTAACACTTAGGGCACACTTAGGTAACACTTAGGGCACACTTAGGTAACACTTTGGGCACACTTAGGTAACACTTAGGTAACACTTAGGGCAAACTTAGGTAACACTTAGGGCACACTTAGGTAACACTTAGGGCACAATTAGGTAACACTTAGGTCACATTTAGGTAACACTTAGGGCACACTTAGGTAACACTTAGGTCACATTTAGGTAACACTTAGGTAACACTTAGGTAACACTTAGGTAACACTTAGGTAACACTTAGGTAACACTTAGGTAACACTTAGGGCACACTTCGGTAACACTTGGGTAACACTTAGGTAACACTTAGGTAACACTTAGGTAACACTTAGGGTACACTTAGGTAACACTTAGGGCACACTTAGGTAACACTTAGGGCACACTTAGGTAACACTTAGGGCACACTTAGGTAACACTTAGGGCACACTTAGGTAACACTTAGGGCACACTTAGGTAACACTTAGGTAACACTTAGTGCACACTTAGGTAACACTTAGGTAACACTTAGGTAACACTTAGGGCACACTTAGGTAACACTTAGGTAACACTTAGGGCACACTTAGGTAACACTTAGGGCACACTTAGGTAACACTTAGGTAACACTTAGGGCACACTTGGGTAACACTTAGGGCACACTTAGGGCACACTTAGGTAACACTTAGGTAACACTTAGGTAACACTTAGGTAACACTTAGGGCACACTTCGGTAACACTTAGGTAACACTTGGGTAACACTTAGGTAACACTTAGGGCACACTTAGGTAACACTTAGGTAACACTTAGGTAACACTTAGGTAACACTTAGGTAACACTTAGGTAACACTTAGGTAACACTTAGGTAACACTTAGGTAACACTTAGGTAACACTTAGGGCACACTTAGGGCACACTTAGGTAACACTTAGGTCACATTTAGGTAACACTTAGGGCACACTTAGGTAACACTTAGGGCACACTTAGGTAACACTTAGGTAACACTTAGGGCACACTTAGGTAACACTTAGGGCACACTTAGGGCACACTTAGGTAACACTTAGGGCACACTTAGGTAACACTTAGGGCACACTTAGGTAACACTTTGGGCACACTTAGGTAACACTTAGGTAACACTTAGGGCACACTTAGGTAACACTTAGGTAACACTTAGGTAACACTTAGGTAAAACTTAGGTAACACTTAGGGCACACTTAGGTAACACTTAGGTAACACTTGGGTAACACTTAGGTAACACTTAGGGCACACTTAGGTAACACTTAGGTAACACTTAGGTAACACTTAGGTAACACTTAGGGCACACTTAGGTAACACTTAGGTAACACTTAGGTAACACTTAGGTAACACTTAGGGCACACTTAGGTAACACTTAGGTAACACTTAGGTAACACTTAGGTAACACTTAGGTAACACTTAGGTAACACTTAGGGCACACTTAGGTAACACTTAGGGCACACTTAGGTAACACTTAGGGCACACTTAGGTAACACTTAGGGCACACTTAGGTAACACTTAGGTCACATTTAGGTAACACTTAGGTCACATTTAGGTAACACTTAGGGCACACTTAGGTAACACTTAGGGCACACTTAGGTAACACTTAGGGCACACTTAGGTAACACTTACGGCACACTTAGGTAACACTTAGGGCACACTTAGGTAACACTTAGGGCACACTTAGGTAACACTTAGGGCACACTTAGGTAACACTTAGGGCACACTTAGGTAACACTTAGGTCACATTTAGGTAACACTTAGGGCACACTTAGGTAATACTTAGGGCACACTTAGGTAACACTTAGGGCACACTTAGGTAACACTTAGGGCACACTTAGGTAACACTTAGGGCACACTTAGGTAACACTTAGGGCACACTTAGGTAACACTTAGGTAACACTTAGGGCACACTTAGGTAACACTTAGGGCACACTTAGGGCACACTTAGGTAACACTTAGGTAACACTTAGGCCACACTTAGGTAACACTTAGGGCACACTTAGGGCACACTTAGGTAACACTTAGGGCACACTTAGGTAACACTTAGGGCACACTTAGGTAACACTTTGGGCACACTTAGGTAACACTTAGGTAACACTTAGGGCACACTTAGGTAACACTTAGGTAACACTTAGGTAACACTTAGGTAAAACTTAGGTAACACTTAGGGCACACTTAGGTAACACTTAGGTAACACTTAGGTAACACTTAGTTAACACTTAGGTAACACTTAGGTAACACTTAGGTAACACTTAGGTAACACTTAGGGCACACTTCGGTAACACTTAGGTAACACTTAGGGTACACTTAGGTAACACTTAGGGCACACTTGGGTAACACTTAGGGCACACTTAGGTAACACTTAGGGCACACTTAGGTAACACTTAGGGCACACTTAGGTAACACTTAGGGCACACTTAGGTAACACTTAGGTAACACTTAGGGCACACTTAGGTAACACTTAGGGCACACTTAGGTAACACTTAGGTAACACTTAGGGCACACTTAGGTAACACTTAGGGCACACTTAGGGCACACTTAGGTAACACTTAGGGCACACTTAGGTAACACTTTGGGCACACTTAGGGCACACTTAGGTAACACTTAGGGGACACTTAGGTAACACTTAGGGCACACTTAGGTAACACTTAGAGCACACTTAGGTAACACTTAGGGCACACTTAGGTAACACTTAGGGCACACTTAGGTAACACTTAGGGCACACTTAGGTAACACTTTGGGCACACTTAGGTAACACTTAGGTAACACTTAGGGCAAACTTAGGTAACACTTAGGGCACACTTAGGTAACACTTAGGGCACAATTAGGTAACACTTAGGTCACATTTAGGTAACACTTAGGGCACACTTAGGTAACACTTAGGTCACATTTAGGTAACACTTAGGTAACACTTAGGTAACACTTAGGTAACACTTAGGTAACACTTAGGTAACACTTAGGTAACACTTAGGGCACACTTCGGTAACACTTGGGTAACACTTAGGTAACACTTAGGTAACACTTAGGTAACACTTAGGGTACACTTAGGTAACACTTAGGGCACACTTAGGTAACACTTAGGGCACACTTAGGTAACACTTAGGGCACACTTAGGTAACACTTAGGGCACACTTAGGTAACACTTAGGGCACACTTAGGTAACACTTAGGTAACACTTAGTGCACACTTAGGTAACACTTAGGTAACACTTAGGTAACACTTAGGGCACACTTAGGTAACACTTAGGTAACACTTAGGGCACACTTGGGTAACACTTAGGGCACACTTAGGGCACACTTAGGTAACACTTAGGTAACACTTAGGTAACACTTAGGTAACACTTAGGGCACACTTCGGTAACACTTGGGTAACACTTAGGTAACACTTAGGTAACACTTAGGTAACACTTAGGGTACACTTAGGTAACACTTAGGGCACACTTAGGTAACACTTAGGGCACACTTAGGTAAAACTTACGGCACACTTAGGTAACACTTAGGGCACACTTAGGTAACACTTAGGGCACACTTAGGTAACACTTAGGGCACACTTAGGTAACACTTAGGGCACACTTCGGTAACACTTGGGTAACACTTAGGTAACACTTAGGTAACACTTAGGTAACACTTAGGGTACACTTAGGTAACACTTAGGGCACACTTAGGTAACACTTAGGGCACACTTAGGTAACACTTAGGGCACACTTAAGTAACACTTTGGGCACACTTAGGTAACACTTAGGGCACACTTAGGTAACACTTAGGGCACACTTAGGTAACACTTTGGGCACACTTAGGTAACACTTAGGTAACACTTAGGGCACACTTAGGTAACACTTAGGTAACACTTAGGGCACACTTAGGTAACACTTAGGGCACACTTAGGTAACACTTAGGGCACACTTAGGTAAAACTTACGGCACACTTAGGTAACACTTAGGGCACACTTAGGTAACACTTAGGGCACACTTAGGTAACACTTAGGGCACACTTAGGTAACACTTAGGGCACACTTCGGTAACACTTGGGTAACACTTAGGTAACACTTAGGTAACACTTAGGTAACACTTAGGGCACACTTAGGTAACACTTAGGTAACACTTAGGTAAAACTTAGGTAACACTTAGGGCACACTTAGGTAACACTTAGGGCACACTTAGGTAACACTTAGGGCACACTCAGGTAACACTTAGGGCACACTTCGGTAACACTTGGGTAACACTTAGGTAACACTTAGGGCACACTTAGGTAACACTTAGGGCACACTTAGGTAACACTTAGGGCACACTTAGGTAACACTTAGGTAACACTTAGTGCACACTTAGGTAACACTTAGGGCACACTTAGGTAACACTTAGGGCACACTTAGGTAACACTTAGGGCACACTTAGGTAACACTTAGGTAACACTTAGGGCACACTTAGGGCACACTTAGGTAACACTTAGGTCACATTTAGGTAACACTTAGGGCACACTTAGGTAACACTTAGGGCACACTTAGGTAACACTTAGGTAACACTTAGGGCACACTTAGGTAACACTTAGGGCACACTTAGGGCACACTTAGGTAACACTTAGGGCACACTTAGGTAACACTTAGGGCACACTTAGGTAACACTTAGGGCACACTTAGGTAACACTTAGGTAACACTTAGGGCACACTTAGGTAACACTTAGGTAACACTTAGGTAAAACTTAGGTAACACTTAGGGCACACTTAGGTAACACTTAGGTAACACTTGGGTAACACTTAGGTAACACTTAGGGCACACTTAGGTAACACTTATGTAACACTTAGGTAACACTTAGGTAACACTTAGGTAACACTTAGGTAACACTTAGGTAACACTTAGGTAACACTTAGGGCACACTTAGGTAACACTTATGTAACACTTAGGTAACACTTAGGTAACACTTAGGTAACACTTAGGTAACACTTAGGTAACACTTAGGTAACACTTAGGGCACACTTAGGTAACACTTGGGTAACACTTAGGTAACACTTAGGTAACACTTAGGTAACACTTAGGGTACACTTAGGTAACACTTAGGGCACACTTAGGTAACACTTAGGGCACACTTAGGTAACACTTAGGGCACACTTATTTAACACTTAGGTAACACTTAGGGCACACTTAGGTAACACTTAGGGCACACTTAGGGCACACTTAGGTAACACTTAGGGCACACTTAGGTAACACTTAGGGCACACTTAGGTAACACTTTGGGCACACTTAGGTAACACTTAGGTAACACTTAGGGCACACTTAGGTAAAACTTACGGCACACTTAGGTAACACTTAGGGCACACTTAGGTAACACTTAGGGCACACTTAGGTAACACTTTGGGCACACTTAGGTAACACTTAGGTAACACTTAGGGCACACTTAGGTAAAACTTACGGCACACTTAGGTAACACTTAGGGCACACTTAGGGCACACTTAGGTAACACTTAGGGCACACTTAGGTAACACTTAGGGCACACTTAGGTAACACTTAGGGCACACTTCGGTAACACTTGGGTAACACTTAGGTAACACTTAGGTAACACTTAGGTAAAACTTAGGGCACACTTAGGTAAAACTTACGGCACACTTAGGTAACACTTAGGGCACACTTAGGTAACACTTAGGGCACACTTAGGTAACACTTAGGGCACACTTAGGTAACACTTTGGGCACACTTAGGTAACACTTAGGTAACACTTAGGGCACACTTAGGTAAAACTTACGGCACACTTAGGTAACACTTAGGGCACACTTAGGGCACACTTAGGTAACACTTAGGGCACACTTAGGTAACACTTAGGGCACACTTAGGTAACACTTAGGGCACACTTCGGTAACACTTGGGTAACACTTAGGTAACACTTAGGTAACACTTAGGTAAAACTTAGGGCACACTTAGGTAAAACTTACGGCACACTTAGGTAACACTTACGGCACACTTAGGTAACACTTAGGGCACACTTAGGTAACACTTAGGGCACACTTAGGTAACACTTAGGGCACACTTAGGTAACACTTAGGGCACACTTCGGTAACACTTGGGTAACACTTAGGTAACACTTAGGTAACACTTAGGTAACACTTAGGGTACACTTAGGTAACACTTAGGGCACACTTAGGTAACACTTAGGGCACACTTAGGTAACACTTAGGGCACACTTAAGTAACACTTTGGGCACACTTAGGTAACACTTAGGGCACACTTAGGTAACACTTAGGGCACACTTAGGTAACACTTTGGGCACACTTAGGTAACACTTAGGTAACACTTAGGGCACACTTAGGTAACACTTAGGTAACACTTAGGGCACACTTAGGTAACACTTAGGGCACACTTAGGTAACACTTAGGGCACACTTAGGTAAAACTTACGGCACACTTAGGTAACACTTAGGGCACACTTAGGTAACACTTAGGGCACACTTAGGTAACACTTAGGGCACACTTAGGTAACACTTAGGGCACACTTCGGTAACACTTGGGTAACACTTAGGTAACACTTAGGTAACACTTAGGTAACACTTAGGGCACACTTAGGTAACACTTAGGTAACACTTAGGTAAAACTTAGGTAACACTTAGGGCACACTTAGGTAACACTTAGGGCACACTTAGGTAACACTTAGGGCACACTCAGGTAACACTTAGGGCACACTTCGGTAACACTTGGGTAACACTTAGGTAACACTTAGGGCACACTTAGGTAACACTTAGGGCACACTTAGGTAACACTTAGGGCACACTTAGGTAACACTTAGGTAACACTTAGTGCACACTTAGGTAACACTTAGGGCACACTTAGGTAACACTTAGGGCACACTTAGGTAACACTTAGGGCACACTTAGGTAACACTTAGGTAACACTTAGGGCACACTTAGGGCACACTTAGGTAACACTTAGGTCACACTTAGGTAACACTTAGGGCACACTTAGGTAACACTTAGGGCACACTTAGGTAACACTTAGGTAACACTTAGGGCACACTTAGGTAACACTTAGGGCACACTTAGGGCACACTTAGGTAACACTTAGGGCACACTTAGGTAACACTTAGGGCACACTTAGGTAACACTTTGGGCACACTTAGGTAACACTTAGGTAACACTTAGGGCACACTTAGGTAACACTTAGGTAACACTTAGGTAAAACTTAGGTAACACTTAGGGCACACTTAGGTAACACTTAGGTAACACTTGGGTAACACTTAGGTAACACTTAGGGCACACTTAGGTAACACTTATGTAACACTTAGGTAACACTTAGGTAACACTTAGGTAACACTTAGGTAACACTTAGGTAACACTTAGGTAACACTTAGGGCACACTTAGGTAACACTTATGTAACACTTAGGTAACACTTAGGTAACACTTAGGTAACACTTAGGTAACACTTAGGTAACACTTAGGTAACACTTAGGGCACACTTAGGTAACACTTGGGTAACACTTAGGTAACACTTAGGTAACACTTAGGTAACACTTAGGGTACACTTAGGTAACACTTAGGGCACACTTAGGTAACACTTAGGGCACACTTAGGTAACACTTAGGGCACACTTATTTAACACTTAGGTAACACTTAGGGCACACTTAGGTAACACTTAGGGCACACTTAGGGCACACTTAGGTAACACTTAGGGCACACTTAGGTAACACTTAGGGCACACTTAGGTAACACTTTGGGCACACTTAGGTAACACTTAGGTAACACTTAGGGCACACTTAGGTAAAACTTACGGCACACTTAGGTAACACTTAGGGCACACTTAGGTAACACTTAGGGCACACTTAGGTAACACTTTGGGCACACTTAGGTAACACTTAGGTAACACTTAGGGCACACTTAGGTAAAACTTACGGCACACTTAGGTAACACTTAGGGCACACTTAGGGCACACTTAGGTAACACTTAGGGCACACTTAGGTAACACTTAGGGCACACTTAGGTAACACTTAGGGCACACTTCGGTAACACTTGGGTAACACTTAGGTAACACTTAGGTAACACTTAGGTAAAACTTAGGGCACACTTAGGTAAAACTTACGGCACACTTAGGTAACACTTAGGGCACACTTAGGTAACACTTAGGGCACACTTAGGTAACACTTAGGGCACACTTAGGTAACACTTTGGGCACACTTAGGTAACACTTAGGTAACACTTAGGGCACACTTAGGTAAAACTTACGGCACACTTAGGTAACACTTAGGGCACACTTAGGGCACACTTAGGTAACACTTAGGGCACACTTAGGTAACACTTAGGGCACACTTAGGTAACACTTAGGGCACACTTCGGTAACACTTGGGTAACACTTAGGTAACACTTAGGTAACACTTAGGTAAAACTTAGGGCACACTTAGGTAAAACTTACGGCACACTTAGGTAACACTTAGGGCACACTTAGGTAACACTTAGGGCACACTTAGGTAACACTTTGGGCACACTTAGGTAACACTTAGGTAACACTTAGGGCACACTTAGGTAAAACTTACGGCACACTTAGGTAACACTTAGGGCACACTTAGGGCACACTTAGGTAACACTTAGGGCACACTTAGGTAACACTTAGGGCACACTTAGGTAACACTTAGGGCACACTTCGGTAACACTTGGGTAACACTTAGGTAACACTTAGGTAACACTTAGGTAACACTTAGGTAACACTTAGGGTACACTTAGGTAACACTTAGGGCACACTTAGGTAACACTTAGGGCACACTTAGGTAACACTTAGGGCACACTTAAGTAACACTTAGGTAACACTTAGGTAACACTTAGGTAACACTTAGGTAACACTTAGGTAACACTTAGGTAACACTTAGGTAACACTTAGGTAACACTTAGGTAACACTTAGGTAACACTTAGGGCACACTTAGGGCACACTTAGGTAACACTTAGGTCACATTTAGGTAACACTTAGGGCACACTTAGGTAACACTTAGGGCACACTTAGGTAACACTTAGGTAACACTTAGGGCACACTTAGGTAACACTTAGGGCACACTTAGGGCACACTTAGGTAACACTTAGGGCACACTTAGGTAACACTTAGGGCACACTTAGGTAACACTTTGGGCACACTTAGGTAACACTTAGGTAACACTTAGGGCACACTTAGGTAACACTTAGGTAACACTTAGGTAACACTTAGGTAAAACTTAGGTAACACTTAGGGCACACTTAGGTAACACTTAGGTAACACTTGGGTAACACTTAGGTAACACTTAGGGCACACTTAGGTAACACTTAGGTAACACTTAGGTAACACTTAGGTAACACTTAGGGCACACTTAGGTAACACTTAGGGCACACTTAGGTAAAACTTACGGCACACTTAGGTAACACTTAGGGCACACTTAGGTAACACTTAGGGCACACTTAGGTAACACTTAGGGCACACTTAGGTAACACTTAGGGCACACTTCGGTAACACTTGGGTAACACTTAGGTAACACTTAGGTAACACTTAGGTAAAACTTAGGTAACACTTAGGGCACACTTAGGTAACACTTAGGTAACACTTGGGTAACACTTAGGTAACACTTAGGGCACACTTAGGTAACACTTAGGGCACACTTAGGTAACACTTAGGGCACACTTAGGTAACACTTAGGGCACACTTCGGTAACACTTGGGTAACACTTAGGTAACACTTAGGTAACACTTAGGTAAAACTTAGGGCACACTTAGGTAAAACTTACGGCACACTTAGGTAACACTTAGGGCACACTTAGGTAACACTTAGGGCACACTTAGGTAACACTTAGGGCACACTTAGGTAAAACTTACGGCACATTTAGGTAACACTTAGGGCACACTTAGGTAACACTTAGGGCACACTTAGGTAACACTTAGGGCACACTTAGGTAACACTTACGGCACACTTAGGTAACACTTAGGGCACACTTAGGTAACACTTAGGGCACACTTAGGTAACACTTAGGGCACACTTAGGTAACACTTAGGGCACACTTAGGTAACACTTAGGTCACATTTAGGTAACACTTAGGGCACACTTAGGTAATACTTAGGGCACACTTAGGTAACACTTAGGGCACACTTAGGTAACACTTAGGGCACACTTAGGTAACACTTAGGGCACACTTAGGTAACACTTAGGGCACACTTAGGTAACACTTAGGTAACACTTAGGGCACACTTAGGTAACACTTAGGGCACACTTAGGGCACACTTAGGTAACACTTAGGTAACACTTAGGCCACACTTAGGTAACACTTAGGGCACACTTAGGGCACACTTAGGTAACACTTAGGGCACACTTAGGTAACACTTAGGGCACACTTAGGTAACACTTTGGGCACACTTAGGTAACACTTAGGTAACACTTAGGGCACACTTAGGTAACACTTAGGTAACACTTAGGTAACACTTAGGTAAAACTTAGGTAACACTTAGGGCACACTTAGGTAACACTTAGGTAACACTTAGGTAACACTTAGTTAACACTTAGGTAACACTTAGGTAACACTTAGGTAACACTTAGGTAACACTTAGGGCACACTTCGGTAACACTTAGGTAACACTTAGGGTACACTTAGGTAACACTTAGGGCACACTTGGGTAACACTTAGGGCACACTTAGGTAACACTTAGGGCACACTTAGGTAACACTTAGGGCACACTTAGGTAACACTTAGGGCACACTTAGGTAACACTTAGGTAACACTTAGGGCACACTTAGGTAACACTTAGGGCACACTTAGGTAACACTTAGGTAACACTTAGGGCACACTTAGGTAACACTTAGGGCACACTTAGGGCACACTTAGGTAACACTTAGGGCACACTTAGGTAACACTTTGGGCACACTTAGGGCACACTTAGGTAACACTTAGGGGACACTTAGGTAACACTTAGGGCACACTTAGGTAACACTTAGAGCACACTTAGGTAACACTTAGGGCACACTTAGGTAACACTTAGGGCACACTTAGGTAACACTTAGGGCACACTTAGGTAACACTTTGGGCACACTTAGGTAACACTTAGGTAACACTTAGGGCAAACTTAGGTAACACTTAGGGCACACTTAGGTAACACTTAGGGCACAATTAGGTAACACTTAGGTCACATTTAGGTAACACTTAGGGCACACTTAGGTAACACTTAGGTCACATTTAGGTAACACTTAGGTAACACTTAGGTAACACTTAGGTAACACTTAGGTAACACTTAGGTAACACTTAGGTAACACTTAGGGCACACTTCGGTAACACTTGGGTAACACTTAGGTAACACTTAGGTAACACTTAGGTAACACTTAGGGTACACTTAGGTAACACTTAGGGCACACTTAGGTAACACTTAGGGCACACTTAGGTAACACTTAGGGCACACTTAGGTAACACTTAGGGCACACTTAGGTAACACTTAGGGCACACTTAGGTAACACTTAGGTAACACTTAGTGCACACTTAGGTAACACTTAGGTAACACTTAGGTAACACTTAGGGCACACTTAGGTAACACTTAGGTAACACTTAGGGCACACTTGGGTAACACTTAGGGCACACTTAGGGCACACTTAGGTAACACTTAGGTAACACTTAGGTAACACTTAGGTAACACTTAGGGCACACTTCGGTAACACTTAGGTAACACTTAGGTAACACTTAGGTAACACTTAGGTAACACTTAGGGTACACTTAGGTAACACTTAGGGCACACTTAGGTAACACTTAGGGCACACTTAGGTAAAACTTACGGCACACTTAGGTAACACTTAGGGCACACTTAGGTAACACTTAGGGCACACTTAGGTAACACTTAGGGCACACTTAGGTAACACTTAGGGCACACTTCGGTAACACTTGGGTAACACTTAGGTAACACTTAGGTAACACTTAGGTAACACTTAGGGTACACTTAGGTAACACTTAGGGCACACTTAGGTAACACTTAGGGCACACTTAGGTAACACTTAGGGCACACTTAAGTAACACTTTGGGCACACTTAGGTAACACTTAGGGCACACTTAGGTAACACTTAGGGCACACTTAGGTAACACTTTGGGCACACTTAGGTAACACTTAGGTAACACTTAGGGCACACTTAGGTAACACTTAGGTAACACTTAGGGCACACTTAGGTAACACTTAGGGCACACTTAGGTAACACTTAGGGCACACTTAGGTAAAACTTACGGCACACTTAGGTAACACTTAGGGCACACTTAGGTAACACTTAGGGCACACTTAGGTAACACTTAGGGCACACTTAGGTAACACTTAGGGCACACTTCGGTAACACTTGGGTAACACTTAGGTAACACTTAGGTAACACTTAGGTAACACTTAGGGCACACTTAGGTAACACTTAGGTAACACTTAGGTAAAACTTAGGTAACACTTAGGGCACACTTAGGTAACACTTAGGGCACACTTAGGTAACACTTAGGGCACACTCAGGTAACACTTAGGGCACACTTCGGTAACACTTGGGTAACACTTAGGTAACACTTAGGGCACACTTAGGTAACACTTAGGGCACACTTAGGTAACACTTAGGGCACACTTAGGTAACACTTAGGTAACACTTAGTGCACACTTAGGTAACACTTAGGGCACACTTAGGTAACACTTAGGGCACACTTAGGTAACACTTAGGGCACACTTAGGTAACACTTAGGTAACACTTAGGGCACACTTAGGGCACACTTAGGTAACACTTAGGTCACACTTAGGTAACACTTAGGGCACACTTAGGTAACACTTAGGGCACACTTAGGTAACACTTAGGTAACACTTAGGGCACACTTAGGTAACACTTAGGGCACACTTAGGGCACACTTAGGTAACACTTAGGGCACACTTAGGTAACACTTAGGGCACACTTAGGTAACACTTTGGGCACACTTAGGTAACACTTAGGTAACACTTAGGGCACACTTAGGTAACACTTAGGTAACACTTAGGTAACACTTAGGTAAAACTTAGGTAACACTTAGGGCACACTTAGGTAACACTTAGGTAACACTTGGGTAACACTTAGGTAACACTTAGGGCACACTTAGGTAACACTTATGTAACACTTAGGTAACACTTAGGTAACACTTAGGTAACACTTAGGTAACACTTAGGTAACACTTAGGGCACACTTAGGTAACACTTATGTAACACTTAGGTAACACTTAGGTAACACTTAGGTAACACTTAGGTAACACTTAGGTAACACTTAGGGCACACTTCGGTAACACTTGGGTAACACTTAGGTAACACTTAGGTAACACTTAGGTAACACTTAGGGTACACTTAGGTAACACTTAGGGCACACTTAGGTAACACTTAGGGCACACTTAGGTAACACTTAGGGCACACTTATTTAACACTTAGGTAACACTTAGGGCACACTTAGGTAACACTTAGGGCACACTTAGGGCACACTTAGGTAACACTTAGGGCACACTTAGGTAACACTTAGGGCACACTTAGGTAACACTTTGGGCACACTTAGGTAACACTTAGGTAACACTTAGGGCACACTTAGGTAAAACTTACGGCACACTTAGGTAACACTTAGGGCACACTTAGGTAACACTTAGGGCACACTTAGGTAACACTTTGGGCACACTTAGGTAACACTTAGGTAACACTTAGGGCACACTTAGGTAAAACTTACGGCACACTTAGGTAACACTTAGGGCACACTTAGGGCACACTTAGGTAACACTTAGGGCACACTTAGGTAACACTTAGGGCACACTTAGGTAACACTTAGGGCACACTTAGGGCACACTTAGGTAAAACTTAGGTAACACTTAGGGCACACTTAGGTAACACTTAGGTAACACTTAGGTAACACTTAGTTAACACTTAGGTAACACTTAGGTAACACTTAGGTAACACTTAGGTAACACTTAGGGCACACTTCGGTAACACTTAGGTAACACTTAGGGTACACTTAGGTAACACTTAGGGCACACTTGGGTAACACTTAGGGCACACTTAGGTAACACTTAGGGCACACTTAGGTAACACTTAGGGCACACTTAGGTAACACTTAGGGCACACTTAGGTAACACTTAGGTAACACTTAGGGCACACTTAGGTAACACTTAGGGCACACTTAGGTAACACTTAGGTAACACTTAGGGCACACTTAGGTAACACTTAGGGCACACTTAGGGCACACTTAGGTAACACTTAGGGCACACTTAGGTAACACTTTGGGCACACTTAGGGCACACTTAGGTAACACTTAGGGGACACTTAGGTAACACTTAGGGCACACTTAGGTAACACTTAGAGCACACTTAGGTAACACTTAGGGCACACTTAGGTAACACTTAGGGCACACTTAGGTAACACTTAGGGCACACTTAGGTAACACTTTGGGCACACTTAGGTAACACTTAGGTAACACTTAGGGCAAACTTAGGTAACACTTAGGGCACACTTAGGTAACACTTAGGGCACAATTAGGTAACACTTAGGTCACATTTAGGTAACACTTAGGGCACACTTAGGTAACACTTAGGTCACATTTAGGTAACACTTAGGTAACACTTAGGTAACACTTAGGTAACACTTAGGTAACACTTAGGTAACACTTAGGTAACACTTAGGGCACACTTCGGTAACACTTGGGTAACACTTAGGTAACACTTAGGTAACACTTAGGTAACACTTAGGGTACACTTAGGTAACACTTAGGGCACACTTAGGTAACACTTAGGGCACACTTAGGTAACACTTAGGGCACACTTAGGTAACACTTAGGGCACACTTAGGTAACACTTAGGGCACACTTAGGTAACACTTAGGTAACACTTAGTGCACACTTAGGTAACACTTAGGTAACACTTAGGTAACACTTAGGGCACACTTAGGTAACACTTAGGTAACACTTAGGGCACACTTGGGTAACACTTAGGGCACACTTAGGGCACACTTAGGTAACACTTAGGTAACACTTAGGTAACACTTAGGTAACACTTAGGGCACACTTCGGTAACACTTGGGTAACACTTAGGTAACACTTAGGTAACACTTAGGTAACACTTAGGGTACACTTAGGTAACACTTAGGGCACACTTAGGTAACACTTAGGGCACACTTAGGTAAAACTTACGGCACACTTAGGTAACACTTAGGGCACACTTAGGTAACACTTAGGGCACACTTAGGTAACACTTAGGGCACACTTAGGTAACACTTAGGGCACACTTCGGTAACACTTGGGTAACACTTAGGTAACACTTAGGTAACACTTAGGTAACACTTAGGGTACACTTAGGTAACACTTAGGGCACACTTAGGTAACACTTAGGGCACACTTAGGTAACACTTAGGGCACACTTAAGTAACACTTTGGGCACACTTAGGTAACACTTAGGGCACACTTAGGTAACACTTAGGGCACACTTAGGTAACACTTTGGGCACACTTAGGTAACACTTAGGTAACACTTAGGGCACACTTAGGTAACACTTAGGTAACACTTAGGGCACACTTAGGTAACACTTAGGGCACACTTAGGTAACACTTAGGGCACACTTAGGTAAAACTTACGGCACACTTAGGTAACACTTAGGGCACACTTAGGTAACACTTAGGGCACACTTAGGTAACACTTAGGGCACACTTAGGTAACACTTAGGGCACACTTCGGTAACACTTGGGTAACACTTAGGTAACACTTAGGTAACACTTAGGTAACACTTAGGGCACACTTAGGTAACACTTAGGTAACACTTAGGTAAAACTTAGGTAACACTTAGGGCACACTTAGGTAACACTTAGGGCACACTTAGGTAACACTTAGGGCACACTCAGGTAACACTTAGGGCACACTTCGGTAACACTTGGGTAACACTTAGGTAACACTTAGGGCACACTTAGGTAACACTTAGGGCACACTTAGGTAACACTTAGGGCACACTTAGGTAACACTTAGGTAACACTTAGTGCACACTTAGGTAACACTTAGGGCACACTTAGGTAACACTTAGGGCACACTTAGGTAACACTTAGGGCACACTTAGGTAACACTTAGGTAACACTTAGGGCACACTTAGGGCACACTTAGGTAACACTTAGGTCACACTTAGGTAACACTTAGGGCACACTTAGGTAACACTTAGGGCACACTTAGGTAACACTTAGGTAACACTTAGGGCACACTTAGGTAACACTTAGGGCACACTTAGGGCACACTTAGGTAACACTTAGGGCACACTTAGGTAACACTTAGGGCACACTTAGGTAACACTTTGGGCACACTTAGGTAACACTTAGGTAACACTTAGGGCACACTTAGGTAACACTTAGGTAACACTTAGGTAACACTTAGGTAAAACTTAGGTAACACTTAGGGCACACTTAGGTAACACTTAGGTAACACTTGGGTAACACTTAGGTAACACTTAGGGCACACTTAGGTAACACTTATGTAACACTTAGGTAACACTTAGGTAACACTTAGGTAACACTTAGGTAACACTTAGGTAACACTTAGGGCACACTTAGGTAACACTTATGTAACACTTAGGTAACACTTAGGTAACACTTAGGTAACACTTAGGTAACACTTAGGTAACACTTAGGGCACACTTGGGTAACACTTGGGTAACACTTAGGTAACACTTAGGTAACACTTAGGTAACACTTAGGGTACACTTAGGTAACACTTAGGGCACACTTAGGTAACACTTAGGGCACACTTAGGTAACACTTAGGGCACACTTATTTAACACTTAGGTAACACTTAGGGCACACTTAGGTAACACTTAGGGCACACTTAGGGCACACTTAGGTAACACTTAGGGCACACTTAGGTAACACTTAGGGCACACTTAGGTAACACTTTGGGCACACTTAGGTAACACTTAGGTAACACTTAGGGCACACTTAGGTAAAACTTACGGCACACTTAGGTAACACTTAGGGCACACTTAGGTAACACTTAGGGCACACTTAGGTAACACTTTGGGCACACTTAGGTAACACTTGGGTAACACTTAGGGCACACTTAGGTAAAACTTACGGCACACTTAGGTAACACTTAGGGCACACTTAGGGCACACTTAGGTAACACTTAGGGCACACTTAGGTAACACTTAGGGCACACTTAGGTAACACTTAGGGCACACTTCGGTAACACTTGGGTAACACTTAGGTAACACTTAGGTAACACTTAGGTAAAACTTAGGGCACACTTAGGTAAAACTTACGGCACACTTAGGTAACACTTAGGGCACACTTAGGTAACACTTAGGGCACACTTAGGTAACACTTAGGGCACACTTAGGTAACACTTTGGGCACACTTAGGTAACACTTAGGTAACACTTAGGGCACACTTAGGTAAAACTTACGGCACACTTAGGTAACACTTAGGGCACACTTAGGGCACACTTAGGTAACACTTAGGGCACACTTAGGTAACACTTAGGGCACACTTAGGTAACACTTAGGGCACACTTCGGTAACACTTGGGTAACACTTAGGTAACACTTAGGTAACACTTAGGTAAAACTTAGGGCACACTTAGGTAAAACTTACGGCACACTTAGGTAACACTTAGGGCACACTTAGGTAACACTTAGGGCACACTTAGGTAACACTTTGGGCACACTTAGGTAACACTTAGGTAACACTTAGGGCACACTTAGGTAACACTTACGGCACACTTAGGTAACACTTAGGGCACACTTAGGGCACACTTAGGTAACACTTAGGGCACACTTAGGTAACACTTAGGGCACACTTAGGTAACACTTAGGGCACACTTCGGTAACACTTGGGTAACACTTAGGTAACACTTAGGTAACACTTAGGTAACACTTAGGTAACACTTAGGGTACACTTAGGTAACACTTAGGGCACACTTAGGTAACACTTAGGGCACACTTAGGTAACACTTAGGGCACACTTAAGTAACACTTAGGTAACACTTAGGTAACACTTAGGTAACACTTAGGTAACACTTAGGTAACACTTAGGTAACACTTAGGTAACACTTAGGTAACACTTAGGTAACACTTAGGTAACACTTAGGGCACACTTAGGGCACACTTAGGTAACACTTAGGTCACATTTAGGTAACACTTAGGGCACACTTAGGTAACACTTAGGGCACACTTAGGTAACACTTAGGTAACACTTAGGGCACACTTAGGTAACACTTAGGGCACACTTAGGGCACACTTAGGTAACACTTAGGGCACACTTAGGTAACACTTAGGGCACACTTAGGTAACACTTTGGGCACACTTAGGTAACACTTAGGTAACACTTAGGGCACACTTAGGTAACACTTAGGTAACACTTAGGTAACACTTAGGTAAAACTTAGGTAACACTTAGGGCACACTTAGGTAACACTTAGGTAACACTTGGGTAACACTTAGGTAACACTTAGGGCACACTTAGGTAACACTTAGGTAACACTTAGGTAACACTTAGGTAACACTTAGGGCACACTTAGGTAACACTTAGGGCACACTTAGGTAAAACTTACGGCACACTTAGGTAACACTTAGGGCACACTTAGGTAACACTTAGGGCACACTTAGGTAACACTTAGGGCACACTTAGGTAACACTTAGGGCACACTTCGGTAACACTTGGGTAACACTTAGGTAACACTTAGGTAACACTTAGGTAAAACTTAGGTAACACTTAGGGCACACTTAGGTAACACTTAGGTAACACTTGGGTAACACTTAGGTAACACTTAGGGCACACTTAGGTAACACTTAGGGCACACTTAGGTAACACTTAGGGCACACTTAGGTAACACTTAGGGCACACTTAAGTAACACTTTGGGCACACTTAGGTAACACTTAGGGCACACTTAGGTAACACTTAGGGCACACTTCGGTAACACTTGGGTAACACTTAGGTAACACTTAGGTAACACTTAGGTAAAACTTAGGGCACACTTAGGTAAAACTTACGGCACACTTAGGTAACACTTAGGGCACACTTAGGTAACACTTAGGGCACACTTAGGTAACACTTAGGGCACACTTAGGTAAAACTTACGGCACACTTAGGTAACACTTAGGGCACACTTAGGGCACACTTAGGTAACACTTAGGGCACACTTAGGTAACACTTAGGGCACACTTAGGTAACACTTAGGGCACACTTCGGTAACACTTGGGTAACACTTAGGTAACACTTAGGTAACACTTAGGTAAAACTTAGGGCACACTTAGGTAAAACTTACGGCACACTTAGGTAACACTTAGGGCACACTTAGGTAACACTTAGGGCACACTTAGGTAACACTTAGGGCACACTTAGGTAACACTTTGGGCACACTTAGGTAACACTTAGGTAACACTTAGGGCACACTTAGGTAAAACTTACGGCACACTTAGGTAACACTTAGGGCACACTTAGGGCACACTTAGGTAACACTTAGGGCACACTTAGGTAACACTTAGGGCACACTTAGGTAACACTTAGGGCACACTTCGGTAACACTTGGGTAACACTTAGGTAACACTTAGGTAACACTTAGGTAACACTTAGGTAAAACTTAGGGCACACTTAGGTAAAACTTACGGCACACTTAGGTAACACTTAGGGCACACTTAGGTAACACTTAGGGCACACTTAGGTAACACTTTGGGCACACTTAGGTAACACTTAGGTAACACTTAGGGCACACTTAGGTAAAACTTACGGCACACTTAGGTAACACTTAGGGCACACTTAGGGCACACTTAGGTAACACTTAGGGCACACTTAGGTAACACTTAGGGCACACTTAGGTAACACTTAGGGCACACTTCGGTAACACTTGGGTAACACTTAGGTAACACTTAGGTAACACTTAGGTAACACTTAGGTAACACTTAGGGTACACTTAGGTAACACTTAGGGCACACTTAGGTAACACTTAGGGCACACTTAGGTAACACTTAGGGCACACTTAAGTAACACTTGGGTAACACTTAGGTAACACTTAGGTAACACTTAGGTAACACTTAGGTAACACTTAGGTAACACTTAGGTAACACTTAGGTAACACTTAGGTAACACTTAGGTAACACTTAGGGCACACTTAGGGCACACTTAGGTAACACTTAGGTCACATTTAGGTAACACTTAGGGCACACTTAGGTAACACTTAGGGCACACTTAGGTAACACTTAGGTAACACTTAGGGCACACTTAGGTAACACTTAGGGCACACTTAGGGCACACTTAGGTAACACTTAGGGCACACTTAGGTAACACTTTGGGCACACTTAGGTAACACTTAGGTAACACTTAGGGCACACTTAAGTAACACTTGGGTAACACTTAGGTAACACTTAGGTAACACTTAGGTAACACTTAGGTAACACTTAGGTAACACTTAGGTAACACTTAGGTAACACTTAGGTAACACTTAGGTAACACTTAGGTAACACTTGGGTAACACTTAGGTAACACTTAGGGCACACTTAGGTAACACTTAGGTAACACTTAGGTAACACTTAGGTAACACTTAGGGCACACTTAGGTAACACTTAGGGCACACTTAGGTAAAACTTACGGCACACTTAGGTAACACTTAGGGCACACTTAGGTAACACTTAGGGCACACTTAGGTAACACTTAGGGCACACTTAGGTAACACTTAGGGCACACTTCGGTAACACTTGGGTAACACTTAGGTAACACTTAGGTAACACTTAGGTAAAACTTAGGTAACACTTAGGGCACACTTAGGTAACACTTAGGTAACACTTGGGTAACACTTAGGTAACACTTAGGGCACACTTAGGTAACACTTAGGGCACACTTAGGTAACACTTAGGGCACACTTAGGTAACACTTAGGGCACACTTAAGTAACACTTTGGGCACACTTAGGTAACACTTAGGGCACACTTAGGTAACACTTAGGGCACACTTAGGTAACACTTTGGGCACACTTAGGTAACACTTAGGTAACACTTAGGGCACACTTAGGTAACACTTAGGTAACACTTAGGGCACACTTAGGTAACACTTAGGGCACACTTAGGTAACACTTAGGGCACACTTAGGTAAAACTTACGGCACACTTAGGTAACACTTAGGGCACACTTAGGTAACACTTAGGGCACACTTAGGTAACACTTAGGGCACACTTAGGTAACACTTAGGGCACACTTCGGTAACACTTGGGTAACACTTAGGTAACACTTAGGTAACACTTAGGTAACACTTAGGGCACACTTAGGTAACACTTAGGTAACACTTAGGTAAAACTTAGGTAACACTTAGGGCACACTTAGGTAACACTTAGGGCACACTTAGGTAACACTTAGGGCACACTCAGGTAACACTTAGGGCACACTTCGGTAACACTTGGGTAACACTTAGGTAACACTTAGGGCACACTTAGGTAACACTTAGGGCACACTTAGGTAACACTTAGGGCACACTTAGGTAACACTTAGGTAACACTTAGTGCACACTTAGGTAACACTTAGGGCACACTTAGGTAACACTTAGGGCACACTTAGGTAACACTTAGGGCACACTTAGGTAACACTTAGGTAACACTTAGGGCACACTTAGGGCACACTTAGGTAACACTTAGGTCACATTTAGGTAACACTTAGGGCACACTTAGGTAACACTTAGGGCACACTTAGGTAACACTTAGGTAACACTTAGGGCACACTTAGGTAACACTTAGGGCACACTTAGGGCACACTTAGGTAACACTTAGGGCACACTTAGGTAACACTTAGGGCACACTTAGGTAACACTTTGGGCACACTTAGGTAACACTTAGGTAACACTTAGGGCACACTTAGGTAACACTTAGGTAACACTTAGGTAACACTTAGGTAACACTTAGGTAACACTTAGGGCACACTTAGGTAACACTTAGGTAACACTTGGGTAACACTTGGGTAACACTTAGGGCACACTTAGGTAACACTTATGTAACACTTAGGTAACACTTAGGTAACACTTAGGTAACACTTAGGTAACACTTAGGTAACACTTAGGGCACACTTAGGTAACACTTGGGTAACACTTAGGTAACACTTAGGTAACACTTAGGTAACACTTAGGGTACACTTAGGTAACACTTAGGGCACACTTAGGTAACACTTAGGGCACACTTAGGTAACACTTAGGGCACACTTATTTAACACTTAGGTAACACTTAGGGCACACTTAGGTAACACTTAGGGCACACTTAGGGCACACTTAGGTAACACTTAGGGCACACTTAGGTAACACTTAGGGCACACTTAGGTAACACTTTGGGCACACTTAGGTAACACTTAGGTAACACTTAGGGCACACTTAGGTAAAACTTACGGCACACTTAGGTAACACTTAGGGCACACTTAGGTAACACTTAGGGCACACTTAGGTAACACTTTGGGCACACTTAGGTAACACTTAGGTAACACTTAGGGCACACTTAGGTAAAACTTACGGCACACTTAGGTAACACTTAGGGCACACTTAGGGCACACTTAGGTAACACTTAGGGCACACTTAGGTAACACTTAGGGCACACTTAGGTAACACTTAGGGCACACTTCGGTAACACTTGGGTAACACTTAGGTAACACTTAGGTAACACTTAGGTAAAACTTAGGGCACACTTAGGTAAAACTTACGGCACACTTAGGTAACACTTAGGGCACACTTAGGTAACACTTAGGGCACACTTAGGTAACACTTAGGGCACACTTAGGTAACACTTTGGGCACTCTTAGGTAACACTTAGGTAACACTTAGGGCACACTTAGGTAAAACTTACGGCACACTTAGGTAACACTTAGGGCACACTTAGGGCACACTTAGGTAACACTTAGGGCACACTTAGGTAACACTTAGGGCACACTTAGGTAACACTTAGGGCACACTTCGGTAACACTTGGGTAACACTTAGGTAACACTTAGGTAACACTTAGGTAAAACTTAGGGCACACTTAGGTAAAACTTACGGCACACTTAGGTAACACTTAGGGCACACTTAGGTAACACTTAGGGCACACTTAGGTAACACTTTGGGCACACTTAGGTAACACTTAGGTAACACTTAGGGCACACTTAGGTAAAACTTACGGCACACTTAGGTAACACTTAGGGCACACTTAGGGCACACTTAGGTAACACTTAGGGCACACTTAGGTAACACTTAGGGCACACTTAGGTAACACTTAGGGCACACTTCGGTAACACTTGGGTAACACTTAGGTAACACTTAGGTAACACTTAGGTAACACTTAGGTAACACTTAGGGTACACTTAGGTAACACTTAGGGCACACTTAGGTAACACTTAGGGCACACTTAGGTAACACTTAGGGCACACTTAAGTAACACTTAGGTAACACTTAGGTAACACTTAGGTAACACTTAGGTAACACTTAGGTAACACTTAGGTAACACTTAGGTAACACTTAGGTAACACTTAGGTAACACTTAGGGCACACTTAGGGCACACTTAGGTAACACTTAGGTCACATTTAGGTAACACTTAGGGCACACTTAGGTAACACTTAGGGCACACTTAGGTAACACTTAGGTAACACTTAGGGCACACTTAGGTAACACTTAGGGCACACTTAGGGCACACTTAGGTAACACTTAGGGCACACTTAGGTAACACTTAGGGCACACTTAGGTAACACTTTGGGCACACTTAGGTAACACTTAGGTAACACTTAGGGCACACTTAGGTAACACTTAGGTAACACTTAGGTAACACTTAGGTAAAACTTAGGTAACACTTAGGGCACACTTAGGTAACACTTAGGTAACACTTGGGTAACACTTAGGTAACACTTAGGGCACACTTAGGTAACACTTAGGTAACACTTAGGTAACACTTAGGTAACACTTAGGGCACACTTAGGTAACACTTAGGTAACACTTAGGTAACACTTAGGTAACACTTAGGTAACACTTAGGTAACACTTAGGTAACACTTAGGTAACACTTAGGTAACACTTAGGTAACACTTAGGTAACACTTAGGGCACACTTAGGTAACACTTAGGTAACACTTAGGTAACACTTAGGTAACACTTAGGTAACACTTAGGTAACACTTAGGGCACACTTAGGTAACACTTAGGGCACACTTAGGTAACACTTAGGGCACACTTAGGTAACACTTAGGGCACACTTAGGTAACACTTAGGTCACATTTAGGTAACACTTAGGTCACATTTAGGTAACACTTAGGGCACACTTAGGTAACACTTAGGGCACACTTAGGTAACACTTAGGGCACACTTAGGTAACACTTACGGCACACTTAGGTAACACTTAGGGCACACTTAGGTAACACTTAGGGCACACTTAGGTAACACTTAGGGCACACTTAGGTAACACTTAGGGCACACTTAGGTAACACTTAGGTCACATTTAGGTAACACTTAGGGCACACTTAGGTAATACTTAGGGCACACTTAGGTAACACTTAGGGCACACTTAGGTAACACTTAGGGCACACTTAGGTAACACTTAGGGCACACTTAGGTAACACTTAGGGCACACTTAGGTAACACTTAGGTAACACTTAGGGCACACTTAGGTAACACTTAGGGCACACTTAGGGCACACTTAGGTAACACTTAGGTAACACTTAGGCCACACTTAGGTAACACTTAGGGCACACTTAGGGCACACTTAGGTAACACTTAGGGCACACTTAGGTAACACTTAGGGCACACTTAGGTAACACTTTGGGCACACTTAGGTAACACTTAGGTAACACTTAGGGCACACTTAGGTAACACTTAGGTAACACTTAGGTAACACTTAGGTAAAACTTAGGTAACACTTAGGGCACACTTAGGTAACACTTAGGTAACACTTAGGTAACACTTAGTTAACACTTAGGTAACACTTAGGTAACACTTAGGTAACACTTAGGTAACACTTAGGGCACACTTCGGTAACACTTAGGTAACACTTAGGGTACACTTAGGTAACACTTAGGGCACACTTGGGTAACACTTAGGGCACACTTAGGTAACACTTAGGGCACACTTAGGTAACACTTAGGGCACACTTAGGTAACACTTAGGGCACACTTAGGTAACACTTAGGTAACACTTAGGGCACACTTAGGTAACACTTAGGGCACACTTAGGTAACACTTAGGTAACACTTAGGGCACACTTAGGTAACACTTAGGGCACACTTAGGGCACACTTAGGTAACACTTAGGGCACACTTAGGTAACACTTTGGGCACACTTAGGGCACACTTAGGTAACACTTAGGGGACACTTAGGTAACACTTAGGGCACACTTAGGTAACACTTAGAGCACACTTAGGTAACACTTAGGGCACACTTAGGTAACACTTAGGGCACACTTAGGTAACACTTAGGGCACACTTAGGTAACACTTTGGGCACACTTAGGTAACACTTAGGTAACACTTAGGGCAAACTTAGGTAACACTTAGGGCACACTTAGGTAACACTTAGGGCACAATTAGGTAACACTTAGGTCACATTTAGGTAACACTTAGGGCACACTTAGGTAACACTTAGGTCACATTTAGGTAACACTTAGGTAACACTTAGGTAACACTTAGGTAACACTTAGGTAACACTTAGGTAACACTTAGGTAACACTTAGGGCACACTTCGGTAACACTTGGGTAACACTTAGGTAACACTTAGGTAACACTTAGGTAACACTTAGGGTACACTTAGGTAACACTTAGGGCACACTTAGGTAACACTTAGGGCACACTTAGGTAACACTTAGGGCACACTTAGGTAACACTTAGGGCACACTTAGGTAACACTTAGGGCACACTTAGGTAACACTTAGGTAACACTTAGTGCACACTTAGGTAACACTTAGGTAACACTTAGGTAACACTTAGGGCACACTTAGGTAACACTTAGGTAACACTTAGGGCACACTTAGGTAACACTTAGGGCACACTTAGGTAACACTTAGGTAACACTTAGGGCACACTTGGGTAACACTTAGGGCACACTTAGGGCACACTTAGGTAACACTTAGGTAACACTTAGGTAACACTTAGGGCACACTTCGGTAACACTTGGGTAACACTTAGGTAACACTTAGGTAACACTTAGGTAACACTTAGGGTACACTTAGGTAACACTTAGGGCACACTTAGGTAACACTTAGGGCACACTTAGGTAAAACTTACGGCACACTTAGGTAACACTTAGGGCACACTTAGGTAACACTTAGGGCACACTTAGGTAACACTTAGGGCACACTTAGGTAACACTTAGGGCACACTTCGGTAACACTTGGGTAACACTTAGGTAACACTTAGGTAACACTTAGGTAACACTTAGGGTACACTTAGGTAACACTTAGGGCACACTTAGGTAACACTTAGGGCACACTTAGGTAACACTTAGGGCACACTTAAGTAACACTTTGGGCACACTTAGGTAACACTTAGGGCACACTTAGGTAACACTTAGGGCACACTTAGGTAACACTTTGGGCACACTTAGGTAACACTTAGGTAACACTTAGGGCACACTTAGGTAACACTTAGGTAACACTTAGGGCACACTTAGGTAACACTTAGGTAACACTTGGGTAACACTTAGGTAACACTTAGGGCACACTTAGGTAACACTTAGGTAACACTTAGGTAACACTTAGGTAACACTTAGGGCACACTTAGGTAACACTTAGGGCACACTTAGGTAAAACTTACGGCACACTTAGGTAACACTTAGGGCACACTTAGGTAACACTTAGGGCACACTTAGGTAACACTTAGGGCACACTTAGGTAACACTTAGGGCACACTTCGGTAACACTTGGGTAACACTTAGGTAACACTTAGGTAACACTTAGGTAAAACTTAGGTAACACTTAGGGCACACTTAGGTAACACTTAGGTAACACTTGGGTAACACTTAGGTAACACTTAGGGCACACTTAGGTAACACTTAGGGCACACTTAGGTAACACTTAGGGCACACTTAGGTAACACTTAGGGCACACTTAAGTAACACTTTGGGCACACTTAGGTAACACTTAGGGCACACTTAGGTAACACTTAGGGCACACTTCGGTAACACTTGGGTAACACTTAGGTAACACTTAGGTAACACTTAGGTAAAACTTAGGGCACACTTAGGTAAAACTTACGGCACACTTAGGTAACACTTAGGGCACACTTAGGTAACACTTAGGGCACACTTAGGTAACACTTAGGGCACACTTAGGTAAAACTTACGGCACACTTAGGTAACACTTAGGGCACACTTAGGGCACACTTAGGTAACACTTAGGGCACACTTAGGTAACACTTAGGGCACACTTAGGTAACACTTAGGGCACACTTCGGTAACACTTGGGTAACACTTAGGTAACACTTAGGTAACACTTAGGTAAAACTTAGGGCACACTTAGGTAAAACTTACGGCACACTTAGGTAACACTTAGGGCACACTTAGGTAACACTTAGGGCACACTTAGGTAACACTTAGGGCACACTTAGGTAACACTTTGGGCACACTTAGGTAACACTTAGGTAACACTTAGGGCACACTTAGGTAAAACTTACGGCACACTTAGGTAACACTTAGGGCACACTTAGGGCACACTTAGGTAACACTTAGGGCACACTTAGGTAACACTTAGGGCACACTTAGGTAACACTTAGGGCACACTTCGGTAACACTTGGGTAACACTTAGGTAACACTTAGGTAACACTTAGGTAACACTTAGGTAAAACTTAGGGCACACTTAGGTAAAACTTACGGCACACTTAGGTAACACTTAGGGCACACTTAGGTAACACTTAGGGCACACTTAGGTAACACTTTGGGCACACTTAGGTAACACTTAGGTAACACTTAGGGCACACTTAGGTAAAACTTACGGCACACTTAGGTAACACTTAGGGCACACTTAGGGCACACTTAGGTAACACTTAGGGCACACTTAGGTAACACTTAGGGCACACTTAGGTAACACTTAGGGCACACTTCGGTAACACTTGGGTAACACTTAGGTAACACTTAGGTAACACTTAGGTAACACTTAGGTAACACTTAGGGTACACTTAGGTAACACTTAGGGCACACTTAGGTAACACTTAGGGCACACTTAGGTAACACTTAGGGCACACTTAAGTAACACTTGGGTAACACTTAGGTAACACTTAGGTAACACTTAGGTAACACTTAGGTAACACTTAGGTAACACTTAGGTAACACTTAGGTAACACTTAGGTAACACTTAGGTAACACTTAGGGCACACTTAGGGCACACTTAGGTAACACTTAGGTCACATTTAGGTAACACTTAGGGCACACTTAGGTAACACTTAGGGCACACTTAGGTAACACTTAGGTAACACTTAGGGCACACTTAGGTAACACTTAGGGCACACTTAGGGCACACTTAGGTAACACTTAGGGCACACTTAGGTAACACTTAGGGCACACTTAGGTAACACTTTGGGCACACTTAGGTAACACTTAGGTAACACTTAGGGCACACTTAAGTAACACTTGGGTAACACTTAGGTAACACTTAGGTAACACTTAGGTAACACTTAGGTAACACTTAGGTAACACTTAGGTAACACTTAGGTAACACTTAGGTAACACTTAGGTAACACTTAGGTAACACTTGGGTAACACTTAGGTAACACTTAGGGCACACTTAGGTAACACTTAGGTAACACTTAGGTAACACTTAGGTAACACTTAGGGCACACTTAGGTAACACTTAGGGCACACTTAGGTAAAACTTACGGCACACTTAGGTAACACTTAGGGCACACTTAGGTAACACTTAGGGCACACTTAGGTAACACTTAGGGCACACTTAGGTAACACTTAGGGCACACTTCGGTAACACTTGGGTAACACTTAGGTAACACTTAGGTAACACTTAGGTAAAACTTAGGTAACACTTAGGGCACACTTAGGTAACACTTAGGTAACACTTGGGTAACACTTAGGTAACACTTAGGGCACACTTAGGTAACACTTAGGGCACACTTAGGTAACACTTAGGGCACACTTAGGTAACACTTAGGGCACACTTAAGTAACACTTTGGGCACACTTAGGTAACACTTAGGGCACACTTAGGTAACACTTAGGGCACACTTAGGTAACACTTTGGGCACACTTAGGTAACACTTAGGTAACACTTAGGGCACACTTAGGTAACACTTAGGTAACACTTAGGGCACACTTAGGTAACACTTAGGGCACACTTAGGTAACACTTAGGGCACACTTAGGTAAAACTTACGGCACACTTAGGTAACACTTAGGGCACACTTAGGTAACACTTAGGGCACACTTAGGTAACACTTAGGGCACACTTAGGTAACACTTAGGGCACACTTCGGTAACACTTGGGTAACACTTAGGTAACACTTAGGTAACACTTAGGTAACACTTAGGGCACACTTAGGTAACACTTAGGTAACACTTAGGTAAAACTTAGGTAACACTTAGGGCACACTTAGGTAACACTTAGGGCACACTTAGGTAACACTTAGGGCACACTCAGGTAACACTTAGGGCACACTTCGGTAACACTTGGGTAACACTTAGGTAACACTTAGGGCACACTTAGGTAACACTTAGGGCACACTTAGGTAACACTTAGGGCACACTTAGGTAACACTTAGGTAACACTTAGTGCACACTTAGGTAACACTTAGGGCACACTTAGGTAACACTTAGGGCACACTTAGGTAACACTTAGGGCACACTTAGGTAACACTTAGGTAACACTTAGGGCACACTTAGGGCACACTTAGGTAACACTTAGGTCACACTTAGGTAACACTTAGGGCACACTTAGGTAACACTTAGGGCACACTTAGGTAACACTTAGGTAACACTTAGGGCACACTTAGGTAACACTTAGGGCACACTTAGGGCACACTTAGGTAACACTTAGGGCACACTTAGGTAACACTTAGGGCACACTTAGGTAACACTTTGGGCACACTTAGGTAACACTTAGGTAACACTTAGGGCACACTTAGGTAACACTTAGGTAACACTTAGGTAACACTTAGGTAACACTTAGGTAACACTTAGGGCACACTTAGGTAACACTTAGGTAACACTTGGGTAACACTTGGGTAACACTTAGGGCACACTTAGGTAACACTTATGTAACACTTAGGTAACACTTAGGTAACACTTAGGTAACACTTAGGTAACACTTAGGTAACACTTAGGGCACACTTCGGTAACACTTGGGTAACACTTAGGTAACACTTAGGTAACACTTAGGTAACACTTAGGGTACACTTAGGTAACACTTAGGGCACACTTAGGTAACACTTAGGGCACACTTAGGTAACACTTAGGGCACACTTATTTAACACTTAGGTAACACTTAGGGCACACTTAGGTAACACTTAGGGCACACTTAGGGCACACTTAGGTAACACTTAGGGCACACTTAGGTAACACTTAGGGCACACTTAGGTAACACTTTGGGCACACTTAGGTAACACTTAGGTAACACTTAGGGCACACTTAGGTAAAACTTACGGCACACTTAGGTAACACTTAGGGCACACTTAGGTAACACTTAGGGCACACTTAGGTAACACTTTGGGCACACTTAGGTAACACTTAGGTAACTCTTAGGGCACACTTAGGTAAAACTTACGGCACACTTAGGTAACACTTAGGGCACACTTAGGGCACACTTAGGTAACACTTAGGGCACACTTAGGTAACACTTAGGGCACACTTAGGTAACACTTAGGGCACACTTCGGTAACACTTGGGTAACACTTAGGTAACACTTAGGTAACACTTAGGTAACACTTAGGGCACACTTAGGTAAAACTTACGGCACACTTAGGTAACACTTAGGGCACACTTAGGTAACACTTAGGGCACACTTAGGTAACACTTAGGGCACACTTAGGTAACACTTTGGGCACTCTTAGGTAACACTTAGGTAACACTTAGGGCACACTTAGGTAAAACTTACGGCACACTTAGGTAACACTTAGGGCACACTTAGGGCACACTTAGGTAACACTTAGGGCACACTTAGGTAACACTTAGGGCACACTTAGGTAACACTTAGGGCACACTTCGGTAACACTTGGGTAACACTTAGGTAACACTTAGGTAACACTTAGGTAAAACTTAGGGCACACTTAGGTAAAACTTACGGCACACTTAGGTAACACTTAGGGCACACTTAGGTAACACTTAGGGCACACTTAGGTAACACTTTGGGCACACTTAGGTAACACTTAGGTAACACTTAGGGCACACTTAGGTAAAACTTACGGCACACTTAGGTAACACTTAGGGCACACTTAGGGCACACTTAGGTAACACTTAGGGCACACTTAGGTAACACTTAGGGCACACTTAGGTAACACTTAGGGCACACTTCGGTAACACTTGGGTAACACTTAGGTAACACTTAGGTAACACTTAGGTAACACTTAGGTAACACTTAGGGTACACTTAGGTAACACTTAGGGCACACTTAGGTAACACTTAGGGCACACTTAGGTAACACTTAGGGCACACTTAAGTAACACTTAGGTAACACTTAGGTAACACTTAGGTAACACTTAGGTAACACTTAGGTAACACTTAGGTAACACTTAGGTAACACTTAGGTAACACTTAGGTAACACTTAGGGCACACTTAGGGCACACTTAGGTAACACTTAGGTCACATTTAGGTAACACTTAGGGCACACTTAGGTAACACTTAGGGCACACTTAGGTAACACTTAGGTAACACTTAGGGCACACTTAGGTAACACTTAGGGCACACTTAGGGCACACTTAGGTAACACTTAGGGCACACTTAGGTAACACTTAGGGCACACTTAGGTAACACTTTGGGCACACTTAGGTAACACTTAGGTAACACTTAGGGCACACTTAGGTAACACTTAGGTAACACTTAGGTAACACTTAGGTAAAACTTAGGTAACACTTAGGGCACACTTAGGTAACACTTAGGTAACACTTGGGTAACACTTAGGTAACACTTAGGGCACACTTAGGTAACACTTAGGTAACACTTAGGTAACACTTAGGTAACACTTAGGGCACACTTAGGTAACACTTAGGTAACACTTAGGTAACACTTAGGTAACACTTAGGTAACACTTAGGTAACACTTAGGTAACACTTAGGTAACACTTAGGTAACACTTAGGTAACACTTAGGTAACACTTAGGGCACACTTAGGTAACACTTAGGTAACACTTAGGTAACACTTAGGTAACACTTAGGTAACACTTAGGTAACACTTAGGGCACACTTAGGTAACACTTAGGGCACACTTAGGTAACACTTAGGGCACACTTAGGTAACACTTAGGGCACACTTAGGTAACACTTAGGTCACATTTAGGTAACACTTAGGTCACATTTAGGTAACACTTAGGGCACACTTAGGTAACACTTAGGGCACACTTAGGTAACACTTAGGGCACACTTAGGTAACACTTACGGCACACTTAGGTAACACTTAGGGCACACTTAGGTAACACTTAGGGCACACTTAGGTAACACTTAGGGCACACTTAGGTAACACTTAGGGCACACTTAGGTAACACTTAGGTCACATTTAGGTAACACTTAGGGCACACTTAGGTAATACTTAGGGCACACTTAGGTAACACTTAGGGCACACTTAGGTAACACTTAGGGCACACTTAGGTAACACTTAGGGCACACTTAGGTAACACTTAGGGCACACTTAGGTAACACTTAGGTAACACTTAGGGCACACTTAGGTAACACTTAGGGCACACTTAGGGCACACTTAGGTAACACTTAGGTAACACTTAGGCCACACTTAGGTAACACTTAGGGCACACTTAGGGCACACTTAGGTAACACTTAGGGCACACTTAGGTAACACTTAGGGCACACTTAGGTAACACTTTGGGCACACTTAGGTAACACTTAGGTAACACTTAGGGCACACTTAGGTAACACTTAGGTAACACTTAGGTAACACTTAGGTAAAACTTAGGTAACACTTAGGGCACACTTAGGTAACACTTAGGTAACACTTAGGTAACACTTAGTTAACACTTAGGTAACACTTAGGTAACACTTAGGTAACACTTAGGTAACACTTAGGGCACACTTCGGTAACACTTAGGTAACACTTAGGGTACACTTAGGTAACACTTAGGGCACACTTGGGTAACACTTAGGGCACACTTAGGTAACACTTAGGGCACACTTAGGTAACACTTAGGGCACACTTAGGTAACACTTAGGGCACACTTAGGTAACACTTAGGTAACACTTAGGGCACACTTAGGTAACACTTAGGGCACACTTAGGTAACACTTAGGTAACACTTAGGGCACACTTAGGTAACACTTAGGGCACACTTAGGGCACACTTAGGTAACACTTAGGGCACACTTAGGTAACACTTTGGGCACACTTAGGGCACACTTAGGTAACACTTAGGGGACACTTAGGTAACACTTAGGGCACACTTAGGTAACACTTAGAGCACACTTAGGTAACACTTAGGGCACACTTAGGTAACACTTAGGGCACACTTAGGTAACACTTAGGGCACACTTAGGTAACACTTTGGGCACACTTAGGTAACACTTAGGTAACACTTAGGGCAAACTTAGGTAACACTTAGGGCACACTTAGGTAACACTTAGGGCACAATTAGGTAACACTTAGGTCACATTTAGGTAACACTTAGGGCACACTTAGGTAACACTTAGGTCACATTTAGGTAACACTTAGGTAACACTTAGGTAACACTTAGGTAACACTTAGGTAACACTTAGGTAACACTTAGGTAACACTTAGGGCACACTTCGGTAACACTTGGGTAACACTTAGGTAACACTTAGGTAACACTTAGGTAACACTTAGGGTACACTTAGGTAACACTTAGGGCACACTTAGGTAACACTTAGGGCACACTTAGGTAACACTTAGGGCACACTTAGGTAACACTTAGGGCACACTTAGGTAACACTTAGGGCACACTTAGGTAACACTTAGGTAACACTTAGTGCACACTTAGGTAACACTTAGGTAACACTTAGGGCACACTTAGGTAACACTTAGGGCACACTTAGGTAACACTTAGGTAACACTTAGGGCACACTTGGGTAACACTTAGGGCACACTTAGGGCACACTTAGGTAACACTTAGGTAACACTTAGGTAACACTTAGGGCACACTTCGGTAACACTTGGGTAACACTTAGGTAACACTTAGGTAACACTTAGGTAACACTTAGGGTACACTTAGGTAACACTTAGGGCACACTTAGGTAACACTTAGGGCACACTTAGGTAAAACTTACGGCACACTTAGGTAACACTTAGGGCACACTTAGGTAACACTTAGGGCACACTTAGGTAACACTTAGGGCACACTTAGGTAACACTTAGGGCACACTTCGGTAACACTTGGGTAACACTTAGGTAACACTTAGGTAACACTTAGGTAACACTTAGGGTACACTTAGGTAACACTTAGGGCACACTTAGGTAACACTTAGGGCACACTTAGGTAACACTTAGGGCACACTTAAGTAACACTTTGGGCACACTTAGGTAACACTTAGGGCACACTTAGGTAACACTTAGGGCACACTTAGGTAACACTTTGGGCACACTTAGGTAACACTTAGGTAACACTTAGGGCACACTTAGGTAACACTTAGGTAACACTTAGGGCACACTTAGGTAACACTTAGGGCACACTTAGGTAACACTTAGGGCACACTTAGGTAAAACTTACGGCACACTTAGGTAACACTTAGGGCACACTTAGGTAACACTTAGGGCACACTTAGGTAACACTTAGGGCACACTTAGGTAACACTTAGGGCACACTTCGGTAACACTTGGGTAACACTTAGGTAACACTTAGGTAACACTTAGGTAACACTTAGGGCACACTTAGGTAACACTTAGGTAACACTTAGGTAAAACTTAGGTAACACTTAGGGCACACTTAGGTAACACTTAGGGCACACTTAGGTAACACTTAGGGCACACTCAGGTAACACTTAGGGCACACTTCGGTAACACTTGGGTAACACTTAGGTAACACTTAGGGCACACTTAGGTAACACTTAGGGCACACTTAGGTAACACTTAGGGCACACTTAGGTAACACTTAGGTAACACTTAGTGCACACTTAGGTAACACTTAGGGCACACTTAGGTAACACTTAGGGCACACTTAGGTAACACTTAGGGCACACTTAGGTAACACTTAGGTAACACTTAGGGCACACTTAGGGCACACTTAGGTAACACTTAGGTCACATTTAGGTAACACTTAGGGCACACTTAGGTAACACTTAGGGCACACTTAGGTAACACTTAGGTAACACTTAGGGCACACTTAGGTAACACTTAGGGCACACTTAGGGCACACTTAGGTAACACTTAGGGCACACTTAGGTAACACTTAGGGCACACTTAGGTAACACTTTGGGCACACTTGGGTAACACTTAGGTAACACTTAGGGCACACTTAGGTAACACTTATGTAACACTTAGGTAACACTTAGGTAACACTTAGGTAACACTTAGGTAACACTTAGGTAACACTTAGGGCACACTTAGGTAACACTTGGGTAACACTTAGGTAACACTTAGGTAACACTTAGGTAACACTTAGGGTACACTTAGGTAACACTTAGGGCACACTTAGGTAACACTTAGGGCACACTTAGGTAACACTTAGGGCACACTTATTTAACACTTAGGTAACACTTAGGGCACACTTAGGTAACACTTAGGGCACACTTAGGGCACACTTAGGTAACACTTAGGGCACACTTAGGTAACACTTAGGGCACACTTAGGTAACACTTTGGGCACACTTAGGTAACACTTAGGTAACACTTAGGGCACACTTAGGTAAAACTTACGGCACACTTAGGTAACACTTAGGGCACACTTAGGTAACACTTAGGGCACACTTAGGTAACACTTTGGGCACACTTAGGTAACACTTAGGTAACACTTAGGGCACACTTAGGTAAAACTTACGGCACACTTAGGTAACACTTAGGGCACACTTAGGGCACACTTAGGTAACACTTAGGGCACACTTAGGTAACACTTAGGGCACACTTAGGTAACACTTAGGGCACACTTCGGTAACACTTGGGTAACACTTAGGTAACACTTAGGTAACACTTAGGTAAAACTTAGGGCACACTTAGGTAAAACTTACGGCACACTTAGGTAACACTTAGGGCACACTTAGGTAACACTTAGGGCACACTTAGGTAACACTTTGGGCACACTTAGGTAACACTTAGGTAACACTTAGGGCACACTTAGGTAAAACTTACGGCACACTTAGGTAACACTTAGGGCACACTTAGGGCACACTTAGGTAACACTTAGGGCACACTTAGGTAACACTTAGGGCACACTTAGGTAACACTTAGGGCACACTTCGGTAACACTTGGGTAACACTTAGGTAACACTTAGGTAACACTTAGGTAACACTTAGGGCACACTTAGGTAAAACTTACGGCACACTTAGGTAACACTTAGGGCACACTTAGGTAACACTTTGGGCACACTTAGGTAACACTTAGGTAACACTTAGGGCACACTTAGGTAAAACTTACGGCACACTTAGGTAACACTTAGGGCACACTTAGGGCACACTTAGGTAACACTTAGGGCACACTTAGGTAACACTTAGGGCACACTTAGGTAACACTTAGGTAACACTTAGGTAACACTTAGGGCACACTTAGGTAACACTTAGGGCACACTTAGGTAACACTTAGGTAACACTTAGGGCACACTTAGGTAACACTTAGGGCACACTTAGGTAACACTTAGGGCACACTTAGGTAAAACTTACGGCACACTTAGGTAACACTTAGGGCACACTTAGGTAACACTTAGGGCACACTTAGGTAACACTTAGGGCACACTTAGGTAACACTTAGGTCACATTTAGGTAACACTTAGGGCACACTTAGGTAACACTTAGGGCACACTTAGGTAACACTTAGGTAACACTTAGGTAACACTTAGGTAAAACTTAGGTAACACTTAGGGCACACTTAGGTAACACTTAGGGCACACTTAGGTAACACTTATGGCACACTTAGGTAACACTTAGGGCACACTTCGGTAACACTTGGGTAACACTTAGGTAACACTTAGGGCACACTTAGGTAACACTTAGGGCACACTTAGGTAACACTTAGGGCACACTTAGGTAACACTTAGGTAACACTTAGTGCACACTTAGGTAACACTTAGGGCACACTTAGGTAACACTTAGGGCACACTTAGGTAACACTTAGGGCACACTTAGGTAAAACTTACGGCACACTTAGGTAACACTTAGGGCACACTTAGGTAACACTTAGGGCACACTTAGGTAACACTTAGGTCACATTTAGGTAACACTTAGGGCACACTTAGGTAACACTTAGGGCACACTTAGGTAACACTTAGGTAACACTTAGGGCACACTTAGGTAACACTTAGGGCACACTTAGGGCACACTTAGGTAACACTTAGGTCACACTTAGGTAACACTTAGGGCACACTTAGGTAACACTTTGGGCACACTTAGGTAACACTTAGGTAACACTTAGGGCACACTTAGGTAACACTTAGGTAACACTTAGGTAACACTTAGGTAACACTTAGGGCACACTTAGGTAACACTTAGGTAACACTTAGGTAACACTTAGGTAACACTTAGGTAACACTTAGGTAACACTTAGGTAACACTTAGGTAACACTTAGGTAACACTTAGGGCACACTTCGGTAACACTTGGGTAACACTTAGGTAACACTTAGGTAACACTTAGGTAACACTTAGGGTACACTTAGGTAACACTTAGGGCACACTTAGGTAACACTTAGGGCACACTTAGGTAACACTTAGGGCACACTTAGGTAACACTTAGGTAACACTTAGGGCACACTTAGGGCACACTTAGGTAACACTTAGGGCACACTTAGGGCACACTTAGGTAACACTTAGGGCACACTTAGGTAACACTTAGGGCACACTTAGGTAACACTTTGGGCACACTTAGGTAACACTTAGGTAACACTTAGGGCACACTTAGGTAAAACTTACGGCACACTTAGGGCACACTTAGGTAACACTTAGGGCACACTTAGGTAACACTTAGGGCACACTTAGGTAACACTTTGGGCACACTTAGGTAACACTTAGGTAACACTTAGGGCACACTTAGGTAACACTTTGGGCACACTTAGGTAACACTTAGGTAACACTTAGGGCACACTTAGGTAAAACTTACGGCACACTTAGGGCACACTTAGGTAACACTTAGGGCACACTTAGGTAACACTTAGGGCACACTTAGGTAACACTTAGGGCACACTTAGGTAACACTTAGGTAACACTTAGGGCACACTTAGGTAAAACTTACGGCACACTTAGGTAACACTTAGGGCACACTTAGGTAACACTTAGGGCACACTTAGGTAACACTTAGGGCACACTTAGGTAACACTTAGGGCACACTTCGGTAACACTTGGGTAACACTTAGGTAACACTTAGGTAACACTTAGGTAACACTTAGGGTACACTTAGGTAACACTTAGGGCACACTTAGGTAACACTTAGGGCACACTTAGGTAACACTTAGGGCACACTTAGGTAACACTTTGGGCACACTTAGGTAACACTTAGGGCACACTTAGGTAACACTTAGGGCACACTTAGGTAACACTTTGGGCACACTTAGGTAACACTTAGGTAACACTTAGGGCACACTTAGGTAACACTTAGGTAACACTTAGGTAACACTTAGGGCACACTTAGGTAACACTTAGGGCACACTTAGGTAACACTTTGGGCACACTTAGGTAACACTTAGGTAACACTTAGGGCACACTTAGGTAAAACTTACGGCACACTTAGGTAACACTTAGGGCACACTTAGGGCACACTTAGGTAACACTTAGGGCACACTTAGGTAACACTTAGGGCACACTTAGGTAACACTTAGGTAACACTTAGGTAACACTTAGGGCACACTTAGGTAACACTTAGGGCACACTTAGGTAACACTTAGGTAACACTTAGGGCACACTTAGGTAACACTTAGGGCACACTTAGGTAACACTTAGGGCACACTTAGGTAAAACTTACGGCACACTTAGGTAACACTTAGGGCACACTTAGGTAACACTTAGGGCACACTTAGGTAACACTTAGGGCACACTTAGGTAACACTTAGGGCACACTTCGGTAACACTTAGGGCACACTTTGGTAACACCTAGGGCACACTTAGGTAACACTTAGGTAACACTTAGGGCACACTTAGGTAACACTTAGGGCACACTTAGGTAACACTTAGGGCACACTTAGGTAACACTTAGGGCACACTTAGGTAACACTTAGGGCACACTTAGGTAACACTTAGGTCACATTTAGGTAACACTTAGGGCACACTTAGGTAACACTTAGGGCACACTTAGGTAACACTTAGGTAACACTTAGGTAACACTTAGGTAAAACTTAGGTAACACTTAGGGCACACTTAGGTAACACTTAGGGCACACTTAGGTAACACTTATGGCACACTTAGGTAACACTTAGGGCACACTTCGGTAACACTTGGGTAACACTTAGGTAACACTTAGGGCACACTTAGGTAACACTTAGGGCACACTTAGGTAACACTTAGGGCACACTTAGGTAACACTTAGGTAACACTTAGTGCACACTTAGGTAACACTTAGGGCACACTTAGGTAACACTTAGGGCACACTTAGGTAACACTTAGGGCACACTTAGGTAAAACTTACGGCACACTTAGGTAACACTTAGGGCACACTTAGGTAACACTTAGGGCACACTTAGGTAACACTTAGGTCACATTTAGGTAACACTTAGGGCACACTTAGGTAACACTTAGGGCACACTTAGGTAACACTTAGGTAACACTTAGGGCACACTTAGGTAACACTTAGGGCACACTTAGGGCACACTTAGGTAACACTTAGGTCACACTTAGGTAACACTTAGGGCACACTTAGGTAACACTTTGGGCACACTTAGGTAACACTTAGGTAACACTTAGGGCACACTTAGGTAACACTTAGGTAACACTTAGGTAACACTTAGGTAACACTTAGGGCACACTTAGGTAACACTTAGGTAACACTTAGGTAACACTTAGGTAACACTTAGGTAACACTTAGGTAACACTTAGGTAACACTTAGGTAACACTTAGGTAACACTTAGGGCACACTTCGGTAACACTTGGGTAACACTTAGGTAACACTTAGGTAACACTTAGGTAACACTTAGGGTACACTTAGGTAACACTTAGGGCACACTTAGGTAACACTTAGGGCACACTTAGGTAACACTTAGGGCACACTTAGGTAACACTTAGGTAACACTTAGGGCACACTTAGGGCACACTTAGGTAACACTTTGGGCACACTTAGGTAACACTTAGGTAACACTTAGGGCACACTTAGGTAAAACTTACGGCACACTTAGGTAACACTTAGGGCACACTTAGGGCACACTTAGGTAACACTTAGGGCACACTTAGGTAACACTTAGGGCACACTTAGGTAACACTTAGGGCACACTTCGGTAACACTTGGGTAACACTTAGGTAACACTTAGGTAACACTTAGGTAAAACTTAGGGCACACTTAGGTAAAACTTACGGCACACTTAGGTAACACTTAGGGCACACTTAGGTAACACTTAGGGCACACTTAGGTAACACTTAGGGCACACTTAGGTAACACTTTGGGCACACTTAGGTAACACTTAGGTAACACTTAGGGCACACTTAGGTAAAACTTACGGCACACTTAGGTAACACTTAGGGCACACTTAGGGCACACTTAGGTAACACTTAGGGCACACTTAGGTAACACTTAGGGCACACTTAGGTAACACTTAGGGCACACTTCGGTAACACTTGGGTAACACTTAGGTAACACTTAGGTAACACTTAGGTAAAACTTAGGGCACACTTAGGTAAAACTTACGGCACACTTAGGTAACACTTAGGGCACACTTAGGTAACACTTAGGGCACACTTAGGTAACACTTTGGGCACACTTAGGTAACACTTAGGTAACACTTAGGGCACACTTAGGTAAAACTTACGGCACACTTAGGTAACACTTAGGGCACACTTAGGGCACACTTAGGTAACACTTAGGGCACACTTAGGTAACACTTAGGGCACACTTAGGTAACACTTAGGGCACACTTCGGTAACACTTGGGTAACACTTAGGTAACACTTAGGTAACACTTAGGTAACACTTAGGTAACACTTAGGGTACACTTAGGTAACACTTAGGGCACACTTAGGTAACACTTAGGGCACACTTAGGTAACACTTAGGGCACACTTAAGTAACACTTAGGTAACACTTAGGTAACACTTAGGTAACACTTAGGTAACACTTAGGTAACACTTAGGTAACACTTAGGTAACACTTAGGTAACACTTAGGTAACACTTAGGGCACACTTAGGGCACACTTAGGTAACACTTAGGTCACATTTAGGTAACACTTAGGGCACACTTAGGTAACACTTAGGGCACACTTAGGTAACACTTAGGTAACACTTAGGGCACACTTAGGTAACACTTAGGGCACACTTAGGGCACACTTAGGTAACACTTAGGGCACACTTAGGTAACACTTAGGGCACACTTAGGTAACACTTAGGGCACACTTAGGTAACACTTAGGTAACACTTAGGGCACACTTAGGTAACACTTAGGTAACACTTAGGTAACACTTAGGTAAAACTTAGGTAACACTTAGGGCACACTTAGGTAACACTTAGGTAACACTTGGGTAACACTTAGGTAACACTTAGGGCACACTTAGGTAACACTTAGGTAACACTTAGGTAACACTTAGGTAACACTTAGGGCACACTTAGGTAACACTTAGGTAACACTTAGGTAACACTTAGGTAACACTTAGGTAACACTTAGGTAACACTTAGGTAACACTTAGGTAACACTTAGGTAACACTTAGGTAACACTTAGGTAACACTTAGGGCACACTTAGGTAACACTTAGGTAACACTTAGGTAACACTTAGGTAACACTTAGGTAACACTTAGGTAACACTTAGGGCACACTTAGGTAACACTTAGGGCACACTTAGGTAACACTTAGGGCACACTTAGGTAACACTTAGGGCACACTTAGGTAACACTTAGGTCACATTTAGGTAACACTTAGGTCACATTTAGGTAACACTTAGGGCACACTTAGGTAACACTTAGGGCACACTTAGGTAACACTTAGGGCACACTTAGGTAACACTTACGGCACACTTAGGTAACACTTAGGGCACACTTAGGTAACACTTAGGGCACACTTAGGTAAAACTTACGGCACACTTAGGTAACACTTAGGGCACACTTAGGGCACACTTAGGTAACACTTAGGGCACACTTAGGTAACACTTAGGGCACACTTAGGTAACACTTAGGGCACACTTCGGTAACACTTGGGTAACACTTAGGTAACACTTAGGTAACACTTAGGTAAAACTTAGGGCACACTTAGGTAAAACTTACGGCACACTTAGGTAACACTTAGGGCACACTTAGGTAACACTTTGGGCACACTTAGGTAACACTTAGGTAACACTTAGGGCACACTTAGGTAAAACTTACGGCACACTTAGGTAACACTTAGGGCACACTTAGGGCACACTTAGGTAACACTTAGGGCACACTTAGGTAACACTTAGGGCACACTTAGGTAACACTTAGGTAACACTTAGGTAACACTTAGGGCACACTTAGGTAACACTTAGGGCACACTTAGGTAACACTTAGGTAACACTTAGGGCACACTTAGGTAACACTTAGGGCACACTTAGGTAACACTTAGGGCACACTTAGGTAAAACTTACGGCACACTTAGGTAACACTTAGGGCACACTTAGGTAACACTTAGGGCACACTTAGGTAACACTTAGGGCACACTTAGGTAACACTTAGGTCACATTTAGGTAACACTTAGGGCACACTTAGGTAACACTTAGGGCACACTTAGGTAACACTTAGGTAACACTTAGGTAACACTTAGGTAAAACTTAGGTAACACTTAGGGCACACTTAGGTAACACTTAGGGCACACTTAGGTAACACTTATGGCACACTTAGGTAACACTTAGGGCACACTTCGGTAACACTTGGGTAACACTTAGGTAACACTTAGGGCACACTTAGGTAACACTTAGGGCACACTTAGGTAACACTTAGGGCACACTTAGGTAACACTTAGGTAACACTTAGTGCACACTTAGGTAACACTTAGGGCACACTTAGGTAACACTTAGGGCACACTTAGGTAACACTTAGGGCACACTTAGGTAAAACTTACGGCACACTTAGGTAACACTTAGGGCACACTTAGGTAACACTTAGGGCACACTTAGGTAACACTTAGGTCACATTTAGGTAACACTTAGGGCACACTTAGGTAACACTTAGGGCACACTTAGGTAACACTTAGGTAACACTTAGGGCACACTTAGGTAACACTTAGGGCACACTTAGGGCACACTTAGGTAACACTTAGGTCACACTTAGGTAACACTTAGGGCACACTTAGGTAACACTTTGGGCACACTTAGGTAACACTTAGGTAACACTTAGGGCACACTTAGGTAACACTTAGGTAACACTTAGGTAACACTTAGGTAACACTTAGGGCACACTTAGGTAACACTTAGGTAACACTTAGGTAACACTTAGGTAACACTTAGGTAACACTTAGGTAACACTTAGGTAACACTTGGGTAACACTTAGGTAACACTTAGGGCACACTTAGGTAACACTTAGGGCACACTTAGGTAACACTTAGGGCACACTTAGGTAACACTTAGGTAACACTTAGTGCACACTTAGGTAACACTTAGGGCACACTTAGGTAACACTTAGGGCACACTTAGGTAACACTTAGGGCACACTTAGGTAAAACTTACGGCACACTTAGGTAACACTTAGGGCACACTTAGGTAACACTTAGGGCACACTTAGGTAACACTTAGGTCACATTTAGGTAACACTTAGGGCACACTTAGGTAACACTTAGGGCACACTTAGGTAACACTTAGGTAACACTTAGGGCACACTTAGGTAACACTTAGGGCACACTTAGGGCACACTTAGGTAACACTTAGGTCACACTTAGGTAACACTTAGGGCACACTTAGGTAACACTTTGGGCACACTTAGGTAACACTTAGGTAACACTTAGGGCACACTTAGGTAACACTTAGGTAACACTTAGGTAACACTTAGGTAACACTTAGGGCACACTTAGGTAACACTTAGGTAACACTTAGGTAACACTTAGGTAACACTTAGGTAACACTTAGGTAACACTTAGGTAACACTTAGGTAACACTTAGGTAACACTTAGGGCACACTTCGGTAACACTTGGGTAACACTTAGGTAACACTTAGGTAACACTTAGGTAACACTTAGGGTACACTTAGGTAACACTTAGGGCACACTTAGGTAACACTTAGGGCACACTTAGGTAACACTTAGGGCACACTTAGGTAACACTTAGGTAACACTTAGGGCACACTTAGGGCACACTTAGGTAACACTTTGGGCACACTTAGGTAACACTTAGGTAACACTTAGGGCACACTTAGGTAAAACTTACGGCACACTTAGGTAACACTTAGGGCACACTTAGGGCACACTTAGGTAACACTTAGGGCACACTTAGGTAACACTTAGGGCACACTTAGGTAACACTTAGGGCACACTTCGGTAACACTTGGGTAACACTTAGGTAACACTTAGGTAACACTTAGGTAAAACTTAGGGCACACTTAGGTAAAACTTACGGCACACTTAGGTAACACTTAGGGCACACTTAGGTAACACTTAGGGCACACTTAGGTAACACTTAGGGCACACTTAGGTAACACTTTGGGCACACTTAGGTAACACTTAGGTAACACTTAGGGCACACTTAGGTAAAACTTACGGCACACTTAGGTAACACTTAGGGCACACTTAGGGCACACTTAGGTAACACTTAGGGCACACTTAGGTAACACTTAGGGCACACTTAGGTAACACTTAGGGCACACTTCGGTAACACTTGGGTAACACTTAGGTAACACTTAGGTAACACTTAGGTAAAACTTAGGGCACACTTAGGTAAAACTTACGGCACACTTAGGTAACACTTAGGGCACACTTAGGTAACACTTAGGGCACACTTAGGTAACACTTTGGGCACACTTAGGTAACACTTAGGTAACACTTAGGGCACACTTAGGTAAAACTTACGGCACACTTAGGTAACACTTAGGGCACACTTAGGGCACACTTAGGTAACACTTAGGGCACACTTAGGTAACACTTAGGGCACACTTAGGTAACACTTAGGGCACACTTCGGTAACACTTGGGTAACACTTAGGTAACACTTAGGTAACACTTAGGTAACACTTAGGTAACACTTAGGGTACACTTAGGTAACACTTAGGGCACACTTAGGTAACACTTAGGGCACACTTAGGTAACACTTAGGGCACACTTAAGTAACACTTAGGTAACACTTAGGTAACACTTAGGTAACACTTAGGTAACACTTAGGTAACACTTAGGTAACACTTAGGTAACACTTAGGTAACACTTAGGTAACACTTAGGGCACACTTAGGGCACACTTAGGTAACACTTAGGTCACATTTAGGTAACACTTAGGGCACACTTAGGTAACACTTAGGGCACACTTAGGTAACACTTAGGTAACACTTAGGGCACACTTAGGTAACACTTAGGGCACACTTAGGGCACACTTAGGTAACACTTAGGGCACACTTAGGTAACACTTAGGGCACACTTAGGTAACACTTTGGGCACACTTAGGTAACACTTAGGTAACACTTAGGGCACACTTAGGTAACACTTAGGTAACACTTAGGTAACACTTAGGTAAAACTTAGGTAACACTTAGGGCACACTTAGGTAACACTTAGGTAACACTTGGGTAACACTTAGGTAACACTTAGGGCACACTTAGGTAACACTTAGGTAACACTTAGGTAACACTTAGGTAACACTTAGGGCACACTTAGGTAACACTTAGGTAACACTTAGGTAACACTTAGGTAACACTTAGGTAACACTTAGGTAACACTTAGGTAACACTTAGGTAACACTTAGGTAACACTTAGGTAACACTTAGGTAACACTTAGGGCACACTTAGGTAACACTTAGGTAACACTTAGGTAACACTTAGGTAACACTTAGGTAACACTTAGGTAACACTTAGGGCACACTTAGGTAACACTTAGGGCACACTTAGGTAACACTTAGGGCACACTTAGGTAACACTTAGGGCACACTTAGGTAACACTTAGGTCACATTTAGGTAACACTTAGGTCACATTTAGGTAACACTTAGGGCACACTTAGGTAACACTTAGGGCACACTTAGGTAACACTTAGGGCACACTTAGGTAACACTTACGGCACACTTAGGTAACACTTAGGGCACACTTAGGTAACACTTAGGGCACACTTAGGTAAAACTTACGGCACACTTAGGTAACACTTAGGGCACACTTAGGGCACACTTAGGTAACACTTAGGGCACACTTAGGTAACACTTAGGGCACACTTAGGTAACACTTAGGGCACACTTCGGTAACACTTGGGTAACACTTAGGTAACACTTAGGTAACACTTAGGTAAAACTTAGGGCACACTTAGGTAAAACTTACGGCACACTTAGGTAACACTTAGGGCACACTTAGGTAACACTTTGGGCACACTTAGGTAACACTTAGGTAACACTTAGGGCACACTTAGGTAAAACTTACGGCACACTTAGGTAACACTTAGGGCACACTTAGGGCACACTTAGGTAACACTTAGGGCACACTTAGGTAACACTTAGGGCACACTTAGGTAACACTTAGGTAACACTTAGGTAACACTTAGGGCACACTTAGGTAACACTTAGGGCACACTTAGGTAACACTTAGGTAACACTTAGGGCACACTTAGGTAACACTTAGGGCACACTTAGGTAACACTTAGGGCACACTTAGGTAAAACTTACGGCACACTTAGGTAACACTTAGGGCACACTTAGGTAACACTTAGGGCACACTTAGGTAACACTTAGGGCACACTTAGGTAACACTTAGGTCACATTTAGGTAACACTTAGGGCACACTTAGGTAACACTTAGGGCACACTTAGGTAACACTTAGGTAACACTTAGGTAACACTTAGGTAAAACTTAGGTAACACTTAGGGCACACTTAGGTAACACTTAGGGCACACTTAGGTAACACTTATGGCACACTTAGGTAACACTTAGGGCACACTTCGGTAACACTTGGGTAACACTTAGGTAACACTTAGGGCACACTTAGGTAACACTTAGGGCACACTTAGGTAACACTTAGGGCACACTTAGGTAACACTTAGGTAACACTTAGTGCACACTTAGGTAACACTTAGGGCACACTTAGGTAACACTTAGGGCACACTTAGGTAACACTTAGGGCACACTTAGGTAAAACTTACGGCACACTTAGGTAACACTTAGGGCACACTTAGGTAACACTTAGGGCACACTTAGGTAACACTTAGGTCACATTTAGGTAACACTTAGGGCACACTTAGGTAACACTTAGGGCACACTTAGGTAACACTTAGGTAACACTTAGGGCACACTTAGGTAACACTTAGGGCACACTTAGGGCACACTTAGGTAACACTTAGGTCACACTTAGGTAACACTTAGGGCACACTTAGGTAACACTTTGGGCACACTTAGGTAACACTTAGGTAACACTTAGGGCACACTTAGGTAACACTTAGGTAACACTTAGGTAACACTTAGGTAACACTTAGGGCACACTTAGGTAACACTTAGGTAACACTTAGGTAACACTTAGGTAACACTTAGGTAACACTTAGGTAACACTTAGGTAACACTTAGGTAACACTTAGGTAACACTTAGGGCACACTTCGGTAACACTTGGGTAACACTTAGGTAACACTTAGGTAACACTTAGGTAACACTTAGGGTACACTTAGGTAACACTTAGGGCACACTTAGGTAACACTTAGGGCACACTTAGGTAACACTTAGGGCACACTTAGGTAACACTTAGGTAACACTTAGGGCACACTTAGGGCACACTTAGGTAACACTTAGGGCACACTTAGGGCACACTTAGGTAACACTTAGGGCACACTTAGGTAACACTTAGGGCACACTTAGGTAACACTTTGGGCACACTTAGGTAACACTTAGGTAACACTTAGGGCACACTTAGGTAAAACTTACGGCACACTTAGGGCACACTTAGGTAACACTTAGGGCACACTTAGGTAACACTTAGGGCACACTTAGGTAACACTTTGGGCACACTTAGGTAACACTTAGGTAACACTTAGGGCACACTTAGGTAACACTTTGGGCACACTTAGGTAACACTTAGGTAACACTTAGGGCACACTTAGGTAAAACTTACGGCACACTTAGGGCACACTTAGGTAACACTTAGGGCACACTTAGGTAACACTTAGGGCACACTTAGGTAACACTTTGGGCACACTTAGGTAACACTTAGGTAACACTTAGGGCACACTTAGGTAAAACTTACGGCACACTTAGGTAACACTTAGGGCACACTTAGGTAACACTTAGGGCACACTTAGGTAACACTTAGGGCACACTTAGGTAACACTTAGGGCACACTTCGGTAACACTTGGGTAACACTTAGGTAACACTTAGGTAACACTTAGGTAACACTTAGGGTACACTTAGGTAACACTTAGGGCACACTTAGGTAACACTTAGGGCACACTTAGGTAACACTTAGGGCACACTTAAGTAACACTTTGGGCACACTTAGGTAACACTTAGGGCACACTTAGGTAACACTTAGGGCACACTTAGGTAACACTTTGGGCACACTTAGGTAACACTTAGGTAACACTTAGGGCACACTTAGGTAACACTTAGGTAACACTTAGGTAACACTTAGGGCACACTTAGGTAACACTTAGGGCACACTTAGGTAACACTTTGGCACACTTAGGTAACACTTAGGTAACACTTAGGGCACACTTAGGTAAAACTTACGGCACACTTAGGTAACACTTAGGGCACACTTAGGGCACACTTAGGTAACACTTAGGGCACACTTAGGTAACACTTAGGGCACACTTAGGTAACACTTAGGTAACACTTAGGTAACACTTAGGGCACACTTAGGTAACACTTAGGGCACACTTAGGTAACACTTAGGTAACACTTAGGGCACACTTAGGTAACACTTAGGGCACACTTAGGTAACACTTAGGGCACACTTAGGTAAAACTTACGGCACACTTAGGTAACACTTAGGGCACACTTAGGTAACACTTAGGGCACACTTAGGTAACACTTAGGGCACACTTAGGTAACACTTAGGGCACACTTCGGTAACACTTAGGGCACACTTTGGTAACACCTATGGCACACTTAGGTAACACTTAGGTAACACTTAGGGCACACTTAGGTAACACTTAGGGCACACTTAGGTAACACTTAGGGCACACTTAGGTAACACTTAGGGCACACTTAGGTAACACTTAGGGCACACTTAGGTAACACTTAGGTCACATTTAGGTAACACTTAGGGCACACTTAGGTAACACTTAGGGCACACTTAGGTAACACTTAGGTAACACTTAGGTAACACTTAGGTAAAACTTAGGTAACACTTAGGGCACACTTAGGTAACACTTAGGGCACACTTAGGTAACACTTATGGCACACTTAGGTAACACTTAGGGCACACTTCGGTAACACTTGGGTAACACTTAGGTAACACTTAGGGCACACTTAGGTAACACTTAGGGCACACTTAGGTAACACTTAGGGCACACTTAGGTAACACTTAGGTAACACTTAGTGCACACTTAGGTAACACTTAGGGCACACTTAGGTAACACTTAGGGCACACTTAGGTAACACTTAGGGCACACTTAGGTAAAACTTACGGCACACTTAGGTAACACTTAGGGCACACTTAGGTAACACTTAGGGCACACTTAGGTAACACTTAGGTCACATTTAGGTAACACTTAGGGCACACTTAGGTAACACTTAGGGCACACTTAGGTAACACTTAGGTAACACTTAGGGCACACTTAGGTAACACTTAGGGCACACTTAGGGCACACTTAGGTAACACTTAGGTCACACTTAGGTAACACTTAGGGCACACTTAGGTAACACTTTGGGCACACTTAGGTAACACTTAGGTAACACTTAGGGCACACTTAGGTAACACTTAGGTAACACTTAGGTAACACTTAGGTAACACTTAGGGCACACTTAGGTAACACTTAGGTAACACTTAGGTAACACTTAGGTAACACTTAGGTAACACTTAGGTAACACTTAGGTAACACTTAGGTAACACTTAGGTAACACTTAGGGCACACTTCGGTAACACTTGGGTAACACTTAGGTAACACTTAGGTAACACTTAGGTAACACTTAGGGTACACTTAGGTAACACTTAGGGCACACTTAGGTAACACTTAGGGCACACTTAGGTAACACTTAGGGCACACTTAGGTAACACTTAGGTAACACTTAGGGCACACTTAGGGCACACTTAGGTAACACTTTGGGCACACTTAGGTAACACTTAGGTAACACTTAGGGCACACTTAGGTAAAACTTACGGCACACTTAGGTAACACTTAGGGCACACTTAGGGCACACTTAGGTAACACTTAGGGCACACTTAGGTAACACTTAGGGCACACTTAGGTAACACTTAGGGCACACTTCGGTAACACTTGGGTAACACTTAGGTAACACTTAGGTAACACTTAGGTAAAACTTAGGGCACACTTAGGTAAAACTTACGGCACACTTAGGTAACACTTAGGGCACACTTAGGTAACACTTAGGGCACACTTAGGTAACACTTAGGGCACACTTAGGTAACACTTTGGGCACACTTAGGTAACACTTAGGTAACACTTAGGGCACACTTAGGTAAAACTTACGGCACACTTAGGTAACACTTAGGGCACACTTAGGGCACACTTAGGTAACACTTAGGGCACACTTAGGTAACACTTAGGGCACACTTAGGTAACACTTAGGGCACACTTCGGTAACACTTGGGTAACACTTAGGTAACACTTAGGTAACACTTAGGTAAAACTTAGGGCACACTTAGGTAAAACTTACGGCACACTTAGGTAACACTTAGGGCACACTTAGGTAACACTTAGGGCACACTTAGGTAACACTTTGGGCACACTTAGGTAACACTTAGGTAACACTTAGGGCACACTTAGGTAAAACTTACGGCACACTTAGGTAACACTTAGGGCACACTTAGGGCACACTTAGGTAACACTTAGGGCACACTTAGGTAACACTTAGGGCACACTTAGGTAACACTTAGGGCACACTTCGGTAACACTTGGGTAACACTTAGGTAACACTTAGGTAACACTTAGGTAACACTTAGGTAACACTTAGGGTACACTTAGGTAACACTTAGGGCACACTTAGGTAACACTTAGGGCACACTTAGGTAACACTTAGGGCACACTTAAGTAACACTTAGGTAACACTTAGGTAACACTTAGGTAACACTTAGGTAACACTTAGGTAACACTTAGGTAACACTTAGGTAACACTTAGGTAACACTTAGGTAACACTTAGGGCACACTTAGGGCACACTTAGGTAACACTTAGGTCACATTTAGGTAACACTTAGGGCACACTTAGGTAACACTTAGGGCACACTTAGGTAACACTTAGGTAACACTTAGGGCACACTTAGGTAACACTTAGGGCACACTTAGGGCACACTTAGGTAACACTTAGGGCACACTTAGGTAACACTTAGGGCACACTTAGGTAACACTTTGGGCACACTTAGGTAACACTTAGGTAACACTTAGGGCACACTTAGGTAACACTTAGGTAACACTTAGGTAACACTTAGGTAAAACTTAGGTAACACTTAGGGCACACTTAGGTAACACTTAGGTAACACTTGGGTAACACTTAGGTAACACTTAGGGCACACTTAGGTAACACTTAGGTAACACTTAGGTAACACTTAGGTAACACTTAGGGCACACTTAGGTAACACTTAGGTAACACTTAGGTAACACTTAGGTAACACTTAGGTAACACTTAGGTAACACTTAGGTAACACTTAGGTAACACTTAGGTAACACTTAGGTAACACTTAGGTAACACTTAGGGCACACTTAGGTAACACTTAGGTAACACTTAGGTAACACTTAGGTAACACTTAGGTAACACTTAGGTAACACTTAGGGCACACTTAGGTAACACTTAGGGCACACTTAGGTAACACTTAGGGCACACTTAGGTAACACTTAGGGCACACTTAGGTAACACTTAGGTCACATTTAGGTAACACTTAGGTCACATTTAGGTAACACTTAGGGCACACTTAGGTAACACTTAGGGCACACTTAGGTAACACTTAGGGCACACTTAGGTAACACTTACGGCACACTTAGGTAACACTTAGGGCACACTTAGGTAACACTTAGGGCACACTTAGGTAACACTTAGGGCACACTTAGGTAACACTTAGGGCACACTTAGGTAACACTTAGGTCACATTTAGGTAACACTTAGGGCACACTTAGGTAATACTTAGGGCACACTTAGGTAACACTTAGGGCACACTTAGGTAACACTTAGGGCACACTTAGGTAACACTTAGGGCACACTTAGGTAACACTTAGGGCACACTTAGGTAACACTTAGGTAACACTTAGGGCACACTTAGGTAACACTTAGGGCACACTTAGGGCACACTTAGGTAACACTTAGGTAACACTTAGGCCACACTTAGGTAACACTTAGGGCACACTTAGGGCACACTTAGGTAACACTTAGGGCACACTTAGGTAACACTTAGGGCACACTTAGGTAACACTTTGGGCACACTTAGGTAACACTTAGGTAACACTTAGGGCACACTTAGGTAACACTTAGGTAACACTTAGGTAACACTTAGGTAAAACTTAGGTAACACTTAGGGCACACTTAGGTAACACTTAGGTAACACTTAGGTAACACTTAGTTAACACTTAGGTAACACTTAGGTAACACTTAGGTAACACTTAGGTAACACTTAGGGCACACTTCGGTAACACTTAGGTAACACTTAGGGTACACTTAGGTAACACTTAGGGCACACTTGGGTAACACTTAGGGCACACTTAGGTAACACTTAGGGCACACTTAGGTAACACTTAGGGCACACTTAGGTAACACTTATGGCACACTTAGGTAACACTTAGGTAACACTTAGGGCACACTTAGGTAACACTTAGGGCACACTTAGGTAACACTTAGGTAACACTTAGGGCACACTTAGGTAACACTTAGGGCACACTTAGGGCACACTTAGGTAACACTTAGGGCACACTTAGGTAACACTTTGGGCACACTTAGGGCACACTTAGGTAACACTTAGGGGACACTTAGGTAACACTTAGGGCACACTTAGGTAACACTTAGAGCACACTTAGGTAACACTTAGGGCACACTTAGGTAACACTTAGGGCACACTTAGGTAACACTTAGGGCACACTTAGGTAACACTTTGGGCACACTTAGGTAACACTTAGGTAACACTTAGGGCAAACTTAGGTAACACTTAGGGCACACTTAGGTAACACTTAGGGCACAATTAGGTAACACTTAGGTCACATTTAGGTAACACTTAGGGCACACTTAGGTAACACTTAGGTCACATTTAGGTAACACTTAGGTAACACTTAGGTAACACTTAGGTAACACTTAGGTAACACTTAGGTAACACTTAGGTAACACTTAGGTAACACTTAGGGCACACTTCGGTAACACTTGGGTAACACTTAGGTAACACTTAGGTAACACTTAGGTAACACTTAGGGTACACTTAGGTAACACTTAGGGCACACTTAGGTAACACTTAGGGCACACTTAGGTAACACTTAGGGCACACTTAGGTAACACTTAGGGCACACTTAGGTAACACTTAGGGCACACTTAGGTAACACTTAGGTAACACTTAGTGCACACTTAGGTAACACTTAGGTAACACTTAGGTAACACTTAGGGCACACTTAGGTAACACTTAGGTAACACTTAGGGCACACTTAGGTAACACTTAGGGCACACTTAGGTAACACTTAGGTAACACTTAGGGCACACTTGGGTAACACTTAGGGCACACTTAGGGCACACTTAGGTAACACTTAGGTAACACTTAGGTAACACTTAGGGCACACTTCGGTAACACTTGGGTAACACTTAGGTAACACTTAGGTAACACTTAGGTAACACTTAGGGTACACTTAGGTAACACTTAGGGCACACTTAGGTAACACTTAGGGCACACTTAGGTAAAACTTACGGCACACTTAGGTAACACTTAGGGCACACTTAGGTAACACTTAGGGCACACTTAGGTAACACTTAGGGCACACTTAGGTAACACTTAGGGCACACTTCGGTAACACTTGGGTAACACTTAGGTAACACTTAGGTAACACTTAGGTAACACTTAGGGCACACTTAGGTAACACTTAGGGCACACTTAGGTAACACTTAGGGCACACTTAAGTAACACTTTGGGCACACTTAGGTAACACTTAGGGCACACTTAGGTAACACTTAGGGCACACTTAGGTAACACTTAGGGCACACTTAGGTAACACTTAGGGCACACTTCGGTAACACTTGGGTAACACTTAGGTAACACTTAGGTAACACTTAGGTAACACTTAGGGCACACTTAGGTAACACTTAGGTAACACTTAGGTAAAACTTAGGTAACACTTAGGGCACACTTAGGTAACACTTAGGGCACACTTAGGTAACACTTAGGGCACACTCAGGTAACACTTAGGGCACACTTCGGTAACACTTGGGTAACACTTAGGTAACACTTAGGGCACACTTAGGTAACACTTAGGGCACACTTAGGTAACACTTAGGGCACACTTAGGTAACACTTAGGTAACACTTAGTGCACACTTAGGTAACACTTAGGGCACACTTAGGTAACACTTAGGGCACACTTAGGTAACACTTAGGGCACACTTAGGTAACACTTAGGTAACACTTAGGGCACACTTAGGGCACACTTAGGTAACACTTAGGTCACATTTAGGTAACACTTAGGGCACACTTAGGTAACACTTAGGGCACACTTAGGTAACACTTAGGTAACACTTAGGGCACACTTAGGTAACACTTAGGGCACACTTAGGGCACACTTAGGTAACACTTAGGGCACACTTAGGTAACACTTAGGGCACACTTAGGTAACACTTTGGGCACACTTGGGTAACACTTAGGTAACACTTAGGGCACACTTAGGTAACACTTATGTAACACTTAGGTAACACTTAGGTAACACTTAGGTAACACTTAGGTAACACTTAGGTAACACTTAGGGCACACTTCGGTAACACTTGGGTAACACTTAGGTAACACTTAGGTAACACTTAGGTAACACTTAGGGTACACTTAGGTAACACTTAGGGCACACTTAGGTAACACTTAGGGCACACTTAGGTAACACTTAGGGCACACTTATTTAACACTTAGGTAACACTTAGGGCACACTTAGGTAACACTTAGGGCACACTTAGGGCACACTTAGGTAACACTTAGGTCACACTTAGGTAACACTTAGGGCACACTTAGGTAACACTTTGGGCACACTTAGGTAACACTTAGGTAACACTTAGGGCACACTTAGGTAAAACTTACGGCACACTTAGGTAACACTTAGGGCACACTTAGGTAACACTTAGGGCACACTTAGGTAACACTTTGGGCACACTTAGGTAACACTTAGGTAACACTTAGGGCACACTTAGGTAAAACTTACGGCACACTTAGGTAACACTTAGGGCACACTTAGGGCACACTTAGGTAACACTTAGGGCACACTTAGGTAACACTTAGGGCACACTTAGGTAACACTTAGGGCACACTTCGGTAACACTTGGGTAACACTTAGGTAACACTTAGGTAACACTTAGGTAAAACTTAGGGCACACTTAGGTAAAACTTACGGCACACTTAGGTAACACTTAGGGCACACTTAGGTAACACTTAGGGCACACTTAGGTAACACTTTGGGCACACTTAGGTAACACTTAGGTAACACTTAGGGCACACTTAGGTAAAACTTACGGCACACTTAGGTAACACTTAGGGCACACTTAGGGAACACTTAGGTAACACTTAGGGCACACTTAGGTAACACTTAGGGCACACTTAGGTAACACTTAGGGCACACTTCGGTAACACTTGGGTAACACTTAGGTAACACTTAGGTAACACTTAGGTAAAACTTAGGGCACACTTAGGTAAAACTTACGGCACACTTAGGTAACACTTAGGGCACACTTAGGTAACACTTTGGGCACACTTAGGTAACACTTAGGTAACACTTAGGGCACACTTAGGTAAAACTTACGGCACACTTAGGTAACACTTAGGGCACACTTAGGGCACACTTAGGTAACACTTAGGGCACACTTAGGTAACACTTAGGGCACACTTAGGTAACACTTAGGTAACACTTAGGTAACACTTAGGGCACACTTAGGTAACACTTAGGGCACACTTAGGTAACACTTAGGTAACACTTAGGGCACACTTAGGTAACACTTAGGGCACACTTAGGTAACACTTAGGGCACACTTAGGTAAAACTTACGGCACACTTAGGTAACACTTAGGGCACACTTAGGTAACACTTAGGGCACACTTAGGTAACACTTAGGGCACACTTAGGTAACACTTAGGTCACATTTAGGTAACACTTAGGGCACACTTAGGTAACACTTAGGGCACACTTAGGTAACACTTAGGTAACACTTAGGTAACACTTAGGTAAAACTTAGGTAACACTTAGGGCACACTTAGGTAACACTTAGGGCACACTTAGGTAACACTTATGGCACACTTAGGTAACACTTAGGGCACACTTCGGTAACACTTGGGTAACACTTAGGTAACACTTAGGGCACACTTAGGTAACACTTAGGGCACACTTAGGTAACACTTAGGGCACACTTAGGTAACACTTAGGTAACACTTAGTGCACACTTAGGTAACACTTAGGGCACACTTAGGTAACACTTAGGGCACACTTAGGTAACACTTAGGGCACACTTAGGTAAAACTTACGGCACACTTAGGTAACACTTAGGGCACACTTAGGTAACACTTAGGGCACACTTAGGTAACACTTAGGTCACATTTAGGTAACACTTAGGGCACACTTAGGTAACACTTAGGGCACACTTAGGTAACACTTAGGTAACACTTAGGGCACACTTAGGTAACACTTAGGGCACACTTAGGGCACACTTAGGTAACACTTAGGTCACACTTAGGTAACACTTAGGGCACACTTAGGTAACACTTTGGGCACACTTAGGTAACACTTAGGTAACACTTAGGGCACACTTAGGTAACACTTAGGTAACACTTAGGTAACACTTAGGTAACACTTAGGGCACACTTAGGTAACACTTAGGTAACACTTAGGTAACACTTAGGTAACACTTAGGTAACACTTAGGTAACACTTAGGTAACACTTAGGTAACACTTAGGTAACACTTAGGGCACACTTCGGTAACACTTGGGTAACACTTAGGTAACACTTAGGTAACACTTAGGTAACACTTAGGGTACACTTAGGTAACACTTAGGGCACACTTAGGTAACACTTAGGGCACACTTAGGTAACACTTAGGGCACACTTAGGTAACACTTAGGTAACACTTAGGGCACACTTAGGGCACACTTAGGTAACACTTAGGGCACACTTAGGGCACACTTAGGTAACACTTAGGGCACACTTAGGTAACACTTAGGGCACACTTAGGTAACACTTTGGGCACACTTAGGTAACACTTAGGTAACACTTAGGGCACACTTAGGTAACACTTACGGCACACTTAGGGCACACTTAGGTAACACTTAGGGCACACTTAGGTAACACTTAGGGCACACTTAGGTAACACTTTGGGCACACTTAGGTAACACTTAGGTAACACTTAGGGCACACTTAGGTAACACTTTGGGCACACTTAGGTAACACTTAGGTAACACTTAGGGCACACTTAGGTAAAACTTACGGCACACTTAGGGCACACTTAGGTAACACTTAGGGCACACTTAGGTAACACTTAGGGCACACTTAGGTAACACTTTGGGCACACTTAGGTAACACTTAGGTAACACTTAGGGCACACTTAGGTAAAACTTACGGCACACTTAGGTAACACTTAGGGCACACTTAGGTAACACTTAGGGCACACTTAGGTAACACTTAGGGCACACTTAGGTAACACTTAGGGCACACTTCGGTAACACTTGGGTAACACTTAGGTAACACTTAGGTAACACTTAGGTAACACTTAGGGTACACTTAGGTAACACTTAGGGCACACTTAGGTAACACTTAGGGCACACTTAGGTAACACTTAGGGCACACTTAAGTAACACTTTGGGCACACTTAGGTAACACTTAGGGCACACTTAGGTAACACTTAGGGCACACTTAGGTAACACTTTGGGCACACTTAGGTAACACTTAGGTAACACTTAGGGCACACTTAGGTAACACTTAGGTAACACTTAGGTAACACTTAGGGCACACTTAGGTAACACTTAGGGCACACTTAGGTAACACTTTGGGCACACTTAGGTAACACTTAGGTAACACTTAGGGCACACTTAGGTAAAACTTACGGCACACTTAGGTAACACTTAGGGCACACTTAGGGCACACTTAGGTAACACTTAGGGCACACTTAGGTAACACTTAGGGCACACTTAGGTAACACTTAGGTAACACTTAGGTAACACTTAGGGCACACTTAGGTAACACTTAGGGCACACTTAGGTAACACTTAGGTAACACTTAGGGCACACTTAGGTAACACTTAGGGCACACTTAGGTAACACTTAGGGCACACTTAGGTAAAACTTACGGCACACTTAGGTAACACTTAGGGCACACTTAGGTAACACTTAGGGCACACTTAGGTAACACTTAGGGCACACTTAGGTAACACTTAGGGCACACTTCGGTAACACTTAGGGCACACTTTGGTAACACCTATGGCACACTTAGGTAACACTTAGGTAACACTTAGGGCACACTTAGGTAACACTTAGGGCACACTTAGGTAACACTTAGGGCACACTTAGGTAACACTTAGGGCACACTTAGGTAACACTTAGGGCACACTTAGGTAACACTTAGGTCACATTTAGGTAACACTTAGGGCACACTTAGGTAACACTTAGGGCACACTTAGGTAACACTTAGGTAACACTTAGGTAACACTTAGGTAAAACTTAGGTAACACTTAGGGCACACTTAGGTAACACTTAGGGCACACTTAGGTAACACTTATGGCACACTTAGGTAACACTTAGGGCACACTTCGGTAACACTTGGGTAACACTTAGGTAACACTTAGGGCACACTTAGGTAACACTTAGGGCACACTTAGGTAACACTTAGGGCACACTTAGGTAACACTTAGGTAACACTTAGTGCACACTTAGGTAACACTTAGGGCACACTTAGGTAACACTTAGGGCACACTTAGGTAACACTTAGGGCACACTTAGGTAAAACTTACGGCACACTTAGGTAACACTTAGGGCACACTTAGGTAACACTTAGGGCACACTTAGGTAACACTTAGGTCACATTTAGGTAACACTTAGGGCACACTTAGGTAACACTTAGGGCACACTTAGGTAACACTTAGGTAACACTTAGGGCACACTTAGGTAACACTTAGGGCACACTTAGGGCACACTTAGGTAACACTTAGGTCACACTTAGGTAACACTTAGGGCACACTTAGGTAACACTTTGGGCACACTTAGGTAACACTTAGGTAACACTTAGGGCACACTTAGGTAACACTTAGGTAACACTTAGGTAACACTTAGGTAACACTTAGGGCACACTTAGGTAACACTTAGGTAACACTTAGGTAACACTTAGGTAACACTTAGGTAACACTTAGGTAACACTTAGGTAACACTTAGGTAACACTTAGGTAACACTTAGGGCACACTTCGGTAACACTTGGGTAACACTTAGGTAACACTTAGGTAACACTTAGGTAACACTTAGGGTACACTTAGGTAACACTTAGGGCACACTTAGGTAACACTTAGGGCACACTTAGGTAACACTTAGGGCACACTTAGGTAACACTTAGGTAACACTTAGGGCACACTTAGGGCACACTTAGGTAACACTTAGGGCACACTTAGGGCACACTTAGGTAACACTTAGGGCACACTTAGGTAACACTTAGGGCACACTTAGGTAACACTTTGGGCACACTTAGGTAACACTTAGGTAACACTTAGGGCACACTTAGGTAAAACTTACGGCACACTTAGGGCACACTTAGGTAACACTTAGGGCACACTTAGGTAACACTTAGGGCACACTTAGGTAACACTTTGGGCACACTTAGGTAACACTTTGGGCACACTTAGGTAACACTTAGGTAACACTTAGGGCACACTTAGGTAAAACTTACGGCACACTTAGGGCACACTTAGGTAACACTTAGGGCACACTTAGGTAACACTTAGGGCACACTTAGGTAACACTTAGGTAACACTTAGGTAACACTTAGGTAACACTTAGGTAACACTTAGGTAACACTTAGGTAACACTTAGGTAACACTTAGGTAACACTTAGGGCACACTTAGGTAACACTTTGGGCACACTTAGGTAACACTTAGGTAACACTTAGGGCACACTTAGGTAAAACTTACGGCACACTTAGGGCACACTTAGGTAACACTTAGGGCACACTTAGGTAACACTTAGGGCACACTTAGGTAACACTTTGGGCACACTTAGGTAACACTTAGGTAACACTTAGGGCACACTTAGGTAAAACTTACGGCACACTTAGGTAACACTTAGGGCACACTTAGGTAACACTTAGGGCACACTTAGGTAACACTTAGGGCACACTTAGGTAACACTTAGGGCACACTTCGGTAACACTTGGGTAACACTTAGGTAACACTTAGGTAACACTTAGGTAACACTTAGGGTACACTTAGGTAACACTTAGGGCACACTTAGGTAACACTTAGGGCACACTTAGGTAACACTTAGGGCACACTTAAGTAACACTTTGGGCACACTTAGGTAACACTTAGGGCACACTTAGGTAACACTTAGGGCACACTTAGGTAACACTTTGGGCACACTTAGGTAACACTTAGGTAACACTTAGGGCACACTTAGGTAACACTTAGGTAACACTTAGGTAACACTTAGGGCACACTTAGGTAACACTTAGGGCACACTTAGGTAACACTTAGGGCACACTTAGGTAAAACTTACGGCACACTTAGGTAACACTTAGGGCACACTTAGGTAACACTTAGGGCACACTTAGGTAACACTTAGGGCACACTTAGGTAACACTTAGGGCACACTTCGGTAACACTTAGGGCACACTTTGGTAACACCTATGGCACACTTAGGTAACACTTAGGTAACACTTAGGGCACACTTAGGTAACACTTAGGGCACACTTAGGTAACACTTAGGGCACACTTAGGTAACACTTAGGGCACACTTAGGTAACACTTAGGGCACACTTAGGTAACACTTAGGTCACATTTAGGTAACACTTAGGGCACACTTAGGTAACACTTAGGGCACACTTAGGTAACACTTAGGGCACACTTAGGTAAAACTTACGGCACACTTAGGTAACACTTAGGGCACACTTAGGTAACACTTAGGGCACACTTAGGTAACACTTAGGGCACACTTAGGTAACACTTAGGGCACACTTCGGTAACACTTGGGTAACACTTAGGTAACACTTAGGTAACACTTAGGTAACACTTAGGTAACACTTAGGGTACACTTAGGTAACACTTAGGGCACACTTAGGTAACACTTAGGGCACACTTAGGTAACACTTAGGGCACACTTAAGTAACACTTTGGGCACACTTAGGTAACACTTAGGTAACACTTAGGGCACACTTAGGTAACACTTAGGTAACACTTAGGTAACACTTAGGTAACACTTAGGTAACACTTAGGTAACACTTAGGTAACACTTAGGTAACACTTAGGTAACACTTAGGGCACACTTAGGTAACACTTAGGGCACACTTAAGTAACACTTTGGGCACACTTAGGTAACACTTAGGGCACACTTAGGTAACACTTAGGGCACACTTAGGTAACACTTTGGGCACACTTAGGTAACACTTAGGTAACACTTAGGGCACACTTAGGTAACACTTAGGTAACACTTAGGTAACACTTAGGGCACACTTAGGTAACACTTAGGGCACACTTAGGTAACACTTAGGGCACACTTAGGTAAAACTTACGGCACACTTAGGTAACACTTAGGGCACACTTAGGTAACACTTAGGGCACACTTAGGTAACACTTAGGGCACACTTAGGTAACACTTAGGGCACACTTCGGTAACACTTAGGGCACACTTTGGTAACACCTATGGCACACTTAGGTAACACTTAGGTAACACTTAGGGCACACTTAGGTAACACTTAGGGCACACTTAGGTAACACTTAGGGCACACTTAGGTAACACTTAGGGCACACTTAGGTAACACTTAGGGCACACTTAGGTAACACTTAGGTCACATTTAGGTAACACTTAGGGCACACTTAGGTAACACTTAGGGCACACTTAGGTAACACTTAGGGCACACTTAGGTAAAACTTACGGCACACTTAGGTAACACTTAGGGCACACTTAGGTAACACTTAGGGCACACTTAGGTAACACTTAGGGCACACTTAGGTAACACTTAGGGCACACTTCGGTAACACTTGGGTAACACTTAGGTAACACTTAGGTAACACTTAGGTAACACTTAGGTAACACTTAGGGTACACTTAGGTAACACTTAGGGCACACTTAGGTAACACTTAGGGCACACTTAGGTAACACTTAGGGCACACTTAAGTAACACTTTGGGCACACTTAGGTAACACTTAGGTAACACTTAGGGCACACTTAGGTAACACTTAGGTAACACTTAGGTAACACTTAGGTAACACTTAGGTAACACTTAGGTAACACTTAGGTAACACTTAGGTAACACTTAGGTAACACTTAGGGCACACTTAGGTAACACTTAGGTAACACTTAGGTAACACTTAGGTAACACTTAGGTAACACTTAGGTAACACTTAGGTAACACTTAGGTAACACTTAGGGCACACTTCGGTAACACTTGGGTAACACTTAGGTAACACTTAGGTAACACTTAGGTAACACTTAGGGTACACTTAGGTAACACTTAGGGCACACTTAGGTAACACTTAGGGCACACTTAGGTAACACTTAGGGCACACTTAGGTAACACTTAGGGCACACTTAGGTAACACTTAGGGCACACTTAGGTAACACTTAGGGCACACTTAGGTAACACTTAGGTAACACTTAGGTAACACTTAGGGCACACTTAGGTAACACTTAGGGCACACTTAGGGCACACTTAGGTAACACTTAGGTAACACTTAGGGCACACTTAGGTAACACTTAGGGCACACTTAGGTAACACTTAGGTAACACTTAGGGCACACTTTGGGCACACTTAGGTAACACTTAGGGCACACTTAGGTAACACTTAGGTAACACTTAGTGCACACTTAGGTAACACTTAGGGCACACTTAGGTAACACTTAGGTCACATTTAGGTAACACTTAGGGCACACTTAGGTAACACTTAGGGCACACTTAGGTAACACTTAGGGCACACTTAGGTAACACTTTGGGCACACTTAGGTAACACTTAGGTAACACTTAGGGCACACTTAGGTAACACTTTGGGCACACTTAGGTAACACTTAGGTAACACTTAGGGCACACTTAGGTAAAACTTACGGCACACTTAGGGCACACTTAGGGCACACTTAGGTAACACTTAGGGCACACTTAGGTAACACTTAGGGCACACTTAGGTAACACTTAGGGCACACTTAGGTAACACTTAGGTCACATTTAGGTAACACTTAGGGCACACTTAGGTAACACTTAGGGCACACTTAGGTAACACTTAGGGCACACTTAGGTAAAACTTACGGCACACTTAGGTAACACTTAGGGCACACTTAGGTAACACTTAGGGCACACTTAGGTAACACTTAGGGCACACTTAGGTAACACTTAGGGCACACTTCGGTAACACTTGGGTAACACTTAGGTAACACTTAGGTAACACTTAGGTAACACTTAGGTAACACTTAGGGTACACTTAGGTAACACTTAGGGCACACTTAGGTAACACTTAGGGCACACTTAGGTAACACTTAGGGCACACTTAAGTAACACTTTGGGCACACTTAGGTAACACTTAGGTAACACTTAGGGCACACTTAGGTAACACTTAGGTAACACTTAGGTAACACTTAGGTAACACTTAGGTAACACTTAGGTAACACTTAGGTAACACTTAGGTAACACTTAGGTAACACTTAGGGCACACTTAGGTAACACTTAGGTAACACTTAGGTAACACTTAGGTAACACTTAGGTAACACTTAGGTAACACTTAGGTAACACTTAGGTAACACTTAGGGCACACTTAGGTAACACTTGGGTAACACTTAGGTAACACTTAGGTAACACTTAGGTAACACTTAGGGTACACTTAGGTAACACTTAGGGCACACTTAGGTAACACTTAGGGCACACTTAGGTAACACTTAGGGCACACTTAGGTAACACTTAGGGCACACTTAGGTAACACTTAGGGCACACTTAGGTAACACTTAGGGCACACTTAGGTAACACTTAGGTAACACTTAGGTAACACTTAGGGCACACTTAGGTAACACTTAGGGCACACTTAGGGCACACTTAGGTAACACTTAGGTAACACTTAGGGCACACTTAGGTAACACTTAGGGCACACTTAGGTAACACTTAGGTAACACTTAGGGCACACTTTGGGCACACTTAGGTAACACTTAGGGCACACTTAGGTAACACTTAGGTAACACTTAGTGCACACTTAGGTAACACTTAGGGCACACTTAGGTAACACTTAGGTCACATTTAGGTAACACTTAGGGCACACTTAGGTAACACTTAGGGCACACTTAGGTAACACTTAGGGCACACTTAGGTAACACTTTGGGCACACTTAGGTAACACTTAGGTAACACTTAGGGCACACTTAGGTAACACTTTGGGCACACTTAGGTAACACTTAGGTAACACTTAGGGCACACTTAGGTAAAACTTACGGCACACTTAGGGCACACTTAGGTAACACTTAGGGCACACTTAGGTAACACTTAGGGCACACTTAGGTAACACTTTGGGCACACTTAGGTAACACTTAGGTAACACTTAGGGCACACTTAGGTAAAACTTACGGCACACTTAGGTAACACTTAGGGCACACTTAGGTAACACTTAGGGCACACTTAGGTAACACTTAGGGCACACTTAGGTAACACTTAGGGCACACTTAGGTAACACTTAGGGTACACTTAGGTAACACTTAGGGCACACTTAGGTAACACTTAGGGCACACTTAGGTAACACTTAGGGCACACTTAAGTAACACTTTGGGCACACTTAGGTAACACTTAGGGCACACTTAGGTAACACTTAGGGCACACTTAGGTAAAACTTACGGCACACTTAGGTAACACTTAGGGCACACTTAGGTAACACTTAGGGCACACTTAGGTAACACTTAGGGCACACTTAGGTAACACTTAGGGCACACTTCGGTAACACTTAGGGCACACTTTGGTAACACCTATGGCACACTTAGGTAACACTTAGGTAACACTTAGGGCACACTTAGGTAACACTTAGGGCACACTTAGGTAACACTTAGGGCACACTTAGGTAACACTTAGGGCACACTTAGGTAACACTTAGGGCACACTTAGGTAACACTTAGGTCACATTTAGGTAACACTTAGGGCACACTTAGGTAACACTTAGGGCACACTTAGGTAACACTTAGGGCACACTTAGGTAAAACTTACGGCACACTTAGGTAACACTTAGGGCACACTTAGGTAACACTTAGGGCACACTTAGGTAACACTTAGGGCACACTTAGGTAACACTTAGGGCACACTTCGGTAACACTTGGGTAACACTTAGGTAACACTTAGGTAACACTTAGGTAACACTTAGGTAACACTTAGGTAACACTTAGGGTACACTTAGGTAACACTTAGGGCACACTTAGGTAACACTTAGGGCACACTTAGGTAACACTTAGGGCACACTTAAGTAACACTTTGGGCACACTTAGGTAACACTTAGGTAACACTTAGGGCACACTTAGGTAACACTTAGGTAACACTTAGGTAACACTTAGGTAACACTTAGGTAACACTTAGGTAACACTTAGGTAACACTTAGGTAACACTTAGGTAACACTTAGGTAACACTTAGGTAACACTTAGGGCACACTTAGGTAACACTTAGGTAACACTTAGGTAACACTTAGGTAACACTTAGGTAACACTTAGGTAACACTTAGGTAACACTTAGGGCACACTTCGGTAACACTTGGGTAACACTTAGGTAACACTTAGGTAACACTTAGGTAACACTTAGGGTACACTTAGGTAACACTTAGGGCACACTTAGGTAACACTTAGGGCACACTTAGGTAACACTTAGGGCACACTTAGGTAACACTTAGGGCACACTTAGGTAACACTTAGGGCACACTTAGGTAACACTTAGGGCACACTTAGGTAACACTTAGGTAACACTTAGGTAACACTTAGGGCACACTTAGGTAACACTTAGGGCACACTTAGGGCACACTTAGGTAACACTTAGGTAACACTTAGGGCACACTTAGGTAACACTTAGGGCACACTTAGGTAACACTTAGGTAACACTTAGGGCACACTTTGGGCACACTTAGGTAACACTTAGGGCACACTTAGGTAACACTTAGGTAACACTTAGTGCACACTTAGGTAACACTTAGGGCACACTTAGGTAACACTTAGGTCACATTTAGGTAACACTTAGGCACACTTAGGTAACACTTAGGGCACACTTAGGTAACACTTAGGTAACACTTAGGGCACACTTAGGTAACACTTAGGGCACACTTAGGGCACACTTAGGTAACACTTAGGGCACACTTAGGTAACACTTTGGGCACACTTAGGTAACACTTTGGGCACACTTAGGTAACACTTAGGTAACACTTAGGTAACACTTAGGGCACACTTAGGTAACACTTAGGGCACACTTAAGTAACACTTAGGGCACACTTAGGTAACACTTAGGGCACACTTAGGTAACACTTAGGGCACACTTAGGTAACACTTAGGTAACACTTAGGTAACACTTAGGTAACACTTAGGTAACACTTAGGTAACACTTAGGTAACACTTAGGTAACACTTAGGGCACACTTCGGTAACACTTGGGTAACACTTAGGTAACACTTAGGTAACACTTAGGTAACACTTAGGGTACACTTAGGTAACACTTAGGGCACACTTAGGTAACACTTAGGGCACACTTAGGTAACACTTAGGGCACACTTAGGTAACACTTAGGTAACACTTAGGGCACACTTAGGTAACACTTAGGGCACACTTAGGGCACACTTAGGTAAAACTTACGGCACACTTAGGTAACACTTAGGGCACACTTAGGTAACACTTAGGGCACACTTAGGTAACACTTAGGGCACACTTAGGTAACACTTAGGGCACACTTCGGTAACACTTAGGGCACACTTTGGTAACACCTATGGCACACTTAGGTAACACTTAGGTAACACTTAGGTAACACTTAGGGCACACTTAGGTAACACTTAGGTAACACTTAGTGCACACTTAGGTAACACTTAGGGCACACTTAGGTAACACTTAGGTCACATTTAGGTAACACTTAGGCACACTTAGGTAACACTTAGGGCACACTTAGGTAACACTTAGGTAACACTTAGGGCACACTTAGGTAACACTTAGGGCACACTTAGGGCACACTTAGGTAACACTTAGGGCACACTTAGGTAACACTTTGGGCACACTTAGGTAACACTTTGGGCACACTTAGGTAACACTTAGGTAACACTTAGGTAACACTTAGGGCACACTTAGGTAACACTTAGGGTACACTTAGGTAACACTTAGGGCACACTTAGGTAACACTTAGGGCACACTTAGGTAACACTTAGGGCACACTTAGGTAACACTTAGGTAACACTTAGGGCACACTTAGGTAACACTTAGGGCACACTTAGGTAACACTTAGGGCACACTTAGGTAACACTTAGGGCACACTTAGGTAACACTTAGGTCACATTTAGGTAACACTTAGGGCACACTTAGGTAACACTTAGGTAACACTTAGGTAACACTTAGGGCACACTTAGGTAACACTTAGGTAACACTTAGGTAACACTTAGGTAACACTTAGGTAACACTTAGGTAACACTTAGGTAACACTTAGGTAACACTTAGGTAACACTTAGGTAACACTTAGGGCACACTTAGGTAACACTTAGGGCACACTTAGGTAAAACTTACGGCACACTTAGGTAACACTTAGGGCACACTTAGGTAACACTTAGGGCACACTTAGGTAACACTTAGGTAACACTTAGGTAACACTTAGGTAACACTTAGGTAACACTTAGGGCACACTTAGGTAACACTTAGGTAACACTTAGGTAACACTTAGGTAACACTTAGGTAACACTTAGGTAACACTTAGGTAACACTTAGGTAACACTTAGGTAACACTTAGGTAACACTTAGGTAACACTTAGGTAACACTTAGGTAACACTTAGGTAACACTTAGGGCACACTTAGGTAACACTTAGGTAACACTTAGGTAACACTTAGGTAACACTTAGGTAACACTTAGGTAACACTTAGGTAACACTTAGGTAACACTTAGGGCACACTTCGGTAACACTTGGGTAACACTTAGGTAACACTTAGGTAACACTTAGGTAACACTTAGGGTACACTTAGGTAACACTTAGGGCACACTTAGGTAACACTTAGGGCACACTTAGGTAACACTTAGGGCACACTTAGGTAACACTTAGGGCACACTTAGGTAACACTTAGGTAACACTTAGGTAACACTTAGGTAACACTTAGGTAACACTTAGGTAACACTTAGGTAACACTTAGGTAACACTTAGGGCACACTTCGGTAACACTTGGGTAACACTTAGGTAACACTTAGGTAACACTTAGGTAACACTTAGGGCACACTTAGGTAACACTTAGGGCACACTTAGGTAACACTTAGGGCACACTTAGGTAACACTTAGGGCACACTTAGGTAACACTTAGGTAACACTTAGGGCACACTTAGGTAACACTTAGGTAACACTTAGGTAACACTTAGGTAACACTTAGGTAACACTTAGGTAACACTTAGGTAACACTTAGGTAACACTTAGGTAACACTTAGGTAACACTTAGGGCACACTTAGGTAACACTTAGGTAACACTTAGGTAACACTTAGGTAACACTTAGGTAACACTTAGGTAACACTTAGGTAACACTTAGGTAACACTTAGGGCACACTTCGGTAACACTTGGGTAACACTTAGGTAACACTTAGGTAACACTTAGGTAACACTTAGGGTACACTTAGGTAACACTTAGGGCACACTTAGGTAACACTTAGGGCACACTTAGGTAACACTTAGGGCACACTTAGGTAACACTTAGGGCACACTTAGGTAACACTTAGGGCACACTTAGGTAACACTTAGGGCACACTTAGGTAACACTTAGGGCACACTTAGGTAACACTTAGGGCACACTTAGGTAACACTTAGGGCACACTTAGGTAACACCTATGGCACACTTAGGTAACACTTAGGTAACACTTAGGGCACACTTAGGTAACACTTAGGGCACACTTAGGTAACACTTAGGGCACACTTAGGTAACACTTAGGGCACACTTAGGTAACACTTAGGGCACACTTAGGTAACACTTAGGTCACATTTAGGTAACACTTAGGGCACACTTAGGTAACACTTAGGGCACACTTAGGTAACACTTAGGGCACACTTAGGTAAAACTTACGGCACACTTAGGTAACACTTAGGGCACACTTAGGTAACACTTAGGGCACACTTAGGTAACACTTAGGTAACACTTAGGTAACACTTAGGTAACACTTAGGTAACACTTAGGGCACACTTAGGTAACACTTAGGTAACACTTAGGTAACACTTAGGTAACACTTAGGTAACACTTAGGTAACACTTAGGTAACACTTAGGTAACACTTAGGTAACACTTAGGTAACACTTAGGGCACACTTAGGTAACACTTAGGTAACACTTAGGTAACACTTAGGGTACACTTAGGTAACACTTAGGTAACACTTAGGGCACACTTAGGTAACACTTAGGTAACACTTAGGTAACACTTAGGTAACACTTAGGTAACACTTAGGTAACACTTAGGGCACACTTAGGTAACACTTAGGGCACACTTAGGTAACACTTAGGGCACACTTAGGTAACACTTAGGGCACACTTAGGTAACACTTAGGTAACACTTAGGGCACACTTAGGGCACACTTAGGTAACACTTAGGTCACATTTAGGTAACACTTAGGGCACACTTAGGTAACACTTAGGGCACACTTAGGTAACACTTAGGTAACACTTAGGGCACACTTAGGTAACACTTAGGGCACACTTAGGGCACACTTAGGTAACACTTAGGGCACACTTAGGTAACACTTAGGGCACACTTAGGTAACACTTTGGGCACACTTAGGTAACACTTAGGTAACACTTAGGGCACACTTAGGTAACACTTAGGTAACACTTAGGTAACACTTAGGTAAAACTTGGGTAACACTTAGGGCACACTTAGGTAACACTTAGGTAACACTTAGGTATCACTTGGGTAACACTTAGGTAACACTTAGGGCACACTTAGGTAACACTTAGGTAACACTTAGGTAACACTTAGGTAACACTTAGGTAACACTTAGGTAACACTTAGGTAACACTTAGGGCACACTTAGGTAACACTTAGGGCACACTTAGGTAACACTTTGGGCACACTTAGGTAACACTTAGGTAACACTTAGGGCACACTTAGGTAACACTTAGGTAACACTTAGGTAACACTTAGGTAAAACTTGGGTAACACTTAGGGCACACTTAGGTAACACTTAGGTAACACTTAGGTAACACTTGGGTAACACTTAGGTAACACTTAGGGCACACTTAGGTAACACTTAGGTAACACTTAGGTAACACTTAGGTAACACTTAGGTAACACTTAGGTAACACTTAGGTAACACTTAGGTAACACTTAGGGCACACTTCGGTAACACTTGGGTAACACTTAGGTAACACTTAGGTAACACTTAGGTAACACTTAGGGTACACTTAGGTAACACTTAGGGCACACTTAGGTAACACTTAGGGCACACTTAGGTAACACTTAGGGCACACTTAGGGCACACTTAGGTAACACTTAGGGCACACTTAGGTAACACTTAGGGCACACTTAGGTAACACTTTGGGCACACTTAGGTAACACTTAGGTAACACTTAGGGCACACTTAGGTAAAACTTACGGCACACTTAGGGCACACTTAGGTAACACTTAGGGCACACTTAGGTAACACTTAGGGCACACTTAGGTAACACTTTGGGCACACTTAGGTAACACTTAGGTAACACTTAGGGCACACTTAGGTAAAACTTACGGCACACTTAGGTAACACTTAGGGCACACTTAGGTAACACTTAGGGCACACTTAGGTAACACTTAGGGCACACTTAGGTAACACTTAGGGCACACTTCGGTAACACTTGGGTAACACTTAGGTAACACTTAGGTAACACTTAGGTAACACTTAGGGTACACTTAGGTAACACTTAGGGCACACTTAGGTAACACTTAGGGCACACTTAGGTAACACTTAGGGCACACTTAGGTAACACTTAGGGCACACTTCGGTAACACTTGGGTAACACTTAGGTAACACTTAGGTAACACTTAGGTAACACTTAGGGTACACTTAGGTAACACTTAGGGCACACTTAGGTAACACTTAGGGCACACTTAGGTAACACTTAGGGCACACTTAAGTAACACTTTGGGCACACTTAGGTAACACTTAGGGCACACTTAGGTAACACTTAGGGCACACTTAGGTAAAACTTACGGCACACTTAGGTAACACTTAGGGCACACTTAGGTAACACTTAGGGCACACTTAGGTAACACTTAGGGCACACTTAGGTAACACTTAGGGCACACTTCGGTAACACTTAGGGCACACTTTGGTAACACCTATGGCACACTTAGGTAACACTTAGGTAACACTTAGGGCACACTTAGGTAACACTTAGGGCACACTTAGGTAACACTTAGGGCACACTTAGGTAACACTTAGGGCACACTTAGGTAACACTTAGGGCACACTTAGGTAACACTTAGGTCACATTTAGGTAACACTTAGGGCACACTTAGGTAACACTTAGGGCACACTTAGGTAACACTTAGGGCACACTTAGGTAAAACTTACGGCACACTTAGGTAACACTTAGGTAAAACTTGGGTAACACTTAGGGCACACTTAGGTAACACTTAGGTAACACTTAGGTAACACTTGGGTAACACTTAGGTAACACTTAGGGCACACTTAGGTAACACTTAGGTAACACTTAGGTAACACTTAGGTAACACTTAGGTAACACTTAGGTAACACTTAGGTAACACTTAGGTAACACTTAGGGCACACTTCGGTAACACTTGGGTAACACTTAGGTAACACTTAGGTAACACTTAGGTAACACTTAGGGTACACTTAGGTAACACTTAGGGCACACTTAGGTAACACTTAGGGCACACTTAGGTAACACTTAGGGCACACTTAGGGCACACTTAGGTAACACTTAGGGCACACTTAGGTAACACTTAGGGCACACTTAGGTAACACTTTGGGCACACTTAGGTAACACTTAGGTAACACTTAGGGCACACTTAGGTAAAACTTACGGCACACTTAGGGCACACTTAGGTAACACTTAGGGCACACTTAGGTAACACTTAGGGCACACTTAGGTAACACTTTGGGCACACTTAGGTAACACTTAGGTAACACTTAGGGCACACTTAGGTAAAACTTACGGCACACTTAGGTAACACTTAGGGCACACTTAGGTAACACTTAGGGCACACTTAGGTAACACTTAGGGCACACTTAGGTAACACTTAGGGCACACTTCGGTAACACTTGGGTAACACTTAGGTAACACTTAGGTAACACTTAGGTAACACTTAGGGTACACTTAGGTAACACTTAGGGCACACTTAGGTAACACTTAGGGCACACTTAGGTAACACTTAGGGCACACTTAAGTAACACTTTGGGCACACTTAGGTAACACTTAGGGCACACTTAGGTAACACTTAGGGCACACTTAGGTAAAACTTACGGCACACTTAGGTAACACTTAGGGCACACTTAGGTAACACTTAGGGCACACTTAGGTAACACTTAGGGCACACTTAGGTAACACTTAGGGCACACTTCGGTAACACTTAGGGCACACTTTGGTAACACCTATGGCACACTTAGGTAACACTTAGGTAACACTTAGGGCACACTTAGGTAACACTTAGGGCACACTTAGGTAACACTTAGGGCACACTTAGGTAACACTTAGGGCACACTTAGGTAACACTTAGGGCACACTTAGGTAACACTTAGGTCACATTTAGGTAACACTTAGGGCACACTTAGGTAACACTTAGGGCACACTTAGGTAACACTTAGGGCACACTTAGGTAAAACTTACGGCACACTTAGGTAACACTTAGGGCACACTTAGGTAACACTTAGGGCACACTTAGGTAACACTTAGGGCACACTTAGGTAACACTTAGGGCACACTTCGGTAACACTTGGGTAACACTTAGGTAACACTTAGGTAACACTTAGGTAACACTTAGGTAACACTTAGGGTACACTTAGGTAACACTTAGGGCACACTTAGGTAACACTTAGGGCACACTTAGGTAACACTTAGGGCACACTTAAGTAACACTTTGGGCACACTTAGGTAACACTTAGGTAACACTTAGGGCACACTTAGGTAACACTTAGGTAACACTTAGGTAACACTTAGGTAACACTTAGGTAACACTTAGGTAACACTTAGGTAACACTTAGGTAACACTTAGGTAACACTTAGGTAACACTTAGGGCACACTTAGGTAACACTTAGGTAACACTTAGGTAACACTTAGGTAACACTTAGGTAACACTTAGGTAACACTTAGGTAACACTTAGGTAACACTTAGGGCACACTTCGGTAACACTTGGGTAACACTTAGGTAACACTTAGGTAACACTTAGGTAACACTTAGGGTACACTTAGGTAACACTTAGGGCACACTTAGGTAACACTTAGGGCACACTTAGGTAACACTTAGGGCACACTTAGGTAACACTTAGGGCACACTTAGGTAACACTTAGGGCACACTTAGGTAACACTTAGGGCACACTTAGGTAACACTTAGGTAACACTTAGGTAACACTTAGGGCACACTTAGGTAACACTTAGGGCACACTTAGGGCACACTTAGGTAACACTTAGGTAACACTTAGGGCACACTTAGGTAACACTTAGGGCACACTTAGGTAACACTTAGGTAACACTTAGGGCACACTTTGGGCACACTTAGGTAACACTTAGGGCACACTTAGGTAACACTTAGGTAACACTTAGTGCACACTTAGGTAACACTTAGGGCACACTTAGGTAACACTTAGGTCACATTTAGGTAACACTTAGGCACACTTAGGTAACACTTAGGGCACACTTAGGTAACACTTAGGTAACACTTAGGGCACACTTAGGTAACACTTAGGGCACACTTAGGGCACACTTAGGTAACACTTTGGGCACACTTAGGTAACACTTTGGGCACACTTAGGTAACACTTAGGTAACACTTAGGTAACACTTAGGGCACACTTAGGTAACACTTAGGGCACACTTAAGTAACACTTAGGGCACACTTAGGTAACACTTAGGGCACACTTAGGTAACACTTAGGGCACACTTAGGTAACACTTAGGTAACACTTAGGTAACACTTAGGTAACACTTAGGTAACACTTAGGTAACACTTAGGTAACACTTAGGTAACACTTAGGGCACACTTCGGTAACACTTGGGTAACACTTAGGTAACACTTAGGTAACACTTAGGTAACACTTAGGGTACACTTAGGTAACACTTAGGGCACACTTAGGTAACACTTAGGGCACACTTAGGTAACACTTAGGGCACACTTAGGTAACACTTAGGTAACACTTAGGGCACACTTAGGTAACACTTAGGGCACACTTAGGTAACACTTAGGGCACACTTAGGTAACACTTAGGGCACACTTAGGTAACACTTAGGTCACATTTAGGTAACACTTAGGGCACACTTAGGTAACACTTAGGGCACACTTAGGTAACACTTAGGGCACACTTAGGTAAAACTTACGGCACACTTAGGTAACACTTAGGGCACACTTAGGTAACACTTAGGGCACACTTAGGTAACACTTAGGTAACACTTAGGTAACACTTAGGTAACACTTAGGTAACACTTAGGGCACACTTAGGTAACACTTAGGTAACACTTAGGTAACACTTAGGTAACACTTAGGTAACACTTAGGTAACACTTAGGTAACACTTAGGTAACACTTAGGTAACACTTAGGTAACACTTAGGGCACACTTAGGTAACACTTAGGGCACACTTAGGTAAAACTTACGGCACACTTAGGTAACACTTAGGGCACACTTAGGTAACACTTAGGGCACACTTAGGTAACACTTAGGTAACACTTAGGTAACACTTAGGTAACACTTAGGTAACACTTAGGGCACACTTAGGTAACACTTAGGTAACACTTAGGTAACACTTAGGTAACACTTAGGTAACACTTAGGTAACACTTAGGTAACACTTAGGTAACACTTAGGTAACACTTAGGTAACACTTAGGTAACACTTAGGTAACACTTAGGTAACACTTAGGTAACACTTAGGTAACACTTAGGTAACACTTAGGTAACACTTAGGGCACACTTAGGTAACACTTAGGGCACACTTAGGTAACACTTAGGGCACACTTAGGTAACACTTAGGGCACACTTAGGTAACACTTAGGTAACACTTAGGTAACACTTAGGGCACACTTAGGTAACACTTAGGGCACACTTAGGGCACACTTAGGTAACACTTAGGTAACACTTAGGGCACACTTAGGTAACACTTAGGGCACACTTAGGTAACACTTAGGTAACACTTAGGGCACACTTTGGGCACACTTAGGTAACACTTAGGGCACACTTAGGTAACACTTAGGTAACACTTAGGTAACACTTAGGTAACACTTAGGGCACACTTAGGTAACACTTAGGTCACATTTAGGTAACACTTAGGCACACTTAGGTAACACTTAGGGCACACTTAGGTAACACTTAGGTAACACTTAGGGCACACTTAGGTAACACTTAGGGCACACTTAGGGCACACTTAGGTAACACTTAGGGCACACTTAGGTAACACTTTGGGCACACTTAGGTAACACTTTGGGCACACTTAGGTAACACTTAGGTAACACTTAGGTAACACTTAGGGCACACTTAGGTAACACTTAGGGCACACTTAAGTAACACTTAGGGCACACTTAGGTAACACTTAGGGCACACTTAGGTAACACTTAGGGCACACTTAGGTAACACTTAGGTAACACTTAGGTAACACTTAGGTAACACTTAGGTAACACTTAGGTAACACTTAGGTAACACTTAGGTAACACTTAGGGCACACTTCGGTAACACTTGGGTAACACTTAGGTAACACTTAGGTAACACTTAGGTAACACTTAGGGTACACTTAGGTAACACTTAGGGCACACTTAGGTAACACTTAGGGCACACTTAGGTAACACTTAGGGCACACTTAGGTAACACTTAGGTAACACTTAGGGCACACTTAGGTAACACTTAGGGCACACTTAGGTAACACTTAGGGCACACTTAGGTAACACTTAGGGCACACTTAGGTAACACTTAGGTCACATTTAGGTAACACTTAGGGCACACTTAGGTAACACTTAGGGCACACTTAGGTAACACTTAGGGCACACTTAGGTAAAACTTACGGCACACTTAGGTAACACTTAGGGCACACTTAGGTAACACTTAGGGCACACTTAGGTAACACTTAGGTAACACTTAGGTAACACTTAGGTAACACTTAGGTAACACTTAGGGCACACTTAGGTAACACTTAGGTAACACTTAGGTAACACTTAGGTAACACTTAGGTAACACTTAGGTAACACTTAGGTAACACTTAGGTAACACTTAGGTAACACTTAGGTAACACTTAGGGCACACTTAGGTAACACTTAGGGCACACTTAGGTAACACTTAGGGCACACTTAGGTAAAACTTACGGCACACTTAGGTAACACTTAGGGCACACTTAGGTAACACTTAGGGCACACTTAGGTAACACTTAGGTAACACTTAGGTAACACTTAGGTAACACTTAGGTAACACTTAGGGCACACTTAGGTAACACTTAGGTAACACTTAGGTAACACTTAGGTAACACTTAGGTAACACTTAGGTAACACTTAGGTAACACTTAGGTAACACTTAGGTAACACTTAGGGCACACTTAGGTAACACTTAGGTAACACTTAGGTAACACTTAGGTAACACTTAGGTAACACTTAGGTAACACTTAGGTAACACTTAGGTAACACTTAGGGCACACTTCGGTAACACTTGGGTAACACTTAGGTAACACTTAGGTAACACTTAGGTAACACTTAGGGTACACTTAGGTAACACTTAGGGCACACTTAGGTAACACTTAGGGCACACTTAGGTAACACTTAGGGCACACTTAGGTAACACTTAGGGCACACTTAGGTAACACTTAGGGCACACTTAGGTAACACTTAGGTAACACTTAGTGCACACTTAGGTATCACTTAGGGCACACTTAGGTAACACTTAGGGCACACTTAGGTAACACTTAGGGCACACTTAGGTAACACTTAGGTAACACTTAGGTAACACTTAGGTAACACTTAGGTAACACTTAGGTAACACTTAGGTAACACTTAGGTAACACTTAGGTAACACTTAGGGCACACTTCGGTAACACTTGGGTAACACTTAGGTAACACTTAGGGCACACTTCGGTAACACTTGGGTAACACTTAGGTAACACTTAGGTAACACTTAGGTAACACTTAGGGTACACTTAGGTAACACTTAGGGCACACTTAGGTAACACTTAGGGCACACTTAGGTAACACTTAGGGCACACTTAGGTAACACTTAGGTAACACTTAGGGCACACTTAGGTAACACTTAGGGCACACTTAGGTAACACTTAGGGCACACTTAGGTAACACTTAGGGCACACTTAGGTAACACTTAGGTCACATTTAGGTAACACTTAGGGCACACTTAGGTAACACTTAGGGCACACTTAGGTAACACTTAGGGCACACTTAGGTAAAACTTACGGCACACTTAGGTAACACTTAGGGCACACTTAGGTAACACTTAGGGCACACTTAGGTAACACTTAGGGCACACTTAGGTAACACTTAGGGCACACTTAGGTAACACTTAGGTAACACTTAGTGCACACTTAGGTATCACTTAGGGCACACTTAGGTAACACTTAGGGCACACTTAGGTAACACTTAGGGCACACTTAGGTAACACTTAGGTAACACTTAGGTAACACTTAGGTAACACTTAGGTAACACTTAGGTAACACTTAGGGCACACTTAGGTAACACTTAGGGCACACTTAGGTAACACTTAGGTAACACTTAGTGCACACTTAGGTATCACTTAGGGCACACTTAGGTAACACTTAGGGCACACTTAGGTAACACTTAGGGCACACTTAGGTAACACTTAGGTAACACTTAGGTAACACTTAGGTAACACTTAGGTAACACTTAGGTAACACTTAGGTAACACTTAGGTAACACTTAGGGCACACTTCGGTAACACTTGGGTAACACTTAGGTAACACTTAGGTAACACTTAGGTAACACTTAGGGTACACTTAGGTAACACTTAGGGCACACTTAGGTAACACTTAGGGCACACTTAGGTAACACTTAGGGCACACTTAGGTAACACTTAGGGCACACTTAGGTAACACTTAGGGCACACTTAGGTAACACTTAGGTAACACTTAGTGCACACTTAGGTAACACTTAGGGCACACTTAGGTAACACTTAGGGCACACTTAGGTAACACTTAGGGCACACTTAGGTAACACTTAGGTAACACTTAGGGCACACTTAGGGCACACTTAGGTAACACTTAGGGCACACTTAGGTAACACTTAGGGCACACTTAGGTAACACTTTGGGCACACTTAGGTAACACTTTGGGCACACTTAGGTAACACTTAGGTAACACTTAGGTAACACTTAGGGCACACTTAGGTAACACTTAGGGCACACTTAGGTAACACTTAGGGCACACTTAGGTAACACTTAGTGCACACTTAGGTAACACTTAGGGCACACTTAGGGCACACTTAGGTAACACTTAGGGCACACTTAGGTAACACTTAGGGCACACTTAGGTAACACTTTGGGCACACTTAGGTAACACTTTGGGCACACTTAGGTAACACTTAGGTAACACTTAGGTAACACTTAGGGCACACTTAGGTAACACTTAGTTAACACTTAGGGCACACTTAGGGCACACTTAGGTAACACTTAGGGCACACTTAGGTAACACTTAGGGCACACTTAGGTAACACTTAGGTAACACTTAGTGCACACTTAGGTAACACTTAGGGCACACTTAGGTAACACTTATGTCACATTTAGGTAACACTTAGGGCACACTTAGGTAACACTTAGGGCACACTTAGGTAACACTTAGGTAACACTTAGGGCACACTTAGGTAACACTTAGGGCACACTTAGGGCACACTTAGGTAACACTTAGGGCACACTTAGGTAACACTTTGGGCACACTTAGGTAACACTTTGGGCACACTTAGGTAACACTTAGGTAACACTTAGGTAACACTTAGGGCACACTTAGGTAACACTTAGGGCACACTTAAGTAACACTTAGGGCACACTTAGGTAACACTTAGGGCACACTTAGGTAACACTTAGGGCACACTTAGGTAACACTTAGGTAACACTTAGTGCACACTTAGGTAACACTTAGGGCACACTTAGGTAACACTTAGGGCACACTTAGGTAACACTTAGGTAACACTTAGGTAACACTTAGGTAACACTTAGGTAACACTTGGGTAACACTTAGGTAACACTTAGGTAACACTTAGGGCACACTTAGGTAACACTTAGGTAACACTTAGGTAACACTTAGGTAACACTTAGGTAACACTTAGGTAACACTTAGGGCACACTTAGGTAACACTTAGGGCACACTTAGGTAACACTTAGGGCACACTTAGGTAACACTTAGGGCACACTTAGGTAACACTTAGGGCACACTTAGGTAACACTTAGGGCACACTTAGGTAACACTTAGGGCACACTTAGGTAACACCTATGGCACACTTAGGTAACACTTAGGTAACACTTAGGGCACACTTAGGTAACACTTAGGGCACACTTAGGTAACACTTAGGGCACACTTAGGTAACACTTAGGGCACACTTAGGTAACACTTAGGGCACACTTAGGTAACACTTAGGTCACATTTAGGTAACACTTAGGGCACACTTAGGTAACACTTAGGGCACACTTAGGTAACACTTAGGGCACACTTAGGTAAAACTTACGGCACACTTAGGTAACACTTAGGGCACACTTAGGTAACACTTAGGGCACACTTAGGTAACACTTAGGTAACACTTAGGTAACACTTAGGTAACACTTAGGTAACACTTAGGGCACACTTAGGTAACACTTAGGTAACACTTAGGTAACACTTAGGTAACACTTAGGTAACACTTAGGTAACACTTAGGTAACACTTAGGTAACACTTAGGTAACACTTAGGTAACACTTAGGGCACACTTAGGTAACACTTAGGTAACACTTAGGTAACACTTAGGGTACACTTAGGTAACACTTAGGTAACACTTAGGGCACACTTAGGTAACACTTAGGTAACACTTAGGTATCACTTAGGTAACACTTAGGTAACACTTAGGTAACACTTAGGGCACACTTAGGTAACACTTAGGGCACACTTAGGTAACACTTAGGGCACACTTAGGTAACACTTAGGGCACACTTAGGTAACACTTAGGTAACACTTAGGGCACACTTAGGGCACACTTAGGTAACACTTAGGTCACATTTAGGTAACACTTAGGGCACACTTAGGTAACACTTAGGGCACACTTAGGTAACACTTAGGTAACACTTAGGGCACACTTAGGTAACACTTAGGGCACACTTAGGGCACACTTAGGTAACACTTAGGGCACACTTAGGTAACACTTAGGGCACACTTAGGTAACACTTTGGGCACACTTAGGTAACACTTAGGTAACACTTAGGGCACACTTAGGTAACACTTAGGTAACACTTAGGTAACACTTAGGTAAAACTTGGGTAACACTTAGGGCACACTTAGGTAACACTTAGGTAACACTTAGGTAACACTTGGGTAACACTTAGGTAACACTTAGGGCACACTTAGGTAACACTTAGGTAACACTTAGGTAAGACTTAGGTAACACTTAGGTAACACTTAGGTAACACTTAGGTAACACTTAGGTAACACTTAGGGCACACTTCGGTAACACTTGGGTAACACTTAGGTAACACTTAGGTAACACTTAGGGCACACTTAGGTAACACTTAGGTAACACTTAGGTAACACTTAGGTAACACTTAGGTAACACTTAGGTAACACTTAGGTAACACTTAGGTAACACTTAGGTAACACTTAGGGCACACTTAGGTAACACTTAGGTAACACTTAGGTAACACTTAGGGTACACTTAGGTAACACTTAGGTAACACTTAGGTAACACTTAGGTAACACTTAGGTAACACTTAGGTAACACTTAGGTAACACTTAGGTAACACTTAGGTAACACTTAGGTAACACTTAGGTAACACTTAGGTAACACTTAGGTAACACTTAGGTAACACTTAGGTAACACTTAGGGCACACTTCGGTAACACTTGGGTAACACTTAGGTAACACTTAGGTAACACTTAGGTAACACTTAGGGTACACTTAGGTAACACTTAGGGCACACTTAGGTAACACTTAGGGCACACTTAGGTAACACTTAGGGCACACTTAGGTAACACTTAGGGCACACTTAGGTAACACTTAGGGCACACTTAGGTAACACTTAGGTAACACTTAGTGCACACTTAGGTAACACTTAGGGCACACTTAGGTAACACTTAGGGCACACTTAGGTAACACTTAGGGCACACTTAGGTAACACTTAGGTAACACTTAGGGCACACTTAGGGCACACTTAGGTAACACTTAGGGCACACTTAGGTAACACTTAGGGCACACTTAGGTAACACTTTGGGCACACTTAGGTAACACTTTGGGCACACTTAGGTAACACTTAGGTAACACTTAGGTAACACTTAGGGCACACTTAGGTAACACTTAGGGCACACTTAGGTAACACTTAGGGCACACTTAGGTAACACTTAGTGCACACTTAGGTAACACTTAGGGCACACTTAGGGCACACTTAGGTAACACTTAGGGCACACTTAGGTAACACTTAGGGCACACTTAGGTAACACTTTGGGCACACTTAGGTAACACTTTGGGCACACTTAGGTAACACTTAGGTAACACTTAGGTAACACTTAGGGCACACTTAGGTAACACTTAGTTAACACTTAGGGCACACTTAGGGCACACTTAGGTAACACTTAGGGCACACTTAGGTAACACTTAGGGCACACTTAGGTAACACTTAGGTAACACTTAGTGCACACTTAGGTAACACTTAGGGCACACTTAGGTAACACTTATGTCACATTTAGGTAACACTTAGGGCACACTTAGGTAACACTTAGGGCACACTTAGGTAAAACTTACGGCACACTTAGGTAACACTTAGGGCACACTTAGGTAACACTTAGGGCACACTTAGGTAACACTTAGGGCACACTTAGGTAACACTTAGGGCACACTTAGGTAACACTTAGGTAACACTTAGTGCACACTTAGGTATCACTTAGGGCACACTTAGGTAACACTTAGGGCACACTTAGGTAACACTTAGGGCACACTTAGGTAACACTTAGGTAACACTTAGGTAACACTTAGGTAACACTTAGGTAACACTTAGGTAACACTTAGGGCACACTTAGGTAACACTTAGGGCACACTTAGGTAACACTTAGGTAACACTTAGTGCACACTTAGGTATCACTTAGGGCACACTTAGGTAACACTTAGGGCACACTTAGGTAACACTTAGGGCACACTTAGGTAACACTTAGGTAACACTTAGGTAACACTTAGGTAACACTTAGGTAACACTTAGGTAACACTTAGGTAACACTTAGGTAACACTTAGGGCACACTTCGGTAACACTTGGGTAACACTTAGGTAACACTTAGGTAACACTTAGGTAACACTTAGGGTACACTTAGGTAACACTTAGGGCACACTTAGGTAACACTTAGGGCACACTTAGGTAACACTTAGGGCACACTTAGGTAACACTTAGGGCACACTTAGGTAACACTTAGGGCACACTTAGGTAACACTTAGGTAACACTTAGTGCACACTTAGGTAACACTTAGGGCACACTTAGGTAACACTTAGGGCACACTTAGGTAACACTTAGGGCACACTTAGGTAACACTTAGGTAACACTTAGGGCACACTTAGGGCACACTTAGGTAACACTTAGGGCACACTTAGGTAACACTTAGGGCACACTTAGGTAACACTTTGGGCACACTTAGGTAACACTTTGGGCACACTTAGGTAACACTTAGGTAACACTTAGGTAACACTTAGGGCACACTTAGGTAACACTTAGGGCACACTTAGGTAACACTTAGGGCACACTTAGGTAACACTTAGTGCACACTTAGGTAACACTTAGGGCACACTTAGGGCACACTTAGGTAACACTTAGGGCACACTTAGGTAACACTTAGGGCACACTTAGGTAACACTTTGGGCACACTTAGGTAACACTTTGGGCACACTTAGGTAACACTTAGGTAACACTTAGGTAACACTTAGGGCACACTTAGGTAACACTTAGTTAACACTTAGGGCACACTTAGGGCACACTTAGGTAACACTTAGGGCACACTTAGGTAACACTTAGGGCACACTTAGGTAACACTTAGGTAACACTTAGTGCACACTTAGGTAACACTTAGGGCACACTTAGGTAACACTTATGTCACATTTAGGTAACACTTAGGGCACACTTAGGTAACACTTAGGGCACACTTAGGTAACACTTAGGTAACACTTAGGGCACACTTAGGTAACACTTAGGGCACACTTAGGGCACACTTAGGTAACACTTAGGGCACACTTAGGTAACACTTTGGGCACACTTAGGTAACACTTTGGGCACACTTAGGTAACACTTAGGTAACACTTAGGTAACACTTAGGGCACACTTAGGTAACACTTAGGGCACACTTAAGTAACACTTAGGGCACACTTAGGTAACACTTAGGGCACACTTAGGTAACACTTAGGGCACACTTAGGTAACACTTAGGTAACACTTAGTGCACACTTAGGTAACACTTAGGGCACACTTAGGTAACACTTAGGGCACACTTAGGTAACACTTAGGTAACACTTAGGTAACACTTAGGTAACACTTAGGTAACACTTGGGTAACACTTAGGTAACACTTAGGTAACACTTAGGGCACACTTAGGTAACACTTAGGTAACACTTAGGTAACACTTAGGTAACACTTAGGTAACACTTAGGTAACACTTAGGGCACACTTAGGTAACACTTAGGGCACACTTAGGTAACACTTAGGGCACACTTAGGTAACACTTAGGGCACACTTAGGTAACACTTAGGGCACACTTAGGTAACACTTAGGGCACACTTAGGTAACACTTAGGGCACACTTAGGTAACACCTATGGCACACTTAGGTAACACTTAGGTAACACTTAGGGCACACTTAGGTAACACTTAGGGCACACTTAGGTAACACTTAGGGCACACTTAGGTAACACTTAGGGCACACCTTGGTAACACTTAGGGCACACTTAGGTAACACTTAGGTCACATTTAGGTAACACTTAGGGCACACTTAGGTAACACTTAGGGCACACTTAGGTAACACTTAGGGCACACTTAGGTAAAACTTACGGCACACTTAGGTAACACTTAGGGCACACTTAGGTAACACTTAGGGCACACTTAGGTAACACTTAGGTAACACTTAGGTAACACTTAGGTAACACTTAGGTAACACTTAGGGCACACTTAGGTAACACTTAGGTAACACTTAGGTAACACTTAGGTAACACTTAGGTAACACTTAGGTAACACTTAGGTAACACTTAGGTAACACTTAGGTAACACTTAGGTAACACTTAGGGCACACTTAGGTAACACTTAGGTAACACTTAGGTAACACTTAGGGTACACTTAGGTAACACTTAGGTAACACTTAGGGCACACTTAGGTAACACTTAGGTAACACTTAGGTATCACTTAGGTAACACTTAGGTAACACTTAGGTAACACTTAGGGCACACTTAGGTAACACTTAGGGCACACTTAGGTAACACTTAGGGCACACTTAGGTAACACTTAGGGCACACTTAGGTAACACTTAGGTAACACTTAGGGCACACTTAGGGCACACTTAGGTAACACTTAGGTCACATTTAGGTAACACTTAGGGCACACTTAGGTAACACTTAGGGCACACTTAGGTAACACTTAGGTAACACTTAGGGCACACTTAGGTAACACTTAGGGCACACTTAGGGCACACTTAGGTAACACTTAGGGCACACTTAGGTAACACTTAGGGCACACTTAGGTAACACTTAGGGCACACTTAGGTAACACTTAGGTAACACTTAGGGCACACTTAGGTAACACTTAGGTAACACTTAGGTAACACTTAGGTAAAACTTGGGTAACACTTAGGGCACACTTAGGTAACACTTAGGTAACACTTAGGTAACACTTGGGTAACACTTAGGTAACACTTAGGGCACACTTAGGTAACACTTAGGTAACACTTAGGTAAGACTTAGGTAACACTTAGGTAACACTTAGGTAACACTTAGGTAACACTTAGGTAACACTTAGGGCACACTTCGGTAACACTTGGGTAACACTTAGGTAACACTTAGGTAACACTTAGGGCACACTTAGGTAACACTTAGGTAACACTTAGGTAACACTTAGGTAACACTTAGGTAACACTTAGGTAACACTTAGGTAACACTTAGGTAACACTTAGGTAACACTTAGGGCACACTTAGGTAACACTTAGGTAACACTTAGGTAACACTTAGGGTACACTTAGGTAACACTTAGGTAACACTTAGGTAACACTTAGGTAACACTTAGGTAACACTTAGGTAACACTTAGGTAACACTTAGGTAACACTTAGGTAACACTTAGGTAACACTTAGGTAACACTTAGGTAACACTTAGGTAACACTTAGGTAACACTTAGGTAACACTTAGGGCACACTTCGGTAACACTTGGGTAACACTTAGGTAACACTTAGGTAACACTTAGGTAACACTTAGGGTACACTTAGGTAACACTTAGGGCACACTTAGGTAACACTTAGGGCACACTTAGGTAACACTTAGGGCACACTTAGGTAACACTTAGGGCACACTTAGGTAACACTTAGGGCACACTTAGGTAACACTTAGGTAACACTTAGTGCACACTTAGGTAACACTTAGGGCACACTTAGGTAACACTTAGGGCACACTTAGGTAACACTTAGGGCACACTTAGGTAACACTTAGGTAACACTTAGGGCACACTTAGGGCACACTTAGGTAACACTTAGGGCACACTTAGGTAACACTTAGGGCACACTTAGGTAACACTTTGGGCACACTTAGGTAACACTTTGGGCACACTTAGGTAACACTTAGGTAACACTTAGGTAACACTTAGGGCACACTTAGGTAACACTTAGGGCACACTTAGGTAACACTTAGGGCACACTTAGGTAACACTTAGTGCACACTTAGGTAACACTTAGGGCACACTTAGGGCACACTTAGGTAACACTTAGGGCACACTTAGGTAACACTTAGGGCACACTTAGGTAACACTTTGGGCACACTTAGGTAACACTTTGGGCACACTTAGGTAACACTTAGGTAACACTTAGGTAACACTTAGGGCACACTTAGGTAACACTTAGTTAACACTTAGGGCACACTTAGGGCACACTTAGGTAACACTTAGGGCACACTTAGGTAACACTTAGGGCACACTTAGGTAACACTTAGGTAACACTTAGTGCACACTTAGGTAACACTTAGGGCACACTTAGGTAACACTTATGTCACATTTAGGTAACACTTAGGGCACACTTAGGTAACACTTAGGGCACACTTAGGTAACACTTAGGTAACACTTAGGGCACACTTAGGTAACACTTAGGGCACACTTAGGGCACACTTAGGTAACACTTAGGGCACACTTAGGTAACACTTTGGGCACACTTAGGTAACACTTTGGGCACACTTAGGTAACACTTAGGTAACACTTAGGTAACACTTAGGGCACACTTAGGTAACACTTAGGGCACACTTAAGTAACACTTAGGGCACACTTAGGTAACACTTAGGGCACACTTAGGTAACACTTAGGGCACACTTAGGTAACACTTAGGTAACACTTAGTGCACACTTAGGTAACACTTAGGGCACACTTAGGTAACACTTAGGGCACACTTAGGTAACACTTAGGTAACACTTAGGTAACACTTAGGTAACACTTAGGTAACACTTGGGTAACACTTAGGTAACACTTAGGTAACACTTAGGGCACACTTAGGTAACACTTAGGTAACACTTAGGTAACACTTAGGTAACACTTAGGTAACACTTAGGTAACACTTAGGGCACACTTAGGTAACACTTAGGGCACACTTAGGTAACACTTAGGGCACACTTAGGTAACACTTAGGGCACACTTAGGTAACACTTAGGGCACACTTAGGTAACACTTAGGGCACACTTAGGTAACACTTAGGGCACACTTAGGTAACACCTATGGCACACTTAGGTAACACTTAGGTAACACTTAGGGCACACTTAGGTAACACTTAGGGCACACTTAGGTAACACTTAGGGCACACTTAGGTAACACTTAGGGCACACTTAGGTAACACTTAGGGCACACTTAGGTAACACTTAGGTCACATTTAGGTAACACTTAGGGCACACTTAGGTAACACTTAGGGCACACTTAGGTAACACTTAGGGCACACTTAGGTAAAACTTACGGCACACTTAGGTAACACTTAGGGCACACTTAGGTAACACTTAGGGCACACTTAGGTAACACTTAGGTAACACTTAGGTAACACTTAGGTAACACTTAGGTAACACTTAGGGCACACTTAGGTAACACTTAGGTAACACTTAGGTAACACTTAGGTAACACTTAGGTAACACTTAGGTAACACTTAGGTAACACTTAGGTAACACTTAGGTAACACTTAGGTAACACTTAGGGCACACTTAGGTAACACTTAGGTAACACTTAGGTAACACTTAGGGTACACTTAGGTAACACTTAGGTAACACTTAGGGCACACTTAGGTAACACTTAGGTAACACTTAGGTATCACTTAGGTAACACTTAGGTAACACTTAGGTAACACTTAGGGCACACTTAGGTAACACTTAGGGCACACTTAGGTAACACTTAGGGCACACTTAGGTAACACTTAGGGCACACTTAGGTAACACTTAGGTAACACTTAGGGCACACTTAGGGCACACTTAGGTAACACTTAGGTCACATTTAGGTAACACTTAGGGCACACTTAGGTAACACTTAGGGCACACTTAGGTAACACTTAGGTAACACTTAGGGCACACTTAGGTAACACTTAGGGCACACTTAGGGCACACTTAGGTAACACTTAGGGCACACTTAGGTAACACTTAGGGCACACTTAGGTAACACTTTGGGCACACTTAGGTAACACTTAGGTAACACTTAGGGCACACTTAGGTAACACTTAGGTAACACTTAGGTAACACTTAGGTAAAACTTGGGTAACACTTAGGGCACACTTAGGTAACACTTAGGTAACACTTAGGTAACACTTGGGTAACACTTAGGTAACACTTAGGGCACACTTAGGTAACACTTAGGTAACACTTAGGTAAGACTTAGGTAACACTTAGGTAACACTTAGGTAACACTTAGGTAACACTTAGGTAACACTTAGGGCACACTTCGGTAACACTTGGGTAACACTTAGGTAACACTTAGGTAACACTTAGGGCACACTTAGGTAACACTTAGGTAACACTTAGGTAACACTTAGGTAACACTTAGGTAACACTTAGGTAACACTTAGGTAACACTTAGGTAACACTTAGGTAACACTTAGGGCACACTTAGGTAACACTTAGGTAACACTTAGGTAACACTTAGGGTACACTTAGGTAACACTTAGGTAACACTTAGGTAACACTTAGGTAACACTTAGGTAACACTTAGGTAACACTTAGGTAACACTTAGGTAACACTTAGGTAACACTTAGGTAACACTTAGGTAACACTTAGGGCACACTTAGGGCACACTTAGGTAACACTTAGGGCACACTTAGGTAACACTTAGGGCACACTTAGGTAACACTTAGGTAACACTTAGGGCACACTTAGGGCACACTTAGGTAACACTTAGGTCACACTTAGGTAACACTTAGGGAACACTTAGGTAACACTTAGGGCACACTTAGGTAACACTTAGGTAACACTTAGGGCACACTTAGGTAACACTTAGGGCACACTTAGGGCACACTTAGGTAACACTTAGGGCACACTTAGGTAACACTTAGGGCACACTTAGGTAACACTTTGGGCACACTTAGGTAACACTTAGGTAACACTTAGGGCACACTTAGGTAACACTTAGGTAACACTTAGGTAACACTTAGGTAACACTTAGGGTACACTTAGGTAACACTTAGGGCACACTTAGGTAACACTTAGGGCACACTTAGGTAACACTTAGGGCACACTTAGGGCACACTTAGGTAACACTTAGGGCACACTTAGGTAACACTTAGGGCACACTTAGGTAACACTTTGGGCACACTTAGGTAACACTTAGGTAACACTTAGGGCACACTTAGGTAAAACTTACGGCACACTTAGGTAACACTTAGGGCACACTTAGGTAACACTTAGGGCACACTTAGGGCACACTTAGGTAACACTTAGGTCACATTTAGGTAACACTTAGGGCACACTTAGGTAACACTTAGGGCACACTTAGGTAACACTTAGGTAACACTTAGGGCACACTTAGGTAACACTTAGGGCACACTTAGGGCACACTTAGGTAACACTTAGGGCACACTTAGGTAACACTTAGGGCACACTTAGGTAACACTTTGGGCACACTTAGGTAACACTTAGGTAACACTTAGGGCACACTTAGGTAACACCTATGGCACACTTAGGTAACACTTAGGTAACACTTAGGTAACACTTAGGGCACACTTAGGTAACACTTAGGTAACACTTAGGTAACACTTAGGTAACACTTAGGTAACACTTAGGTAACACTTAGGTAACACTTAGGTAACACTTAGGGCACACTTCGGTAACACTTGGGTAACACTTAGGTAACACTTAGGTAACACTTAGGTAACACTTAGGGTACACTTAGGTAACACTTAGGGCACACTTAGGTAACACTTAGGGCACACTTAGGTAACACTTAGGGCACACTTAGGTAACACTTAGGGCACACTTAGGTAACACTTAGGGCACACTTAGGTAACACTTAGGTAACACTTAGTGCACACTTAGGTATCACTTAGGGCACACTTAGGTAACACTTAGGGCACACTTAGGTAACACTTAGGGCACACTTAGGTAACACTTAGGTAACACTTAGGTAACACTTAGGTAACACTTAGGTAACACTTAGGTAACACTTAGGTAACACTTAGGTAACACTTAGGTAACACTTAGGGCACACTTCGGTAACACTTGGGTAACACTTAGGTAACACTTAGGGCACACTTCGGTAACACTTGGGTAACACTTAGGTAACACTTAGGTAACACTTAGGTAACACTTAGGGTACACTTAGGTAACACTTAGGGCACACTTAGGTAACACTTAGGGCACACTTAGGTAACACTTAGGGCACACTTAGGTAACACTTAGGTAACACTTAGGGCACACTTAGGTAACACTTAGGGCACACTTAGGTAACACTTAGGGCACACTTAGGTAACACTTAGGGCACACTTAGGTAACACTTAGGTCACATTTAGGTAACACTTAGGGCACACTTAGGTAACACTTAGGGCACACTTAGGTAACACTTAGGGCACACTTAGGTAAAACTTACGGCACACTTAGGTAACACTTAGGGCACACTTAGGTAACACTTAGGGCACACTTAGGTAACACTTAGGGCACACTTAGGTAACACTTAGGGCACACTTAGGTAACACTTAGGTAACACTTAGTGCACACTTAGGTATCACTTAGGGCACACTTAGGTAACACTTAGGGCACACTTAGGTAACACTTAGGGCACACTTAGGTAACACTTAGGTAACACTTAGGTAACACTTAGGTAACACTTAGGTAACACTTAGGTAACACTTAGGGCACACTTAGGTAACACTTAGGGCACACTTAGGTAACACTTAGGTAACACTTAGTGCACACTTAGGTATCACTTAGGGCACACTTAGGTAACACTTAGGGCACACTTAGGTAACACTTAGGGCACACTTAGGTAACACTTAGGTAACACTTAGGTAACACTTAGGTAACACTTAGGTAACACTTAGGTAACACTTAGGTAACACTTAGGTAACACTTAGGGCACACTTCGGTAACACTTGGGTAACACTTAGGTAACACTTAGGTAACACTTAGGTAACACTTAGGGTACACTTAGGTAACACTTAGGGCACACTTAGGTAACACTTAGGGCACACTTAGGTAACACTTAGGGCACACTTAGGTAACACTTAGGGCACACTTAGGTAACACTTAGGGCACACTTAGGTAACACTTAGGTAACACTTAGTGCACACTTAGGTAACACTTAGGGCACACTTAGGTAACACTTAGGGCACACTTAGGTAACACTTAGGGCACACTTAGGTAACACTTAGGTAACACTTAGGGCACACTTAGGGCACACTTAGGTAACACTTAGGGCACACTTAGGTAACACTTAGGGCACACTTAGGTAACACTTTGGGCACACTTAGGTAACACTTTGGGCACACTTAGGTAACACTTAGGTAACACTTAGGTAACACTTAGGGCACACTTAGGTAACACTTAGGGCACACTTAGGTAACACTTAGGGCACACTTAGGTAACACTTAGTGCACACTTAGGTAACACTTAGGGCACACTTAGGGCACACTTAGGTAACACTTAGGGCACACTTAGGTAACACTTAGGGCACACTTAGGTAACACTTTGGGCACACTTAGGTAACACTTTGGGCACACTTAGGTAACACTTAGGTAACACTTAGGTAACACTTAGGGCACACTTAGGTAACACTTAGTTAACACTTAGGGCACACTTAGGGCACACTTAGGTAACACTTAGGGCACACTTAGGTAACACTTAGGGCACACTTAGGTAACACTTAGGTAACACTTAGTGCACACTTAGGTAACACTTAGGGCACACTTAGGTAACACTTATGTCACATTTAGGTAACACTTAGGGCACACTTAGGTAACACTTAGGGCACACTTAGGTAACACTTAGGTAACACTTAGGGCACACTTAGGTAACACTTAGGGCACACTTAGGGCACACTTAGGTAACACTTAGGGCACACTTAGGTAACACTTTGGGCACACTTAGGTAACACTTTGGGCACACTTAGGTAACACTTAGGTAACACTTAGGTAACACTTAGGGCACACTTAGGTAACACTTAGGGCACACTTAAGTAACACTTAGGGCACACTTAGGTAACACTTAGGGCACACTTAGGTAACACTTAGGGCACACTTAGGTAACACTTAGGTAACACTTAGTGCACACTTAGGTAACACTTAGGGCACACTTAGGTAACACTTAGGGCACACTTAGGTAACACTTAGGTAACACTTAGGTAACACTTAGGTAACACTTAGGTAACACTTGGGTAACACTTAGGTAACACTTAGGTAACACTTAGGGCACACTTAGGTAACACTTAGGTAACACTTAGGTAACACTTAGGTAACACTTAGGTAACACTTAGGTAACACTTAGGGCACACTTAGGTAACACTTAGGGCACACTTAGGTAACACTTAGGGCACACTTAGGTAACACTTAGGGCACACTTAGGTAACACTTAGGGCACACTTAGGTAACACTTAGGGCACACTTAGGTAACACTTAGGGCACACTTAGGTAACACCTATGGCACACTTAGGTAACACTTAGGTAACACTTAGGGCACACTTAGGTAACACTTAGGGCACACTTAGGTAACACTTAGGGCACACTTAGGTAACACTTAGGGCACACTTAGGTAACACTTAGGGCACACTTAGGTAACACTTAGGTCACATTTAGGTAACACTTAGGGCACACTTAGGTAACACTTAGGGCACACTTAGGTAACACTTAGGGCACACTTAGGTAAAACTTACGGCACACTTAGGTAACACTTAGGGCACACTTAGGTAACACTTAGGGCACACTTAGGTAACACTTAGGTAACACTTAGGTAACACTTAGGTAACACTTAGGTAACACTTAGGGCACACTTAGGTAACACTTAGGTAACACTTAGGTAACACTTAGGTAACACTTAGGTAACACTTAGGTAACACTTAGGTAACACTTAGGTAACACTTAGGTAACACTTAGGTAACACTTAGGGCACACTTAGGTAACACTTAGGTAACACTTAGGTAACACTTAGGGTACACTTAGGTAACACTTAGGTAACACTTAGGGCACACTTAGGTAACACTTAGGTAACACTTAGGTATCACTTAGGTAACACTTAGGTAACACTTAGGTAACACTTAGGGCACACTTAGGTAACACTTAGGGCACACTTAGGTAACACTTAGGGCACACTTAGGTAACACTTAGGGCACACTTAGGTAACACTTAGGTAACACTTAGGGCACACTTAGGGCACACTTAGGTAACACTTAGGTCACATTTAGGTAACACTTAGGGCACACTTAGGTAACACTTAGGGCACACTTAGGTAACACTTAGGTAACACTTAGGGCACACTTAGGTAACACTTAGGGCACACTTAGGGCACACTTAGGTAACACTTAGGGCACACTTAGGTAACACTTAGGGCACACTTAGGTAACACTTTGGGCACACTTAGGTAACACTTAGGTAACACTTAGGGCACACTTAGGTAACACTTAGGTAACACTTAGGTAACACTTAGGTAAAACTTGGGTAACACTTAGGGCACACTTAGGTAACACTTAGGTAACACTTAGGTAACACTTGGGTAACACTTAGGTAACACTTAGGGCACACTTAGGTAACACTTAGGTAACACTTAGGTAAGACTTAGGTAACACTTAGGTAACACTTAGGTAACACTTAGGTAACACTTAGGTAACACTTAGGGCACACTTCGGTAACACTTGGGTAACACTTAGGTAACACTTAGGTAACACTTAGGGCACACTTAGGTAACACTTAGGTAACACTTAGGTAACACTTAGGTAACACTTAGGTAACACTTAGGTAACACTTAGGTAACACTTAGGTAACACTTAGGTAACACTTAGGGCACACTTAGGTAACACTTAGGTAACACTTAGGTAACACTTAGGGTACACTTAGGTAACACTTAGGTAACACTTAGGTAACACTTAGGTAACACTTAGGTAACACTTAGGTAACACTTAGGTAACACTTAGGTAACACTTAGGTAACACTTAGGTAACACTTAGGTAACACTTAGGTAACACTTAGGTAACACTTAGGTAACACTTAGGTAACACTTAGGGCACACTTCGGTAACACTTGGGTAACACTTAGGTAACACTTAGGTAACACTTAGGTAACACTTAGGGTACACTTAGGTAACACTTAGGGCACACTTAGGTAACACTTAGGGCACACTTAGGTAACACTTAGGGCACACTTAGGTAACACTTAGGGCACACTTAGGTAACACTTAGGGCACACTTAGGTAACACTTAGGTAACACTTAGTGCACACTTAGGTAACACTTAGGGCACACTTAGGTAACACTTAGGGCACACTTAGGTAACACTTAGGGCACACTTAGGTAACACTTAGGTAACACTTAGGGCACACTTAGGGCACACTTAGGTAACACTTAGGGCACACTTAGGTAACACTTAGGGCACACTTAGGTAACACTTTGGGCACACTTAGGTAACACTTTGGGCACACTTAGGTAACACTTAGGTAACACTTAGGTAACACTTAGGGCACACTTAGGTAACACTTAGGGCACACTTAGGTAACACTTAGGGCACACTTAGGTAACACTTAGTGCACACTTAGGTAACACTTAGGGCACACTTAGGGCACACTTAGGTAACACTTAGGGCACACTTAGGTAACACTTAGGGCACACTTAGGTAACACTTTGGGCACACTTAGGTAACACTTTGGGCACACTTAGGTAACACTTAGGTAACACTTAGGTAACACTTAGGGCACACTTAGGTAACACTTAGTTAACACTTAGGGCACACTTAGGGCACACTTAGGTAACACTTAGGGCACACTTAGGTAACACTTAGGGCACACTTAGGTAACACTTAGGTAACACTTAGTGCACACTTAGGTAACACTTAGGGCACACTTAGGTAACACTTATGTCACATTTAGGTAACACTTAGGGCACACTTAGGTAACACTTAGGGCACACTTAGGTAACACTTAGGTAACACTTAGGGCACACTTAGGTAACACTTAGGGCACACTTAGGGCACACTTAGGTAACACTTAGGGCACACTTAGGTAACACTTTGGGCACACTTAGGTAACACTTTGGGCACACTTAGGTAACACTTAGGTAACACTTAGGTAACACTTAGGGCACACTTAGGTAACACTTAGGGCACACTTAAGTAACACTTAGGGCACACTTAGGTAACACTTAGGGCACACTTAGGTAACACTTAGGGCACACTTAGGTAACACTTAGGTAACACTTAGTGCACACTTAGGTAACACTTAGGGCACACTTAGGTAACACTTAGGGCACACTTAGGTAACACTTAGGTAACACTTAGGTAACACTTAGGTAACACTTAGGTAACACTTGGGTAACACTTAGGTAACACTTAGGTAACACTTAGGGCACACTTAGGTAACACTTAGGTAACACTTAGGTAACACTTAGGTAACACTTAGGTAACACTTAGGTAACACTTAGGGCACACTTAGGTAACACTTAGGGCACACTTAGGTAACACTTAGGGCACACTTAGGTAACACTTAGGGCACACTTAGGTAACACTTAGGGCACACTTAGGTAACACTTAGGGCACACTTAGGTAACACTTAGGGCACACTTAGGTAACACCTATGGCACACTTAGGTAACACTTAGGTAACACTTAGGGCACACTTAGGTAACACTTAGGGCACACTTAGGTAACACTTAGGGCACACTTAGGTAACACTTAGGGCACACTTAGGTAACACTTAGGGCACACTTAGGTAACACTTAGGTCACATTTAGGTAACACTTAGGGCACACTTAGGTAACACTTAGGGCACACTTAGGTAACACTTAGGGCACACTTAGGTAAAACTTACGGCACACTTAGGTAACACTTAGGGCACACTTAGGTAACACTTAGGGCACACTTAGGTAACACTTAGGTAACACTTAGGTAACACTTAGGTAACACTTAGGTAACACTTAGGGCACACTTAGGTAACACTTAGGTAACACTTAGGTAACACTTAGGTAACACTTAGGTAACACTTAGGTAACACTTAGGTAACACTTAGGTAACACTTAGGTAACACTTAGGTAACACTTAGGGCACACTTAGGTAACACTTAGGTAACACTTAGGTAACACTTAGGGTACACTTAGGTAACACTTAGGTAACACTTAGGGCACACTTAGGTAACACTTAGGTAACACTTAGGTATCACTTAGGTAACACTTAGGTAACACTTAGGTAACACTTAGGGCACACTTAGGTAACACTTAGGGCACACTTAGGTAACACTTAGGGCACACTTAGGTAACACTTAGGGCACACTTAGGTAACACTTAGGTAACACTTAGGGCACACTTAGGGCACACTTAGGTAACACTTAGGTCACATTTAGGTAACACTTAGGGCACACTTAGGTAACACTTAGGTAACACTTAGGGCACACTTAGGTAACACTTAGGGCACACTTAGGGCACACTTAGGTAACACTTAGGGCACACTTAGGTAACACTTAGGGCACACTTAGGTAACACTTTGGGCACACTTAGGTAACACTTAGGTAACACTTAGGGCACACTTAGGTAACACTTAGGTAACACTTAGGTAACACTTAGGTAAAACTTGGGTAACACTTAGGGCACACTTAGGTAACACTTAGGTAACACTTAGGTAACACTTGGGTAACACTTAGGTAACACTTAGGGCACACTTAGGTAACACTTAGGTAACACTTAGGTAAGACTTAGGTAACACTTAGGTAACACTTAGGTAACACTTAGGTAACACTTAGGTAACACTTAGGGCACACTTCGGTAACACTTGGGTAACACTTAGGTAACACTTAGGTAACACTTAGGGCACACTTAGGTAACACTTAGGTAACACTTAGGTAACACTTAGGTAACACTTAGGTAACACTTAGGTAACACTTAGGTAACACTTAGGTAACACTTAGGTAACACTTAGGGCACACTTAGGTAACACTTAGGTAACACTTAGGTAACACTTAGGGTACACTTAGGTAACACTTAGGTAACACTTAGGTAACACTTAGGTAACACTTAGGTAACACTTAGGTAACACTTAGGTAACACTTAGGTAACACTTAGGTAACACTTAGGTAACACTTAGGTAACACTTAGGGCACACTTAGGGCACACTTAGGTAACACTTAGGGCACACTTAGGTAACACTTAGGGCACACTTAGGTAACACTTAGGTAACACTTAGGGCACACTTAGGGCACACTTAGGTAACACTTAGGTCACACTTAGGTAACACTTAGGGAACACTTAGGTAACACTTAGGGCACACTTAGGTAACACTTAGGTAACACTTAGGGCACACTTAGGTAACACTTAGGGCACACTTAGGGCACACTTAGGTAACACTTAGGGCACACTTAGGTAACACTTAGGGCACACTTAGGTAACACTTTGGGCACACTTAGGTAACACTTAGGTAACACTTAGGGCACACTTAGGTAACACTTAGGTAACACTTAGGTAACACTTAGGTAACACTTAGGGTACACTTAGGTAACACTTAGGGCACACTTAGGTAACACTTAGGGCACACTTAGGTAACACTTAGGGCACACTTAGGGCACACTTAGGTAACACTTAGGGCACACTTAGGTAACACTTAGGGCACACTTAGGTAACACTTTGGGCACACTTAGGTAACACTTAGGTAACACTTAGGGCACACTTAGGTAAAACTTACGGCACACTTAGGTAACACTTAGGGCACACTTAGGTAACACTTAGGGCACACTTAGGGCACACTTAGGTAACACTTAGGTCACATTTAGGTAACACTTAGGGCACACTTAGGTAACACTTAGGGCACACTTAGGTAACACTTAGGTAACACTTAGGGCACACTTAGGTAACACTTAGGGCACACTTAGGGCACACTTAGGTAACACTTAGGGCACACTTAGGTAACACTTAGGGCACACTTAGGTAACACTTTGGGCACACTTAGGTAACACTTAGGTAACACTTAGGGCACACTTAGGTAACACCTATGGCACACTTAGGTAACACTTAGGTAAAACTTGGGTAACACTTAGGGCACACTTAGGTAACACTTAGGTAACACTTAGGTAACACTTGGGTAACACTTAGGTAACACTTAGGGCACACTTAGGTAACACTTAGGTAACACTTAGGTAACACTTAGGTAACACTTAGGTAACACTTAGGTAACACTTAGGTAACACTTAGGTAACACTTAGGGCACACTTCGGTAACACTTGGGTAACACTTAGGTAACACTTAGGTAACACTTAGGGCACACTTAGGTAACACTTAGGTAACACTTAGGTAACACTTAGGTAACACTTAGGTAACACTTAGGTAACACTTAGGTAACACTTAGGTAACACTTAGGTAACACTTAGGTAACACTTAGGGCACACTTAGGTAACACTTAGGTAACACTTAGGTAACACTTAGGGTACACTTAGGTAACACTTAGGTAACACTTAGGGCACACTTAGGTAACACTTAGGTAACACTTAGGTAACACTTAGGTAACACTTAGGTAACACTTAGGTAACACTTAGGGCACACTTAGGTAACACTTAGGGCACACTTAGGTAACACTTAGGGCACACTTAGGTAACACTTAGGGCACACTTAGGTAACACTTAGGTAACACTTAGGGTACACTTAGGTAACACTTAGGGCACACTTAGGTAACACTTAGGGCACACTTAGGTAACACTTAGGGCACACTTAGGTAACACTTAGGGCACACTTAGGTAACACTTAGGGCACACTTAGGTAACACTTAGGTAACACTTAGTGCACACTTAGGTAACACTTAGGGCACACTTAGGTAACACTTAGGTAACACTTAGGTAACACTTAGGTATCACTTAGGTAACACTTAGGTAACACTTAGGTAACACTTAGGTAACACTTAGGTAACACTTAGGGCACACTTAGGTAACACTTAGGTAACACTTAGGAAACACTTAGGAAACACTTAGGTAACACTTAGGTAACACTTAGGTAACACTTAGGTAACACTTAGGTAACACTTAGGGCACACTTCGGTAACACTTGGGTAACACTTAGGTAACACTTAGGTAACACTTAGGTAACACTTAGGGTACACTTAGGTAACACTTAGGGCACACTTAGGTAACACTTAGGGCACACTTAGGTAACACTTAGGGCACACTTAGGTAACACTTAGGGCACACTTAGGTAACACTTAGGGCACACTTAGGTAACACTTAGGTAACACTTAGTGCACACTTAGGTAACACTTAGGGCACACTTAGGTAACACTTAGGGCACACTTAGGTAACACTTAGGGCACACTTAGGTAACACTTAGGTAACACTTAGGTAACACTTAGGTAACACTTAGGTAACACTTAGGTAACACTTAGGTAACACTTAGGGCACACTTCGGTAACACTTGGGTAACACTTAGGTAACACTTAGGTAACACTTAGGTAACACTTAGGGTACACTTAGGTAACACTTAGGGCACACTTAGGTAACACTTAGGGCACACTTAGGTAACACTTAGGGCACACTTAGGTAACACTTAGGGCACACTTAGGTAACACTTAGGGCACACTTAGGTAACACTTAGGTAACACTTAGTGCACACTTAGGTAACACTTAGGGCACACTTAGGTAACACTTAGGGCACACTTAGGTAACACTTAGGGCACACTTAGGTAACACTTAGGTAACACTTAGGGCACACTTAGGGCACACTTAGGTAACACTTAGGGCACACTTAGGTAACACTTAGGGCACACTTAGGTAACACTTTGGGCACACTTAGGTAACACTTTGGGCACACTTAGGTAACACTTAGGTAACACTTAGGTAACACTTAGGGCACACTTAGGTAACACTTAGGGCACACTTAGGTAACACTTAGGGCACACTTAGGTAACACTTAGTGCACACTTAGGTAACACTTAGGGCACACTTAGGGCACACTTAGGTAACACTTAGGGCACACTTAGGTAACACTTAGGTAACACTTAGTGCACACTTAGGTAACACTTAGGGCACACTTAGGTAACACTTAGGGCACACTTAGGTAACACTTAGGGCACACTTAGGTAACACTTAGGTAACACTTAGGTAACACTTAGGTAACACTTAGGTAACACTTAGGTAACACTTAGGTAACACTTAGGGCACACTTCGGTAACACTTGGGTAACACTTAGGTAACACTTAGGTAACACTTAGGTAACACTTAGGGTACACTTAGGTAACACTTAGGGCACACTTAGGTAACACTTAGGGCACACTTAGGTAACACTTAGGGCACACTTAGGTAACACTTAGGGCACACTTAGGTAACACTTAGGGCACACTTAGGTAACACTTAGGTAACACTTAGTGCACACTTAGGTAACACTTAGGGCACACTTAGGTAACACTTAGGGCACACTTAGGTAACACTTAGGGCACACTTAGGTAACACTTAGGTAACACTTAGGTAACACTTAGGTAACACTTAGGTAACACTTAGGTAACACTTAGGTAACACTTAGGTAACACTTAGGGCACACTTCGGTAACACTTGGGTAACACTTAGGTAACACTTAGGTAACACTTAGGTAACACTTAGGGTACACTTAGGTAACACTTAGGGCACACTTAGGTAACACTTAGGGCACACTTAGGTAACACTTAGGGCACACTTAGGTAACACTTAGGGCACACTTAGGTAACACTTAGGGCACACTTAGGTAACACTTAGGTAACACTTAGTGCACACTTAGGTAACACTTAGGGCACACTTAGGTAACACTTAGGGCACACTTAGGTAACACTTAGGGCACACTTAGGTAACACTTAGGTAACACTTAGGGCACACTTAGGGCACACTTAGGTAACACTTAGGGCACACTTAGGTAACACTTAGGGCACACTTAGGTAACACTTTGGGCACACTTAGGTAACACTTTGGGCACACTTAGGTAACACTTAGGTAACACTTAGGTAACACTTAGGGCACACTTAGGTAACACTTAGGGCACACTTAGGTAACACTTAGGGCACACTTAGGTAACACTTAGTGCACACTTAGGTAACACTTAGGGCACACTTAGGGCACACTTAGGTAACACTTAGGGCACACTTAGGTAACACTTAGGGCACACTTAGGTAACACTTTGGGCACACTTAGGTAACACTTTGGGCACACTTAGGTAACACTTAGGTAACACTTAGGTAACACTTAGGGCACACTTAGGTAACACTTAGTTAACACTTAGGGCACACTTAGGGCACACTTAGGTAACACTTAGGGCACACTTAGGTAACACTTAGGGCACACTTAGGTAACACTTAGGTAACACTTAGTGCACACTTAGGTAACACTTAGGGCACACTTAGGTAACACTTATGTCACATTTAGGTAACACTTAGGGCACACTTAGGTAACACTTAGGGCACACTTAGGTAACACTTAGGGCACACTTAGGTAACACTTAGGGCACACTTAGGTAACACTTAGTGCACACTTAGGTAACACTTAGGGCACACTTAGGGCACACTTAGGTAACACTTAGGGCACACTTAGGTAACACTTAGGGCACACTTAGGTAACACTTTGGGCACACTTAGGTAACACTTTGGGCACACTTAGGTAACACTTAGGTAACACTTAGGTAACACTTAGGGCACACTTAGGTAACACTTAGTTAACACTTAGGGCACACTTAGGGCACACTTAGGTAACACTTAGGGCACACTTAGGTAACACTTAGGGCACACTTAGGTAACACTTAGGTAACACTTAGGGCACACTTCGGTAACACTTGGGTAACACTTAGGTAACACTTAGGTAACACTTAGGTAACACTTAGGGTACACTTAGGTAACACTTAGGGCACACTTAGGTAACACTTAGGGCACACTTAGGTAACACTTAGGGCACACTTAGGTAACACTTAGGGCACACTTAGGTAACACTTAGGGCACACTTAGGTAACACTTAGGTAACACTTAGTGCACACTTAGGTAACACTTAGGGCACACTTAGGTAACACTTAGGGCACACTTAGGTAACACTTAGGGCACACTTAGGTAACACTTAGGTAACACTTAGGTAACACTTAGGTAACACTTAGGTAACACTTAGGTAACACTTAGGTAACACTTAGGGCACACTTCGGTAACACTTGGGTAACACTTAGGTAACACTTAGGTAACACTTAGGTAACACTTAGGGTACACTTAGGTAACACTTAGGGCACACTTAGGTAACACTTAGGGCACACTTAGGTAACACTTAGGGCACACTTAGGTAACACTTAGGGCACACTTAGGTAACACTTAGGGCACACTTAGGTAACACTTAGGTAACACTTAGTGCACACTTAGGTAACACTTAGGGCACACTTAGGTAACACTTAGGGCACACTTAGGTAACACTTAGGGCACACTTAGGTAACACTTAGGTAACACTTAGGGCACACTTAGGGCACACTTAGGTAACACTTAGGGCACACTTAGGTAACACTTAGGGCACACTTAGGTAACACTTTGGGCACACTTAGGTAACACTTTGGGCACACTTAGGTAACACTTAGGTAACACTTAGGTAACACTTAGGGCACACTTAGGTAACACTTAGGGCACACTTAGGTAACACTTAGGGCACACTTAGGTAACACTTAGTGCACACTTAGGTAACACTTAGGGCACACTTAGGGCACACTTAGGTAACACTTAGGGCACACTTAGGTAACACTTAGGTAACACTTAGTGCACACTTAGGTAACACTTAGGGCACACTTAGGTAACACTTAGGGCACACTTAGGTAACACTTAGGGCACACTTAGGTAACACTTAGGTAACACTTAGGTAACACTTAGGTAACACTTAGGTAACACTTAGGTAACACTTAGGTAACACTTAGGGCACACTTCGGTAACACTTGGGTAACACTTAGGTAACACTTAGGTAACACTTAGGTAACACTTAGGGTACACTTAGGTAACACTTAGGGCACACTTAGGTAACACTTAGGGCACACTTAGGTAACACTTAGGGCACACTTAGGTAACACTTAGGGCACACTTAGGTAACACTTAGGGCACACTTAGGTAACACTTAGGTAACACTTAGTGCACACTTAGGTAACACTTAGGGCACACTTAGGTAACACTTAGGGCACACTTAGGTAACACTTAGGGCACACTTAGGTAACACTTAGGTAACACTTAGGTAACACTTAGGTAACACTTAGGTAACACTTAGGTAACACTTAGGTAACACTTAGGTAACACTTAGGGCACACTTCGGTAACACTTGGGTAACACTTAGGTAACACTTGGGTAACACTTAGGTAACACTTAGGTAACACTTAGGTAACACTTAGGGTACACTTAGGTAACACTTAGGGCACACTTAGGTAACACTTAGGGCACACTTAGGTAACACTTAGGGCACACTTAGGTAACACTTAGGGCACACTTAGGTAACACTTAGGGCACACTTAGGTAACACTTAGGTAACACTTAGTGCACACTTAGGTAACACTTAGGGCACACTTAGGTAACACTTAGGGCACACTTAGGTAACACTTAGGGCACACTTAGGTAACACTTAGGTAACACTTAGGGCACACTTAGGGCACACTTAGGTAACACTTAGGGCACACTTAGGTAACACTTAGGGCACACTTAGGTAACACTTTGGGCACACTTAGGTAACACTTTGGGCACACTTAGGTAACACTTAGGTAACACTTAGGTAACACTTAGGGCACACTTAGGTAACACTTAGGGCACACTTAGGTAACACTTAGGGCACACTTAGGTAACACTTAGTGCACACTTAGGTAACACTTAGGGCACACTTAGGGCACACTTAGGTAACACTTAGGGCACACTTAGGTAACACTTAGGGCACACTTAGGTAACACTTTGGGCACACTTAGGTAACACTTTGGGCACACTTAGGTAACACTTAGGTAACACTTAGGTAACACTTAGGGCACACTTAGGTAACACTTAGTTAACACTTAGGGCACACTTAGGGCACACTTAGGTAACACTTAGGGCACACTTAGGTAACACTTAGGGCACACTTAGGTAACACTTAGGTAACACTTAGTGCACACTTAGGTAACACTTAGGGCACACTTAGGTAACACTTATGTCACATTTAGGTAACACTTAGGGCACACTTAGGTAACACTTAGGGCACACTTAGGTAACACTTAGGGCACACTTAGGTAACACTTAGGGCACACTTAGGTAACACTTAGTGCACACTTAGGTAACACTTAGGGCACACTTAGGGCACACTTAGGTAACACTTAGGGCACACTTAGGTAACACTTAGGGCACACTTAGGTAACACTTTGGGCACACTTAGGTAACACTTTGGGCACACTTAGGTAACACTTAGGTAACACTTAGGTAACACTTAGGGCACACTTAGGTAACACTTAGTTAACACTTAGGGCACACTTAGGGCACACTTAGGTAACACTTAGGGCACACTTAGGTAACACTTAGGGCACACTTAGGTAACACTTAGGTAACACTTAGTGCACACTTAGGTAACACTTAGGGCACACTTAGGTAACACTTATGTCACATTTAGGTAACACTTAGGGCACACTTAGGTAACACTTAGGGCACACTTAGGTAACACTTAGGTAACACTTAGGGCACACTTAGGTAACACTTAGGGCACACTTAGGGCACACTTAGGTAACACTTAGGGCACACTTAGGTAACACTTTGGGCACACTTAGGTAACACTTTGGGCACACTTAGGTAACACTTAGGTAACACTTAGGTAACACTTAGGGCACACTTAGGTAACACTTAGGGCACACTTAAGTAACACTTAGGGCACACTTAGGTAACACTTAGGGCACACTTAGGTAACACTTAGGGCACACTTAGGTAACACTTAGGTAACACTTAGTGCACACTTAGGTAACACTTAGGGCACACTTAGGTAACACTTAGGGCACACTTAGGTAACACTTAGGTAACACTTAGGTAACACTTAGGTAACACTTAGGTAACACTTGGGTAACACTTAGGTAACACTTAGGTAACACTTAGGGCACACTTAGGTAACACTTAGGTAACACTTAGGTAACACTTAGGTAACACTTAGGTAACACTTAGGTAACACTTGGGTAACACTTAGGTAACACTTAGGTAACACTTAGGGCACACTTAGGTAACACTTAGGTAACACTTAGGTAACACTTAGGTAACACTTAGGTAACACTTAGGTAACACTTAGGGCACACTTAGGTAACACTTAGGGCACACTTAGGTAACACTTAGGGCACACTTAGGTAACACTTAGGGCACACTTAGGTAACACTTTGGGCACACTTAGGTAACACTTTGGGCACACTTAGGTAACACTTAGGGCACACTTAGGGCACACTTAGGTAACACTTAGGTCACACTTAGGTAACACTTAGGGCACACTTAGGTAACACTTAGGGCACACTTAGGTAACACTTAGGTAACACTTAGGGCACACTTAGGTAACACTTAGGGCACACTTAGGGCACACTTAGGTAACACTTAGGGCACACTTAGGTAACACTTAGGGCACACTTAGGTAACACTTTGGGCACACTTAGGTAACACTTAGGTAACACTTAGGGCACACTTAGGTAACACTTAGGGCACACTTAGGTAACACTTAGGGCACACTTAGGTAACACTTAGGTAACACTTAGTGCACACTTAGGTAACACTTAGGGCACACTTAGGTAACACTTAGGGCACACTTAGGTAACACTTAGGGCACACTTAGGTAACACTTAGGTAACACTTAGGGCACACTTAGGGCACACTTATGTAACACTTAGGGCACACTTAGGTAACACTTAGGGCACACTTAGGTAACACTTTGGGCACACTTAGGTAACACTTTGGGCACACTTAGGTAACACTTAGGTAACACTTAGGTAACACTTAGGTAACACTTAGGGCACACTTAGGTAACACTTAGGGCACACTTAGGTAACACTTAGGGCACACTTAGGTAACACTTAGTGCACACTTAGGTAACACTTAGGGCACACTTAGGGCACACTTAGGGCACACTTAGGTAACACTTAGGGCACACTTAGGTAACACTTAGGTAACACTTAGTGCACACTTAGGTAACACTTAGGGCACACTTAGGTAACACTTAGGGCACACTTAGGTAACACTTAGGGCACACTTAGGTAACACTTAGGTAACACTTAGGTAACACTTAGGTAACACTTAGGTAACACTTAGGTAACACTTAGGGCACACTTCGGTAACACTTGGGTAACACTTAGGTAACACTTAGGTAACACTTAGGTAACACTTAGGGTACACTTAGGTAACACTTAGGGCACACTTAGGTAACACTTAGGGCACACTTAGGTAACACTTAGGGCACACTTAGGTAACACTTAGGGCACACTTAGGTAACACTTAGGGCACACTTAGGTAACACTTAGGTAACACTTAGGGCACACTTAGGGCACACTTAGGTAACACTTAGGGCACACTTAGGTAACACTTAGGGCACACTTAGGTAACACTTTGGGCACACTTAGGTAACACTTTGGGCACACTTAGGTAACACTTAGGTAACACTTAGGTAACACTTAGGGCACACTTAGGTAACACTTAGGGCACACTTAGGTAACACTTAGGGCACACTTAGGTAACACTTAGGTAACACTTAGTGCACACTTAGGTAACACTTAGGGCACACTTAGGTAACACTTAGGGCACACTTAGGTAACACTTAGGGCACACTTAGGTAACACTTAGGTAACACTTAGGGCACACTTAGGGCACACTTAGGTAACACTTAGGTAACACTTAGGTAACACTTAGGTAACACTTAGGTAACACTTAGGTAACACTTGGGTAACACTTAGGTAACACTTAGGTAACACTTAGGGCACACTTAGGTAACACTTAGGTAACACTTAGGTAACACTTAGGTAACACTTAGGTAACACTTAGGTAACACTTAGGGCACACTTAGGTAACACTTAGGGCACACTTAGGTAACACTTAGGGCACACTTAGGTAACACTTAGGGCACACTTAGGTAACACTTTGGGCACACTTAGGTAACACTTTGGGCACACTTAGGTAACACTTAGGGCACACTTAGGGCACACTTAGGTAACACTTAGGTCACATTTAGGTAACACTTAGGGCACACTTAGGTAACACTTAGGGCACACTTAGGTAACACTTAGGTAACACTTAGGGCACACTTAGGTAACACTTAGGGCACACTTAGGGCACACTTAGGTAACACTTAGGGCACACTTAGGTAACACTTAGGGCACACTTAGGTAACACTTTGGGCACACTTAGGTAACACTTAGGTAACACTTAGGGCACACTTAGGTAACACTTAGGGCACACTTAGGTAACACTTAGGGCACACTTAGGTAACACTTAGGTAACACTTAGTGCACACTTAGGTAACACTTAGGGCACACTTAGGTAACACTTAGGGCACACTTAGGTAACACTTAGGGCACACTTAGGTAACACTTAGGTAACACTTAGGGCACACTTAGGGCACACTTAGGTAACACTTAGGGCACACTTAGGTAACACTTAGGGCACACTTAGGTAACACTTTGGGCACACTTAGGTAACACTTTGGGCACACTTAGGTAACACTTAGGTAACACTTAGGTAACACTTAGGGCACACTTAGGTAACACTTAGGGCACACTTAGGTAACACTTAGGGCACACTTAGGTAACACTTAGTGCACACTTAGGTAACACTTAGGGCACACTTAGGGCACACTTAGGTAACACTTAGGGCACACTTAGGTAACACTTAGGTAACACTTAGTGCACACTTAGGTAACACTTAGGGCACACTTAGGTAACACTTAGGGCACACTTAGGTAACACTTAGGGCACACTTAGGTAACACTTAGGTAACACTTAGGTAACACTTAGGTAACACTTAGGTAACACTTAGGTAACACTTAGGGCACACTTCGGTAACACTTGGGTAACACTTAGGTAACACTTAGGTAACACTTAGGTAACACTTAGGGTACACTTAGGTAACACTTAGGGCACACTTAGGTAACACTTAGGGCACACTTAGGTAACACTTAGGGCACACTTAGGTAACACTTAGGGCACACTTAGGTAACACTTAGGGCACACTTAGGTAACACTTAGGTAACACTTAGTGCACACTTAGGTAACACTTAGGGCACACTTAGGTAACACTTAGGGCACACTTAGGTAACACTTAGGGCACACTTAGGTAACACTTAGGTAACACTTAGGTAACACTTAGGTAACACTTAGGTAACACTTAGGTAACACTTAGGTAACACTTAGGTAACACTTAGGGCACACTTCGGTAACACTTGGGTAACACTTAGGTAACACTTAGGTAACACTTAGGTAACACTTAGGGTACACTTAGGTAACACTTAGGGCACACTTAGGTAACACTTAGGGCACACTTAGGTAACACTTAGGGCACACTTAGGTAACACTTAGGGCACACTTAGGTAACACTTAGGGCACACTTAGGTAACACTTAGGTAACACTTAGTGCACACTTAGGTAACACTTAGGGCACACTTAGGTAACACTTAGGGCACACTTAGGTAACACTTAGGGCACACTTAGGTAACACTTAGGTAACACTTAGGTAACACTTAGGTAACACTTAGGTAACACTTAGGTAACACTTAGGTAACACTTAGGTAACACTTAGGGCACACTTCGGTAACACTTGGGTAACACTTAGGTAACACTTAGGTAACACTTAGGTAACACTTAGGGTACACTTAGGTAACACTTAGGGCACACTTAGGTAACACTTAGGGCACACTTAGGTAACACTTAGGGCACACTTAGGTAACACTTAGGGCACACTTAGGTAACACTTAGGGCACACTTAGGTAACACTTAGGTAACACTTAGTGCACACTTAGGTAACACTTAGGGCACACTTAGGTAACACTTAGGGCACACTTAGGTAACACTTAGGGCACACTTAGGTAACACTTAGGTAACACTTAGGGCACACTTAGGGCACACTTAGGTAACACTTAGGGCACACTTAGGTAACACTTAGGGCACACTTAGGTAACACTTTGGGCACACTTAGGTAACACTTTGGGCACACTTAGGTAACACTTAGGTAACACTTAGGTAACACTTAGGGCACACTTAGGTAACACTTAGGGCACACTTAGGTAACACTTAGGGCACACTTAGGTATCACTTAGTGCACACTTAGGTAACACTTAGGGCACACTTAGGGCACACTTAGGTAACACTTAGGGCACACTTAGGTAACACTTAGGGCACACTTAGGTAACACTTTGGGCACACTTAGGTAACACTTTGGGCACACTTAGGTAACACTTAGGTAACACTTAGGTAACACTTAGGGCACACTTAGGTAACACTTAGTTAACACTTAGGGCACACTTAGGGCACACTTAGGTAACACTTAGGGCACACTTAGGTAACACTTAGGGCACACTTAGGTAACACTTAGGTAACACTTAGTGCACACTTAGGTAACACTTAGGGCACACTTAGGTAACACTTATGTCACATTTAGGTAACACTTAGGGCACACTTAGGTAACACTTAGGGCACACTTAGGTAACACTTAGGTAACACTTAGGGCACACTTAGGTAACACTTAGGGCACACTTAGGGCACACTTAGGTAACACTTAGGGCACACTTAGGTAACACTTTGGGCACACTTAGGTAACACTTTGGGCACACTTAGGTAACACTTAGGTAACACTTAGGTAACACTTAGGGCACACTTAGGTAACACTTAGGGCACACTTAAGTAACACTTAGGGCACACTTAGGTAACACTTAGGGCACACTTAGGTAACACTTTGGGCACACTTAGGTAACACTTAGGTAACACTTAGGTAACACTTAGGGCACACTTAGGTAACACTTAGTTAACACTTAGGGCACACTTAGGGCACACTTAGGTAACACTTAGGTAACACTTAGGTAACACTTAGGTAACACTTAGGTAACACTTAGGTAACACTTAGGTAACACTTGGGTAACACTTAGGTAACACTTAGGTAACACTTAGGGCACACTTAGGTAACACTTAGGTAACACTTAGGTAACACTTAGGTAACACTTAGGTAACACTTAGGTAACACTTAGGGCACACTTAGGTAACACTTAGGGCACACTTAGGTAACACTTAGGGCACACTTAGGTAACACTTAGGGCACACTTAGGTAACACTTTGGGCACACTTAGGTAACACTTTGGGCACACTTAGGTAACACTTAGGGCACACTTAGGGCACACTTAGGTAACACTTAGGTCACACTTAGGTAACACTTAGGGCACACTTAGGTAACACTTAGGGCACACTTAGGTAACACTTAGGTAACACTTAGGGCACACTTAGGTAACACTTAGGGCACACTTAGGGCACACTTAGGTAACACTTAGGGCACACTTAGGTAACACTTAGGGCACACTTAGGTAACACTTTGGGCACACTTAGGTAACACTTAGGTAACACTTAGGGCACACTTAGGTAACACTTAGGTAACACTTAGGTAACACTTAGGTAAAACTTGGGTAACACTTAGGGCACACTTAGGTAACACTTAGGTAACACTTAGGTAACACTTGGGTAACACTTAGGTAACACTTAGGGCACACTTAGGTAACACTTAGGTAACACTTAGGTAACACTTAGGTAACACTTAGGTAACACTTAGGTAACACTTAGGTAACACTTAGGTAACACTTAGGGCACACTTCGGTAACACTTGGGTAACACTTAGGTAACACTTAGGTAACACTTAGGGCACACTTAGGTAACACTTAGGTAACACTTAGGTAACACTTAGGTAACACTTAGGTAACACTTAGGTAACACTTAGGTAACACTTAGGTAACACTTAGGTAACACTTAGGTAACACTTAGGTAACACTTAGGGCACACTTAGGTAACACTTAGGTAACACTTAGGTAACACTTAGGGTACACTTAGGTAACACTTAGGTAACACTTAGGGCACACTTAGGTAACACTTAGGTAACACTTAGGTAACACTTAGGTAACACTTAGGTAACACTTAGGTAACACTTAGGGCACACTTAGGTAACACTTAGGGCACACTTAGGTAACACTTAGGGCACACTTAGGTAACACTTAGGGCACACTTAGGTAACACTTAGGTAACACTTAGGGCACACTTAGGGCACACTTAGGTAACACTTAGGTCACATTTAGGTAACACTTAGGGCACACTTAGGTAACACTTAGGGCACACTTAGGTAACACTTAGGTAACACTTAGGGCACACTTAGGTAACACTTGGGGCACACTTAGGGCACACTTAGGTAACACTTAGGGCACACTTAGGTAACACTTAGGGCACACTTAGGTAACACTTTGGGCACACTTAGGTAACACTTAGGTAACACTTAGGGCACACTTAGGTAACACTTAGGTAACACTTAGGTAACACTTAGGTAAAACTTGGGTAACACTTAGGGCACACTTAGGTAACACTTAGGTAACACTTAGGTAACACTTGGGTAACACTTAGGTAACACTTAGGGCACACTTAGGTAACACTTAGGTAACACTTAGGTAACACTTAGGTAACACTTAGGTAACACTTAGGTAACACTTAGGTAACACTTAGGTAACACTTAGGGCACACTTCGGTAACACTTGGGTAACACTTAGGTAACACTTAGGTAACACTTAGGTAACACTTAGGGTACACTTAGGTAACACTTAGGGCACACTTAGGTAACACTTAGGGCACACTTAGGTAACACTTAGGGCACACTTAGGGCACACTTAGGTAACACTTAGGGCACACTTAGGTAACACTTAGGGCACACTTAGGTAACACTTTGGGCACACTTAGGTAACACTTAGGTAACACTTAGGGCACACTTAGGTAAAACTTACGGCACACTTAGGTAACACTTAGGGCACACTTAGGTAACACTTAGGGCACACTTAGGGCACACTTAGGTAACACTTAGGTCACATTTAGGTAACACTTAGGGCACACTTAGGTAACACTTAGGGCACACTTAGGTAACACTTAGGTAACACTTAGGGCACACTTAGGTAACACTTAGGGCACACTTAGGGCACACTTAGGTAACACTTAGGGCACACTTAGGTAACACTTAGGGCACACTTAGGTAACACTTTGGGCACACTTAGGTAACACTTAGGTAACACTTAGGGCACACTTAGGTAACACTTAGGTAACACTTAGGTAACACTTAGGTAAAACTTGGGTAACACTTAGGGCACACTTAGGTAACACTTAGGTAACACTTAGGTAACACTTGGGTAACACTTAGGTAACACTTAGGGCACACTTAGGTTACACTTAGGTAACACTTAGGTAACACTTAGGTAACACTTAGGTAACACTTAGGTAACACTTAGGTAACACTTAGGGCACACTTCGGTAACACTTGGGTAACACTTAGGTAACACTTAGGTAACACTTAGGGCACACTTAGGTAACACTTAGGTAACACTTAGGTAACACTTAGGTAACACTTAGGTAACACTTAGGTAACACTTAGGTAACACTTAGGTAACACTTAGGTAACACTTAGGTAACACTTAGGGCACACTTAGGTAACACTTAGGTAACACTTAGGTAACACTTAGGGTACACTTAGGTAACACTTAGGTAACACTTAGGGCACACTTAGGTAACACTTAGGTAACACTTAGGTAACACTTAGGTAACACTTAGGTAACACTTAGGTAACACTTAGGGCACACTTAGGTAACACTTAGGGCACACTTAGGTAACACTTAGGGCACACTTAGGTAACACTTAGGGCACACTTAGGTAACACTTAGGTAACACTTAGGGCACACTTAGGGCACACTTAGGTAACACTTAGGTCACATTTAGGTAACACTTAGGGCACACTTAGGTAACACTTAGGGCACACTTAGGTAACACTTAGGTAACACTTAGGGCACACTTAGGTAACACTTAGGGCACACTTAGGGCACACTTAGGTAACACTTAGGGCACACTTAGGTAACACTTAGGGCACACTTAGGTAACACTTTGGGCACACTTAGGTAACACTTAGGTAACACTTAGGGCACACTTAGGTAACACTTAGGTAACACTTAGGTAACACTTAGGTAAAACTTGGGTAACACTTAGGGCACACTTAGGTAACACTTAGGTAACACTTAGGTAACACTTGGGTAACACTTAGGTAACACTTAGGGCACACTTAGGTAACACTTAGGTAACACTTAGGGCACACTTCGGTAACACTTGGGTAACACTTAGGTAACACTTAGGTAACACTTAGGGCACACTTAGGTAACACTTAGGTAACACTTAGGTAACACTTAGGTAACACTTAGGTAACACTTAGGTAACACTTAGGTAACACTTAGGTAACACTTAGGGCACACTTAGGTAACACTTAGGGCACACTTAGGTAACACTTAGGGCACACTTAGGTAACACTTAGGGCACACTTAGGTAACACTTAGGGCACACTTAGGTAACACTTAGGTAACACTTAGTGCACACTTAGGTAACACTTAGGGCACACTTAGGTAACACTTAGGGCACACTTAGGTAACACTTAGGGCACACTTAGGTAACACTTAGGTAACACTTAGGGCACACTTAGGGCACACTTAGGTAACACTTAGGGCACACTTAGGTAACACTTAGGGCACACTTAGGTAACACTTTGGGCACACTTAGGTAACACTTTGGGCACACTTAGGTAACACTTAGGTAACACTTAGGTAACACTTAGGGCACACTTAGGTAACACTTAGGGCACACTTAGGTAACACTTAGGGCACACTTAGGTAACACTTAGTGCACACTTAGGTAACACTTAGGGCACACTTAGGGCACACTTAGGTAACACTTAGGGCACACTTAGGTAACACTTAGGGCACACTTAGGTAACACTTTGGGCACACTTAGGTAACACTTTGGGCACACTTAGGTAACACTTAGGTAACACTTAGGTAACACTTAGGGCACACTTAGGTAACACTTAGTTAACACTTAGGGCACACTTAGGGCACACTTAGGTAACACTTAGGGCACACTTAGGTAACACTTAGGGCACACTTAGGTAACACTTAGGTAACACTTAGTGCACACTTAGGTAACACTTAGGGCACACTTAGGTAACACTTATGTCACATTTAGGTAACACTTAGGGCACACTTAGGTAACACTTAGGGCACACTTAGGTAACACTTAGGTAACACTTAGGGCACACTTAGGTAACACTTAGGGCACACTTAGGGCACACTTAGGTAACACTTAGGGCACACTTAGGTAACACTTTGGGCACACTTAGGTAACACTTTGGGCACACTTAGGTAACACTTAGGTAACACTTAGGTAACACTTAGGGCACACTTAGGTAACACTTAGGGCACACTTAAGTAACACTTAGGGCACACTTAGGTAACACTTAGGGCACACTTAGGTAACACTTAGGGCACACTTAGGTAACACTTAGGTAACACTTAGTGCACACTTAGGTAACACTTAGGGCACACTTAGGTAACACTTAGGGCACACTTAGGTAACACTTAGGTAACACTTAGGTAACACTTAGGTAACACTTAGGTAACACTTGGGTAACACTTAGGTAACACTTAGGTAACACTTAGGGCACACTTAGGTAACACTTAGGTAACACTTAGGTAACACTTAGGTAACACTTAGGTAACACTTAGGTAACACTTGGGTAACACTTAGGTAACACTTAGGGCACACTTAGGTAACACTTAGGTAACACTTAGGTAACACTTAGGTAACACTTAGGTAACACTTAGGTAACACTTAGGGCACACTTAGGTAACACTTAGGGCACACTTAGGTAACACTTAGGGCACACTTAGGTAACACTTAGGGCACACTTAGGTAACACTTAGGGCACACTTAGGTAACACTTTGGGCACACTTAGGTAACACTTAGGGCACACTTAGGTAACACTTATGTCACATTTAGGTAACACTTAGGGCACACTTAGGGCACACTTAGGTAACACTTAGGGCACACTTAGGTAACACTTAGGGCACACTTAGGTAACACTTTGGGCACACTTAGGTAACACTTTGGGCACACTTAGGTAACACTTAGGTAACACTTAGGTAACACTTAGGGCACACTTAGGTAACACTTAGGGCACACTTAGGTAACACTTAGGGCACACTTAGGTAACACTTAGGGCACACTTAGGTAACACTTAGTGCACACTTAGGTAACACTTAGGGCACACTTAGGGCACACTTAGGTAACACTTAGGGCACACTTAGGTAACACTTAGGGCACACTTAGGTAACACTTAGGGCACACTTAGGTAACACTTAGGGCACACTTAGGTAACACTTAGGTAACACTTAGTGCACACTTAGGTAACACTTAGGGCACACTTAGGTAACACTTAGGGCACACTTAGGTAACACTTAGGGCACACTTAGGTAACACTTAGGTAACACTTAGGGCACACTTAGGGCACACTTAGGTAACACTTAGGGCACACTTAGGTAACACTTAGGGCACACTTAGGTAACACTTTGGGCACACTTAGGTAACACTTTGGGCACACTTAGGTAACACTTAGGTAACACTTAGGTAACACTTAGGGCACACTTAGGTAACACTTAGGGCACACTTAGGTAACACTTAGGGCACACTTAGGTAACACTTAGTGCACACTTAGGTAACACTTAGGGCACACTTAGGTAACACTTAGTTAACACTTAGGGCACACTTAGGGCACACTTAGGTAACACTTAGGGCACACTTAGGTAACACTTAGGGCACACTTAGGTAACACTTAGGTAACACTTAGTGCACACTTAGGTAACACTTAGGGCACACTTAGGTAACACTTATGTCACATTTAGGTAACACTTAGGGCACACTTAGGTAACACTTAGGGCACACTTAGGTAACACTTAGGTAACACTTAGGGCACACTTAGGTAACACTTAGGGCACACTTAGGGCACACTTAGGTAACACTTAGGGCACACTTAGGTAACACTTTGGGCACACTTAGGTAACACTTTGGGCACACTTAGGTAACACTTAGGTAACACTTAGGTAACACTTAGGGCACACTTAGGTAACACTTAGGGCACACTTAAGTAACACTTAGGGCACACTTAGGTAACACTTAGGGCACACTTAGGTAACACTTAGGGCACACTTAGGTAACACTTAGGTAACACTTAGTGCACACTTAGGTAACACTTAGGGCACACTTAGGTAACACTTAGGGCACACTTAGGTAACACTTAGGTAACACTTAGGTAACACTTAGGTAACACTTAGGTAACACTTGGGTAACACTTAGGTAACACTTAGGTAACACTTAGGGCACACTTAGGTAACACTTAGGTAACACTTAGGTAACACTTAGGTAACACTTAGGTAACACTTAGGTAACACTTGGGTAACACTTAGGTAACACTTAGGGCACACTTAGGTAACACTTAGGTAACACTTAGGTAACACTTAGGTAACACTTAGGTAACACTTAGGTAACACTTAGGGCACACTTAGGTAACACTTAGGGCACACTTAGGTAACACTTAGGGCACACTTAGGTAACACTTAGGGCACACTTAGGTAACACTTAGGGCACACTTAGGTAACACTTTGGGCACACTTAGGTAACACTTAGGGCACACTTAGGTAACACTTATGTCACATTTAGGTAACACTTAGGGCACACTTAGGGCACACTTAGGTAACACTTAGGGCACACTTAGGTAACACTTAGGGCACACTTAGGTAACACTTTGGGCACACTTAGGTAACACTTTGGGCACACTTAGGTAACACTTAGGTAACACTTAGGTAACACTTAGGGCACACTTAGGTAACACTTAGGGCACACTTAGGTAACACTTAGGGCACACTTAGGTAACACTTAGGGCACACTTAGGTAACACTTAGTGCACACTTAGGTAACACTTAGGGCACACTTAGGGCACACTTAGGTAACACTTAGGGCACACTTAGGTAACACTTAGGGCACACTTAGGTAACACTTTGGGCACACTTAGGTAACACTTTGGGCACACTTAGGTAACACTTAGGTAACACTTAGGTAACACTTAGGGCACACTTAGGTAACACTTAGTTAACACTTAGGGCACACTTAGGGCACACTTAGGTAACACTTAGGGCACACTTAGGTAACACTTAGGGCACACTTAGGTAACACTTAGGTAACACTTAGTGCACACTTAGGTAACACTTAGGGCACACTTAGGTAACACTTATGTCACATTTAGGTAACACTTAGGGCACACTTAGGTAACACTTAGGGCACACTTAGGTAACACTTAGGTAACACTTAGGGCACACTTAGGTAACACTTAGGGCACACTTAGGGCACACTTAGGTAACACTTAGGGCACACTTAGGTAACACTTTGGGCACACTTAGGTAACACTTTGGGCACACTTAGGTAACACTTAGGTAACACTTAGGTAACACTTAGGGCACACTTAGGTAACACTTAGGGCACACTTAAGTAACACTTAGGGCACACTTAGGTAACACTTAGGGCACACTTAGGTAACACTTAGGGCACACTTAGGTAACACTTAGGTAACACTTAGTGCACACTTAGGTAACACTTAGGGCACACTTAGGTAACACTTAGGGCACACTTAGGTAACACTTAGGTAACACTTAGGTAACACTTAGGTAACACTTAGGTAACACTTGGGTAACACTTAGGTAACACTTAGGTAACACTTAGGGCACACTTAGGTAACACTTAGGTAACACTTAGGTAACACTTAGGTAACACTTAGGTAACACTTAGGTAACACTTGGGTAACACTTAGGTAACACTTAGGTAACACTTAGGGCACACTTAGGTAACACTTAGGTAACACTTAGGTAACACTTAGGTAACACTTAGGTAACACTTAGGTAACACTTAGGGCACACTTAGGTAACACTTAGGGCACACTTAGGTAACACTTAGGGCACACTTAGGTAACACTTAGGGCACACTTAGGTAACACTTAGGGCACACTTAGGTAACACTTTGGGCACACTTAGGTAACACTTTGGGCACACTTAGGTAACACTTAGGGCACACTTAGGGCACACTTAGGTAACACTTAGGTAACACTTAGGTAACACTTAGGGCACACTTAGGTAACACTTAGGGCACACTTAGGTAACACTTAGGTAACACTTAGGGCACACTTAGGTAACACTTAGGGCACACTTAGGGCACACTTAGGTAACACTTAGGGCACACTTAGGTAACACTTAGGGCACACTTAGGTAACACTTTGGGCACACTTAGGTAACACTTAGGTAACACTTAGGGCACACTTAGGTAACACTTAGGTAACACTTAGGTAACACTTAGGTAAAACTTGGGTAACACTTAGGGCACACTTAGGTAATACTTAGGTAACACTTAGGTAACACTTGGGTAACACTTAGGTAACACTTAGGGCACACTTAGGTAACACTTAGGTAACACTTAGGTAACACTTAGGTAACACTTAGGTAACACTTAGGTAACACTTAGGTAACACTTAGGTAACACTTAGGGCACACTTCGGTAACACTTGGGTAACACTTAGGTAACACTTAGGTAACACTTAGGGCACACTTAGGTAACACTTAGGTAACACTTAGGTAACACTTAGGTAACACTTAGGTAACACTTAGGTAACACTTAGGTAACACTTAGGTAACACTTAGGTAACACTTAGGTAACACTTAGGGCACACTTAGGTAACACTTAGGTAACACTTAGGTAACACTTAGGGTACACTTAGGTAACACTTAGGTAACACTTAGGGCACACTTAGGTAACACTTAGGTAACACTTAGGTAACACTTAGGTAACACTTAGGTAACACTTAGGTAACACTTAGGGCACACTTAGGTAACACTTAGGGCACACTTAGGTAACACTTAGGGCACACTTAGGTAACACTTAGGGCACACTTAGGTAACACTTAGGTAACACTTAGGGCACACTTAGGGCACACTTAGGTAACACTTAGGTCACATTTAGGTAACACTTAGGGCACACTTAGGTAACACTTAGGGCACACTTAGGTAACACTTAGGTAACACTTAGGGCACACTTAGGTAACACTTAGGGCACACTTAGGGCACACTTAGGTAACACTTAGGGCACACTTAGGTAACACTTAGGGCACACTTAGGTAACACTTTGGGCACACTTAGGTAACACTTAGGTAACACTTAGGGCACACTTAGGTAACACTTAGGTAACACTTAGGTAACACTTAGGTAAAACTTGGGTAACACTTAGGGCACACTTAGGTAACACTTAGGTAACACTTAGGTAACACTTGGGTAACACTTAGGTAACACTTAGGTAACACTTAGGTAACACTTAGGTAAAACTTAGGTAACACTTAGGGCACACTTAGGTAACACTTAGGCAACACTTAGGTAACACTTGGGTAACACTTAGGTAACACTTAGGGCACACTTAGGTAACACTTAGGTAACACTTAGGTAACACTTAGGTAACACTTAGGTAACACTTAGGTAACACTTAGGTAACACTTAGGTAACACTTAGGTAACACTTAGGTAACACTTAGGGCACACTTCGGTAACACTTGGGTAACACTTAGGTAACACTTAGGTAACACTTAGGTAACACTTAGGGTACACTTAGGTAACACTTAGGGCACACTTAGGTAACACTTAGGGCACACTTAGGTAACACTTAGGGCACACTTAGGGCACACTTAGGTAACACTTAGGGCACACTTAGGTAACACTTAGGGCACACTTAGGTAACACTTTGGGCACACTTAGGTAACACTTAGGTAACACTTAGGGCACACTTAGGTAAAACTTACGGCACACTTAGGTAACACTTAGGGCACACTTAGGTAACACTTAGGGCACACTTAGGTAACACTTAGGGCACACTTAGGTAACACTTAGGGCACACTTCGGTAACACTTGGGTAACACTTAGGGCACACTTAGGTAACACTTAGGTAACACTTAGGTAACACTTGGGTAACACTTAGGTAACACTTAGGGCACACTTAGGTAACACTTAGGTAACACTTAGGTAACACTTAGGTAACACTTAGGTAACACTTAGGTAACACTTAGGTAACACTTAGGTAACACTTAGGGCACACTTAGGGCACACTTAGGTAACACTTAGGGCACACTTAGGTAACACTTAGGGCACACTTAGGTAACACTTTGGGCACACTTAGGTAACACTTAGGTAACACTTAGGGCACACTTAGGTAACACTTAGGTAACACTTAGGTAACACTTAGGTAAAACTTGGGTAACACTTAGGGCACACTTAGGTAACACTTAGGTAACACTTAGGTAACACTTGGGTAACACTTAGGTAACACTTAGGGCACACTTAGGTAACACTTAGGTAACACTTAGGTAACACTTAGGTAACACTTAGGTAACACTTAGGTAACACTTAGGTAACACTTAGGTAACACTTAGGGCACACTTCGGTAACACTTGGGTAACACTTAGGTAACACTTAGGTAACACTTAGGTAACACTTAGGGTACACTTAGGTAACACTTAGGGCACACTTAGGTAACACTTAGGGCACACTTAGGTAACACTTAGGGCACACTTAGGGCACACTTAGGTAACACTTAGGGCACACTTAGGTAACACTTAGGGCACACTTAGGTAACACTTTGGGCACACTTAGGTAACACTTAGGTAACACTTAGGGCACACTTAGGTAAAACTTACGGCACACTTAGGTAACACTTAGGGCACACTTAGGTAACACTTAGGGCACACTTAGGGCACACTTAGGTAACACTTAGGGCACACTTAGGTAACACTTAGGGCACACTTAGGTAACACTTAGGGCACACTTAGGTAACACTTAGGGCACACTTAGGTAACACTTAGGTCACATTTAGGTAACACTTAGGGCACACTTAGGTAACACTTAGGGCACACTTAGGTAACACTTAGGGCACACTTAGGTAAAACTTACGGCACACTTAGGTAACACTTAGGGCACACTTAGGTAACACTTAGGGCACACTTAGGTAACACTTAGGGCACACTTAGGTAACACTTAGGGCACACTTCGGTAACACTTGGGTAACACTTAGGTAACACTTAGGGCACACTTAGGTAACACTTAGGGCACACTTAGGTAACACTTTGGGCACACTTAGGTAACACTTAGGTAACACTTAGGGCACACTTAGGTAACACTTAGGTAACACTTAGGTAACACTTAGGTAAAACTTGGGTAACACTTAGGGCACACTTAGGTAACACTTAGGTAACACTTAGGTAACACTTAGGTAACACTTAGGTAACACTTAGGTAACACTTAGGGCACACTTAGGTAACACTTAGGTAACACTTAGGGCACACTTAGGTAACACTTAGGGCACACTTAGGGCACACTTAGGTAACACTTAGGGCACACTTAGGGCACACTTAGGTAACACTTAGGTCACATTTAGGTAACACTTAGGGCACACTTAGGTAACACTTAGGGCACACTTAGGTAACACTTAGGTAACACTTAGGGCACACTTAGGTAAAACTTACGGCACACTTAGGTAACACTTAGGGCACACTTAGGTAACACTTAGGGCACACTTAGGGCACACTTAGGTAACACTTAGGTCACATTTAGGTAACACTTAGGGCACACTTAGGTAACACTTAGGGCACACTTAGGTAACACTTGGGTAACACTTAGGGCACACTTAGGTAACACTTAGGGCACACTTAGGGCACACTTAGGTAACACTTAGGGCACACTTAGGGCACACTTAGGTAACACTTAGGTCACATTTAGGTAACACTTAGGGCACACTTAGGTAACACTTAGGGCACACTTAGGTAACACTTAGGTAACACTTAGGGCACACTTAGGTAACACTTAGGGCACACTTAGGGCACACTTAGGTAACACTTAGGGCACACTTAGGTAACACTTAGGGCACACTTAGGTAACACTTTGGGCACACTTAGGTAACACTTAGGTAACACTTAGGGCACACTTAGGTAACACTTAGGTAACACTTAGGTAACACTTAGGTAAAACTTGGGTAACACTTAGGGCACACTTAGGTAACACTTAGGTAACACTTAGGTAACACTTGGGTAACACTTAGGTAACACTTAGGGCACACTTAGGTAACACTTAGGTAACACTTAGGTAACACTTAGGTAACACTTAGGTAACACTTAGGTAACACTTAGGTAACACTTAGGTAACACTTAGGGCACACTTCGGTAACACTTGGGTAACACTTAGGTAACACTTAGGTAACACTTAGGTAACACTTAGGGTACACTTAGGTAACACTTAGGGCACACTTAGGTAACACTTAGGGCACACTTAGGTAACACTTAGGGCACACTTAGGGCACACTTAGGTAACACTTAGGGCACACTTAGGTAACACTTAGGGCACACTTAGGTAACACTTTGGGCACACTTAGGTAACACTTAGGTAACACTTAGGGCACACTTAGGTAAAACTTACGGCACACTTAGGTAACACTTAGGGCACACTTAGGTAACACTTAGGGCACACTTAGGGCACACTTAGGTAACACTTAGGTCACATTTAGGTAACACTTAGGGCACACTTAGGTAACACTTAGGGCACACTTAGGTAACACTTAGGTAACACTTAGGGCACACTTAGGTAACACTTAGGGCACACTTAGGGCACACTTAGGTAACACTTAGGGCACACTTAGGTAACACTTAGGGCACACTTAGGTAACACTTTGGGCACACTTAGGTAACACTTAGGTAACACTTAGGGCACACTTAGGTAACACTTAGGGCACACTTCGGTAACACTTAGGGCACACTTTGGTAACACCTATGGCACACTTAGGTAACACTTAGGGCACACTTAGGTAACACTTAGGGCACACTTAGGTAACACTTAGGTAACACTTAGGGCACACTTAGGGCACACTTAGGTAACACTTAGGGCACACTTAGGTAACACTTAGGGCACACTTCGGTAACACTTGGGTAACACTTAGGTAACACTTAGGTAACACTTAGGTAAAACTTAGGTAACACTTAGGGCACACTTAGGTAACACTTAGGGCACACTTAGGTAACACTTAGGTAACACTTAGGTAACACTTAGGTAACACTTAGGTAACACTTAGGTAACACTTAGGTAACACTTAGGTAACACTTAGGGCACACTTCGGTAACACTTGGGTAACACTTAGGTAACACTTAGGTAACACTTAGGTAACACTTAGGGTACACTTAGGTAACACTTAGGGCACACTTAGGTAACACTTAGGGCACACTTAGGTAACACTTAGGGCACACTTAGGTAACACTTAGGGCACACTTAGGTAACACTTAGGGCACACTTAGGGCACACTTAGGTAACACTTAGGTAACACTTAGTGCACACTTAGGTAACACTTAGGGCACACTTAGGTAACACTTAGGGCACACTTAGGTAACACTTTGGGCACACTTAGGTAACACTTAGGTAACACTTAGGGCACACTTAGGTAACACTTAGGTAACACTTAGGTAACACTTAGGTAAAACTTAGGTAACACTTAGGGCACACTTAGGTAACACTTAGGTAACACTTAGGTAACACTTGGGTAACACTTAGGTAACACTTAGGGCACACTTAGGTAACACTTAGGTAACACTTAGGTAACACTTAGGTAACACTTAGGTAACACTTAGGTAACACTTAGGTAACACTTAGGTAACACTTAGGTAACACTTAGGTAACACTTAGGGCACACTTCGGTAACACTTGGGTAACACTTAGGTAACACTTAGGTAACACTTAGGTAACACTTAGGGTACACTTAGGTAACACTTAGGGCACACTTAGGTAACACTTAGGGCACACTTAGGTAACACTTAGGGCACACTTAGGTAACACTTCGGTAACACTTAGGTAACACTTAGGGCACACTTAGGTAACACTTAGGGCACACTTAGGTAACACTTTGGGCACACTTAGGTAACACTTAGGTAACACTTAGGGCACACTTAGGTAACACTTAGGTAACACTTAGGTAACACTTAGGTAACACTTAGGTAAAACTTAGGTAACACTTAGGGCACACTTAGGTAACACTTAGGTAACACTTAGGTAACACTTGGGTAACACTTAGGTAACACTTAGGGCACACTTAGGTAACACTTAGGTAACACTTAGGTAACACTTAGGGCACACTTCGGTAACACTTGGGTAACACTTAGGTAACACTTAGGTAACACTTAGGTAACACTTAGGGTACACTTAGGTAACACTTAGGGCACACTTAGGTAACACTTAGGGCACACTTAGGTAACACTTAGGGCACACTTAGGGCACACTTAGGTAACACTTAGGGCACACTTAGGTAACACTTAGGGCACACTTAGGTAACACTTTGGGCACACTTAGGTAACACTTAGGTAACACTTAGGGCACACTTAGGTAAAACTTACGGCACACTTAGGTAACACTTAGGGCACACTTAGGTAACACTTAGGGCACACTTAGGTAACACTTAGGGCACACTTAGGTAACACTTAGGGCACACTTCGGTAACACTTGGGTAACACTTAGGTAACACTTAGGTAACACTTAGGTAACACTTAGGGTACACTTAGGTAACACTTAGGGCACACTTAGGTAACACTTAGGGCACACTTAGGTAACACTTAGGGCACACTTAAGTAACACTTTGGGCACACTTAGGTAACACTTAGGGCACACTTAGGTAACACTTAGGGCACACTTAGGTAACACTTTGGGCACACTTAGGTAACACTTAGGTAACACTTAGGGCACACTTAGGTAACACTTAGGTAACACTTAGGTAACACTTAGGGCACACTTAGGTAACACTTAGGGCACACTTAGGTAACACTTAGGGCACACTTAGGTAAAACTTACGGCACACTTAGGTAACACTTAGGGCACACTTAGGTAACACTTAGGGCACACTTAGGTAACACTTAGGGCACACTTAGGTAACACTTAGGGCACACTTCGGTAACACTTAGGGCACACTTTGGTAACACCTATGGCACACTTAGGTAACACTTAGGTAACACTTAGGGCACACTTAGGTAACACTTAGGGCACACTTAGGTAACACTTAGGGCACACTTAGGTAACACTTAGGGCACACTTAGGTAACACTTAGGGCACACTTAGGTAACACTTAGGTCACATTTAGGTAACACTTAGGGCACACTTAGGTAACACTTAGGGCACACTTAGGTAACACTTAGGGCACACTTAGGTAAAACTTACGGCACACTTAGGTAACACTTAGGGCACACTTAGGTAACACTTAGGGCACACTTAGGTAACACTTAGGTAACACTTAGGTAACACTTAGGGCACACTTCGGTAACACTTGGGTAACACTTAGGTAACACTTAGGTAACACTTAGGTAACACTTAGGGTACACTTAGGTAACACTTAGGGCACACTTAGGTAACACTTAGGGCACACTTAGGTAACACTTAGGGCACACTTAGGTAACACTTAGGGCACACTTAGGTAACACTTAGGGCACACTTAGGGCACACTTAGGTAACACTTAGGTAACACTTAGTGCACACTTAGGTAACACTTAGGGCACACTTAGGTAACACTTAGGGCACACTTAGGTAACACTTAGGGCACACTTAGGTAACACTTAGGTAACACTTAGGGCACACTTAGGGCACACTTAGGTAACACTTAGGGCACACTTAGGTAACACTTAGGGCACACTTCGGTAACACTTGGGTAACACTTAGGTAACACTTAGGTAACACTTAGGTAACACTTAGGGTACACTTAGGTAACACTTAGGGCACACTTAGGTAACACTTAGGGCACACTTAGGTAACACTTAGGGCACACTTAAGTAACACTTTGGGCACACTTAGGTAACACTTAGGTAACACTTAGGGCACACTTAGGTAACACTTAGGTAACACTTAGGTAACACTTAGGTAACACTTAGGTAACACTTAGGTAACACTTAGGTAACACTTAGGTAACACTTAGGTAACACTTAGGGCACACTTAGGTAACACTTAGGTAACACTTAGGTAACACTTAGGTAACACTTAGGTAACACTTAGGTAACACTTAGGTAACACTTAGGTAACACTTAGGGCACACTTCGGTAACACTTGGGTAACACTTAGGTAACACTTAGGTAACACTTAGGTAACACTTAGGGCACACTTAGGTAACACTTAGGGCACACTTAGGTAACACTTAGGTAACACTTAGGGCACACTTAGGGCACACTTAGGTAACACTTAGGGCACACTTAGGTAACACTTAGGGCACACTTAGGTAACACTTAGGTAACACTTAGTGCACACTTAGGTAACACTTAGGGCACACTTAGGTAACACTTAGGTCACATTTAGGTAACTCTTAGGGCACACTTAGGTAACACTTAGGGCACACTTAGGTAACACTTAGGTAACACTTAGGGCACACTTAGGTAACACTTAGGGCACACTTAGGGCACACTTAGGTAACACTTAGCGCACACTTAGGTAACACTTAGGTAACACTTAGTGCACACTTAGGTAACACTTAGGGCACACTTAGGTAACACTTAGGTCACATTTAGGTAACACTTAGGGCACACTTAGGTAACACTTAGGGCACACTTAGGTAACACTTAGGTAACACTTAGGGCACACTTAGGTAACACTTAGGGCACACTTAGGGCACACTTAGGTAACACTTAGGGCACACTTAGGTAACACTTTGGGCACACTTAGGTAACACTTTGGGCACACTTAGGTAACACTTAGGTAACACTTAGGTAACACTTAGGGCACACTTAGGTAACACTTAGGGCACACTTAAGTAACACTTAGGGCACACTTAGGTAACACTTAGGGCACACTTAGGTAACACTTAGGGCACACTTAGGTAACACTTAGGTAACACTTAGGTAACACTTAGGTAACACTTAGGTAACACTTAGGTAACACTTAGGTAACACTTAGGTAACACTTAGGGCACACTTCGGTAACACTTGGGTAACACTTAGGTAACACTTAGGTAACACTTAGGTAACACTTAGGGTACACTTAGGTAACACTTAGGGCACACTTAGGTAACACTTAGGGCACACTTAGGTAACACTTAGGGCACACTTAGGTAACACTTATGTAACACTTAGGGCACACTTAGGTAACACTTAGGGCACACTTAGGTAACACTTAGGGCACACTTAGGTAACACTTAGGGCACACTTAGGTAACACTTAGGTCACATTTAGGTAACACTTAGGGCACACTTAGGTAACACTTAGGGCACACTTAGGTAACACTTAGGGCACACTTAGGTAAAACTTACGGCACACTTAGGTAACACTTAGGGCACACTTAGGTAACACTTAGGGCACACTTAGGTAACACTTAGGTAACACTTAGGTAACACTTAGGTAACACTTAGGTAACACTTAGGTAACACTTAGGGCACACTTAGGTAACACTTAGGTAACACTTAGGGCACACTTAGGTAACACTTAGGGCACACTTAGGGCACACTTAGGTAACACTTAGGGCACACTTAGGTAACACTTTGGGCACACTTAGGTAACACTTTGGGCACACTTAGGTAACACTTCGGTAACACTTAGGTAACACTTAGGGCACACTTAGGTAACACTTAGGGCACACTTAGGTAACACTTTGGGCACACTTAGGTAACACTTAGGTAACACTTAGGGCACACTTAGGTAACACTTAGGTAACACTTAGGTAACACTTAGGTAAAACTTAGGTAACACTTAGGGCACACTTAGGTAACACTTAGGTAACACTTAGGTAACACTTGGGTAACACTTAGGTAACACTTAGGGCACACTTAGGTAACACTTAGGTAACACTTAGGTAACACTTAGGTAACACTTAGGTAACACTTAGGTAACACTTAGGTAACACTTAGGTAACACTTAGGTAACACTTAGGGCACACTTCGGTAACACTTGGGTAACACTTAGGTAACACTTAGGTAACACTTAGGTAACACTTAGGGTACACTTAGGTAACACTTAGGGCACACTTAGGTAACACTTAGGGCACACTTAGGTAACACTTAGGGCACACTTAGGGCACACTTAGGTAACACTTAGGGCACACTTAGGTAACACTTAGGGCACACTTAGGTAACACTTTGGGCACACTTAGGTAACACTTAGGTAACACTTAGGGCACACTTAGGTAAAACTTACGGCACACTTAGGTAACACTTAGGGCACACTTAGGTAACACTTAGGGCACACTTAGGTAACACTTAGGGCACACTTAGGTAACACTTAGGGCACACTTCGGTAACACTTGGGTAACACTTAGGTAACACTTAGGTAACACTTAGGTAACACTTAGGGTACACTTAGGTAACACTTAGGGCACACTTAGGTAACACTTAGGGCACACTTAGGTAACACTTAGGGCACACTTAAGTAACACTTTGGGCACACTTAGGTAACACTTAGGGCACACTTAGGTAACACTTAGGGCACACTTAGGTAACACTTTGGGCACACTTAGGTAACACTTAGGTAACACTTAGGGCACACTTAGGTAACACTTAGGTAACACTTAGGTAACACTTAGGGCACACTTAGGTAACACTTAGGGCACACTTAGGTAACACTTAGGGCACACTTAGGTAAAACTTACGGCACACTTAGGTAACACTTAGGGCACACTTAGGTAACACTTAGGGCACACTTAGGTAACACTTAGGGCACACTTAGGTAACACTTAGGGCACACTTCGGTAACACTTAGGGCACACTTTGGTAACACCTATGGCACACTTAGGTAACACTTAGGTAACACTTAGGGCACACTTAGGTAACACTTAGGGCACACTTAGGTAACACTTAGGGCACACTTAGGTAACACTTAGGGCACACTTAGGTAACACTTAGGGCACACTTAGGTAACACTTAGGTCACATTTAGGTAACACTTAGGGCACACTTAGGTAACACTTAGGGCACACTTAGGTAACACTTAGGGCACACTTAGGTAAAACTTACGGCACACTTAGGTAACACTTAGGGCACACTTAGGTAACACTTAGGGCACACTTAGGTAACACTTAGGTAACACTTAGGTAACACTTAGGGCACACTTCGGTAACACTTGGGTAACACTTAGGTAACACTTAGGTAACACTTAGGTAACACTTAGGGTACACTTAGGTAACACTTAGGGCACACTTAGGTAACACTTAGGGCACACTTAGGTAACACTTAGGGCACACTTAGGTAACACTTAGGGCACACTTAGGTAACACTTAGGGCACACTTAGGGCACACTTAGGTAACACTTAGGTAACACTTAGTGCACACTTAGGTAACACTTAGGGCACACTTAGGTAACACTTAGGGCACACTTAGGTAACACTTAGGGCACACTTAGGTAACACTTAGGTAACACTTAGGGCACACTTAGGGCACACTTAGGTAACACTTAGGGCACACTTAGGTAACACTTAGGGCACACTTCGGTAACACTTGGGTAACACTTAGGTAACACTTAGGTAACACTTAGGTAACACTTAGGGTACACTTAGGTAACACTTAGGGCACACTTAGGTAACACTTAGGGCACACTTAGGTAACACTTAGGGCACACTTAAGTAACACTTTGGGCACACTTAGGTAACACTTAGGTAACACTTAGGGCACACTTAGGTAACACTTAGGTAACACTTAGGTAACACTTAGGTAACACTTAGGTAACACTTAGGTAACACTTAGGTAACACTTAGGTAACACTTAGGTAACACTTAGGGCACACTTAGGTAACACTTAGGTAACACTTAGGTAACACTTAGGTAACACTTAGGTAACACTTAGGTAACACTTAGGTAACACTTAGGTAACACTTAGGGCACACTTCGGTAACACTTGGGTAACACTTAGGTAACACTTAGGTAACACTTAGGTAACACTTAGGGCACACTTAGGTAACACTTAGGGCACACTTAGGTAACACTTAGGTAACACTTAGGGCACACTTAGGGCACACTTAGGTAACACTTAGGGCACACTTAGGTAACACTTAGGGCACACTTAGGTAACACTTAGGTAACACTTAGTGCACACTTAGGTAACACTTAGGGCACACTTAGGTAACACTTAGGTCACATTTAGGTAACTCTTAGGGCACACTTAGGTAACACTTAGGGCACACTTAGGTAACACTTAGGTAACACTTAGGGCACACTTAGGTAACACTTAGGGCACACTTAGGGCACACTTAGGTAACACTTAGGGCACACTTAGGTAACACTTTGGGCACACTTAGGTAACACTTTGGGCACACTTAGGTAACACTTCGGTAACACTTAGGTAACACTTAGGGCACACTTAGGTAACACTTAGGGCACACTTAAGTAACACTTATGGCACACTTAGGTAACACTTAGGGCACACTTAGGTAACACTTAGGGCACACTTAGGTAACACTTAGGTAACACTTAGTGCACACTTAGGTAACACTTAGGGCACACTTAGGTAACACTTAGGGCACACTTAGGTAACACTTAGGTAACACTTAGGTAACACTTAGGTAACACTTAGGTAACACTTAGGGCACACTTAGGTAACACTTAGGTAACACTTAGTGCACACTTAGGTAACACTTAGGGCACACTTAGGTAACACTTAGGGCACACTTAGGTAACACTTAGGTAACACTTAGTGCACACTTAGGTAACACTTAGGGCACACTTAGGTAACACTTAGGTCACATTTAGGTAACACTTAGGGCACACTTAGGTAACACTTAGGGCACACTTAGGTAACACTTAGGTAACACTTAGGGTACACTTAGGTAACACTTAGGGCACACTTAGGTAACACTTAGGGCACACTTAGGTAACACTTAGGGCACACTTAGGTAACACTTAGGTAACACTTAGGGCACACTTAGGTAACACTTAGGGCACACTTAGGTAACACTTAGGGCACACTTAGGTAACACTTAGGGCACACTTAGGTAACACTTAGGTCACATTTAGGTAACACTTAGGGCACACTTAGGTAACACTTAGGGCACACTTAGGTAACACTTAGGGCACACTTAGGTAAAACTTACGGCACACTTAGGTAACACTTAGGGCACACTTAGGTAACACTTAGGGCACACTTAGGTAACACTTAGGTAACACTTAGGTAACACTTAGGTAACACTTAGGTAACACTTAGGTAACACTTAGGGCACACTTAGGTAACACTTAGGTAACACTTAGGGCACACTTAGGTAACACTTAGGGCACACTTAGGGCACACTTAGGTAACACTTAGGGCACACTTAGGTAACACTTTGGGCACACTTAGGTAACACTTTGGGCACACTTAGGTAACACTTCGGTAACACTTAGGTAACACTTAGGGCACACTTAGGTAACACTTAGGGCACACTTAGGTAACACTTTGGGCACACTTAGGTAACACTTAGGTAACACTTAGGGCACACTTAGGTAACACTTAGGTAACACTTAGGTAACACTTAGGTAAAACTTAGGTAACACTTAGGGCACACTTAGGTAACACTTAGGTAACACTTAGGTAACACTTGGGTAACACTTAGGTAACACTTAGGGCACACTTAGGTAACACTTAGGTAACACTTAGGTAACACTTAGGTAACACTTAGGTAACACTTAGGTAACACTTAGGTAACACTTAGGTAACACTTAGGTAACACTTAGGGCACACTTCGGTAACACTTGGGTAACACTTAGGTAACACTTAGGTAACACTTAGGTAACACTTAGGGTACACTTAGGTAACACTTAGGGCACACTTAGGTAACACTTAGGGCACACTTAGGTAACACTTAGGGCACACTTAGGTAACACTTAGGGCACACTTAGGGCACACTTAGGTAACACTTAGGGCACACTTAGGTAACACTTAGGGCACACTTAGGTAACACTTTGGGCACACTTAGGTAACACTTAGGTAACACTTAGGGCACACTTAGGTAAAACTTACGGCACACTTAGGTAACACTTAGGGCACACTTAGGTAACACTTAGGGCACACTTAGGTAACACTTAGGGCACACTTAGGTAACACTTAGGGCACACTTCGGTAACACTTGGGTAACACTTAGGTAACACTTAGGTAACACTTAGGTAACACTTAGGTAACACTTAGGTAACACTTAGGGCACACTTAGGTAACACTTAGGTAACACTTAGGTAACACTTAGGTAACACTTAGGTAACACTTCGGTAACACTTGGGTAACACTTAGGTAACACTTAGGTAACACTTAGGTAACACTTAGGGTACACTTAGGTAACACTTAGGGCACACTTAGGTAACACTTAGGGCACACTTAGGTAACACTTAGGGCACACTTAAGTAACACTTTGGGCACACTTAGGTAACACTTAGGGCACACTTAGGTAACACTTAGGGCACACTTAGGTAACACTTTGGGCACACTTAGGTAACACTTAGGTAACACTTAGGGCACACTTAGGTAACACTTAGGTAACACTTAGGTAACACTTAGGGCACACTTAGGTAACACTTAGGGCACACTTAGGTAACACTTAGGGCACACTTAGGTAAAACTTACGGCACACTTAGGTAACACTTAGGGCACACTTAGGTAACACTTAGGGCACACTTAGGTAACACTTAGGGCACACTTAGGTAACACTTAGGGCACACTTCGGTAACACTTAGGGCACACTTGGGTAACACTTAGGTAACACTTAGTGCACACTTAGGTAACACTTAGGGCACACTTAGGTAACACTTAGGGCACACTTAGGTAACACTTAGGTAACACTTAGGTAACACTTAGGTAACACTTGGGTAACACTTAGGTAACACTTAGGTAACACTTAGGTAAAACTTACGGCACACTTAGGTAACACTTAGGGCACACTTAGGTAACACTTAGTGCACACTTAGGTAACACTTAGGGCACACTTAGGTAACACTTAGGGCACACTTAGGTAACACTTAGGTAACACTTAGGTAACACTTAGGTAACACTTGGGTAACACTTAGGGCACACTTAGGTAACACTTAGGTAACACTTAGGGCACACTTAGGGCACACTTAGGTAACACTTAGGGCACACTTAGGTAACACTTAGGGCACACTTAGGTAACACTTAGGTAACACTTAGTGCACACTTAGGTAACACTTAGGGCACACTTAGGTAACACTTAGGTCACATTTAGGTAACTCTTAGGGCACACTTAGGTAACACTTAGGGCACACTTAGGTAACACTTAGGTAACACTTAGGGCACACTTAGGTAACACTTAGGGCACACTTAGGGCACACTTAGGTAACACTTAGGGCACACTTAGGTAACACTTTGGGCACACTTAGGTAACACTTTGGGCACACTTAGGTAACACTTCGGTAACACTTAGGTAACACTTAGGGCACACTTAGGTAACACTTAGGGCACACTTAAGTAACACTTATGGCACACTTAGGTAACACTTAGGGCACACTTAGGTAACACTTAGGGCACACTTAGGTAACACTTAGGTAACACTTAGTGCACACTTAGGTAACACTTAGGGCACACTTAGGTAACACTTAGGGCACACTTAGGTAACACTTAGGTAACACTTAGGTAACACTTAGGTAACACTTAGGTAACACTTAGGGCACACTTAGGTAACACTTAGGTAACACTTAGTGCACACTTAGGTAACACTTAGGGCACACTTAGGTAACACTTAGGGCACACTTAGGTAACACTTAGGTAACACTTAGTGCACACTTAGGTAACACTTAGGGCACACTTAGGTAACACTTAGGTCACATTTAGGTAACACTTAGGGCACACTTAGGTAACACTTAGGGCACACTTAGGTAACACTTAGGTAACACTTAGGGCACACTTAGGTAACACTTAGGGCACACTTAGGGCACACTTAGGTAACACTTAGGGCACACTTAGGTAACACTTTGGGCACACTTAGGTAACACTTTGGGCACACTTAGGTAACACTTAGGTAACACTTAGGTAACACTTAGGGCACACTTAGGTAACACTTAGGGCACACTTAAGTAACACTTAGGGCACACTTAGGTAACACTTAGGGCACACTTAGGTAACACTTAGGGCACACTTAGGTAACACTTAGGTAACACTTAGGTAACACTTAGGTAACACTTAGGTAACACTTAGGTAACACTTAGGTAACACTTAGGTAACACTTAGGGCACACTTCGGTAACACTTGGGTAACACTTAGGTAACACTTAGGTAACACTTAGGTAACACTTAGGGTACACTTAGGTAACACTTAGGGCACACTTAGGTAACACTTAGGGCACACTTAGGTAACACTTAGGGCACACTTAGGTAACACTTAGGTAACACTTAGGGCACACTTAGGTAACACTTAGGGCACACTTAGGTAACACTTAGGGCACACTTAGGTAACACTTAGGGCACACTTAGGTAACACTTAGGTCACATTTAGGTAACACTTAGGGCACACTTAGGTAACACTTAGGGCACACTTAGGTAACACTTAGGGCACACTTAGGTAAAACTTACGGCACACTTAGGTAACACTTAGGGCACACTTAGGTAACACTTAGGGCACACTTAGGTAACACTTAGGTAACACTTAGGTAACACTTAGGTAACACTTAGGTAACACTTAGGTAACACTTAGGGCACACTTAGGTAACACTTAGGTAACACTTAGGGCACACTTAGGTAACACTTAGGGCACACTTAGGGCACACTTAGGTAACACTTAGGGCACACTTAGGTAACACTTTGGGCACACTTAGGTAACACTTAGGTAACACTTAGGGCACACTTAGGTAACACTTAGGTAACACTTAGGTAACACTTAGGTAAAACTTAGGTAACACTTAGGGCACACTTAGGTAACACTTAGGTAACACTTAGGTAACACTTGGGTAACACTTAGGTAACACTTAGGGCACACTTAGGTAACACTTAGGTAACACTTAGGTAACACTTAGGTAACACTTAGGTAACACTTAGGTAACACTTAGGTAACACTTAGGTAACACTTAGGTAACACTTAGGGCACACTTCGGTAACACTTGGGTAACACTTAGGTAACACTTAGGTAACACTTAGGTAACACTTAGGGTACACTTAGGTAACACTTAGGGCACACTTAGGTAACACTTAGGGCACACTTAGGTAACACTTAGGGCACACTTAGGGCACACTTAGGTAACACTTAGGGCACACTTAGGTAACACTTAGGGCACACTTAGGTAACACTTTGGGCACACTTAGGTAACACTTAGGTAACACTTAGGGCACACTTAGGTAAAACTTACGGCACACTTAGGTAACACTTAGGGCACACTTAGGTAACACTTAGGGCACACTTAGGTAACACTTAGGGCACACTTAGGTAACACTTAGGGCACACTTCGGTAACACTTGGGTAACACTTAGGTAACACTTAGGTAACACTTAGGTAACACTTAGGTAACACTTAGGTAACACTTAGGGCACACTTAGGTAACACTTAGGTAACACTTAGGTAACACTTAGGTAACACTTAGGTAACACTTCGGTAACACTTGGGTAACACTTAGGTAACACTTAGGTAACACTTAGGTAACACTTAGGGTACACTTAGGTAACACTTAGGGCACACTTAGGTAACACTTAGGGCACACTTAGGTAACACTTAGGGCACACTTAAGTAACACTTTGGGCACACTTAGGTAACACTTAGGGCACACTTAGGTAACACTTAGGGCACACTTAGGTAACACTTTGGGCACACTTAGGTAACACTTAGGTAACACTTAGGGCACACTTAGGTAACACTTAGGTAACACTTAGGTAACACTTAGGGCACACTTAGGTAACACTTAGGGCACACTTAGGTAACACTTAGGGCACACTTAGGTAAAACTTACGGCACACTTAGGTAACACTTAGGGCACACTTAGGTAACACTTAGGGCACACTTAGGTAACACTTAGGGCACACTTAGGTAACACTTAGGGCACACTTCGGTAACACTTAGGGCACACTTGGGTAACACTTAGGTAACACTTAGTGCACACTTAGGTAACACTTAGGGCACACTTAGGTAACACTTAGGGCACACTTAGGTAACACTTAGGTAACACTTAGGTAACACTTAGGTAACACTTGGGTAACACTTAGGTAACACTTAGGTAACACTTAGGTAAAACTTACGGCACACTTAGGTAACACTTAGGGCACACTTAGGTAACACTTAGGGCACACTTAGGGCACACTTAGGTAACACTTAGGTAACACTTAGGTAACACTTAGGTAACACTTAGGTAACACTTAGGTAACACTTAGGGCACACTTAGGTAACACTTAGGTAACACTTAGGGCACACTTAGGTAACACTTAGGGCACACTTAGGGCACACTTAGGTAACACTTAGGGCACACTTAGGTAACACTTTGGGCACACTTAGGTAACACTTAGGTAACACTTAGGTAACACTTAGGTAACACTTAGGTAACACTTAGGTAACACTTAGGTAACACTTAGGTAACACTTAGGGCACACTTAGGTAACACTTAGGTAACACTTAGGTAACACTTAGGTAACACTTAGGTAACACTTAGGTAACACTTAGGGCACACTTAGGTAACACTTAGGGCACACTTAGGTAACACTTAGGGCACACTTAGGTAACACTTAGGGCACACTTAGGTAACACTTAGGGCACACTTAGGTAACACTTAGGGCACACTTAGGTAACACTTAGGGCACACTTAGGTAACACCTATGGCACACTTAGGTAACACTTAGGTAACACTTAGGGCACACTTAGGTAACACTTAGGGCACACTTAGGTAACACTTAGGGCACACTTAGGTAACACTTAGGGCACACTTAGGTAACACTTAGGGCACACTTAGGTAACACTTAGGGCACACTTAGGTAACACTTAGGTCACATTTAGGTAACACTTAGGGCACACTTAGGTAACACTTAGGGCACACTTAGGTAACACTTAGGGCACACTTAGGTAAAACTTACGGCACACTTAGGTAACACTTAGGGCACACTTAGGTAACACTTAGGGCACACTTAGGTAACACTTAGGTAACACTTAGGTAACACTTAGGTAACACTTAGGTAACACTTAGGGCACACTTAGGTAACACTTAGGTAACACTTAGGTAACACTTAGGTAACACTTAGGTAACACTTAGGTAACACTTAGGTAACACTTAGGTAACACTTAGGGCACACTTAGGTAACACTTAGGTAACACTTAGGTAACACTTAGGGTACACTTAGGTAACACTTAGGTAACACTTAGGGCACACTTAGGTAACACTTAGGTAACACTTAGGTAACACTTAGGTAACACTTAGGTAACACTTAGGTAACACTTAGGGCACACTTAGGTAACACTTAGGGCACACTTAGGTAACACTTAGGGCACACTTAGGTAACACTTAGGGCACACTTAGGTAACACTTAGGTAACACTTAGGGCACACTTAGGGCACACTTAGGTAACACTTAGGTCACATTTAGGTAACACTTAGGGCACACTTAGGTAACACTTAGGGCACACTTAGGTAACACTTAGGTAACACTTAGGGCACACTTAGGTAACACTTAGGGCACACTTAGGGCACACTTAGGTAACACTTAGGGCACACTTAGGTAACACTTAGGGCACACTTAGGTAACACTTTGGGCACACTTAGGTAACACTTAGGTAACACTTAGGGCACACTTAGGTAACACTTAGGTAACACTTAGGTAACACTTAGGTAAAACTTAGGTAACACTTAGGGCACACTTAGGGCACACTTAGGTAACACTTAGGTAACACTTAGGTAACACTTGGGTAACACTTAGGTAACACTTAGGGCACACTTAGGTAACACTTAGGTAACACTTAGGTAACACTTAGGTAACACTTAGGTAACACTTAGGTAACACTTAGGTAACACTTAGGTAACACTTAGGGCACACTTAGGTAACACTTAGGTAACACTTAGGTAACACTTAGGGTACACTTAGGTAACACTTAGGTAACACTTAGGGCACACTTAGGTAACACTTAGGTAACACTTAGGTAACACTTAGGTAACACTTAGGTAACACTTAGGTAACACTTAGGGCACACTTAGGTAACACTTAGGGCACACTTAGGTAACACTTAGGGCACACTTAGGTAACACTTAGGGCACACTTAGGTAACACTTAGGTAACACTTAGGGCACACTTAGGGCACACTTAGGTAACACTTAGGTCACATTTAGGTAACACTTAGGGCACACTTAGGTAACACTTAGGGCACACTTAGGTAACACTTAGGTAACACTTAGGGCACACTTAGGTAACACTTAGGGCACACTTAGGGCACACTTAGGTAACACTTAGGGCACACTTAGGTAACACTTAGGGCACACTTAGGTAACACTTTGGGCACACTTAGGTAACACTTAGGTAACACTTAGGGCACACTTAGGTAACACTTAGGTAACACTTAGGTAACACTTAGGTAAAACTTAGGTAACACTTAGGGCACACTTAGGGCACACTTAGGTAACACTTAGGTAACACTTAGGTAACACTTGGGTAACACTTAGGTAACACTTAGGGCACACTTAGGTAACACTTAGGTAACACTTAGGTAACACTTAGGTAACACTTAGGTAACACTTAGGTAACACTTAGGTAACACTTAGGTAACACTTAGGGCACACTTCGGTAACACTTGGGTAACACTTAGGTAACACTTAGGTAACACTTAGGTAACACTTAGGGCACACTTAGGTAACACTTAGGGCACACTTAGGTAACACTTAGGGCACACTTAGGTAACACTTAGGGCACACTTAGGGCACACTTAGGTAAAACTTAGGGCACACTTAGGTAACACTTAGGGCACACTTAGGTAACACTTAGGGCACACTTAGGTAACACTTAGGTAACACTTAGGGCACACTTAGGTAAAACTTACGGCACACTTAGGTAACACTTAGGGCACACTTAGGTAACACTTAGGGCACACTTAGGGCACACTTAGGTAACACTTAGGTCACATTTAGGTAACACTTAGGGCACACTTAGGTAACACTTAGGGCACACTTAGGTAAAACTTACGGCACACTTAGGTAACACTTAGGGCACACTTAGGTAACACTTAGGGCACACTTAGGTAACACTTAGGTAACACTTAGGTAACACTTAGGTAACACTTAGGTAACACTTAGGTAACACTTAGGGCACACTTAGGTAACACTTAGGTAACACTTAGGGCACACTTAGGTAACACTTAGGGCACACTTAGGGCACACTTAGGTAACACTTAGGGCACACTTAGGTAACACTTTGGGCACACTTAGGTAACACTTTGGGCACACTTAGGTAACACTTAGGTAACACTTAGGTAACACTTAGGGCACACTTAGGTAACACTTAGGGCACACTTAAGTAACACTTAGGGCACACTTAGGTAACACTTAGGGCACACTTAGGTAACACTTAGGGCACACTTAGGTAACACTTAGGTAACACTTAGTGCACACTTAGGTAACACTTAGGGCACACTTAGGTAACACTTAGGGCACACTTAGGTAACACTTAGGTAACACTTAGGTAACACTTAGGTAACACTTAGGTAACACTTAGGTAACACTTAGGTAACACTTAGGTAACACTTAGGGCACACTTAGGTAACACTTAGGTAACACTTAGGTAACACTTAGGTAACACTTAGGTAACACTTAGGTAACACTTAGGGCACACTTAGGTAACACTTAGGGCACACTTAGGTAACACTTAGGGCACACTTAGGTAACACTTAGGGCACACTTAGGTAACACTTAGGGCACACTTAGGTAACACTTAGGGCACACTTAGGTAACACTTAGGGCACACTTAGGTAACACCTATGGCACACTTAGGTAACACTTAGGTAACACTTAGGGCACACTTAGGTAACACTTAGGGCACACTTAGGTAACACTTAGGGCACACTTAGGTAACACTTAGGGCACACTTAGGTAACACTTAGGGCACACTTAGGTAACACTTAGGTCACATTTAGGTAACACTTAGGGCACACTTAGGTAACACTTAGGGCACACTTAGGTAACACTTAGGGCACACTTAGGTAAAACTTACGGCACACTTAGGTAACACTTAGGGCACACTTAGGTAACACTTAGGGCACACTTAGGTAACACTTAGGTAACACTTAGGTAACACTTAGGTAACACTTAGGTAACACTTAGGGCACACTTAGGTAACACTTAGATAACACTTAGGTAACACTTAGGTAACACTTAGGTAACACTTAGGTAACACTTAGGTAACACTTAGGTAACACTTAGGTAACACTTAGGGCACACTTAGGTAACACTTAGGTAACACTTAGGTAACACTTAGGGTACACTTAGGTAACACTTAGGTAACACTTAGGGCACACTTAGGTAACACTTAGGGCACACTTAGGTAACACTTAGGTCACATTTAGGTAACACTTAGGGCACACTTAGGTAACACTTAGGGCACACTTAGGTAACACTTAGGGCACACTTAGGTAAAACTTACGGCACACTTAGGTAACACTTAGGGCACACTTAGGGCACACTTAGGTAACACTTAGGGCACACTTAGGTAACACTTAGGGCACACTTAGGTAACACTTAGGGCACACTTAGGTAACACTTAGGTAACACTTAGGGCACACTTAGGGCACACTTAGGTAACACTTAGGTCACATTTAGGTAACACTTAGGGCACACTTAGGTAACACTTAGGGCACACTTAGGTAACACTTAGGTAACACTTAGGGCACACTTAGGTAACACTTAGGGCACACTTAGGGCACACTTAGGTAACACTTAGGGCACACTTAGGTAACACTTAGGGCACACTTAGGTAACACTTTGGGCACACTTAGGTAACACTTAGGTAACACTTAGGGCACACTTAGGTAACACTTAGGTAACACTTAGGTAACACTTAGGTAAAACTTGGGTAACACTTAGGGCACACTTAGGTAACACTTAGGTAACACTTAGGTAACACTTGGGTAACACTTAGGTAACACTTAGGGCACACTTAGGTAACACTTAGGTAACACTTAGGTAACACTTAGGTAACACTTAGGTAACACTTAGGTAACACTTAGGTAACACTTAGGTAACACTTAGGGCACACTTCGGTAACACTTGGGTAACACTTAGGTAACACTTAGGTAACACTTAGGTAACACTTAGGGTACACTTAGGTAACACTTAGGGCACACTTAGGTAACACTTAGGGCACACTTAGGTAACACTTAGGGCACACTTAGGGCACACTTAGGTAACACTTAGGGCACACTTAGGTAACACTTAGGGCACACTTAGGTAACACTTTGGGCACACTTAGGTAACACTTAGGTAACACTTAGGGCACACTTAGGTAAAACTTACGGCACACTTAGGTAACACTTAGGGCACACTTAGGTAACACTTAGGGCACACTTAGGGCACACTTAGGTAACACTTAGGTCACATTTAGGTAACACTTAGGGCACACTTAGGTAACACTTAGGGCACACTTAGGTAACACTTAGGTAACACTTAGGGCACACTTAGGTAACACTTAGGGCACACTTAGGGCACACTTAGGTAACACTTAGGGCACACTTAGGTAACACTTAGGGCACACTTAGGTAACACTTTGGGCACACTTAGGTAACACTTAGGTAACACTTAGGGCACACTTAGGTAACACTTAGGTAACACTTAGGTAACACTTAGGTAAAACTTAGGTAACACTTAGGGCACACTTAGGTAACACTTAGGTAACACTTAGGTAACACTTGGGTAACACTTAGGTAACACTTAGGGCACACTTAGGTAACACTTAGGTAACACTTAGGTAACACTTAGGTAACACTTAGGTAACACTTAGGTAACACTTAGGTAACACTTAGGTAACACTTAGGGCACACTTCGGTAACACTTGGGTAACACTTAGGTAACACTTAGGTAACACTTAGGTAACACTTAGGGTACACTTAGGTAACACTTAGGGCACACTTAGGTAACACTTAGGGCACACTTAGGTAACACTTAGGGCACACTTAGGGCACACTTAGGTAACACTTAGGGCACACTTAGGTAACACTTAGGGCACACTTAGGTAACACTTTGGGCACACTTAGGTAACACTTAGGTAACACTTAGGGCACACTTAGGTAAAACTTACGGCACACTTAGGTAACACTTAGGGCACACTTAGGTAACACTTAGGGCACACTTAGGTAACACTTAGGGCACACTTAGGTAACACTTAGGGCACACTTCGGTAACACTTGGGTAACACTTAGGTAACACTTAGGTAACACTTAGGTAACACTTAGGGTACACTTAGGTAACACTTAGGGCACACTTAGGTAACACTTAGGGCACACTTAGGTAACACTTAGGGCACACTTAAGTAACACTTTGGGCACACTTAGGTAACACTTAGGGCACACTTAGGTAACACTTAGGGCACACTTAGGTAACACTTTGGGCACACTTAGGTAACACTTAGGTAACACTTAGGGCACACTTAGGTAACACTTAGGTAACACTTAGGTAACACTTAGGGCACACTTAGGTAACACTTAGGGCACACTTAGGTAACACTTAGGGCACACTTAGGTAAAACTTACGGCACACTTAGGTAACACTTAGGGCACACTTAGGTAACACTTAGGGCACACTTAGGTAACACTTAGGGCACACTTAGGTAACACTTAGGGCACACTTCGGTAACACTTAGGGCACACTTTGGTAACACCTATGGCACACTTAGGTAACACTTAGGTAACACTTAGGGCACACTTAGGTAACACTTAGGGCACACTTAGGTAACACTTAGGGCACACTTAGGTAACACTTAGGGCACACTTAGGTAACACTTAGGGCACACTTAGGTAACACTTAGGTCACATTTAGGTAACACTTAGGGCACACTTAGGTAACACTTAGGGCACACTTAGGTAACACTTAGGGCACACTTAGGTAAAACTTACGGCACACTTAGGTAACACTTAGGGCACACTTAGGTAACACTTAGGGCACACTTAGGTAACACTTAGGGCACACTTAGGTAACACTTAGGGCACACTTCGGTAACACTTGGGTAACACTTAGGTAACACTTAGGTAACACTTAGGGTACACTTAGGTAACACTTAGGTAACACTTAGGGCACACTTAGGTAACACTTAGGTAACACTTAGGTAACACTTAGGTAACACTTAGGTAACACTTAGGTAACACTTAGGGCACACTTAGGTAACACTTAGGGCACACTTAGGTAACACTTAGGGCACACTTAGGTAACACTTAGGGCACACTTAGGTAACACTTAGGTAACACTTAGGGCACACTTAGGGCACACTTAGGTAACACTTAGGTCACATTTAGGTAACACTTAGGGCACACTTAGGTAACACTTAGGGCACACTTAGGTAACACTTAGGTAACACTTAGGGCACACTTAGGTAACACTTAGGGCACACTTAGGGCACACTTAGGTAACACTTAGGGCACACTTAGGTAACACTTAGGGCACACTTAGGTAACACTTTGGGCACACTTAGGTAACACTTAGGTAACACTTAGGGCACACTTAGGTAACACTTAGGTAACACTTAGGTAACACTTAGGTAAAACTTGGGTAACACTTAGGGCACACTTAGGTAACACTTAGGTAACACTTAGGTAACACTTGGGTAACACTTAGGTAACACTTAGGGCACACTTAGGTAACACTTAGGTAACACTTAGGTAACACTTAGGTAACACTTAGGTAACACTTAGGTAACACTTAGGTAACACTTAGGTAACACTTAGGGCACACTTAGGTAACACTTAGGGCACACTTAGGTAACACTTTGGGCACACTTAGGTAACACTTAGGTAACACTTAGGGCACACTTAGGTAAAACTTACGGCACACTTAGGTAACACTTAGGGCACACTTAGGTAACACTTAGGGCACACTTAGGGCACACTTAGGTAACACTTAGGTCACATTTAGGTAACACTTAGGGCACACTTAGGTAACACTTAGGGCACACTTAGGTAACACTTAGGTAACACTTAGGGCACACTTAGGTAACACTTAGGGCACACTTAGGGCACACTTAGGTAACACTTAGGGCACACTTAGGTAACACTTAGGGCACACTTAGGTAACACTTTGGGCACACTTAGGTAACACTTAGGTAAAACTTAGGGCACACTTAGGTAACACTTAGGTAACACTTAGGTAACACTTAGGTAAAACTTAGGTAACACTTAGGGCACACTTAGGTAACACTTAGGTAACACTTAGGTAACACTTGGGTAACACTTAGGTAACACTTAGGGCACACTTAGGTAACACTTAGGTAACACTTAGGTAACACTTAGGTAACACTTAGGTAACACTTAGGTAACACTTAGGTAACACTTAGGTAACACTTAGGTAACACTTAGGGCACACTTCGGTAACACTTGGGTAACACTTAGGTAACACTTAGGTAACACTTAGGTAACACTTAGGGTACACTTAGGTAACACTTAGGGCACACTTAGGTAACACTTAGGGCACACTTAGGTAACACTTAGGGCACACTTAGGGCACACTTAGGTAACACTTAGGGCACACTTAGGTAACACTTAGGGCACACTTAGGTAACACTTTGGGCACACTTAGGTAACACTTAGGTAACACTTAGGGCACACTTAGGTAAAACTTACGGCACACTTAGGTAACACTTAGGGCACACTTAGGTAACACTTAGGGCACACTTAGGTAACACTTAGGGCACACTTCGGTAACACTTGGGTAACACTTAGGTAACACTTAGGTAACACTTAGGTAACACTTAGGGTACACTTAGGTAACACTTAGGGCACACTTAGGTAACACTTAGGGCACACTTAGGTAACACTTAGGGCACACTTAAGTAACACTTTGGGCACACTTAGGTAACACTTAGGGCACACTTAGGTAACACTTAGGGCACACTTAGGTAACACTTTGGGCACACTTAGGTAACACTTAGGTAACACTTAGGGCACACTTAGGTAACACTTAGGTAACACTTAGGTAACACTTAGGGCACACTTAGGTAACACTTAGGGCACACTTAGGTAACACTTAGGGCACACTTAGGTAAAACTTACGGCACACTTAGGTAACACTTAGGGCACACTTAGGTAACACTTAGGGCACACTTAGGTAACACTTAGGGCACACTTAGGTAACACTTAGGGCACACTTCGGTAACACTTAGGGCACACTTTGGTAACACCTATGGCACACTTAGGTAACACTTAGGTAACACTTAGGGCACACTTAGGTAACACTTAGGGCACACTTAGGTAACACTTAGGGCACACTTAGGTAACACTTAGGGCACACTTAGGTAACACTTAGGGCACACTTAGGTAACACTTAGGTCACATTTAGGTAACACTTAGGGCACACTTAGGTAACACTTAGGGCACACTTAGGTAACACTTAGGGCACACTTAGGTAAAACTTACGGCACACTTAGGTAACACTTAGGGCACACTTAGGTAACACTTAGGGCACACTTAGGTAACACTTAGGGCACACTTAGGTAACACTTAGGGCACACTTCGGTAACACTTGGGTAACACTTAGGTAACACTTAGGTAACACTTAGGTAACACTTAGGGTACACTTAGGTAACACTTAGGGCACACTTAGGTAACACTTAGGGCACACTTAGGTAACACTTAGGGCACACTTAAGTAACACTTTGGGCACACTTAGGTAACACTTAGGTAACACTTAGGGCACACTTAGGTAACACTTAGGTAACACTTAGGTAACACTTAGGTAACACTTAGGTAACACTTAGGTAACACTTAGGTAACACTTAGGTAACACTTAGGTAACACTTAGGGCACACTTAGGTAACACTTAGGTAACACTTAGGTAACACTTAGGTAACACTTAGGTAACACTTAGGTAACACTTAGGTAACACTTAGGTAACACTTAGGGCACACTTCGGTAACACTTGGGTAACACTTAGGTAACACTTAGGTAACACTTAGGTAACACTTAGGGTACACTTAGGTAACACTTAGGGCACACTTAGGTAACACTTAGGGCACACTTAGGTAACACTTAGGGCACACTTAGGTAACACTTAGGGCACACTTAGGTAACACTTAGGGCACACTTAGGGCACACTTAGGTAACACTTAGGTAACACTTAGTGCACACTTAGGTAACACTTAGGGCACACTTAGGTAACACTTAGGGCACACTTAGGTAACACTTAGGGCACACTTAGGTAACACTTAGGTAACACTTAGGGCACACTTAGGGCACACTTAGGTAACACTTAGGGCACACTTAGGTAACACTTAGGGCACACTTCGGTAACACTTGGGTAACACTTAGGTAACACTTAGGTAACACTTAGGTAACACTTAGGGTACACTTAGGTAACACTTAGGGCACACTTAGGTAACACTTAGGGCACACTTAGGTAACACTTAGGTAACACTTAGGTAACACTTAGGTAACACTTAGGTAACACTTAGGTAACACTTAGGTAACACTTAGGTAACACTTAGGTAACACTTAGGGCACACTTAGGTAACACTTAGGTAACACTTAGGTAACACTTAGGTAACACTTAGGTAACACTTAGGTAACACTTAGGTAACACTTAGGTAACACTTAGGGCACACTTCGGTAACACTTGGGTAACACTTAGGTAACACTTAGGTAACACTTAGGTAACACTTAGGGCACACTTAGGTAACACTTAGGGCACACTTAGGTAACACTTAGGTAACACTTAGGGCACACTTAGGGCACACTTAGGTAACACTTAGGGCACACTTAGGTAACACTTAGGGCACACTTAGGTAACACTTAGGTAACACTTAGTGCACACTTAGGTAACACTTAGGGCACACTTAGGTAACACTTAGGTCACATTTAGGTAACTCTTAGGGCACACTTAGGTAACACTTAGGGCACACTTAGGTAACACTTAGGTAACACTTAGGGCACACTTAGGTAACACTTAGGGCACACTTAGGGCACACTTAGGTAACACTTAGGGCACACTTAGGTAACACTTTGGGCACACTTAGGTAACACTTTGGGCACACTTAGGTAACACTTCGGTAACACTTAGGTAACACTTAGGGCACACTTAGGTAACACTTAGGGCACACTTAAGTAACACTTAGGGCACACTTAGGTAACACTTAGGGCACACTTAGGTAACACTTAGGGCACACTTAGGTAACACTTAGGTAACACTTAGTGCACACTTAGGTAACACTTAGGGCACACTTAGGTAACACTTAGGGCACACTTAGGTAACACTTAGGTAACACTTAGGTAACACTTAGGTAACACTTAGGTAACACTTAGGGCACACTTAGGTAACACTTAGGTAACACTTAGTGCACACTTAGGTAACACTTAGGGCACACTTAGGTAACACTTAGGGCACACTTAGGTAACACTTAGGTAACACTTAGTGCACACTTAGGTAACACTTAGGGCACACTTAGGTAACACTTAGGTCACATTTAGGTAACACTTAGGGCACACTTAGGTAACACTTAGGGCACACTTAGGTAACACTTAGGTAACACTTAGGGCACACTTAGGTAACACTTAGGGCACACTTAGGGCACACTTAGGTAACACTTAGGGCACACTTAGGTAACACTTTGGGCACACTTAGGTAACACTTTGGGCACACTTAGGTAACACTTAGGTAACACTTAGGTAACACTTAGGGCACACTTAGGTAACACTTAGGGCACACTTAAGTAACACTTAGGGCACACTTAGGTAACACTTAGGGCACACTTAGGTAACACTTAGGGCACACTTAGGTAACACTTAGGTAACACTTAGGTAACACTTAGGTAACACTTAGGTAACACTTAGGTAACACTTAGGTAACACTTAGGTAACACTTAGGGCACACTTCGGTAACACTTGGGTAACACTTAGGTAACACTTAGGTAACACTTAGGTAACACTTAGGGTACACTTAGGTAACACTTAGGGCACACTTAGGTAACACTTAGGGCACACTTAGGTAACACTTAGGGCACACTTAGGTAACACTTAGGTAACACTTAGGGCACACTTAGGTAACACTTAGGGCACACTTAGGTAACACTTAGGGCACACTTAGGTAACACTTAGGGCACACTTAGGTAACACTTAGGTCACATTTAGGTAACACTTAGGGCACACTTAGGTAACACTTAGGGCACACTTAGGTAACACTTAGGGCACACTTAGGTAAAACTTACGGCACACTTAGGTAACACTTAGGGCACACTTAGGTAACACTTAGGGCACACTTAGGTAACACTTAGGTAACACTTAGGTAACACTTAGGTAACACTTAGGTAACACTTAGGTAACACTTAGGGCACACTTAGGTAACACTTAGGTAACACTTAGGGCACACTTAGGTAACACTTAGGTCACACTTAGGGCACACTTAGGTAACACTTAGGGCACACTTAGGTAACACTTTGGGCACACTTAGGTAACACTTTGGGCACACTTAGGTAACACTTAGGTAACACTTAGGTAACACTTAGGGCACACTTAGGTAACACTTAGGGCACACTTAAGTAACACTTAGGGCACACTTAGGTAACACTTAGGGCACACTTAGGTAACACTTAGGGCACACTTAGGTAACACTTAGGTAACACTTAGTGCACACTTAGGTAACACTTAGGGCACACTTAGGTAACACTTAGGGCACACTTAGGTAACACTTAGGTAACACTTAGGTAACACTTAGGTAACACTTAGGTAACACTTAGGTAACACTTAGGTAACACTTAGGTAACACTTAGGGCACACTTAGGTAACACTTAGGTAACACTTAGGTAACACTTAGGTAACACTTAGGTAACACTTAGGTAACACTTAGGGCACACTTAGGTAACACTTAGGGCACACTTAGGTAACACTTAGGGCACACTTAGGTAACACTTAGGGCACACTTAGGTAACACTTAGGGCACACTTAGGTAACACTTAGGGCACACTTAGGTAACACTTAGGGCACACTTAGGTAACACCTATGGCACACTTAGGTAACACTTAGGTAACACTTAGGGCACACTTAGGTAACACTTAGGGCACACTTAGGTAACACTTAGGGCACACTTAGGTAACACTTAGGGCACACTTAGGTAACACTTAGGGCACACTTAGGTAACACTTAGGGCACACTTAGGTAACACTTAGGTCACATTTAGGTAACACTTAGGGCACACTTAGGTAACACTTAGGGCACACTTAGGTAACACTTAGGGCACACTTAGGTAAAACTTACGGCACACTTAGGTAACACTTAGGGCACACTTAGGTAACACTTAGGGCACACTTAGGTAACACTTAGGTAACACTTAGGTAACACTTAGGTAACACTTAGGTAACACTTAGGGCACACTTAGGTAACACTTAGGTAACACTTAGGTAACACTTAGGTAACACTTAGGTAACACTTAGGTAACACTTAGGTAACACTTAGGTAACACTTAGGGCACACTTAGGTAACACTTAGGTAACACTTAGGTAACACTTAGGGTACACTTAGGTAACACTTAGGTAACACTTAGGGCACACTTAGGTAACACTTAGGTAACACTTAGGTAACACTTAGGTAACACTTAGGTAACACTTAGGTAACACTTAGGGCACACTTAGGTAACACTTAGGGCACACTTAGGTAACACTTAGGGCACACTTAGGTAACACTTAGGGCACACTTAGGTAACACTTAGGTAACACTTAGGGCACACTTAGGGCACACTTAGGTAACACTTAGGTCACATTTAGGTAACACTTAGGGCACACTTAGGTAACACTTAGGGCACACTTAGGTAACACTTAGGTAACACTTAGGGCACACTTAGGTAACACTTAGGGCACACTTAGGGCACACTTAGGTAACACTTAGGGCACACTTAGGTAACACTTAGGGCACACTTAGGTAACACTTTGGGCACACTTAGGTAACACTTAGGTAACACTTAGGGCACACTTAGGTAACACTTAGGTAACACTTAGGTAACACTTAGGTAAAACTTAGGTAACACTTAGGGCACACTTAGGGCACACTTAGGTAACACTTAGGTAACACTTAGGTAACACTTGGGTAACACTTAGGTAACACTTAGGGCACACTTAGGTAACACTTAGGTAACACTTAGGTAACACTTAGGTAACACTTAGGTAACACTTAGGTAACACTTAGGTAACACTTAGGTAACACTTAGGGCACACTTCGGTAACACTTGGGTAACACTTAGGTAACACTTAGGTAACACTTAGGTAACACTTAGGGTACACTTAGGTAACACTTAGGGCACACTTAGGTAACACTTAGGGCACACTTAGGTAACACTTAGGGCACACTTAGGGCACACTTAGGTAAAACTTAGGGCACACTTAGGTAACACTTAGGGCACACTTAGGTAACACTTTGGGCACACTTAGGTAACACTTAGGTAACACTTAGGGCACACTTAGGTAAAACTTACGGCACACTTAGGTAACACTTAGGGCACACTTAGGTAACACTTAGGGCACACTTAGGGCACACTTAGGTAACACTTAGGTCACATTTAGGTAACACTTAGGGCACACTTAGGTAACACTTAGGGCACACTTAGGTAAAACTTACGGCACACTTAGGTAACACTTAGGGCACACTTAGGTAACACTTAGGGCACACTTAGGTAACACTTAGGTAACACTTAGGTAACACTTAGGTAACACTTAGGTAACACTTAGGTAACACTTAGGGCACACTTAGGTAACACTTAGGTAACACTTAGGGCACACTTAGGTAACACTTAGGTCACATTTAGGTAACACTTAGGGCACACTTAGGTAACACTTAGGGCACACTTAGGTAAAACTTACGGCACACTTAGGTAACACTTAGGGCACACTTAGGGCACACTTAGGTAACACTTAGGGCACACTTAGGTAACACTTTGGGCACACTTAGGTAACACTTTGGGCACACTTAGGTAACACTTAGGTAACACTTAGGTAACACTTAGGTAACACTTAGGGCACACTTAGGTAACACTTAGGTAACACTTAGTGCACACTTAGGTAACACTTAGGGCACACTTAGGTAACACTTAGGGCACACTTAGGTAACACTTAGGTAACACTTAGGTAACACTTAGGTAACACTTAGGTAACACTTAGGTAACACTTAGGTAACACTTAGGTAACACTTAGGGCACACTTAGGTAACACTTAGGTAACACTTAGGTAACACTTAGGTAACACTTAGGTAACACTTAGGTAACACTTAGGGCACACTTAGGTAACACTTAGGGCACACTTAGGTAACACTTAGGGCACACTTAGGTAACACTTAGGGCACACTTAGGTAACACTTAGGGCACACTTAGGTAACACTTAGGGCACACTTAGGTAACACTTAGGGCACACTTAGGTAACACCTATGGCACACTTAGGTAACACTTAGGTAACACTTAGGGCACACTTAGGTAACACTTAGGGCACACTTAGGTAACACTTAGGGCACACTTAGGTAACACTTAGGGCACACTTAGGTAACACTTAGGGCACACTTAGGTAACACTTAGGTCACATTTAGGTAACACTTAGGGCACACTTAGGTAACACTTAGGGCACACTTAGGTAACACTTAGGGCACACTTAGGTAAAACTTACGGCACACTTAGGTAACACTTAGGGCACACTTAGGTAACACTTAGGTAACACTTAGGTAACACTTAGGGTACACTTAGGTAACACTTAGGTAACACTTAGGGCACACTTAGGTAACACTTAGGTAACACTTAGGTAACACTTAGGTAACACTTAGGTAACACTTAGGTAACACTTAGGGCACACTTAGGTAACACTTAGGGCACACTTAGGTAACACTTAGGGCACACTTAGGTAACACTTAGGGCACACTTAGGTAACACTTAGGTAACACTTAGGGCACACTTAGGGCACACTTAGGTAACACTTAGGTCACATTTAGGTAACACTTAGGGCACACTTAGGTAACACTTAGGGCACACTTAGGTAACACTTAGGTAACACTTAGGGCACACTTAGGTAACACTTAGGGCACACTTAGGGCACACTTAGGTAACACTTAGGGCACACTTAGGTAACACTTAGGGCACACTTAGGTAACACTTTGGGCACACTTAGGTAACACTTAGGTAACACTTAGGGCACACTTAGGTAACACTTAGGTAACACTTAGGTAACACTTAGGTAAAACTTAGGGCACACTTAGGTAACACTTAGGGCACACTTAGGTAACACTTTGGGCACACTTAGGTAACACTTAGGTAACACTTAGGGCACACTTAGGTAACACTTAGGTAACACTTAGGTAACACTTAGGTAAAACTTAGGTAACACTTAGGGCACACTTAGGGCACACTTAGGTAACACTTAGGTAACACTTAGGTAACACTTGGGTAACACTTAGGTAACACTTAGGGCACACTTAGGTAACACTTAGGTAACACTTAGGTAACACTTAGGTAACACTTAGGTAACACTTAGGTAACACTTAGGTAACACTTAGGTAACACTTAGGGCACACTTCGGTAACACTTGGGTAACACTTAGGTAACACTTAGGTAACACTTAGGTAACACTTAGGGTACACTTAGGTAACACTTAGGGCACACTTAGGTAACACTTAGGGCACACTTAGGTAACACTTAGGGCACACTTAGGGCACACTTAGGTAAAACTTAGGGCACACTTAGGTAACACTTAGGGCACACTTAGGTAACACTTTGGGCACACTTAGGTAACACTTAGGTAACACTTAGGGCACACTTAGGTAAAACTTACGGCACACTTAGGTAACACTTAGGGCACACTTAGGTAACACTTAGGGCACACTTAGGGCACACTTAGGTAACACTTAGGTCACATTTAGGTAACACTTAGGGCACACTTAGGTAACACTTAGGGCACACTTAGGTAAAACTTACGGCACACTTAGGTAACACTTAGGGCACACTTAGGTAACACTTAGGGCACACTTAGGTAACACTTAGGTAACACTTAGGTAACACTTAGGTAACACTTAGGTAACACTTAGGTAACACTTAGGGCACACTTAGGTAACACTTAGGTAACACTTAGGGCACACTTAGGTAACACTTAGGTCACATTTAGGTAACACTTAGGGCACACTTAGGTAACACTTAGGGCACACTTAGGTAAAACTTACGGCACACTTAGGTAACACTTAGGGCACACTTAGGGCACACTTAGGTAACACTTAGGGCACACTTAGGTAACACTTAGGTAACACTTAGGTAACACTTAGGTAACACTTAGGTAACACTTAGGTAACACTTAGGGCACACTTAGGTAACACTTAGGGCACACTTAGGTAACACTTAGGTAACACTTAGGTAACACTTAGGTAACACTTAGGTAACACTTAGGTAACACTTAGGTAACACTTAGGTAACACTTAGGGCACACTTAGGTAACACTTAGGTAACACTTAGGTAACACTTAGGTAACACTTAGGGCACACTTAGGTAACACTTAGGGCACACTTAGGTAACACTTAGGGCACACTTAGGTAACACTTAGGGCACACTTAGGTAACACTTAGGTAACACTTAGGGCACACTTAGGGCACACTTAGGTAATACTTAGGTCACATTTAGGTAACACTTAGGGCACACTTAGGTAACACTTAGGGCACACTTAGGTAACACTTAGGTAACACTTAGGGCACACTTAGGTAACACTTAGGGCACACTTAGGGCACACTTAGGTAACACTTAGGGCACACTTAGGTAACACTTAGGGCACACTTAGGTAACACTTTGGGCACACTTAGGTAACACTTAGGTAACACTTAGGGCACACTTAGGTAACACTTAGGTAACACTTAGGTAACACTTAGGTAAAACTTAGGTAACACTTAGGGCACACTTAGGGCACACTTAGGTAACACTTAGGTAACACTTAGGTAACACTTGGGTAACACTTAGGTAACACTTAGGGCACACTTAGGTAACACTTAGGTAACACTTAGGTAACACTTAGGTAACACTTAGGTAACACTTAGGTAACACTTAGGTAACACTTAGGTAACACTTAGGGCACACTTCGGTAACACTTGGGTAACACTTAGGTAACACTTAGGTAACACTTAGGTAACACTTAGGGTACACTTAGGTAACACTTAGGGCACACTTAGGTAACACTTAGGGCACACTTAGGTAACACTTAGGGCACACTTAGGGCACACTTAGGTAACACTTAGGGCACACTTAGGTAACACTTAGGGCACACTTAGGTAACACTTTGGGCACACTTAGGTAACACTTAGGTAACACTTAGGGCACACTTAGGTAAAACTTACGGCACACTTAGGTAACACTTAGGGCACACTTAGGTAACACTTAGGGCACACTTAGGGCACACTTAGGTAACACTTAGGTCACATTTAGGTAACACTTAGGGCACACTTAGGTAACACTTAGGGCACACTTAGGTAACACTTAGGTAACACTTAGGGCACACTTAGGTAACACTTAGGGCACACTTAGGGCACACTTAGGTAACACTTAGGGCACACTTAGGTAACACTTAGGGCACACTTAGGTAACACTTTGGGCACACTTAGGTAACACTTAGGTAACACTTAGGGCACACTTAGGTAACACTTAGGTAACACTTAGGTAACACTTAGGTAACACTTAGGTAACACTTAGGGCACACTTAGGTAACACTTAGGTAACACTTGGGTAACACTTGGGTAACACTTAGGTAACACTTAGGGCACACTTAGGTAACACTTAGGTAACACTTAGGTAACACTTAGGTAACACTTAGGTAACACTTAGGTAACACTTAGGTAACACTTAGGTAACACTTAGGGCACACTTCGGTAACACTTGGGTAACACTTAGGTAACACTTAGGTAACACTTAGGTAACACTTAGGGTACACTTAGGTAACACTTAGGGCACACTTAGGTAACACTTAGGGCACACTTAGGTAACACTTAGGGCACACTTAGGGCACACTTAGGTAACACTTAGGGCACACTTAGGTAACACTTTGGGCACACTTAGGTAACACTTAGGTAACACTTAGGGTACACTTAGGTAAAACTTACGGCACACTTAGGTAACACTTGGGGCACACTTAGGTAACACTTAGGGCACACTTAGGTAACACTTAGGGCACACTTAGGTAACACTTAGGGCACACTTCGGTAACACTTGGGTAACACTTAGGTAACACTTAGGTAACACTTAGGTAACACTTAGGGTACACTTAGGTAACACTTAGGGCACACTTAGGTAACACCTATGGCACACTTAGGTAACACTTAGGTAACACTTAGGGCACACTTAGGTAACACTTAGGGCACACTTAGGTAACACTTAGGGCACACTTAGGTAACACTTAGGGCACACTTAGGTAACACTTAGGGCACACTTAGGTAACACTTAGGGCACACTTAGGTAACACTTAGGTCACATTTAGGTAACACTTAGGGCACACTTAGGTAACACTTAGGGCACACTTAGGTAACACTTAGGGCACACTTAGGTAAAACTTACGGCACACTTAGGTAACACTTAGGGCACACTTAGGTAACACTTAGGGCACACTTAGGTAACACTTAGGTAACACTTAGGTAACACTTAGGTAACACTTAGGTAACACTTAGGGCACACTTAGGTAACACTTAGGTAACACTTAGGTAACACTTAGGTAACACTTAGGTAACACTTAGGTAACACTTAGGTAACACTTAGGTAACACTTAGGGCACACTTAGGTAACACTTAGGGCACACTTAGGTAACACTTAGGGCACACTTAGGTAACACTTAGGTAACACTTAGGTAACACTTAGGTAACACTTAGGTAACACTTAGGGCACACTTAGGTAACACTTAGGTAACACTTAGGTAACACTTAGGTAACACTTAGGTAACACTTAGGTAACACTTAGGTAACACTTAGGTAACACTTAGGGCACACTTAGGTAACACTTAGGTAACACTTAGGTAACACTTAGGGTACACTTAGGTAACACTTAGGTAACACTTAGGGCACACTTAGGTAACACTTAGGTAACACTTAGGTAACACTTAGGTAACACTTAGGTAACACTTAGGTAACACTTAGGGCACACTTAGGTAACACTTAGGGCACACTTAGGTAACACTTAGGGCACACTTAGGTAACACTTAGGGCACACTTAGGTAACACTTAGGTAACACTTAGGGCACACTTAGGGCACACTTAGGTAACACTTAGGTCACATTTAGGTAACACTTAGGGCACACTTAGGTAACACTTAGGGCACACTTAGGTAACACTTAGGTAACACTTAGGGCACACTTAGGTAACACTTAGGGCACACTTAGGGCACACTTAGGTAACACTTAGGGCACACTTAGGTAACACTTAGGGCACACTTAGGTAACACTTTGGGCACACTTAGGTAACACTTAGGTAACACTTAGGGCACACTTAGGTAACACTTAGGTAACACTTAGGTAACACTTAGGTAACACTTAGGTAAAACTTAGGTAACACTTAGGGCACACTTAGGGCACACTTAGGTAACACTTAGGTAACACTTAGGTAACACTTGGGTAACACTTAGGTAACACTTAGGGCACACTTAGGTAACACTTAGGTAACACTTAGGTAACACTTAGGTAACACTTAGGTAACACTTAGGTAACACTTAGGTAACACTTAGGTAACACTTAGGTAACACTTAGGGCACACTTCGGTAACACTTGGGTAACACTTAGGTAACACTTAGGGTACACTTAGGTAACACTTAGGGCACACTTAGGTAACACTTAGGGCACACTTAGGTAACACTTAGGGCACACTTAGGGCACACTTAGGTAACACTTAGGGCACACTTAGGTAACACTTTGGGCACACTTAGGTAACACTTAGGTAACACTTAGGGTACACTTAGGTAAAACTTACGGCACACTTAGGTAACACTTGGGGCACACTTAGGTAACACTTAGGGCACACTTAGGTAACACTTAGGGCACACTTAGGTAACACTTAGGGCACACTTCGGTAACACTTGGGTAACACTTAGGTAACACTTAGGTAACACTTAGGTAACACTTAGGGTACACTTAGGTAACACTTAGGGCACACTTAGGTAACACCTATGGCACACTTAGGTAACACTTAGGTAACACTTAGGGCACACTTAGGTAACACTTAGGGCACACTTAGGTAACACTTAGGGCACACTTAGGTAACACTTAGGGCACACTTAGGTAACACTTAGGGCACACTTAGGTAACACTTAGGGCACACTTAGGTAACACTTAGGTCACATTTAGGTAACACTTAGGGCACACTTAGGTAACACTTAGGGCACACTTAGGTAACACTTAGGGCACACTTAGGTAAAACTTACGGCACACTTAGGTAACACTTAGGGCACACTTAGGTAACACTTAGGGCACACTTAGGTAACACTTAGGTAACACTTAGGTAACACTTAGGTAACACTTAGGTAACACTTAGGGCACACTTAGGTAACACTTAGGTAACACTTAGGTAACACTTAGGTAACACTTAGGTAACACTTAGGTAACACTTAGGTAACACTTAGGTAACACTTAGGTAACACTTAGGGCACACTTAGGTAACACTTAGGGCACACTTAGGTAACACTTAGGGCACACTTAGGTAACACTTAGGTAACACTTAGGTAACACTTAGGTAACACTTAGGTAACACTTAGGGCACACTTAGGTAACACTTAGGTAACACTTAGGTAACACTTAGGTAACACTTAGGTAACACTTAGGTAACACTTAGGTAACACTTAGGTAACACTTAGGGCACACTTAGGTAACACTTAGGTAACACTTAGGTAACACTTAGGGTACACTTAGGTAACACTTAGGTAACACTTAGGGCACACTTAGGTAACACTTAGGTAACACTTAGGTAACACTTAGGTAACACTTAGGTAACACTTAGGTAACACTTAGGGCACACTTAGGTAACACTTAGGGCACACTTAGGTAACACTTAGGGCACACTTAGGTAACACTTAGGGCACACTTAGGTAACACTTAGGTAACACTTAGGGCACACTTAGGGCACACTTAGGTAACACTTAGGTCACATTTAGGTAACACTTAGGGCACACTTAGGTAACACTTAGGGCACACTTAGGTAACACTTAGGTAACACTTAGGGCACACTTAGGTAACACTTAGGGCACACTTAGGGCACACTTAGGTAACACTTAGGGCACACTTAGGTAACACTTAGGGCACACTTAGGTAACACTTTGGGCACACTTAGGTAACACTTAGGTAACACTTAGGGCACACTTAGGTAACACTTAGGTAACACTTAGGTAACACTTAGGTAAAACTTAGGTAACACTTAGGGCACACTTAGGGCACACTTAGGTAACACTTAGGTAACACTTAGGTAACACTTGGGTAACACTTAGGTAACACTTAGGGCACACTTAGGTAACACTTAGGTAACACTTAGGTAACACTTAGGTAACACTTAGGTAACACTTAGGTAACACTTAGGTAACACTTAGGTAACACTTAGGGCACACTTAGGTAACACTTGGGTAACACTTAGGTAACACTTAGGTAACACTTAGGTAACACTTAGGGTACACTTAGGTAACACTTAGGGCACACTTAGGTAACACTTAGGGCACACTTAGGTAACACTTAGGGCACACTTAGGGCACACTTAGGTAAAACTTAGGGCACACTTAGGTAACACTTAGGGCACACTTAGGTAACACTTAGGGCACACTTAGGTAACACTTAGGTAACACTTAGGGCACACTTAGGTAACACTTACGGCACACTTAGGTAACACTTAGGGCACACTTAGGTAACACTTAGGGCACACTTAGGGCACACTTAGGTAACACTTAGGTCACATTTAGGTAACACTTAGGGCACACTTAGGTAACACTTAGGGCACACTTAGGTAAAACTTACGGCACACTTAGGTAACACTTAGGGCACACTTAGGTAACACTTAGGGCACACTTAGGTAACACTTAGGTAACACTTAGGTAACACTTAGGTAACACTTAGGTAACACTTAGGTAACACTTAGGGCACACTTAGGTAACACTTAGGTAACACTTAGGGCACACTTAGGTAACACTTAGGGCACACTTAGGGCACACTTAGGTAACACTTAGGGCACACTTAGGTAACACTTTGGGCACACTTAGGTAACACTTTGGGCACACTTAGGTAACACTTAGGTAACACTTAGGTAACACTTAGGGCACACTTAGGTAACACTTAGGGCACACTTAAGTAACACTTAGGGCACACTTAGGTAACACTTAGGGCACACTTAGGTAACACTTAGGGCACACTTAGGTAACACTTAGGTAACACTTAGTGCACACTTAGGTAACACTTAGGGCACACTTAGGTAACACTTAGGGCACACTTAGGTAACACTTAGGTAACACTTAGGTAACACTTAGGTAACACTTAGGTAACACTTAGGTAACACTTAGGTAACACTTAGGTAACACTTAGGGCACACTTAGGTAACACTTAGGTAACACTTAGGTAACACTTAGGTAACACTTAGGTAACACTTAGGTAACACTTAGGGCACACTTAGGTAACACTTAGGGCACACTTAGGTAACACTTAGGGCACACTTAGGTAACACTTAGGGCACACTTAGGTAACACTTAGGGCACACTTAGGTAACACTTAGGGCACACTTAGGTAACACTTAGGGCACACTTAGGTAACACCTATGGCACACTTAGGTAACACTTAGGTAACACTTAGGGCACACTTAGGTAACACTTAGGGCACACTTAGGTAACACTTAGGGCACACTTAGGTAACACTTAGGGCACACTTAGGTAACACTTAGGGCACACTTAGGTAACACTTAGGTCACATTTAGGTAACACTTAGGGCACACTTAGGTAACACTTAGGGCACACTTAGGTAACACTTAGGGCACACTTAGGTAAAACTTACGGCACACTTAGGTAACACTTAGGGCACACTTAGGTAACACTTAGGGCACACTTAGGTAACACTTAGGTAACACTTAGGTAACACTTAGGTAACACTTAGGTAACACTTAGGGCACACTTAGGTAACACTTAGATAACACTTAGGTAACACTTAGGTAACACTTAGGTAACACTTAGGTAACACTTAGGTAACACTTAGGTAACACTTAGGTAACACTTAGGGCACACTTAGGTAACACTTAGGTAACACTTAGGTAACACTTAGGGTACACTTAGGTAACACTTAGGTAACACTTAGGGCACACTTAGGTAACACTTAGGTAACACTTAGGTAACACTTAGGTAACACTTAGGTAACACTTAGGTAACACTTAGGGCACACTTAGGTAACACTTAGGGCACACTTAGGTAACACTTAGGGCACACTTAGGTAACACTTAGGGCACACTTAGGTAACACTTAGGTAACACTTAGGGCACACTTAGGGCACACTTAGGTAACACTTAGGTCACATTTAGGTAACACTTAGGGCACACTTAGGTAACACTTAGGGCACACTTAGGTAACACTTAGGTAACACTTAGGGCACACTTAGGTAACACTTAGGGCACACTTAGGGCACACTTAGGTAACACTTAGGGCACACTTAGGTAACACTTAGGGCACACTTAGGTAACACTTTGGGCACACTTAGGTAACACTTAGGTAACACTTAGGGCACACTTAGGTAACACTTAGGGCACACTTAGGTAACACTTAGGGCACACTTAGGTAACACTTTGGGCACACTTAGGTAACACTTAGGTAACACTTAGGGCACACTTAGGTAACACTTAGGTAACACTTAGGTAACACTTAGGGCACACTTAGGTAACACTTAGGTCACATTTAGGTAACACTTAGGGCACACTTAGGTAACACTTAGGGCACACTTAGGTAACACTTAGGGCACACTTAGGTAAAACTTACGGCACACTTAGGTAACACTTAGGGCACACTTAGGTAACACTTAGGGCACACTTAGGTAACACTTAGGTAACACTTAGGTAACACTTAGGTAACACTTAGGTAACACTTAGGGCACACTTAGGTAACACTTAGATAACACTTAGGTAACACTTAGGTAACACTTAGGTAACACTTAGGTAACACTTAGGTAACACTTAGGTAACACTTAGGTAACACTTAGGGCACACTTAGGTAACACTTAGGTAACACTTAGGTAACACTTAGGGTACACTTAGGTAACACTTAGGTAACACTTAGGGCACACTTAGGTAACACTTAGGTAACACTTAGGTAACACTTAGGTAACACTTAGGTAACACTTAGGTAACACTTAGGGCACACTTAGGTAACACTTAGGGCACACTTAGGTAACACTTAGGGCACACTTAGGTAACACTTAGGGCACACTTAGGTAACACTTAGGTAACACTTAGGGCACACTTAGGGCACACTTAGGTAACACTTAGGTCACATTTAGGTAACACTTAGGGCACACTTAGGTAACACTTAGGGCACACTTAGGTAACACTTAGGTAACACTTAGGGCACACTTAGGTAACACTTAGGGCACACTTAGGGCACACTTAGGTAACACTTAGGGCACACTTAGGTAACACTTAGGGCACACTTAGGTAACACTTTGGGCACACTTAGGTAACACTTAGGTAACACTTAGGGCACACTTAGGTAACACTTAGGTAACACTTAGGTAACACTTAGGTAAAACTTAGGTAACACTTAGGGCACACTTAGGGCACACTTAGGTAACACTTAGGTAACACTTAGGTAACACTTGGGTAACACTTAGGTAACACTTAGGGCACACTTAGGTAACACTTAGGTAACACTTAGGTAACACTTAGGTAACACTTAGGTAACACTTAGGTAACACTTAGGTAACACTTAGGTAACACTTAGGTAACACTTAGGGCACACTTCGGTAACACTTGGGTAACACTTAGGTAACACTTAGGTAACACTTAGGTAACACTTAGGGTACACTTAGGTAACACTTAGGGCACACTTAGGTAACACTTAGGGCACACTTAGGTAACACTTAGGGCACACTTAGGGCACACTTAGGTAACACTTAGGGCACACTTAGGTAACACTTAGGGCACACTTAGGTAACACTTTGGGCACACTTAGGTAACACTTAGGTAACACTTAGGGCACACTTAGGTAAAACTTACGGCACACTTAGGTAACACTTAGGGCACACTTAGGTAACACTTAGGGCACACTTAGGGCACACTTAGGTAACACTTAGGTCACATTTAGGTAACACTTAGGGCACACTTAGGTAACACTTAGGGCACACTTAGGTAACACTTAGGTAACACTTAGGGCACACTTAGGTAACACTTAGGGCACACTTAGGGCACACTTAGGTAACACTTAGGGCACACTTAGGTAACACTTAGGGCACACTTAGGTAACACTTTGGGCACACTTAGGTAACACTTAGGTAACACTTAGGGCACACTTAGGTAACACTTAGGTAACACTTAGGTAACACTTAGGTAACACTTAGGTAAAACTTAGGTAACACTTAGGGCACACTTAGGTAACACTTAGGTAACACTTGGGTAACACTTGGGTAACACTTAGGTAACACTTAGGGCACACTTAGGTAACACTTAGGTAACACTTAGGTAACACTTAGGTAACACTTAGGTAACACTTAGGTAACACTTAGGTAACACTTAGGTAACACTTAGGGCACACTTCGGTAACACTTGGGTAACACTTAGGTAACACTTAGGTAACACTTAGGTAACACTTAGGGTACACTTAGGTAACACTTAGGGCACACTTAGGTAACACTTAGGGCACACTTAGGTAACACTTAGGGCACACTTAGGGCACACTTAGGTAACACTTAGGGCACACTTAGGTAACACTTTGGGCACACTTAGGTAACACTTAGGTAACACTTAGGGTACACTTAGGTAAAACTTACGGCACACTTAGGTAACACTTGGGGCACACTTAGGTAACACTTAGGGCACACTTAGGTAACACTTAGGGCACACTTAGGTAACACTTAGGGCACACTTCGGTAACACTTGGGTAACACTTAGGTAACACTTAGGTAACACTTAGGTAACACTTAGGGTACACTTAGGTAACACTTAGGGCACACTTAGGTAACACCTATGGCACACTTAGGTAACACTTAGGTAACACTTAGGGCACACTTAGGTAACACTTAGGGCACACTTAGGTAACACTTAGGGCACACTTAGGTAACACTTAGGGCACACTTAGGTAACACTTAGGGCACACTTAGGTAACACTTAGGGCACACTTAGGTAACACTTAGGTAACACTTAGGGCACACTTAGGTAACACTTAGGTAACACTTAGGTAACACTTAGGTAAAACTTAGGTAACACTTAGGGCACACTTAGGGCACACTTAGGTAACACTTAGGTAACACTTAGGTAACACTTGGGTAACACTTAGGTAACACTTAGGGCACACTTAGGTAACACTTAGGTAACACTTAGGTAACACTTAGGTAACACTTAGGTAACACTTAGGTAACACTTAGGTAACACTTAGGTAACACTTAGGTAACACTTAGGGCACACTTCGGTAACACTTGGGTAACACTTAGGTAACACTTAGGTAACACTTAGGTAACACTTAGGGTACACTTAGGTAACACTTAGGGCACACTTAGGTAACACTTAGGGCACACTTAGGTAACACTTAGGGCACACTTAGGGCACACTTAGGTAACACTTAGGGCACACTTAGGTAACACTTAGGGCACACTTAGGTAACACTTTGGGCACACTTAGGTAACACTTAGGTAACACTTAGGGCACACTTAGGTAAAACTTACGGCACACTTAGGTAACACTTAGGGCACACTTAGGTAACACTTAGGGCACACTTAGGGCACACTTAGGTAACACTTAGGTCACATTTAGGTAACACTTAGGGCACACTTAGGTAACACTTAGGGCACACTTAGGTAACACTTAGGTAACACTTAGGGCACACTTAGGTAACACTTAGGGCACACTTAGGGCACACTTAGGTAACACTTAGGGCACACTTAGGTAACACTTAGGGCACACTTAGGTAACACTTTGGGCACACTTAGGTAACACTTAGGTAACACTTAGGGCACACTTAGGTAACACTTAGGTAACACTTAGGTAACACTTAGGTAACACTTAGGTAACACTTAGGTAACACTTAGGGCACACTTAGGTAACACTTAGGTAACACTTGGGTAACACTTGGGTAACACTTAGGTAACACTTAGGGCACACTTAGGTAACACTTAGGTAACACTTAGGTAACACTTAGGTAACACTTAGGTAACACTTAGGTAACACTTAGGTAACACTTAGGTAACACTTAGGGCACACTTCGGTAACACTTGGGTAACACTTAGGTAACACTTAGGTAACACTTAGGTAACACTTAGGGTACACTTAGGTAACACTTAGGGCACACTTAGGTAACACTTAGGGCACACTTAGGTAACACTTAGGGCACACTTAGGGCACACTTAGGTAACACTTAGGGCACACTTAGGTAACACTTTGGGCACACTTAGGTAACACTTAGGTAACACTTAGGGTACACTTAGGTAAAACTTACGGCACACTTAGGTAACACTTGGGGCACACTTAGGTAACACTTAGGGCACACTTAGGTAACACTTAGGGCACACTTAGGTAACACTTAGGGCACACTTCGGTAACACTTGGGTAACACTTAGGTAACACTTAGGTAACACTTAGGTAACACTTAGGGTACACTTAGGTAACACTTAGGGCACACTTAGGTAACACCTATGGCACACTTAGGTAACACTTAGGTAACACTTAGGGCACACTTAGGTAACACTTAGGGCACACTTAGGTAACACTTAGGGCACACTTAGGTAACACTTAGGGCACACTTAGGTAACACTTAGGGCACACTTAGGTAACACTTAGGGCACACTTAGGTAACACTTAGGTCACATTTAGGTAACACTTAGGGCACACTTAGGTAACACTTAGGGCACACTTAGGTAACACTTAGGGCACACTTAGGTAAAACTTACGGCACACTTAGGTAACACTTAGGGCACACTTAGGTAACACTTAGGGCACACTTAGGTAACACTTAGGTAACACTTAGGTAACACTTAGGTAACACTTAGGTAACACTTAGGGCACACTTAGGTAACACTTAGGTAACACTTAGGTAACACTTAGGTAACACTTAGGTAACACTTAGGTAACACTTAGGTAACACTTAGGGCACACTTAGGTAACACTTAGGTAACACTTAGGTAACACTTAGGTCACACTTAGGTAACACTTAGGTAACACTTAGGGCACACTTAGGTAACACTTAGGTAACACTTAGGTAACACTTAGGTAACACTTAGGTAACACTTAGGGCACACTTAGGTAACACTTAGGGCACACTTAGGTAACACTTAGGGCACACTTAGGTAACACTTAGGGCACACTTAGGTAACACTTAGGTAACACTTAGGGCACACTTAGGGCACACTTAGGTAAAACTTAGGTAACACTTAGGGCACACTTAGGTAACACTTAGGGCACACTTAGGTAACACTTAGGGCACACTTAGGTAACACTTAGGGCACACTTAGGTAACACTTAGGGCACACTTAGGTAACACTTAGGTCACATTTAGGTAACACTTAGGGCACACTTAGGTAACACTTAGGGCACACTTAGGTAACACTTAGGGCACACTTAGGTAAAACTTACGGCACACTTAGGTAACACTTAGGGCACACTTAGGTAACACTTAGGGCACACTTAGGTAACACTTAGGTAACACTTAGGTAACACTTAGGTAACACTTAGGTAACACTTAGGGCACACTTAGGTAACACTTAGATAACACTTAGGTAACACTTAGGTAACACTTAGGTAACACTTAGGTAACACTTAGGTAACACTTAGGTAACACTTAGGTAACACTTAGGGCACACTTAGGTAACACTTAGGTAACACTTAGGTAACACTTAGGGTACACTTAGGTAACACTTAGGTAACACTTAGGGCACACTTAGGTAACACTTAGGTAACACTTAGGTAACACTTAGGTAACACTTAGGTAACACTTAGGTAACACTTAGGGCACACTTAGGTAACACTTAGGGCACACTTAGGTAACACTTAGGGCACACTTAGGTAACACTTAGGGCACACTTAGGTAACACTTAGGTAACACTTAGGGCACACTTAGGGCACACTTAGGTAACACTTAGGTCACATTTAGGTAACACTTAGGGCACACTTAGGTAACACTTAGGGCACACTTAGGTAACACTTAGGTAACACTTAGGGCACACTTAGGTAACACTTAGGGCACACTTAGGGCACACTTAGGTAACACTTAGGGCACACTTAGGTAACACTTAGGGCACACTTAGGTAACACTTTGGGCACACTTAGGTAACACTTAGGTAACACTTAGGGCACACTTAGGTAACACTTAGGTAACACTTAGGTAACACTTAGGTAAAACTTAGGTAACACTTAGGGCACACTTAGGGCACACTTAGGTAACACTTAGGTAACACTTAGGTAACACTTGGGTAACACTTAGGTAACACTTAGGGCACACTTAGGTAACACTTAGGTAACACTTAGGTAACACTTAGGTAACACTTAGGTAACACTTAGGTAACACTTAGGTAACACTTAGGTAACACTTAGGGCACACTTCGGTAACACTTGGGTAACACTTAGGTAACACTTAGGTAACACTTAGGGCACACTTAGGTAACACTTAGGTAACACTTAGGTAACACTTAGGTAAAACTTAGGTAACACTTAGGGCACACTTAGGGCACACTTAGGTAACACTTAGGTAACACTTAGGTAACACTTAGGGTACACTTAGGTAACACTTAGGTAACACTTAGGGCACACTTAGGTAACACTTAGGTAACACTTAGGTAACACTTAGGTAACACTTAGGTAACACTTAGGTAACACTTAGGTAACACTTAGGGCACACTTAGGTAACACTTAGGGCACACTTAGGTAACACTTAGGGCACACTTAGGTAACACTTAGGGCACACTTAGGTAACACTTAGGTAACACTTAGGGCACACTTAGGGCACACTTAGGTAACACTTAGGTCACATTTAGGTAACACTTAGGGCACACTTAGGTAACACTTAGGGCACACTTAGGTAACACTTAGGTAACACTTAGGGCACACTTAGGTAACACTTAGGGCACACTTAGGGCACACTTAGGTAACACTTAGGGCACACTTAGGTAACACTTAGGGCACACTTAGGTAACACTTTGGGCACACTTAGGTAACACTTAGGTAACACTTAGGGCACACTTAGGTAACACTTAGGGCACACTTAGGTAACACTTAGGGCACACTTAGGTAACACTTTGGGCACACTTAGGTAACACTTAGGTAACACTTAGGGCACACTTAGGTAACACTTAGGTAACACTTAGGTAACACTTAGGGCACACTTAGGTAACACTTAGGTCACATTTAGGTAACACTTAGGGCACACTTAGGTAACACTTAGGGCACACTTAGGTAACACTTAGGGCACACTTAGGTAAAACTTACGGCACACTTAGGTAACACTTAGGGCACACTTAGGTAACACTTAGGGCACACTTAGGTAACACTTAGGTAACACTTAGGTAACACTTAGGTAACACTTAGGTAACACTTAGGGCACACTTAGGTAACACTTAGATAACACTTAGGTAACACTTAGGTAACACTTAGGTAACACTTAGGTAACACTTAGGTAACACTTAGGTAACACTTAGGTAACACTTAGGGCACACTTAGGTAACACTTAGGTAACACTTAGGTAACACTTAGGGTACACTTAGGTAACACTTAGGTAACACTTAGGGCACACTTAGGTAACACTTAGGTAACACTTAGGTAACACTTAGGTAACACTTAGGTAACACTTAGGTAACACTTAGGGCACACTTAGGTAACACTTAGGGCACACTTAGGTAACACTTAGGGCACACTTAGGTAACACTTAGGGCACACTTAGGTAACACTTAGGTAACACTTAGGGCACACTTAGGGCACACTTAGGTAACACTTAGGTCACATTTAGGTAACACTTAGGGCACACTTAGGTAACACTTAGGGCACACTTAGGTAACACTTAGGTAACACTTAGGGCACACTTAGGTAACACTTAGGGCACACTTAGGGCACACTTAGGTAACACTTAGGGCACACTTAGGTAACACTTAGGGCACACTTAGGTAACACTTTGGGCACACTTAGGTAACACTTAGGTAACACTTAGGGCACACTTAGGTAACACTTAGGTAACACTTAGGTAACACTTAGGTAAAACTTAGGTAACACTTAGGGCACACTTAGGGCACACTTAGGTAACACTTAGGTAACACTTAGGTAACACTTGGGTAACACTTAGGTAACACTTAGGGCACACTTAGGTAACACTTAGGTAACACTTAGGTAACACTTAGGTAACACTTAGGTAACACTTAGGTAACACTTAGGTAACACTTAGGTAACACTTAGGGCACACTTCGGTAACACTTGGGTAACACTTAGGTAACACTTAGGTAACACTTAGGTAACACTTAGGGTACACTTAGGTAACACTTAGGGCACACTTAGGTAACACTTAGGGCACACTTAGGTAACACTTAGGGCACACTTAGGGCACACTTAGGTAACACTTAGGGCACACTTAGGTAACACTTAGGGCACACTTAGGTAACACTTTGGGCACACTTAGGTAACACTTAGGTAACACTTAGGGCACACTTAGGTAAAACTTACGGCACACTTAGGTAACACTTAGGGCACACTTAGGTAACACTTAGGGCACACTTAGGGCACACTTAGGTAACACTTAGGTCACATTTAGGTAACACTTAGGGCACACTTAGGTAACACTTAGGGCACACTTAGGTAACACTTAGGTAACACTTAGGGCACACTTAGGTAACACTTAGGGCACACTTAGGGCACACTTAGGTAACACTTAGGGCACACTTAGGTAACACTTAGGGCACACTTAGGTAACACTTTGGGCACACTTAGGTAACACTTAGGTAACACTTAGGGCACACTTAGGTAACACTTAGGTAACACTTAGGTAACACTTAGGTAACACTTAGGTAACACTTAGGGCACACTTAGGTAACACTTAGGTAACACTTGGGTAACACTTGGGTAACACTTAGGTAACACTTAGGGCACACTTAGGTAACACTTAGGTAACACTTAGGTAACACTTAGGTAACACTTAGGTAACACTTAGGTAACACTTAGGTAACACTTAGGTAACACTTAGGGCACACTTCGGTAACACTTGGGTAACACTTAGGTAACACTTAGGTAACACTTAGGTAACACTTAGGGTACACTTAGGTAACACTTAGGGCACACTTAGGTAACACTTAGGGCACACTTAGGTAACACTTAGGGCACACTTAGGGCACACTTAGGTAACACTTAGGGCACACTTAGGTAACACTTTGGGCACACTTAGGTAACACTTAGGTAACACTTAGGGTACACTTAGGTAAAACTTACGGCACACTTAGGTAACACTTGGGGCACACTTAGGTAACACTTAGGGCACACTTAGGTAACACTTAGGGCACACTTAGGTAACACTTAGGGCACACTTCGGTAACACTTGGGTAACACTTAGGTAACACTTAGGTAACACTTAGGTAACACTTAGGGAACACTTAGGTAACACTTAGGGCACACTTAGGTAACACCTATGGCACACTTAGGTAACACTTAGGTAACACTTAGGGCACACTTAGGTAACACTTAGGGCACACTTAGGTAACACTTAGGGCACACTTAGGTAACACTTAGGGCACACTTAGGTAACACTTAGGGCACACTTAGGTAACACTTAGGGCACACTTAGGTAACACTTAGGTCACATTTAGGTAACACTTAGGGCACACTTAGGTAACACTTAGGGCACACTTAGGTAACACTTAGGGCACACTTAGGTAAAACTTACGGCACACTTAGGTAACACTTAGGGCACACTTAGGTAACACTTAGGGCACACTTAGGTAACACTTAGGTAACACTTAGGTAACACTTAGGTAACACTTAGGTAACACTTAGGGCACACTTAGGTAACACTTAGGTAACACTTAGGTAACACTTAGGTAACACTTAGGTAACACTTAGGTAACACTTAGGTAACACTTAGGGCACACTTAGGTAACACTTAGGTAACACTTAGGTAACACTTAGGTCACACTTAGGTAACACTTAGGTAACACTTAGGGCACACTTAGGTAACACTTAGGTAACACTTAGGTAACACTTAGGTAACACTTAGGTAACACTTAGGGCACACTTAGGTAACACTTAGGGCACACTTAGGTAACACTTAGGGCACACTTAGGTAACACTTAGGGCACACTTAGGTAACACTTAGGTAACACTTAGGGCACACTTAGGGCACACTTAGGTAAAACTTAGGTAACACTTAGGGCACACTTAGGTAACACTTAGGGCACACTTAGGTAACACTTAGGGCACACTTAGGTAACACTTAGGGCACACTTAGGTAACACTTAGGGCACACTTAGGTAACACTTAGGTCACATTTAGGTAACACTTAGGGCACACTTAGGTAACACTTAGGGCACACTTAGGTAACACTTAGGGCACACTTAGGTAAAACTTACGGCACACTTAGGTAACACTTAGGGCACACTTAGGTAACACTTAGGGCACACTTAGGTAACACTTAGGTAACACTTAGGTAACACTTAGGTAACACTTAGGTAACACTTAGGGCACACTTAGGTAACACTTAGATAACACTTAGGTCACACTTAGGTAACACTTAGGTAACACTTAGGTAACACTTAGGTAACACTTAGGTAACACTTAGGTAACACTTAGGGCACACTTAGGTAACACTTAGGTAACACTTAGGTAACACTTAGGGTACACTTAGGTAACACTTAGGTAACACTTAGGGCACACTTAGGTAACACTTAGGTAACACTTAGGTAACACTTAGGTAACACTTAGGTAACACTTAGGTAACACTTAGGGCACACTTAGGTAACACTTAGGGCACACTTAGGTAACACTTAGGGCACACTTAGGTAACACTTAGGGCACACTTAGGTAACACTTAGGTAACACTTAGGGCACACTTAGGGCACACTTAGGTAACACTTAGGTCACATTTAGGTAACACTTAGGGCACACTTAGGTAACACTTAGGGCACACTTAGGTAACACTTAGGTAACACTTAGGGCACACTTAGGTAACACTTAGGGCACACTTAGGGCACACTTAGGTAACACTTAGGGCACACTTAGGTAACACTTAGGGCACACTTAGGTAACACTTTGGGCACACTTAGGTAACACTTAGGTAACACTTAGGGCACACTTAGGTAACACTTAGGTAACACTTAGGTAACACTTAGGTAAAACTTAGGTAACACTTAGGGCACACTTAGGGCACACTTAGGTAACACTTAGGTAACACTTAGGTAACACTTGGGTAACACTTAGGTAACACTTAGGGCACACTTAGGTAACACTTAGGTAACACTTAGGTAACACTTAGGTAACACTTAGGTAACACTTAGGTAACACTTAGGTAACACTTAGGTAACACTTAGGGCACACTTCGGTAACACTTGGGTAACACTTAGGTAACACTTAGGTAACACTTAGGTAACACTTAGGGTACACTTAGGTAACACTTAGGGCACACTTAGGTAACACTTAGGGCACACTTAGGTAACACTTAGGGCACACTTAGGGCACACTTAGGTAACACTTAGGGCACACTTAGGTAACACTTAGGGCACACTTAGGTAACACTTTGGGCACACTTAGGTAACACTTAGGTAACACTTAGGGCACACTTAGGTAAAACTTACGGCACACTTAGGTAACACTTAGGGCACACTTAGGTAACACTTAGGGCACACTTAGGGCACACTTAGGTAACACTTAGGTCACACTTAGGTAACACTTAGGGCACACTTAGGTAACACTTAGGGCACACTTAGGTAACACTTAGGTAACACTTAGGGCACACTTAGGTAACACTTAGGGCACACTTAGGGCACACTTAGGTAACACTTAGGGCACACTTAGGTAACACTTAGGGCACACTTAGGTAACACTTTGGGCACACTTAGGTAACACTTAGGTAACACTTAGGGCACACTTAGGTAACACTTAGGTAACACTTAGGTAACACTTAGGTAAAACTTAGGTAACACTTAGGGCACACTTAGGTAACACTTAGGTAACACTTGGGTAACACTTGGGTAACACTTAGGTAACACTTAGGGCACACTTAGGTAACACTTAGGTAACACTTAGGTAACACTTAGGTAACACTTAGGTAACACTTAGGTAACACTTAGGTAACACTTAGGTAACACTTAGGGCACACTTCGGTAACACTTGGGTAACACTTAGGTAACACTTAGGTAACACTTAGGTAACACTTAGGGTACACTTAGGTAACACTTAGGGCACACTTAGGTAACACTTAGGGCACACTTAGGTAACACTTAGGGCACACTTAGGGCACACTTAGGTAACACTTAGGGCACACTTAGGTAACACTTTGGGCACACTTAGGTAACACTTAGGTAACACTTAGGGTACACTTAGGTAAAACTTACGGCACACTTAGGTAACACTTGGGGCACACTTAGGTAACACTTAGGGCACACTTAGGTAACACTTAGGGCACACTTAGGTAACACTTAGGGCACACTTCGGTAACACTTGGGTAACACTTAGGTAACACTTAGGTAACACTTAGGTAACACTTAGGGTACACTTAGGTAACACTTAGGGCACACTTAGGTAACACCTATGGCACACTTAGGTAACACTTAGGTAACACTTAGGGCACACTTAGGTAACACTTAGGGCACACTTAGGTAACACTTAGGGCACACTTAGGTAACACTTAGGGCACACTTAGGTAACACTTAGGGCACACTTAGGTAACACTTAGGGCACACTTAGGTAACACTTAGGTCACATTTAGGTAACACTTAGGGCACACTTAGGTAACACTTAGGGCACACTTAGGTAACACTTAGGGCACACTTAGGTAAAACTTACGGCACACTTAGGTAACACTTAGGGCACACTTAGGTAACACTTAGGGCACACTTAGGTAACACTTAGGTAACACTTAGGTAACACTTAGGTAACACTTAGGTAACACTTAGGGCACACTTAGGTAACACTTAGGTAACACTTAGGTAACACTTAGGTAACACTTAGGTAACACTTAGGTAACACTTAGGTAACACTTAGGTAACACTTAGGGCACACTTAGGTAACACTTAGGTAACACTTAGGTAACACTTAGGGTACACTTAGGTAACACTTAGGTAACACTTAGGGCACACTTAGGTAACACTTAGGTAACACTTAGGTAACACTTAGGTAACACTTAGGTAACACTTAGGTAACACTTAGGGCACACTTAGGTAACACTTAGGGCACACTTAGGTAACACTTAGGGCACACTTAGGTAACACTTAGGGCACACTTAGGTAACACTTAGGTAACACTTAGGGCACACTTAGGGCACACTTAGGTAACACTTAGGTCACATTTAGGTAACACTTAGGGCACACTTAGGTAACACTTAGGGCACACTTAGGTAACACTTAGGTAACACTTAGGGCACACTTAGGTAACACTTAGGGCACACTTAGGGCACACTTAGGTAACACTTAGGGCACACTTAGGTAACACTTAGGGCACACTTAGGTAACACTTTGGGCACACTTAGGTAACACTTAGGTAACACTTAGGGCACACTTAGGTAACACTTAGGTAACACTTAGGTAACACTTAGGTAAAACTTAGGTAACACTTAGGGCACACTTAGGGCACACTTAGGTAACACTTAGGTAACACTTAGGTAACACTTGGGTAACACTTAGGTAACACTTAGGGCACACTTAGGTAACACTTAGGTAACACTTAGGTAACACTTAGGTAACACTTAGGTAACACTTAGGGCACACTTAGGGCACACTTAGGTAACACTTAGGGCACACTTAGGTAACACTTAGGGCACACTTAGGTAACACTTTGGGCACACTTAGGTAACACTTAGGTAACACTTAGGGCACACTTAGGTAACACTTAGGTAACACTTAGGTAACACTTAGGTAAAACTTAGGTAACACTTAGGGCACACTTAGGTAACACTTAGGTAACACTTGGGTAACACTTGGGTAACACTTAGGTAACACTTAGGGCACACTTAGGTAACACTTAGGTAACACTTAGGTAACACTTAGGTAACACTTAGGTAACACTTAGGTAACACTTAGGTAACACTTAGGTAACACTTAGGGCACACTTCGGTAACACTTGGGTAACACTTAGGTAACACTTAGGTAACACTTAGGTAACACTTAGGGTACACTTAGGTAACACTTAGGGCACACTTAGGTAACACTTAGGGCACACTTAGGTAACACTTAGGGCACACTTAGGGCACACTTAGGTAACACTTAGGGCACACTTAGGTAACACTTTGGGCACACTTAGGTAACACTTAGGTAACACTTAGGGCACACTTAGGTAAAACTTACGGCACACTTAGGTAACACTTGGGGCACACTTAGGTAACACTTAGGGCACACTTAGGTAACACTTAGGGCACACTTAGGTAACACTTAGGGCACACTTCGGTAACACTTGGGTAACACTTAGGTAACACTTAGGTAACACTTAGGTAACACTTAGGGTACACTTAGGTAACACTTAGGGCACACTTAGGTAACACCTATGGCACACTTAGGTAACACTTAGGTAACACTTAGGGCACACTTAGGTAACACTTAGGGCACACTTAGGTAACACTTAGGGCACACTTAGGTAACACTTAGGGCACACTTAGGTAACACTTAGGGCACACTTAGGTAACACTTAGGGCACACTTAGGTAACACTTAGGTCACGTTTAGGTAACACTTAGGGCACACTTAGGTAACACTTAGGGCACACTTAGGTAACACTTAGGGCACACTTAGGTAACACTTACGGCACACTTAGGTAACACTTAGGGCACACTTAGGTAACACTTAGGGCACACTTAGGTAACACTTAGGTAACACTTAGGTAACACTTAGGTAACACTTAGGTAACACTTAGGGCACACTTAGGTAACACTTAGGTAACACTTAGGTAACACTTAGGTAACACTTAGGTAACACTTAGGTAACACTTAGGTAACACTTAGGTAACACTTAGGGCACACTTAGGTAACACTTAGGTAACACTTAGGTAACACTTAGGGTACACTTAGGTAACACTTAGGTAACACTTAGGGCACACTTAGGTAACACTTAGGTAACACTTAGGTAACACTTAGGTAACACTTAGGTAACACTTAGGTAACACTTAGGGCACACTTAGGTAACACTTAGGGCACACTTAGGTAACACTTAGGGCACACTTAGGTAACACTTAGGGCACACTTAGGTAACACTTAGGTAACACTTAGGGCACACTTAGGGCACACTTAGGTAACACTTAGGTCACATTTAGGTAACACTTAGGGCACACTTAGGTAACACTTAGGGCACACTTAGGTAACACTTAGGTAACACTTAGGGCACACTTAGGTAACACTTAGGTAACACTTAGGTAACACTTAGGTAAAACTTAGGTAACACTTAGGGCACACTTAGGGCACACTTAGGTAACACTTAGGTAACACTTAGGTAACACTTGGGTAACACTTAGGTAACACTTAGGGCACACTTAGGTAACACTTAGGTAACACTTAGGTAACACTTAGGTAACACTTAGGTAACACTTAGGTAACACTTAGGTAACACTTAGGTAACACTTAGGGCACACTTCGGTAACACTTGGGTAACACTTAGGTAACACTTAGGTAACACTTAGGTAACACTTAGGTAACACTTAGGGTACACTTAGGTAACACTTAGGGCACACTTAGGTAACACTTAGGGCACACTTAGGTAACACTTAGGGCACACTTAGGGCACACTTAGGTAACACTTAGGGCACACTTAGGTAACACTTAGGGCACACTTAGGTAACACTTTGGGCACACTTAGGTAACACTTAGGTAACACTTAGGGCACACTTAGGTAAAACTTACGGCACACTTATGTAACACTTAGGGCACACTTAGGTAACACTTAGGGCACACTTAGGGCACACTTAGGTAACACTTAGGTCACATTTAGGTAACACTTAGGTAACACTTAGGGCACACTTAGGTAACACTTAGGTAACACTTAGGGCACACTTAGGTAACACTTAGGTAACACTTAGGTAACACTTAGGTAAAACTTAGGTAACACTTAGGGCACACTTAGGGCACACTTAGGTAACACTTAGGTAACACTTAGGTAACACTTGGGTAACACTTAGGTAACACTTAGGGCACACTTAGGTAACACTTAGGTAACACTTAGGTAACACTTAGGTAACACTTAGGTAACACTTAGGGCACACTTAGGGCACACTTAGGTAACACTTAGGGCACACTTAGGTAACACTTAGGGCACACTTAGGTAACACTTTGGGCACACTTAGGTAACACTTAGGTAACACTTAGGGCACACTTAGGTAACACTTAGGTAACACTTAGGTAACACTTAGGTAAAACTTAGGTAACACTTAGGGCACACTTAGGTAACACTTAGGTAACACTTGGGTAACACTTGGGTAACACTTAGGTAACACTTAGGGCACACTTAGGTAACACTTAGGTAACACTTAGGTAACACTTAGGTAACACTTAGGTAACACTTAGGTAACACTTAGGTAACACTTAGGTAACACTTAGGGCACACTTCGGTAACACTTGGGTAACACTTAGGTAACACTTAGGTAACACTTAGGTAACACTTAGGGTACACTTAGGTAACACTTAGGGCACACTTAGGTAACACTTAGGGCACACTTAGGTAACACTTAGGGCACACTTAGGGCACACTTAGGTAACACTTAGGGCACACTTAGGTAACACTTTGGGCACACTTAGGTAACACTTAGGTAACACTTAGGGCACACTTAGGTAAAACTTACGGCACACTTAGGTAACACTTGGGGCACACTTAGGTAACACTTAGGGCACACTTAGGTAACACTTAGGGCACACTTAGGTAACACTTAGGGCACACTTCGGTAACACTTGGGTAACACTTAGGTAACACTTAGGTAACACTTAGGTAACACTTAGGGTACACTTAGGTAACACTTAGGGCACACTTAGGTAACACCTATGGCACACTTAGGTAACACTTAGGTAACACTTAGGGCACACTTAGGTAACACTTAGGGCACACTTAGGTAACACTTAGGGCACACTTAGGTAACACTTAGGGCACACTTAGGTAACACTTAGGGCACACTTAGGTAACACTTAGGGCACACTTAGGTAACACTTAGGTCACGTTTAGGTAACACTTAGGGCACACTTAGGTAACACTTAGGGCACACTTAGGTAACACTTAGGGCACACTTAGGTAAAACTTACGGCACACTTAGGTAACACTTAGGGCACACTTAGGTAACACTTAGGGCACACTTAGGTAACACTTAGGTAACACTTAGGTAACACTTAGGTAACACTTAGGTAACACTTAGGGCACACTTAGGTAACACTTAGGTAACACTTAGGTAACACTTAGGTAACACTTAGGTAACACTTAGGTAACACTTAGGTAACACTTAGGTAACACTTAGGGCACACTTAGGTAACACTTAGGTAACACTTAGGTAACACTTAGGGTACACTTAGGTAACACTTAGGTAACACTTAGGGCACACTTAGGTAACACTTAGGTAACACTTAGGTAACACTTAGGTAACACTTAGGTAACACTTAGGTAACACTTAGGGCACACTTAGGTAACACTTAGGGCACACTTAGGTAACACTTAGGGCACACTTAGGTAACACTTAGGGCACACTTAGGTAACACTTAGGTAACACTTAGGGCACACTTAGGGCACACTTAGGTAACACTTAGGTCACATTTAGGTAACACTTAGGGCACACTTAGGTAACACTTAGGGCACACTTAGGTAACACTTAGGTAACACTTAGGGCACACTTAGGTAACACTTAGGGCACACTTAGGTAACACTTAGGGCACACTTAGGTAACACTTTGGGCACACTTAGGTAACACTTAGGTAACACTTAGGGCACACTTAGGTAACACTTAGGTAACACTTAGGTAACACTTAGGTAAAACTTAGGTAACACTTAGGGCACACTTAGGGCACACTTAGGTAACACTTAGGTAACACTTAGGTAACACTTGGGTAACACTTAGGTAACACTTAGGGCACACTTAGGTAACACTTAGGTAACACTTAGGTAACACTTAGGTAACACTTAGGTAACACTTAGGTAACACTTAGGTAACACTTAGGTAACACTTAGGGCACACTTCGGTAACACTTGGGTAACACTTAGGTAACACTTAGGTAACACTTAGGTAACACTTAGGGTACACTTAGGTAACACTTAGGGCACACTTAGGTAACACTTAGGGCACACTTAGGTAACACTTAGGGCACACTTAGGGCACACTTAGGTAACACTTAGGGCACACTTAGGTAACACTTAGGGCACACTTAGGTAACACTTTGGGCACACTTAGGTAACACTTAGGTAACACTTAGGGCACACTTAGGTAAAACTTACGGCACACTTAGGTAACACTTAGGGCACACTTAGGTAACACTTAGGGCACACTTAGGGCACACTTAGGTAACACTTAGGTCACATTTAGGTAACACTTAGGGCACACTTAGGTAACACTTAGGGCACACTTAGGTAACACTTAGGTAACACTTAGGGCACACTTAGGTAACACTTAGGGCACACTTAGGGCACACTTAGGTAACACTTAGGGCACACTTAGGTAACACTTAGGGCACACTTAGGTAACACTTTGGGCACACTTAGGTAACACTTAGGTAACACTTAGGGCACACTTAGGTAACACTTAGGTAACACTTAGGTAACACTTAGGTAACACTTAGGTAACACTTAGGGCACACTTAGGTAACACTTAGGTAACACTTGGGTAACACTTGGGTAACACTTAGGTAACACTTAGGGCACACTTAGGTAACACTTAGGTAACACTTAGGTAACACTTAGGTAACACTTAGGTAACACTTAGGTAACACTTAGGTAACACTTAGGTAACACTTAGGGCACACTTCGGTAACACTTGGGTAACACTTAGGTAACACTTAGGTAACACTTAGGTAACACTTAGGGTACACTTAGGTAACACTTAGGGCACACTTAGGTAACACTTAGGGCACACTTAGGTAACACTTAGGGCACACTTAGGGCACACTTAGGTAACACTTAGGGCACACTTAGGTAACACTTTGGGCACACTTAGGTAACACTTAGGTAACACTTAGGGTACACTTAGGTAAAACTTACGGCACACTTAGGTAACACTTGGGGCACACTTAGGTAACACTTAGGGCACACTTAGGTAACACTTAGGGCACACTTAGGTAACACTTAGGGCACACTTCGGTAACACTTAGGTAACACTTAGGTAACACTTAGGTAACACTTAGGTAACACTTAGGGTACACTTAGGTAACACTTAGGGCACACTTAGGTAACACCTATGGCACACTTAGGTAACACTTAGGTAACACTTAGGGCACACTTAGGTAACACTTAGGGCACACTTAGGTAACACTTAGGGCACACTTAGGTAACACTTAGGGCACACTTAGGTAACACTTAGGGCACACTTAGGTAACACTTAGGGCACACTTAGGTAACACTTAGGTCACATTTAGGTAACACTTAGGGCACACTTAGGTAACACTTAGGGCACACTTAGGTAACACTTAGGGCACACTTAGGTAAAACTTACGGCACACTTAGGTAACACTTAGGGCACACTTAGGTAACACTTAGGGCACACTTAGGTAACACTTAGGTAACACTTAGGTAACACTTAGGTAACACTTAGGTAACACTTAGGGCACACTTAGGTAACACTTAGGTAACACTTAGGTAACACTTAGGTAACACTTAGGTAACACTTAGGTAACACTTAGGTAACACTTAGGTAACACTTAGGGCACACTTAGGTAACACTTAGGTAACACTTAGGTAACACTTAGGGTACACTTAGGTAACACTTAGGTAACACTTAGGGCACACTTAGGTAACACTTAGGTAACACTTAGGTAACACTTAGGTAACACTTAGGTAACACTTAGGTAACACTTAGGGCACACTTAGGTAACACTTAGGGCACACTTAGGTAACACTTAGGGCACACTTAGGTAACACTTAGGGCACACTTAGGTAACACTTAGGTAACACTTAGGGCACACTTAGGGCACACTTAGGTAACACTTAGGTCACATTTAGGTAACACTTAGGGCACACTTAGGTAACACTTAGGGCACACTTAGGTAACACTTAGGTAACACTTAGGGCACACTTAGGTAACACTTAGGGCACACTTAGGGCACACTTAGGTAACACTTAGGGCACACTTAGGTAACACTTAGGGCACACTTAGGTAACACTTTGGGCACACTTAGGTAACACTTAGGTAACACTTAGGGCACACTTAGGTAACACTTAGGTAACACTTAGGTAACACTTAGGTAAAACTTAGGTAACACTTAGGGCACACTTAGGGCACACTTAGGTAACACTTAGGTAACACTTAGGTAACACTTGGGTAACACTTAGGTAACACTTAGGGCACACTTAGGTAACACTTAGGTAACACTTAGGTAACACTTAGGTAACACTTAGGTAACACTTAGGGCACACTTAGGGCACACTTAGGTAACACTTAGGGCACACTTAGGTAACACTTAGGGCACACTTAGGTAACACTTTGGGCACACTTAGGTAACACTTAGGTAACACTTAGGGCACACTTAGGTAACACTTAGGTAACACTTAGGTAACACTTAGGTAAAACTTAGGTAACACTTAGGGCACACTTAGGTAACACTTAGGTAACACTTGGGTAACACTTGGGTAACACTTAGGTAACACTTAGGGCACACTTAGGTAACACTTAGGTAACACTTAGGTAACACTTAGGTAACACTTAGGTAACACTTAGGTAACACTTAGGTAACACTTAGGTAACACTTAGGGCACACTTCGGTAACACTTGGGTAACACTTAGGTAACACTTAGGTAACACTTAGGTAACACTTAGGGTACACTTAGGTAACACTTAGGGCACACTTAGGTAACACTTAGGGCACACTTAGGTAACACTTAGGGCACACTTAGGGCACACTTAGGTAACACTTAGGGCACACTTAGGTAACACTTTGGGCACACTTAGGTAACACTTAGGTAACACTTAGGGCACACTTAGGTAAAACTTACGGCACACTTAGGTAACACTTGGGGCACACTTAGGTAACACTTAGGGCACACTTAGGTAACACTTAGGGCACACTTAGGTAACACTTAGGGCACACTTCGGTAACACTTGGGTAACACTTAGGTAACACTTAGGTAACACTTAGGTAACACTTAGGGTACACTTAGGTAACACTTAGGGCACACTTAGGTAACACCTATGGCACACTTAGGTAACACTTAGGTAACACTTAGGGCACACTTAGGTAACACTTAGGGCACACTTAGGTAACACTTAGGGCACACTTAGGTAACACTTAGGGCACACTTAGGTAACACTTAGGGCACACTTAGGTAACACTTAGGGCACACTTAGGTAACACTTAGGTCACGTTTAGGTAACACTTAGGGCACACTTAGGTAACACTTAGGGCACACTTAGGTAACACTTAGGGCACACTTAGGTAAAACTTACGGCACACTTAGGTAACACTTAGGGCACACTTAGGTAACACTTAGGGCACACTTAGGTAACACTTAGGTAACACTTAGGTAACACTTAGGTAACACTTAGGTAACACTTAGGGCACACTTAGGTAACACTTAGGTAACACTTAGGTAACACTTAGGTAACACTTAGGTAACACTTAGGTAACACTTAGGTAACACTTAGGTAACACTTAGGGCACACTTAGGTAACACTTAGGTAACACTTAGGTAACACTTAGGGTACACTTAGGTAACACTTAGGTAACACTTAGGGCACACTTAGGTAACACTTAGGTAACACTTAGGTAACACTTAGGTAACACTTAGGTAACACTTAGGTAACACTTAGGGCACACTTAGGTAACACTTAGGGCACACTTAGGTAACACTTAGGGCACACTTAGGTAACACTTAGGGCACACTTAGGTAACACTTAGGTAACACTTAGGGCACACTTAGGGCACACTTAGGTAACACTTAGGTCACATTTAGGTAACACTTAGGGCACACTTAGGTAACACTTAGGGCACACTTAGGTAACACTTAGGTAACACTTAGGGCACACTTAGGTAACACTTAGGTAACACTTAGGTAACACTTAGGTAAAACTTAGGTAACACTTAGGGCACACTTAGGGCACACTTAGGTAACACTTAGGTAACACTTAGGTAACACTTGGGTAACACTTAGGTAACACTTAGGGCACACTTAGGTAACACTTAGGTAACACTTAGGTAACACTTAGGTAACACTTAGGTAACACTTAGGTAACACTTAGGTAACACTTAGGTAACACTTAGGGCACACTTCGGTAACACTTGGGTAACACTTAGGTAACACTTAGGTAACACTTAGGTAACACTTAGGTAACACTTAGGGTACACTTAGGTAACACTTAGGGCACACTTAGGTAACACTTAGGGCACACTTAGGTAACACTTAGGGCACACTTAGGGCACACTTAGGTAACACTTAGGGCACACTTAGGTAACACTTAGGGCACACTTAGGTAACACTTTGGGCACACTTAGGTAACACTTAGGTAACACTTAGGGCACACTTAGGTAAAACTTACGGCACACTTATGTAACACTTAGGGCACACTTAGGTAACACTTAGGGCACACTTAGGGCACACTTAGGTAACACTTAGGTCACATTTAGGTAACACTTAGGTAACACTTAGGGCACACTTAGGTAACACTTAGGTAACACTTAGGGCACACTTAGGTAACACTTAGGTAACACTTAGGTAACACTTAGGTAAAACTTAGGTAACACTTAGGGCACACTTAGGGCACACTTAGGTAACACTTAGGTAACACTTAGGTAACACTTGGGTAACACTTAGGTAACACTTAGGGCACACTTAGGTAACACTTAGGTAACACTTAGGTAACACTTAGGTAACACTTAGGTAACACTTAGGGCACACTTAGGGCACACTTAGGTAACACTTAGGGCACACTTAGGTAACACTTAGGGCACACTTAGGTAACACTTTGGGCACACTTAGGTAACACTTAGGTAACACTTAGGGCACACTTAGGTAACACTTAGGTAACACTTAGGTAACACTTAGGTAAAACTTAGGTAACACTTAGGGCACACTTAGGTAACACTTAGGTAACACTTGGGTAACACTTGGGTAACACTTAGGTAACACTTAGGGCACACTTAGGTAACACTTAGGTAACACTTAGGTAACACTTAGGTAACACTTAGGTAACACTTAGGTAACACTTAGGTAACACTTAGGTAACACTTAGGGCACACTTAGGTAACACTTGGGTAACACTTAGGTAACACTTAGGTAACACTTAGGTAACACTTAGGGTACACTTAGGTAACACTTAGGGCACACTTAGGTAACACTTAGGGCACACTTAGGTAACACTTAGGGCACACTTAGGGCACACTTAGGTAACACTTAGGGCACACTTAGGTAACACTTTGGGCACACTTAGGTAACACTTAGGTAACACTTAGGGCACACTTAGGTAAAACTTACGGCACACTTAGGTAACACTTGGGGCACACTTAGGTAACACTTAGGGCACACTTAGGTAACACTTAGGGCACACTTAGGTAACACTTAGGGCACACTTCGGTAACACTTGGGTAACACTTAGGTAACACTTAGGTAACACTTAGGTAACACTTAGGGTACACTTAGGTAACACTTAGGGCACACTTAGGTAACACCTATGGCACACTTAGGTAACACTTAGGTAACACTTAGGGCACACTTAGGTAACACTTAGGGCACACTTAGGTAACACTTAGGGCACACTTAGGTAACACTTAGGGCACACTTAGGTAACACTTAGGGCACACTTAGGTAACACTTAGGGCACACTTAGGTAACACTTAGGTCACGTTTAGGTAACACTTAGGGCACACTTAGGTAACACTTAGGGCACACTTAGGTAACACTTAGGGCACACTTAGGTAAAACTTACGGCACACTTAGGTAACACTTAGGGCACACTTAGGTAACACTTAGGGCACACTTAGGTAACACTTAGGTAACACTTAGGTAACACTTAGGTAACACTTAGGTAACACTTAGGGCACACTTAGGTAACACTTAGGTAACACTTAGGTAACACTTAGGTAACACTTAGGTAACACTTAGGTAACACTTAGGTAACACTTAGGTAACACTTAGGGCACACTTAGGTAACACTTAGGTAACACTTAGGTAACACTTAGGGTACACTTAGGTAACACTTAGGTAACACTTAGGGCACACTTAGGTAACACTTAGGTAACACTTAGGTAACACTTAGGTAACACTTAGGTAACACTTAGGTAACACTTAGGGCACACTTAGGTAACACTTAGGGCACACTTAGGTAACACTTAGGGCACACTTAGGTAACACTTAGGGCACACTTAGGTAACACTTAGGTAACACTTAGGGCACACTTAGGGCACACTTAGGTAACACTTAGGTCACATTTAGGTAACACTTAGGGCACACTTAGGTAACACTTAGGGCACACTTAGGTAACACTTAGGTAACACTTAGGGCACACTTAGGTAACACTTAGGTAACACTTAGGTAACACTTAGGTAAAACTTAGGTAACACTTAGGGCACACTTAGGGCACACTTAGGTAACACTTAGGTAACACTTAGGTAACACTTGGGTAACACTTAGGTAACACTTAGGGCACACTTAGGTAACACTTAGGTAACACTTAGGTAACACTTAGGTAACACTTAGGTAACACTTAGGTAACACTTAGGTAACACTTAGGTAACACTTAGGGCACACTTCGGTAACACTTGGGTAACACTTAGGTAACACTTAGGTAACACTTAGGTAACACTTAGGGTACACTTAGGTAACACTTAGGGCACACTTAGGTAACACTTAGGGCACACTTAGGTAACACTTAGGGCACACTTAGGGCACACTTAGGTAACACTTAGGGCACACTTAGGTAACACTTAGGGCACACTTAGGTAACACTTTGGGCACACTTAGGTAACACTTAGGTAACACTTAGGGCACACTTAGGTAAAACTTACGGCACACTTATGTAACACTTAGGGCACACTTAGGTAACACTTAGGGCACACTTAGGGCACACTTAGGTAACACTTAGGTCACATTTAGGTAACACTTAGGTAACACTTAGGGCACACTTAGGTAACACTTAGGTAACACTTAGGGCACACTTAGGTAACACTTAGGTAACACTTAGGTAACACTTAGGTAAAACTTAGGTAACACTTAGGGCACACTTAGGGCACACTTAGGTAACACTTAGGTAACACTTAGGTAACACTTGGGTAACACTTAGGTAACACTTAGGGCACACTTAGGTAACACTTAGGTAACACTTAGGTAACACTTAGGTAACACTTAGGTAACACTTAGGGCACACTTAGGGCACACTTAGGTAACACTTAGGGCACACTTAGGTAACACTTAGGGCACACTTAGGTAACACTTTGGGCACACTTAGGTAACACTTAGGTAACACTTAGGGCACACTTAGGTAACACTTAGGTAACACTTAGGTAACACTTAGGTAACACTTAGGTAACACTTAGGGCACACTTAGGTAACACTTAGGTAACACTTGGGTAACACTTGGGTAACACTTAGGTAACACTTAGGGCACACTTAGGTAACACTTAGGTAACACTTAGGTAACACTTAGGTAACACTTAGGTAACACTTAGGTAACACTTAGGTAACACTTAGGTAACACTTAGGGCACACTTCGGTAACACTTGGGTAACACTTAGGTAACACTTAGGTAACACTTAGGTAACACTTAGGGTACACTTAGGTAACACTTAGGGCACACTTAGGTAACACTTAGGGCACACTTAGGTAACACTTAGGGCACACTTAGGGCACACTTAGGTAACACTTAGGGCACACTTAGGTAACACTTTGGGCACACTTAGGTAACACTTAGGTAACACTTAGGGCACACTTAGGTAAAACTTACGGCACACTTAGGTAACACTTGGGGCACACTTAGGTAACACTTAGGGCACACTTAGGTAACACTTAGGGCACACTTAGGTAACACTTAGGGCACACTTCGGTAACACTTGGGTAACACTTAGGTAACACTTAGGTAACACTTAGGTAACACTTAGGGTACACTTAGGTAACACTTAGGGCACACTTAGGTAACACCTATGGCACACTTAGGTAACACTTAGGTAACACTTAGGGCACACTTAGGTAACACTTAGGGCACACTTAGGTAACACTTAGGGCACACTTAGGTAACACTTAGGGCACACTTAGGTAACACTTAGGGCACACTTAGGTAACACTTAGGGCACACTTAGGTAACACTTAGGTCACGTTTAGGTAACACTTAGGGCACACTTAGGTAACACTTAGGGCACACTTAGGTAACACTTAGGGCACACTTAGGTAAAACTTACGGCACACTTAGGTAACACTTAGGGCACACTTAGGTAACACTTAGGGCACACTTAGGTAACACTTAGGTAACACTTAGGTAACACTTAGGTAACACTTAGGTAACACTTAGGGCACACTTAGGTAACACTTAGGTAACACTTAGGTAACACTTAGGTAACACTTAGGTAACACTTAGGTAACACTTAGGTAACACTTAGGTAACACTTAGGGCACACTTAGGTAACACTTAGGTAACACTTAGGTAACACTTAGGGTACACTTAGGTAACACTTAGGTAACACTTAGGGCACACTTAGGTAACACTTAGGTAACACTTAGGTAACACTTAGGTAACACTTAGGTAACACTTAGGTAACACTTAGGGCACACTTAGGTAACACTTAGGGCACACTTAGGTAACACTTAGGGCACACTTAGGTAACACTTAGGGCACACTTAGGTAACACTTAGGTAACACTTAGGGCACACTTAGGGCACACTTAGGTAACACTTAGGTCACATTTAGGTAACACTTAGGGCACACTTAGGTAACACTTAGGGCACACTTAGGTAACACTTAGGTAACACTTAGGGCACACTTAGGTAACACTTAGGTAACACTTAGGTAACACTTAGGTAAAACTTAGGTAACACTTAGGGCACACTTAGGGCACACTTAGGTAACACTTAGGTAACACTTAGGTAACACTTGGGTAACACTTAGGTAACACTTAGGGCACACTTAGGTAACACTTAGGTAACACTTAGGTAACACTTAGGTAACACTTAGGTAACACTTAGGTAACACTTAGGTAACACTTAGGTAACACTTAGGGCACACTTCGGTAACACTTGGGTAACACTTAGGTAACACTTAGGTAACACTTAGGTAACACTTAGGGTACACTTAGGTAACACTTAGGGCACACTTAGGTAACACTTAGGGCACACTTAGGTAACACTTAGGGCACACTTAGGGCACACTTAGGTAACACTTAGGGCACACTTAGGTAACACTTAGGTAACACTTAGGGCACACTTAGGTAAAACTTACGGCACACTTATGTAACACTTAGGGCACACTTAGGTAACACTTAGGGCACACTTAGGGCACACTTAGGTAACACTTAGGTCACATTTAGGTAACACTTAGGTAACACTTAGGGCACACTTAGGTAACACTTAGGGCACACTTAGGGCACACTTAGGTAACACTTAGGGCACACTTAGGTAACACTTAGGGCACACTTAGGTAACACTTTGGGCACACTTAGGTAACACTTAGGTAACACTTAGGGCACACTTAGGTAACACTTAGGTAACACTTAGGTAACACTTAGGTAAAACTTAGGTAACACTTAGGGCACACTTAGGGCACACTTAGGTAACACTTAGGTAACACTTAGGTAACACTTGGGTAACACTTAGGTAACACTTAGGGCACACTTAGGTAACACTTAGGTAACACTTAGGTAACACTTAGGTAACACTTAGGTAACACTTAGGTAACACTTAGGTAACACTTAGGTAACACTTAGGGCACACTTCGGTAACACTTGGGTAACACTTAGGTAACACTTAGGTAACACTTAGGTAACACTTAGGGTACACTTAGGTAACACTTAGGGCACACTTAGGTAACACTTAGGGCACACTTAGGTAACACTTAGGGCACACTTAGGGCACACTTAGGTAACACTTAGGGCACACTTAGGTAACACTTTGGGCACACTTAGGTAACACTTAGGTAACACTTAGGGCACACTTAGGTAAAACTTACGGCACACTTAGGTAACACTTAGGGCACACTTAGGTAACACTTAGGGCACACTTAGGGCACACTTAGGTAACACTTAGGTCACACTTAGGTAACACTTAGGGCACACTTAGGTAACACTTAGGGCACACTTAGGTAACACTTAGGTAACACTTAGGGCACACTTAGGTAACACTTAGGGCACACTTAGGGCACACTTAGGTAACACTTAGGGCACACTTAGGTAACACTTAGGGCACACTTAGGTAACACTTTGGGCACACTTAGGTAACACTTAGGTAACACTTAGGGCACACTTAGGTAACACTTAGGTAACACTTAGGTAACACTTAGGTAAAACTTAGGTAACACTTAGGGCACACTTAGGTAACACTTAGGTAACACTTAGGTAACACTTGGGTAACACTTAGGTAACACTTAGGGCACACTTAGGTAACACTTAGGTAACACTTAGGTAACACTTAGGTAACACTTAGGTAACACTTAGGTAACACTTAGGTAACACTTAGGTAACACTTAGGGCACACTTCGGTAACACTTGGGTAACACTTAGGTAACACTTAGGTAACACTTAGGTAACACTTAGGGTACACTTAGGTAACACTTAGGGCACACTTAGGTAACACTTAGGGCACACTTAGGTAACACTTAGGGCACACTTAGGGCACACTTAGGTAACACTTAGGGCACACTTAGGTAACACTTACGGCACACTTAGGTAACACTTAGGGCACACTTAGGTAACACTTAGGGCACACTTAGGGCACACTTAGGTAACACTTAGGTCACATTTAGGTAACACTTAGGGCACACTTAGGTAACACTTAGGGCACACTTAGGTAACACTTAGGTAACACTTAGGGCACACTTAGGTAACACTTAGGGCACACTTAGGGCACACTTAGGTAACACTTAGGGCACACTTAGGTAACACTTAGGGCACACTTAGGTAACACTTAGGGCACACTTAGGTAACACTTAGGTAACACTTAGGGCACACTTAGGTAACACTTAGGTAACACTTAGGTAACACTTAGGTAAAACTTAGGTAACACTTAGGGCACACTTAGGTAACACTTAGGTAACACTTGGGTAACACTTGGGTAACACTTAGGTAACACTTAGGGCACACTTAGGTAACACTTAGGTAACACTTAGGTAACACTTAGGTAACACTTAGGTAACACTTAGGTAACACTTAGGTAACACTTAGGTAACACTTAGGGCACACTTCGGTAACACTTGGGTAACACTTAGGTAACACTTAGGTAACACTTAGGTAACACTTAGGGTACACTTAGGTAACACTTAGGGCACACTTAGGTAACACTTAGGGCACACTTAGGTAACACTTAGGGCACACTTAGGGCACACTTAGGTAACACTTAGGGCACACTTAGGTAACACTTTGGGCACACTTAGGTAACACTTAGGTAACACTTAGGGTACACTTAGGTAAAACTTACGGCACACTTAGGTAACACTTGGGGCACACTTAGGTAACACTTAGGGCACACTTAGGTAACACTTAGGGCACACTTAGGTAACACTTAGGGCACACTTCGGTAACACTTGGGTAACACTTAGGTAACACTTAGGTAACACTTAGGTAACACTTAGGGTACACTTAGGTAACACTTAGGGCACACTTAGGTAACACCTATGGCACACTTAGGTAACACTTAGGTAACACTTAGGGCACACTTAGGTAACACTTAGGGCACACTTAGGTAACACTTAGGGCACACTTAGGTAACACTTAGGGCACACTTAGGTAACACTTAGGGCACACTTAGGTAACACTTAGGGCACACTTAGGTAACACTTAGGGCACACTTAGGTAAAACTTACGGCACACTTAGGTAACACTTAGGGCACACTTAGGTAACACTTAGGGCACACTTAGGTAACACTTAGGTAACACTTAGGTAACACTTAGGTAACACTTAGGTAACACTTAGGGCACACTTAGGTAACACTTAGGTAACACTTAGGTAACACTTTGGGCACACTTAGGTAACACTTAGGTAACACTTAGGGCACACTTAGGTAAAACTTACGGCACACTTAGGTAACACTTGGGGCACACTTAGGTAACACTTAGGGCACACTTAGGTAACACTTAGGGCACACTTAGGTAACACTTAGGGCACACTTAGGTAACACTTTGGGCACACTTAGGTAACACTTAGGTAACACTTAGGGCACACTTAGGTAACACTTAGGTAACACTTAGGTAACACTTAGGTAAAACTTAGGTAACACTTAGGGCACACTTAGGGCACACTTAGGTAACACTTAGGTAACACTTAGGTAACACTTGGGTAACACTTAGGTAACACTTAGGGCACACTTAGGTAACACTTAGGTAACACTTAGGTAACACTTAGGTAACACTTAGGTAACACTTAGGTAACACTTAGGTAACACTTAGGTAACACTTAGGGCACACTTCGGTAACACTTGGGTAACACTTAGGTAACACTTAGGTAACACTTAGGTAACACTTAGGGTACACTTAGGTAACACTTAGGGCACACTTAGGTAACACTTAGGGCACACTTAGGTAACACTTAGGGCACACTTAGGGCACACTTAGGTAACACTTAGGGCACACTTAGGTAACACTTTGGGCACACTTAGGTAACACTTAGGTAACACTTAGGGCACACTTAGGTAAAACTTACGGCACACTTAGGTAACACTTAGGGCACACTTAGGTAACACTTAGGGCACACTTAGGGCACACTTAGGTAACACTTAGGTCACATTTAGGTAACACTTAGGGCACACTTAGGTAACACTTAGGGCACACTTAGGTAACACTTAGGTAACACTTAGGGCACACTTAGGTAACACTTAGGGCACACTTAGGGCACACTTAGGTAACACTTAGGGCACACTTAGGTAACACTTAGGGCACACTTAGGTAACACTTTGGGCACACTTAGGTAACACTTAGGTAACACTTAGGGCACACTTAGGTAACACTTAGGTAACACTTAGGTAACACTTAGGTAAAACTTAGGTAACACTTAGGGCACACTTAGGTAACACTTAGGTAACACTTAGGTAACACTTGGGTAACACTTAGGTAACACTTAGGGCACACTTAGGTAACACTTAGGTAACACTTAGGTAACACTTAGGTAACACTTAGGTAACACTTAGGTAACACTTAGGTAACACTTAGGTAACACTTAGGGCACACTTAGGTAACACTTAGGTAACACTTAGGTAACACTTAGGTAACACTTAGGTAACACTTAGGGTACACTTAGGTAACACTTAGGGCACACTTAGGTAACACTTAGGGCACACTTAGGTAACACTTAGGGCACACTTAGGGCACACTTAGGTAACACTTAGGGCACACTTAGGTAACACTTACGGCACACTTAGGTAACACTTAGGGCACACTTAGGTAACACTTAGGGCACACTTAGGGCACACTTAGGTAACACTTAGGTCACATTTAGGTAACACTTAGGGCACACTTAGGTAACACTTAGGGCACACTTAGGTAACACTTAGGTAACACTTAGGGCACACTTAGGTAACACTTAGGGCACACTTAGGGCACACTTAGGTAACACTTAGGGCACACTTAGGTAACACTTAGGGCACACTTAGGTAACACTTTGGGCACACTTAGGTAACACTTAGGTAACACTTAGGGCACACTTAGGTAACACTTAGGTAACACTTAGGTAACACTTAGGTAAAACTTAGGTAACACTTAGGGCACACTTAGGTAACACTTAGGTAACACTTGGGTAACACTTGGGTAACACTTAGGTAACACTTAGGGCACACTTAGGTAACACTTAGGTAACACTTAGGTAACACTTAGGTAACACTTAGGTAACACTTAGGTAACACTTAGGTAACACTTAGGTAACACTTAGGGCACACTTCGGTAACACTTGGGTAACACTTAGGTAACACTTAGGTAACACTTAGGTAACACTTAGGGTACACTTAGGTAACACTTAGGGCACACTTAGGTAACACTTAGGGCACACTTAGGTAACACTTAGGGCACACTTAGGGCACACTTAGGTAACACTTAGGGCACACTTAGGTAACACTTTGGGCACACTTAGGTAACACTTAGGTAACACTTAGGGTACACTTAGGTAAAACTTACGGCACACTTAGGTAACACTTGGGGCACACTTAGGTAACACTTAGGGCACACTTAGGTAACACTTAGGGCACACTTAGGTAACACTTAGGGCACACTTCGGTAACACTTGGGTAACACTTAGGTAACACTTAGGTAACACTTAGGTAACACTTAGGGTACACTTAGGTAACACTTAGGGCACACTTAGGTAACACCTATGGCACACTTAGGTAACACTTAGGTAACACTTAGGGCACACTTAGGTAACACTTAGGGCACACTTAGGTAACACTTAGGGCACACTTAGGTAACACTTAGGGCACACTTAGGTAACACTTAGGGCACACTTAGGTAACACTTAGGGCACACTTAGGTAACACTTAGGGCACACTTAGGTAAAACTTACGGCACACTTAGGTAACACTTAGGGCACACTTAGGTAACACTTAGGGCACACTTAGGTAACACTTAGGTAACACTTAGGTAACACTTAGGTAACACTTAGGTAACACTTAGGGCACACTTAGGTAACACTTAGGTAACACTTAGGTAACACTTTGGGCACACTTAGGTAACACTTAGGTAACACTTAGGGCACACTTAGGTAAAACTTACGGCACACTTAGGTAACACTTGGGGCACACTTAGGTAACACTTAGGGCACACTTAGGTAACACTTAGGGCACACTTAGGTAACACTTAGGGCACACTTCGGTAACACTTGGGTAACACTTAGGTAACACTTAGGTAACACTTAGGTAACACTTAGGGTACACTTAGGTAACACTTAGGGCACACTTAGGTAACACCTATGGCACACTTAGGTAACACTTAGGTAACACTTAGGGCACACTTAGGTAACACTTAGGGCACACTTAGGTAACACTTAGGGCACACTTAGGTAACACTTAGGGCACACTTAGGTAACACTTAGGGCACACTTAGGTAACACTTAGGGCACACTTAGGTAACACTTAGGTCACGTTTAGGTAACACTTAGGGCACACTTAGGTAACACTTAGGGCACACTTAGGTAACACTTAGGGCACACTTAGGTAAAACTTACGGCACACTTAGGTAACACTTAGGGCACACTTAGGTAACACTTAGGGCACACTTAGGTAACACTTAGGTAACACTTAGGTAACACTTAGGTAACACTTAGGTAACACTTAGGGCACACTTAGGTAACACTTAGGTAACACTTAGGTAACACTTAGGTAACACTTAGGTAACACTTAGGTAAAACTTAGGTAACACTTAGGGCACACTTAGGGCACACTTAGGTAACACTTAGGTAACACTTAGGTAACACTTAGGGCACACTTAGGTAACACTTAGGTAACACTTAGGTAACACTTAGGTAACACTTAGGTAACACTTAGGGCACACTTAGGGCACACTTAGGTAACACTTAGGGCACACTTAGGTAACACTTAGGGCACACTTAGGTAACACTTTGGGCACACTTAGGTAACACTTAGGTAACACTTAGGTAACACTTAGGTAAAACTTAGGTAACACTTAGGGCACACTTAGGGCACACTTAGGTAACACTTAGGTAACACTTAGGTAACACTTGGGTAACACTTAGGTAACACTTAGGGCACACTTAGGTAACACTTAGGTAACACTTAGGTAACACTTAGGTAACACTTAGGTAACACTTAGGTAACACTTAGGTAACACTTAGGTAACACTTAGGGCACACTTCGGTAACACTTGGGTAACACTTAGGTAACACTTAGGTAACACTTAGGTAACACTTAGGGTACACTTAGGTAACACTTAGGGCACACTTAGGTAACACTTAGGGCACACTTAGGTAACACTTAGGGCACACTTAGGGCACACTTAGGTAACACTTAGGGCACACTTAGGTAACACTTAGGGCACACTTAGGTAACACTTTGGGCACACTTAGGTAACACTTAGGTAACACTTAGGGCACACTTAGGTAAAACTTACGGCACACTTATGTAACACTTAGGGCACACTTAGGTAACACTTAGGGCACACTTAGGGCACACTTAGGTAACACTTAGGTCACATTTAGGTAACACTTAGGTAACACTTAGGGCACACTTAGGTAACACTTAGGGCACACTTAGGGCACACTTAGGTAACACTTAGGGCACACTTAGGTAACACTTAGGGCACACTTAGGTAACACTTTGGGCACACTTAGGTAACACTTAGGTAACACTTAGGGCACACTTAGGTAACACTTAGGTAACACTTAGGTAACACTTAGGTAAAACTTAGGTAACACTTAGGGCACACTTAGGGCACACTTAGGTAACACTTAGGTAACACTTAGGTAACACTTGGGTAACACTTAGGTAACACTTAGGGCACACTTAGGTAACACTTAGGTAACACTTAGGTAACACTTAGGTAACACTTAGGTAACACTTAGGTAACACTTAGGTAACACTTAGGTAACACTTAGGGCACACTTCGGTAACACTTGGGTAACACTTAGGTAACACTTAGGTAACACTTAGGTAACACTTAGGGTACACTTAGGTAACACTTAGGGCACACTTAGGTAACACTTAGGGCACACTTAGGTAACACTTAGGGCACACTTAGGGCACACTTAGGTAACACTTAGGGCACACTTAGGTAACACTTTGGGCACACTTAGGTAACACTTAGGTAACACTTAGGGCACACTTAGGTAAAACTTACGGCACACTTAGGTAACACTTAGGGCACACTTAGGTAACACTTAGGGCACACTTAGGGCACACTTAGGTAACACTTAGGTCACACTTAGGTAACACTTAGGGCACACTTAGGTAACACTTAGGGCACACTTAGGTAACACTTAGGTAACACTTAGGGCACACTTAGGTAACACTTAGGGCACACTTAGGGCACACTTAGGTAACACTTAGGGCACACTTAGGTAACACTTAGGGCACACTTAGGTAACACTTTGGGCACACTTAGGTAACACTTAGGTAACACTTAGGGCACACTTAGGTAACACTTAGGTAACACTTAGGTAACACTTAGGTAAAACTTAGGTAACACTTAGGGCACACTTAGGTAACACTTAGGTAACACTTAGGTAACACTTGGGTAACACTTAGGTAACACTTAGGGCACACTTAGGTAACACTTAGGTAACACTTAGGTAACACTTAGGTAACACTTAGGTAACACTTAGGTAACACTTAGGTAACACTTAGGTAACACTTAGGGCACACTTCGGTAACACTTGGGTAACACTTAGGTAACACTTAGGTAACACTTAGGTAACACTTAGGGTACACTTAGGTAACACTTAGGGCACACTTAGGTAACACTTAGGGCACACTTAGGTAACACTTAGGGCACACTTAGGGCACACTTAGGTAACACTTAGGGCACACTTAGGTAACACTTACGGCACACTTAGGTAACACTTAGGGCACACTTAGGTAACACTTAGGGCACACTTAGGGCACACTTAGGTAACACTTAGGTCACATTTAGGTAACACTTAGGGCACACTTAGGTAACACTTAGGGCACACTTAGGTAACACTTAGGTAACACTTAGGGCACACTTAGGTAACACTTAGGGCACACTTAGGGCACACTTAGGTAACACTTAGGGCACACTTAGGTAACACTTAGGGCACACTTAGGTAACACTTAGGGCACACTTAGGTAACACTTAGGTAACACTTAGGGCACACTTAGGTAACACTTAGGTAACACTTAGGTAACACTTAGGTAACACTTAGGTAACACTTAGGGCACACTTAGGTAACACTTAGGTAACACTTGGGTAACACTTGGGTAACACTTAGGTAACACTTAGGGCACACTTAGGTAACACTTAGGTAACACTTAGGTAACACTTAGGTAACACTTAGGTAACACTTAGGTAACACTTAGGTAACACTTAGGTAACACTTAGGGCACACTTCGGTAACACTTCGGTAACACTTAGGTAACACTTAGGTAACACTTAGGTAACACTTAGGGTACACTTAGGTAACACTTAGGGCACACTTAGGTAACACTTAGGGCACACTTAGGTAACACTTAGGGCACACTTAGGGCACACTTAGGTAACACTTAGGGCACACTTAGGTAACACTTTGGGCACACTTAGGTAACACTTAGGTAACACTTAGGGTACACTTAGGTAAAACTTACGGCACACTTAGGTAACACTTGGGGCACACTTAGGTAACACTTAGGGCACACTTAGGTAACACTTAGGGCACACTTAGGTAACACTTAGGGCACACTTCGGTAACACTTAGGTAACACTTAGGTAACACTTAGGTAACACTTAGGTAACACTTAGGGTACACTTAGGTAACACTTAGGGCACACTTAGGTAACACCTATGGCACACTTAGGTAACACTTAGGTAACACTTAGGGCACACTTAGGTAACACTTAGGGCACACTTAGGTAACACTTAGGGCACACTTAGGTAACACTTAGGGCACACTTAGGTAACACTTAGGGCACACTTAGGTAACACTTAGGGCACACTTAGGTAACACTTAGGGCACACTTAGGTAAAACTTACGGCACACTTAGGTAACACTTAGGGCACACTTAGGTAACACTTAGGGCACACTTAGGTAACACTTAGGTAACACTTAGGTAACACTTAGGTAACACTTAGGTAACACTTAGGGCACACTTAGGTAACACTTAGGTAACACTTAGGTAACACTTTGGGCACACTTAGGTAACACTTAGGTAACACTTAGGGCACACTTAGGTAAAACTTACGGCACACTTAGGTAACACTTGGGGCACACTTAGGTAACACTTAGGGCACACTTAGGTAACACTTAGGGCACACTTAGGTAACACTTAGGGCACACTTCGGTAACACTTGGGTAACACTTAGGTAACACTTAGGTAACACTTAGGTAACACTTAGGGTACACTTAGGTAACACTTAGGGCACACTTAGGTAACACCTATGGCACACTTAGGTAACACTTAGGTAACACTTAGGGCACACTTAGGTAACACTTAGGGCACACTTAGGTAACACTTAGGGCACACTTAGGTAACACTTAGGGCACACTTAGGTAACACTTAGGGCACACTTAGGTAACACTTAGGGCACACTTAGGTAACACTTAGGTCACGTTTAGGTAACACTTAGGGCACACTTAGGTAACACTTAGGGCACACTTAGGTAACACTTAGGGCACACTTAGGTAAAACTTACGGCACACTTAGGTAACACTTAGGGCACACTTAGGTAACACTTAGGGCACACTTAGGTAACACTTAGGTAACACTTAGGTAACACTTAGGTAACACTTAGGTAACACTTAGGGCACACTTAGGTAACACTTAGGTAACACTTAGGTAACACTTAGGTAACACTTAGGTAACACTTAGGTAACACTTAGGTAACACTTAGGTAACACTTAGGGCACACTTAGGTAACACTTAGGTAACACTTAGGTAACACTTAGGGTACACTTAGGTAACACTTAGGTAACACTTAGGGCACACTTAGGTAACACTTAGGTAACACTTAGGTAACACTTAGGTAACACTTAGGTAACACTTAGGGCACACTTAGGTAACACTTAGGGCACACTTAGGTAACACTTAGGGCACACTTCGGTAACACTTGGGTAACACTTAGGTAACACTTAGGTAACACTTAGGTAACACTTAGGGTACACTTAGGTAACACTTAGGGCACACTTAGGTAACACCTATGGCACACTTAGGTAACACTTAGGTAACACTTAGGGCACACTTAGGTAACACTTAGGGCACACTTAGGTAACACTTAGGGCACACTTAGGTAACACTTAGGGCACACTTAGGTAACACTTAGGGCACACTTAGGTAACACTTAGGGCACACTTAGGTAACACTTAGGGCACACTTAGGTAAAACTTACGGCACACTTAGGTAACACTTAGGGCACACTTAGGTAACACTTAGGGCACACTTAGGTAACACTTAGGTAACACTTAGGTAACACTTAGGTAACACTTAGGTAACACTTAGGGCACACTTAGGTAACACTTAGGTAACACTTAGGTAACACTTAGGTAACACTTAGGTAACACTTAGGTAACACTTAGGTAACACTTAGGTAACACTTAGGGCACACTTAGGTAACACTTAGGTAACACTTAGGTAACACTTAGGGTACACTTAGGTAACACTTAGGTAACACTTAGGGCACACTTAGGTAACACTTAGGTAACACTTAGGTAACACTTAGGTAACACTTAGGTAACACTTAGGTAACACTTAGGGCACACTTAGGTAACACTTAGGGCACACTTAGGTAACACTTAGGGCACACTTAGGTAACACTTAGGGCACACTTAGGTAACACTTAGGTAACACTTAGGGCACACTTAGGGCACACTTAGGTAACACTTAGGTCACATTTAGGTAACACTTAGGGCACACTTAGGTAACACTTAGGGCACACTTAGGTAACACTTAGGTAACACTTAGGGCACACTTAGGTAACACTTAGGGCACACTTAGGGCACACTTAGGTAACACTTAGGGCACACTTAGGTAACACTTAGGGCACACTTAGGTAACACTTTGGGCACACTTAGGTAACACTTAGGTAACACTTAGGGCACACTTAGGTAACACTTAGGTAACACTTAGGTAACACTTAGGTAAAACTTAGGTAACACTTAGGGCACACTTAGGGCACACTTAGGTAACACTTAGGTAACACTTAGGTAACACTTGGGTAACACTTAGGTAACACTTAGGGCACACTTAGGTAACACTTAGGTAACACTTAGGTAACACTTAGGTAACACTTAGGTAACACTTAGGGCACACTTAGGGCACACTTAGGTAACACTTAGGGCACACTTAGGTAACACTTAGGGCACACTTAGGTAACACTTTGGGCACACTTAGGTAACACTTAGGTAACACTTAGGGCACACTTAGGTAACACTTAGGTAACACTTAGGTAACACTTAGGTAAAACTTAGGTAACACTTAGGGCACACTTAGGTAACACTTAGGTAACACTTGGGTAACACTTGGGTAACACTTAGGTAACACTTAGGGCACACTTAGGTAACACTTAGGTAACACTTAGGTAACACTTAGGTAACACTTAGGTAACACTTAGGGTACACTTAGGTAACACTTAGGTAACACTTAGGGCACACTTAGGTAACACTTAGGTAACACTTAGGTAACACTTAGGTAACACTTAGGTAACACTTAGGTAACACTTAGGTAACACTTAGGTAACACTTAGGGCACACTTAGGTAACACTTAGGGCACACTTAGGTAACACTTAGGTAACACTTAGGGCACACTTAGGTAACACTTAGGGCACACTTAGGTAACACTTAGGTCACGTTTAGGTAACACTTAGGGCACACTTAGGTAACACTTAGGGCACACTTAGGTAACACTTAGGGCACACTTAGGTAAAACTTACGGCACACTTAGGTAACACTTAGGGCACACTTAGGTAACACTTAGGGCACACTTAGGTAACACTTAGGTAACACTTAGGTAACACTTAGGTAACACTTAGGTAACACTTAGGTAACACTTAGGTAACACTTAGGTAACACTTAGGTAACACTTAGGGTACACTTAGGTAACACTTAGGGCACACTTAGGTAACACTTAGGGCACACTTAGGTAACACTTAGGGCACACTTAGGGCACACTTAGGTAACACTTAGGGCACACTTAGGTAACACTTTGGGCACACTTAGGTAACACTTAGGTAACACTTAGGGCACACTTAGGTAAAACTTACGGCACACTTAGGTAACACTTGGGGCACACTTAGGTAACACTTAGGGCACACTTAGGTAACACTTAGGGCACACTTAGGTAACACTTAGGGCACACTTCGGTAACACTTGGGTAACACTTAGGTAACACTTAGGTAACACTTAGGTAACACTTAGGGTACACTTAGGTAACACTTAGGGCACACTTAGGTAACACTTAGGGCACACTTAGGTAACACTTAGGTAACACTTAGGTAACACTTAGGGCACACTTAGGTAACACTTAGGGCACACTTAGGTAACACTTAGGGCACACTTAGGTAACACTTAGGGCACACTTAGGTAACACTTAGGTCACGTTTAGGTAACACTTAGGGCACACTTAGGTAACACTTAGGGCACACTTAGGTAACACTTAGGGCACACTTAGGTAAAACTTACGGCACACTTAGGTAACACTTAGGGCACACTTAGGTAACACTTAGGGCACACTTAGGTAACACTTAGGTAACACTTAGGTAACACTTAGGTAACACTTAGGTAACACTTAGGGCACACTTAGGTAACACTTAGGTAACACTTAGGTAACACTTAGGTAACACTTAGGTAACACTTAGGTAACACTTAGGTAACACTTAGGTAACACTTAGGGCACACTTAGGTAACACTTAGGTAACACTTAGGTAACACTTAGGGTACACTTAGGTAACACTTAGGTAACACTTAGGGCACACTTAGGTAACACTTAGGTAACACTTAGGTAACACTTAGGTAACACTTAGGTAACACTTAGGTAACACTTAGGGCACACTTAGGTAACACTTAGGGCACACTTAGGTAACACTTAGGGCACACTTAGGTAACACTTAGGGCACACTTAGGTAACACTTAGGTAACACTTAGGGCACACTTAGGGCACACTTAGGTAACACTTAGGTCACATTTAGGTAACACTTAGGGCACACTTAGGTAACACTTAGGGCACACTTAGGTAACACTTAGGTAACACTTAGGGCACACTTAGGTAACACTTAGGGCACACTTAGGGCACACTTAGGTAACACTTAGGGCACACTTAGGTAACACTTAGGGCACACTTAGGTAACACTTTGGGCACACTTAGGTAACACTTAGGTAACACTTAGGGCACACTTAGGTAACACTTAGGTCACATTTAGGTAACACTTAGGTAACACTTAGGGCACACTTAGGTAACACTTAGGGCACACTTAGGGCACACTTAGGTAACACTTAGGGCACACTTAGGTAACACTTAGGGCACACTTAGGTAACACTTTGGGCACACTTAGGTAACACTTAGGTAAAACTTAGGTAACACTTAGGGCACACTTAGGGCACACTTAGGTAACACTTAGGTAACACTTAGGTAACACTTGGGTAACACTTAGGTAACACTTAGGGCACACTTAGGTAACACTTAGGTAACACTTAGGTAACACTTAGGTAACACTTAGGTAACACTTAGGTAACACTTAGGTAACACTTAGGTAACACTTAGGGCACACTTCGGTAACACTTGGGTAACACTTAGGTAACACTTAGGTAACACTTAGGTAACACTTAGGGTACACTTAGGTAACACTTAGGGCACACTTAGGTAACACTTAGGGCACACTTAGGTAACACTTAGGGCACACTTAGGGCACACTTAGGTAACACTTAGGGCACACTTAGGTAACACTTAGGGCACACTTAGGTAACACTTTGGGCACACTTAGGTAACACTTAGGTAACACTTAGGGCACACTTAGGTAAAACTTACGGCACACTTATGTAACACTTAGGGCACACTTAGGTAACACTTAGGGCACACTTAGGGCACACTTAGGTAACACTTAGGTCACATTTAGGTAACACTTAGGTAACACTTAGGGCACACTTAGGTAACACTTAGGGCACACTTAGGGCACACTTAGGTAACACTTAGGGCACACTTAGGTAACACTTAGGGCACACTTAGGTAACACTTTGGGCACACTTAGGTAACACTTAGGTAACACTTAGGGCACACTTAGGTAACACTTAGGTAACACTTAGGTAACACTTAGGTAAAACTTAGGTAACACTTAGGGCACACTTAGGGCACACTTAGGTAACACTTGGGTAACACTTGGGTAACACTTAGGTAACACTTAGGGCACACTTAGGTAACACTTAGGTAACACTTAGGTAACACTTAGGTAACACTTAGGTAACACTTAGGTAACACTTAGGTAACACTTAGGTAACACTTAGGGCACACTTCGGTAACACTTGGGTAACACTTAGGTAACACTTAGGTAACACTTAGGTAACACTTAGGGTACACTTAGGTAACACTTAGGGCACACTTAGGTAACACTTAGGGCACACTTAGGTAACACTTAGGGCACACTTAGGGCACACTTAGGTAACACTTAGGGCACACTTAGGTAACACTTAGGGCACACTTAGGTAACACTTTGGGCACACTTAGGTAACACTTAGGTAACACTTAGGGCACACTTAGGTAAAACTTACGGCACACTTAGGTAACACTTAGGGCACACTTAGGTAACACTTAGGGCACACTTAGGGCACACTTAGGTAACACTTAGGTCACATTTAGGTAACACTTAGGGCACACTTAGGTAACACTTAGGGCACACTTAGGTAACACTTAGGTAACACTTAGGGCACACTTAGGTAACACTTAGGGCACACTTAGGGCACACTTAGGTAACACTTAGGGCACACTTAGGTAACACTTAGGGCACACTTAGGTAACACTTAGGGCACACTTAGGTAACACTTAGGGCACACTTAGGTAACACTTAGGTAACACTTAGGTAACACTTAGGTAAAACTTAGGTAACACTTAGGGCACACTTAGGTAACACTTAGGTAACACTTAGGTAACACTTGGGTAACACTTAGGTAACACTTAGGGCACACTTAGGTAACACTTAGGTAACACTTAGGTAACACTTAGGTAACACTTAGGTAACACTTAGGTAACACTTAGGTAACACTTAGGGCACACTTCGGTAACACTTGGGTAACACTTAGGTAACACTTAGGTAACACTTAGGTAACACTTAGGGTACACTTAGGTAACACTTAGGGCACACTTAGGTAACACTTAGGGCACACTTAGGTAACACTTAGGGCACACTTAGGGCACACTTAGGTAACACTTAGGGCACACTTAGGTAACACTTTGGGCACACTTAGGTAACACTTAGGTAACACTTAGGGCACACTTAGGTAAAACTTACGGCACACTTAGGTAACACTTGGGGCACACTTAGGTAACACTTAGGGCACACTTAGGTAACACTTAGGGCACACTTAGGTAACACTTAGGGCACACTTCGGTAACACTTGGGTAACACTTAGGTAACACTTAGGTAACACTTAGGTAACACTTAGGGTACACTTAGGTAACACTTAGGGCACACTTAGGTAACACCTATGGCACACTTAGGTAACACTTAGGTAACACTTAGGGCACACTTAGGTAACACTTAGGGCACACTTAGGTAACACTTAGGGCACACTTAGGTAACACTTAGGGCACACTTAGGTAACACTTAGGGCACACTTAGGTAACACTTAGGGCACACTTAGGTAACACTTAGGTCACATTTAGGTAACACTTAGGGCACACTTAGGTAACACTTAGGGCACACTTAGGTAACACTTAGGGCACACTTAGGTAAAACTTACGGCACACTTAGGTAACACTTAGGGCACACTTAGGTAACACTTAGGGCACACTTAGGTAACACTTAGGTAACACTTAGGTAACACTTAGGTAACACTTAGGTAACACTTAGGGCACACTTAGGTAACACTTAGGTAACACTTAGGTAACACTTAGGTAACACTTAGGTAACAATTAGGTAACACTTAGGTAACACTTAGGTAACACTTAGGGCACACTTAGGTAACACTTAGGTAACACTTAGGTAACACTTAGGGTACACTTAGGTAACACTTAGGTAACACTTAGGGTACACTTAGGTAACACTTAGGTAACACTTAGGTAACACTTAGGGCACACTTAGGTAACACTTAGGTAACACTTAGGTAACACTTAGGTAACACTTAGGTAACACTTAGGTAACACTTAGGTAACACTTAGGGCACACTTAGGTAACACTTAGGGCACACTTAGGTAACACTTAGGGCACACTTAGGTAACACTTAGGGCACACTTAGGTAACACTTAGGTAACACTTAGGGCACACTTAGGGCACACTTAGGTAACACTTAGGTCACATTTAGGTAACACTTAGGGCACACTTAGGTAACACTTAGGGCACACTTAGGTAACACTTAGGTAACACTTAGGGCACACTTAGGTAACACTTAGGGCACACTTAGGGCACACTTAGGTAACACTTAGGGCACACTTAGGTAACACTTAGGGCACACTTAGGTAACACTTTGGGCACACTTAGGTAACACTTAGGTAACACTTAGGGCACACTTAGGTAACACTTAGGTAACACTTAGGTAACACTTAGGTAAAACTTAGGTAACACTTAGGGCACACTTAGGGCACACTTAGGTAACACTTAGGTAACACTTAGGTAACACTTGGGTAACACTTAGGTAACACTTAGGGCACACTTAGGTAACACTTAGGTAACACTTAGGTAACACTTAGGTAACACTTAGGTAACACTTAGGTAACACTTAGGTAACACTTAGGTAACACTTAGGTAACACTTAGGGCACACTTCGGTAACACTTGGGTAACACTTAGGTAACACTTAGGTAACACTTAGGTAACACTTAGGGTACACTTAGGTAACACTTAGGGCACACTTAGGTAACACTTAGGGCACACTTAGGTAACACTTAGGGCACACTTAGGGCACACTTAGGTAACACTTAGGGCACACTTAGGTAACACTTTGGGCACACTTAGGTAACACTTAGGTAACACTTAGGGCACACTTAGGTAAAACTTACGGCACACTTAGGTAACACTTGGGGCACACTTAGGTAACACTTAGGGCACACTTAGGTAACACTTAGGGCACACTTAGGTAACACTTAGGGCACACTTCGGTAACACTTGGGTAACACTTAGGTAACACTTAGGTAACACTTAGGTAACACTTAGGGTACACTTAGGTAACACTTAGGGCACACTTAGGTAACACCTATGGCACACTTAGGTAACACTTAGGTAACACTTAGGGCACACTTAGGTAACACTTAGGGCACACTTAGGTAACACTTAGGGCACACTTAGGTATCACTTAGGGCACACTTAGGTAACACTTAGGGCACACTTAGGTAACACTTAGGGCACACTTAGGTAACACTTAGGTAACACTTAGGTAACACTTAGGGCACACTTAGGTAACACTTAGGGCACACTTAGGTAACACTTAGGGCACACTTAGGTAAAACTTACGGCACACTTAGGTAACACTTAGGGCACACTTAGGTAACACTTAGGGCACACTTAGGTAACACTTAGGTAACACTTAGGTAACACTTAGGTAACACTTAGGTAACACTTAGGGCACACTTAGGTAACACTTAGGTAACACTTAGGTAACACTTAGGTAACACTTAGGTAACACTTAGGTAACACTTAGGTAACACTTAGGTAACACTTAGGGCACACTTAGGTAACACTTAGGTAACACTTAGGTAACACTTAGGGTACACTTAGGTAACACTTAGGTAACACTTAGGGCACACTTAGGTAACACTTAGGTAACACTTAGGTAACACTTAGGTAACACTTAGGTAACACTTAGGTAACACTTAGGGCACACTTAGGTAACACTTAGGGCACACTTAGGTAACACTTAGGGCACACTTAGGTAACACTTAGGGCACACTTAGGTAACACTTAGGTAACACTTAGGGCACACTTAGGGCACACTTAGGTAACACTTAGGTCACACTTAGGTAACACTTAGGGCACACTTAGGTAACACTTAGGGCACACTTAGGTAACACTTAGGTAACACTTAGGGCACACTTAGGTAACACTTAGGGCACACTTAGGGCACACTTAGGTAACACTTAGGGCACACTTAGGTAACACTTAGGGCACACTTAGGTAACACTTTGGGCACACTTAGGTAACACTTAGGTAACACTTAGGGCACACTTAGGTAACACTTAGGTAACACTTAGGTAACACTTAGGTAAAACTTAGGTAACACTTAGGGCACACTTAGGGCACACTTAGGTAACACTTAGGTAACACTTAGGTAACACTTGGGTAACACTTAGGTAACACTTAGGGCACACTTAGGTAACACTTAGGTAACACTTAGGTAACACTTAGGTAACACTTAGGTAACACTTAGGTAACACTTAGGTAACACTTAGGTAACACTTAGGTAACACTTAGGTAACACTTAGGGCACACTTCGGTAACACTTGGGTAACACTTAGGTAACACTTAGGTAACACTTAGGTAACACTTAGGGTACACTTAGGTAACACTTAGGGCACACTTAGGTAACACTTAGGGCACACTTAGGTAACACTTAGGGCACACTTAGGGCACACTTAGGTAACACTTAGGGCACACTTAGGTAACACTTTGGGCACACTTAGGTAACACTTAGGTAACACTTAGGGCACACTTAGGTAAAACTTACGGCACACTTAGGTAACACTTGGGGCACACTTAGGTAACACTTAGGGCACACTTAGGTAACACTTAGGGCACACTTAGGTAACACTTAGGGCACACTTAGGTAACACTTGGGTAACACTTAGGTAACACTTAGGTAACACTTAGGTAACACTTAGGGTACACTTAGGTAACACTTAGGGCACACTTAGGTAACACCTATGGCACACTTAGGTAACACTTAGGTAACACTTAGGGCACACTTAGGTAACACTTAGGGCACACTTAGGTAACACTTAGGGCACACTTAGGTATCACTTAGGGCACACTTAGGTAACACTTAGGGCACACTTAGGTAACACTTAGGGCACACTTAGGTAACACTTAGGTCACATTTAGGTAACACTTAGGGCACACTTAGGTAACACTTAGGGCACACTTAGGTAACACTTAGGGCACACTTAGGTAAAACTTACGGCACACTTAGGTAACACTTAGGGCACACTTAGGTAACACTTAGGGCACACTTAGGTAACACTTAGGTAACACTTAGGTAACACTTAGGTAACACTTAGGTAACACTTAGGGCACACTTAGGTAACACTTAGGTAACACTTAGGTAACACTTAGGTAACACTTAGGTAACACTTAGGTAACACTTAGGTAACACTTAGGTAACACTTAGGGCACACTTAGGTAACACTTAGGTAACACTTAGGTAACACTTAGGGTACACTTAGGTAACACTTAGGTAACACTTAGGGCACACTTAGGTAACACTTAGGTAACACTTAGGTAACACTTAGGTAACACTTAGGTAACACTTAGGTAACACTTAGGGCACACTTAGGTAACACTTAGGGCACACTTAGGTAACACTTAGGGCACACTTAGGTAACACTTAGGGCACACTTAGGTAACACTTAGGTAACACTTAGGGCACACTTAGGGCACACTTAGGTAACACTTAGGTCACACTTAGGTAACACTTAGGGCACACTTAGGTAACACTTAGGGCACACTTAGGTAACACTTAGGTAACACTTAGGGCACACTTAGGTAACACTTAGGGCACACTTAGGGCACACTTAGGTAACACTTAGGGCACACTTAGGTAACACTTAGGGCACACTTAGGTAACACTTTGGGCACACTTAGGTAACACTTAGGTAACACTTAGGGCACACTTAGGTAACACTTAGGTAACACTTAGGTAACACTTAGGTAAAACTTAGGTAACACTTAGGGCACACTTAGGGCACACTTAGGTAACACTTAGGTAACACTTAGGTAACACTTGGGTAACACTTAGGTAACACTTAGGGCACACTTAGGTAACACTTAGGTAACACTTAGGTAACACTTAGGTAACACTTAGGTAACACTTAGGTAACACTTAGGTAACACTTAGGTAACACTTAGGGCACACTTCGGTAACACTTGGGTAACACTTAGGTAACACTTAGGTAACACTTAGGTAACACTTAGGGTACACTTAGGTAACACTTAGGGCACACTTAGGTAACACTTAGGGCACACTTAGGTAACACTTAGGGCACACTTAGGGCACACTTAGGTAACACTTAGGGCACACTTAGGTAACACTTAGGGCACACTTAGGTAACACTTTGGGCACACTTAGGTAACACTTAGGTAACACTTAGGGCACACTTAGGTAAAACTTACGGCACACTTAGGTAACACTTAGGGCACACTTAGGTAACACTTAGGGCACACTTAGGGCACACTTAGGTAACACTTAGGTCACATTTAGGTAACACTTAGGTAACACTTAGGGCACACTTAGGTAACACTTAGGGCACACTTAGGGCACACTTAGGTAACACTTAGGGCACACTTAGGTAACACTTAGGGCACACTTAGGTAACACTTTGGGCACACTTAGGTAACACTTAGGTAACACTTAGGGCACACTTAGGTAACACTTAGGTAACACTTAGGTAACACTTAGGTAAAACTTAGGTAACACTTAGGGCACACTTAGGGCACACTTAGGTAACACTTAGGTAACACTTAGGTAACACTTGGGTAACACTTAGGTAACACTTAGGGCACACTTAGGTAACACTTAGGTAACACTTAGGTAACACTTAGGTAACACTTAGGTAACACTTAGGTAACACTTAGGTAACACTTAGGTAACACTTAGGGCACACTTCGGTAACACTTGGGTAACACTTAGGTAACACTTAGGTAACACTTAGGTAACACTTAGGGTACACTTAGGTAACACTTAGGGCACACTTAGGTAACACTTAGGGCACACTTAGGTAACACTTAGGGCACACTTAGGGCACACTTAGGTAACACTTAGGGCACACTTAGGTAACACTTAGGGCACACTTAGGTAACACTTTGGGCACACTTAGGTAACACTTAGGTAACACTTAGGGCACACTTAGGTAAAACTTACGGCACACTTAGGTAACACTTAGGGCACACTTAGGTAACACTTAGGGCACACTTAGGGCACACTTAGGTAACACTTAGGTCACATTTAGGTAACACTTAGGGCACACTTAGGTAACACTTAGGGCACACTTAGGTAACACTTAGGTAACACTTAGGGCACACTTAGGTAACACTTAGGGCACACTTAGGGCACACTTAGGTAACACTTAGGGCACACTTAGGTAACACTTAGGGCACACTTAGGTAACACTTTGGGCACACTTAGGTAACACTTAGGTAACACTTAGGGCACACTTAGGTAACACTTAGGTAACACTTAGGTAAAACTTAGGTAACACTTAGGGCACACTTAGGTAACACTTAGGTAACACTTAGGTAACACTTGGGTAACACTTAGGTAACACTTAGGGCACACTTAGGTAACACTTAGGTAACACTTAGGTAACACTTAGGTAACACTTAGGTAACACTTAGGTAACACTTAGGTAACACTTAGGTAACACTTAGGGCACACTTCGGTAACACTTGGGTAACACTTAGGTAACACTTAGGTAACACTTAGGTAACACTTAGGGTACACTTAGGTAACACTTAGGGCACACTTAGGTAACACTTAGGGCACACTTAGGTAACACTTAGGGCACACTTAGGGCACACTTAGGTAACACTTAGGGCACACTTAGGTAACACTTTGGGCACACTTAGGTAACACTTAGGTAACACTTAGGGCACACTTAGGTAAAACTTACGGCACACTTAGGTAACACTTGGGGCACACTTAGGTAACACTTAGGGCACACTTAGGTAACACTTAGGGCACACTTAGGTAACACTTAGGGCACACTTCGGTAACACTTGGGTAACACTTAGGTAACACTTAGGTAACACTTAGGTAACACTTAGGGTACACTTAGGTAACACTTAGGGCACACTTAGGTAACACCTATGGCACACTTAGGTAACACTTAGGTAACACTTAGGGCACACTTAGGTAACACTTAGGGCACACTTAGGTAACACTTAGGGCACACTTAGGTAACACTTAGGGCACACTTAGGTAACACTTAGGGCACACTTCGGTAACACTTGGGTAACACTTAGGTAACACTTAGGTAACACTTAGGTAACACTTAGGGTACACTTAGGTAACACTTAGGGCACACTTAGGTAACACCTATGGCACACTTAGGTAACACTTAGGTAACACTTAGGGCACACTTAGGTAACACTTAGGGCACACTTAGGTAACACTTAGGGCACACTTAGGTAACACTTGGGGCACACTTAGGTAACACTTAGGGCACACTTAGGTAACACTTAGGGCACACTTAGGTAACACTTAGGGCACACTTCGGTAACACTTGGGTAACACTTAGGTAACACTTAGGTAAAACTTAGGTAACACTTAGGGCACACTTAGGGCACACTTAGGTAACACTTAGGTAACACTTAGGTAACACTTGGGTAACACTTAGGTAACACTTAGGGCACACTTAGGTAACACTTAGGTAACACTTAGGTAACACTTAGGTAACACTTAGGTAACACTTAGGTAACACTTAGGTAACACTTAGGTAACACTTAGGTAACACTTAGGGCACACTTCGGTAACACTTGGGTAACACTTAGGTAACACTTAGGTAACACTTAGGTAACACTTAGGGTACACTTAGGTAACACTTAGGGCACACTTAGGTAACACTTAGGGCACACTTAGGTAACACTTAGGGCACACTTAGGGCACACTTAGGTAACACTTAGGGCACACTTAGGTAACACTTTGGGCACACTTAGGTAACACTTAGGTAACACTTAGGGCACACTTAGGTAAAACTTACGGCACACTTAGGTAACACTTGGGGCACACTTAGGTAACACTTAGGGCACACTTAGGTAACACTTAGGGCACACTTAGGTAACACTTAGGGCACACTTCGGTAACACTTGGGTAACACTTAGGTAACACTTAGGTAACACTTAGGTAACACTTAGGGTACACTTAGGTAACACTTAGGGCACACTTAGGTAACACCTATGGCACACTTAGGTAACACTTAGGTAACACTTAGGGCACACTTAGGTAACACTTAGGGCACACTTAGGTAACACTTAGGGCACACTTAGGTATCACTTAGGGCACACTTAGGTAACACTTAGGGCACACTTAGGTAACACTTAGGGCACACTTAGGTAACACTTAGGTCACATTTAGGTAACACTTAGGGCACACTTAGGTAACACTTAGGGCACACTTAGGTAACACTTAGGGCACACTTAGGTAAAACTTACGGCACACTTAGGTAACACTTAGGGCACACTTAGGTAACACTTAGGGCACACTTAGGTAACACTTAGGTAACACTTAGGTAACACTTAGGTAACACTTAGGTAACACTTAGGGCACACTTAGGTAACACTTAGGTAACACTTAGGTAACACTTAGGTAACACTTAGGTAACACTTAGGTAACACTTAGGTAACACTTAGGTAACACTTAGGGCACACTTAGGTAACACTTAGGTAACACTTAGGTAACACTTAGGGTACACTTAGGTAACACTTAGGTAACACTTAGGGCACACTTAGGTAACACTTAGGTAACACTTAGGTAACACTTAGGTAACACTTAGGTAACACTTAGGTAACACTTAGGGCACACTTAGGTAACACTTAGGGCACACTTAGGTAACACTTAGGGCACACTTAGGTAACACTTAGGGCACACTTAGGTAACACTTAGGTAACACTTAGGGCACACTTAGGGCACACTTAGGTAACACTTAGGTCACATTTAGGTAACACTTAGGGCACACTTAGGTAACACTTAGGGCACACTTAGGTAACACTTAGGTAACACTTAGGGCACACTTAGGTAACACTTAGGGCACACTTAGGGCACACTTAGGTAACACTTAGGGCACACTTAGGTAACACTTAGGGCACACTTAGGTAACACTTTGGGCACACTTAGGTAACACTTAGGTAACACTTAGGGCACACTTAGGTAACACTTAGGTAACACTTAGGTAACACTTAGGTAAAACTTAGGTAACACTTAGGGCACACTTAGGGCACACTTAGGTAACACTTAGGTAACACTTAGGTAACACTTGGGTAACACTTAGGTAACACTTAGGGCACACTTAGGTAACACTTAGGTAACACTTAGGTAACACTTAGGTAACACTTAGGTAACACTTAGGTAACACTTAGGTAACACTTAGGTAACACTTAGGTAACACTTAGGTAACACTTAGGGCACACTTCGGTAACACTTGGGTAACACTTAGGTAACACTTAGGTAACACTTAGGTAACACTTAGGGTACACTTAGGTAACACTTAGGGCACACTTAGGTAACACTTAGGGCACACTTAGGTAACACTTAGGGCACACTTAGGGCACACTTAGGTAACACTTAGGGCACACTTAGGTAACACTTTGGGCACACTTAGGTAACACTTAGGTAACACTTAGGGCACACTTAGGTAAAACTTACGGCACACTTAGGTAACACTTGGGGCACACTTAGGTAACACTTAGGGCACACTTAGGTAACACTTAGGGCACACTTAGGTAACACTTAGGGCACACTTCGGTAACACTTGGGTAACACTTAGGTAACACTTAGGTAACACTTAGGTAACACTTAGGGTACACTTAGGTAACACTTAGGGCACACTTAGGTAACACCTATGGCACACTTAGGTAACACTTAGGTAACACTTAGGGCACACTTAGGTAACACTTAGGGCACACTTAGGTAACACTTAGGGCACACTTAGGTATCACTTAGGGCACACTTAGGTAACACTTAGGGCACACTTAGGTAACACTTAGGGCACACTTAGGTAACACTTAGGTCACATTTAGGTAACACTTAGGGCACACTTAGGTAACACTTAGGGCACACTTAGGTAACACTTAGGGCACACTTAGGTAAAACTTACGGCACACTTAGGTAACACTTAGGGCACACTTAGGTAACACTTAGGGCACACTTAGGTAACACTTAGGTAACACTTAGGTAACACTTAGGTAACACTTAGGTAACACTTAGGGCACACTTAGGTAACACTTAGGTAACACTTAGGTAACACTTAGGTAACACTTAGGTAACACTTAGGTAACACTTAGGTAACACTTAGGTAACACTTAGGGCACACTTAGGTAACACTTAGGTAACACTTAGGTAACACTTAGGGTACACTTAGGTAACACTTAGGTAACACTTAGGGCACACTTAGGTAACACTTAGGTAACACTTAGGTAACACTTAGGTAACACTTAGGTAACACTTAGGTAACACTTAGGGCACACTTAGGTAACACTTAGGGCACACTTAGGTAACACTTAGGGCACACTTAGGTAACACTTAGGGCACACTTAGGTAACACTTAGGTAACACTTAGGGCACACTTAGGGCACACTTAGGTAACACTTAGGTCACATTTAGGTAACACTTAGGGCACACTTAGGTAACACTTAGGGCACACTTAGGTAACACTTAGGTAACACTTAGGGCACACTTAGGTAACACTTAGGGCACACTTAGGGCACACTTAGGTAACACTTAGGGCACACTTAGGTAACACTTAGGGCACACTTAGGTAACACTTTGGGCACACTTAGGTAACACTTAGGTAACACTTAGGGCACACTTAGGTAACACTTAGGTAACACTTAGGTAACACTTAGGTAACACTTAGGTAACACTTAGGGCACACTTAGGGCACACTTAGGTAACACTTAGGTAACACTTAGGTAACACTTGGGTAACACTTAGGTAACACTTAGGGCACACTTAGGTAACACTTAGGTAACACTTAGGTAACACTTAGGTAACACTTAGGTAACACTTAGGTAACACTTAGGTAACACTTAGGTAACACTTAGGGCACACTTCGGTAACACTTGGGTAACACTTAGGTAACACTTAGGTAACACTTAGGTAACACTTAGGGTACACTTAGGTAACACTTAGGGCACACTTAGGTAACACTTAGGGCACACTTAGGTAACACTTAGGGCACACTTAGGGCACACTTAGGTAACACTTAGGGCACACTTAGGTAACACTTAGGGCACACTTAGGTAACACTTTGGGCACACTTAGGTAACACTTAGGTAACACTTAGGGCACACTTAGGTAAAACTTACGGCACACTTAGGTAACACTTAGGGCACACTTAGGTAACACTTAGGGCACACTTAGGGCACACTTAGGTAACACTTAGGTCACATTTAGGTAACACTTAGGTAACACTTAGGGCACACTTAGGTAACACTTAGGGCACACTTAGGGCACACTTAGGTAACACTTAGGGCACACTTAGGTAACACTTAGGGCACACTTAGGTAACACTTTGGGCACACTTAGGTAACACTTAGGTAACACTTAGGGCACACTTAGGTAACACTTAGGTAACACTTAGGTAACACTTAGGTAAAACTTAGGTAACACTTAGGGCACACTTAGGGCACACTTAGGTAACACTTAGGTAACACTTAGGTAACACTTGGGTAACACTTAGGTAACACTTAGGGCACACTTAGGTAACACTTAGGTAACACTTAGGTAACACTTAGGTAACACTTAGGTAACACTTAGGTAACACTTAGGTAACACTTAGGTAACACTTAGGGCACACTTCGGTAACACTTGGGTAACACTTAGGTAACACTTAGGTAACACTTAGGTAACACTTAGGGTACACTTAGGTAACACTTAGGGCACACTTAGGTAACACTTAGGGCACACTTAGGTAACACTTAGGGCACACTTAGGGCACACTTAGGTAACACTTAGGGCACACTTAGGTAACACTTAGGGCACACTTAGGTAACACTTTGGGCACACTTAGGTAACACTTAGGTAACACTTAGGGCACACTTAGGTAAAACTTACGGCACACTTAGGTAACACTTAGGGCACACTTAGGTAACACTTAGGGCACACTTAGGGCACACTTAGGTAACACTTAGGGCACATTTAGGTAACACTTAGGGCACACTTAGGTAACACTTAGGGCACACTTAGGTAACACTTAGGTAACACTTAGGGCACACTTAGGTAACACTTAGGGCACACTTAGGGCACACTTAGGTAACACTTAGGGCACACTTAGGTAACACTTAGGGCACACTTAGGTAACACTTTGGGCACACTTAGGTAACACTTAGGTAACACTTAGGGCACACTTAGGTAACACTTAGGTAACACTTAGGTAAAACTTAGGTAACACTTAGGGCACACTTAGGTAACACTTAGGTAACACTTAGGTAACACTTGGGTAACACTTAGGTAACACTTAGGGCACACTTAGGTAACACTTAGGTAACACTTAGGTAACACTTAGGTAACACTTAGGTAACACTTAGGTAACACTTAGGTAACACTTAGGTAACACTTAGGGCACACTTAGGTAACACTTGGGTAACACTTAGGTAACACTTAGGTAACACTTAGGTAACACTTAGGGTACACTTAGGTAACACTTAGGGCACACTTAGGTAACACTTAGGGCACACTTAGGTAACACTTAGGGCACACTTAGGGCACACTTAGGTAACACTTAGGGCACACTTAGGTAACACTTTGGGCACACTTAGGTAACACTTAGGTAACACTTAGGGCACACTTAGGTAAAACTTACGGCACACTTAGGTAACACTTGGGGCACACTTAGGTAACACTTAGGGCACACTTAGGTAACACTTAGGGCACACTTAGGTAACACTTAGGGCACACTTCGGTAACACTTGGGTAACACTTAGGTAACACTTAGGTAACACTTAGGTAACACTTAGGGTACACTTAGGTAACACTTAGGGCACACTTAGGTAACACCTATGGCACACTTAGGTAACACTTAGGTAACACTTAGGGCACACTTAGGTAACACTTAGGGCACACTTAGGTAACACTTAGGGCACACTTAGGTAACACTTAGGGCACACTTAGGTAACACTTAGGGCACACTTAGGTAACACTTAGGGCACACTTAGGTAACACTTAGGTCACATTTAGGTAACACTTAGGGCACACTTAGGTAACACTTAGGGCACACTTAGGTAACACTTAGGGCACACTTAGGTAAAACTTACGGCACACTTAGGTAACACTTAGGGCACACTTAGGTAACACTTAGGGCACACTTAGGTAACACTTAGGTAACACTTAGGTAACACTTAGGTAACACTTAGGTAACACTTAGGGCACACTTAGGTAACACTTAGGGCACACTTAGGTAACACTTTGGGCACACTTAGGTAACACTTAGGTAACACTTAGGGCACACTTAGGTAACACTTAGGTAACACTTAGGTAACACTTAGGTAACACTTAGGTAACACTTAGGTAACACTTAGGGCACACTTAGGTAACACTTAGGTAACACTTAGGTAACACTTAGGGTACACTTAGGTAACACTTAGGTAACACTTAGGGCACACTTAGGTAACACTTAGGTAACACTTAGGTAACACTTAGGTAACACTTAGGTAACACTTAGGTAACACTTAGGGCACACTTAGGTAACACTTAGGGCACACTTAGGTAACACTTAGGGCACACTTAGGTAACACTTAGGGCACACTTAGGTAACACTTAGGTAACACTTAGGTAACACTTAGGTAACACTTAGGTAACACTTAGGGCACACTTAGGTAACACTTAGGGCACACTTAGGTAACACTTTGGGCACACTTAGGTAACACTTAGGTAACACTTAGGGCACACTTAGGTAACACTTAGGTAACACTTAGGTAACACTTAGGTAACACTTAGGTAACACTTAGGTAACACTTAGGGCACACTTAGGTAACACTTAGGTAACACTTAGGTAACACTTAGGGTACACTTAGGTAACACTTAGGTAACACTTAGGGCACACTTAGGTAACACTTAGGTAACACTTAGGTAACACTTAGGTAACACTTAGGTAACACTTAGGTAACACTTAGGGCACACTTAGGTAACACTTAGGGCACACTTAGGTAACACTTAGGGCACACTTAGGTAACACTTAGGGCACACTTAGGTAACACTTAGGTAACACTTAGGGCACACTTAGGGCACACTTAGGTAACACTTAGGTCACATTTAGGTAACACTTAGGGCACACTTAGGTAACACTTAGGGCACACTTAGGTAACACTTAGGTAACACTTAGGGCACACTTAGGTAACACTTAGGGCACACTTAGGTAACACTTTGGGCACACTTAGGTAACACTTAGGTAACACTTAGGGCACACTTAGGTAACACTTAGGTAACACTTAGGTAACACTTAGGTAAAACTTAGGTAACACTTAGGGCACACTTAGGGCACACTTAGGTAACACTTAGGTAACACTTAGGTAACACTTGGGTAACACTTAGGTAACACTTAGGGCACACTTAGGTAACACTTAGGTAACACTTAGGTAACACTTAGGTAACACTTAGGTAACACTTAGGTAACACTTAGGTAACACTTAGGTAACACTTAGGTAACACTTAGGGCACACTTCGGTAACACTTAGGTCACACTTAGGTAACACTTAGGTAACACTTAGGTAACACTTAGGGTACACTTAGGTAACACTTAGGGCACACTTAGGTAACACTTAGGGCACACTTAGGTAACACTTAGGGCACACTTAGGGCACACTTAGGTAACACTTAGGGCACACTTAGGTAACACTTAGGGCACACTTAGGTAACACTTTGGGCACACTTAGGTAACACTTAGGTAACACTTAGGGCACACTTAGGTAAAACTTACGGCACACTTAGGTAACACTTAGGGCACACTTAGGGCACACTTAGGTAACACTTAGGTAACACTTAGGTCACATTTAGGTAACACTTAGGTAACACTTAGGGCACACTTAGGTAACACTTAGGGCACACTTAGGGCACACTTAGGTAACACTTAGGGCACACTTAGGTAACACTTAGGGCACACTTAGGTAACACTTTGGGCACACTTAGGTAACACTTAGGTAACACTTAGGGCACACTTAGGTAACACTTAGGGCACACTTAGGTAACACTTAGGGCACACTTAGGTAAAACTTACGGCACACTTAGGTAACACTTAGGGCACACTTAGGTAACACTTAGGGCACACTTAGGTAACACTTAGGTAACACTTAGGTAACACTTAGGTAACACTTAGGTAACACTTAGGGCACACTTAGGTAACACTTAGGTAACACTTAGGTAACACTTAGGTAACACTTAGGTAACACTTAGGTAACACTTAGGTAACACTTAGGGCACACTTAGGTAACACTTAGGTAACACTTAGGTAACACTTAGGGTACACTTAGGTAACACTTAGGTAACACTTAGGGCACACTTAGGTAACACTTAGGTAACACTTAGGTAACACTTAGGTAACACTTAGGTAACACTTAGGTAACACTTAGGGCACACTTAGGTAACACTTAGGGCACACTTAGGTAACACTTAGGGCACACTTAGGTAACACTTAGGGCACACTTAGGTAACACTTAGGTAACACTTAGGGCACACTTAGGGCACACTTAGGTAACACTTAGGTCACATTTAGGTAACACTTAGGGCACACTTAGGTAACACTTAGGGCACACTTAGGTAACACTTAGGTAACACTTAGGGCACACTTAGGTAACACTTAGGGCACACTTAGGGCACACTTAGGTAACACTTAGGGCACACTTAGGTAACACTTAGGGCACACTTAGGTAACACTTTGGGCACACTTAGGTAACACTTAGGTAACACTTAGGGCACACTTAGGTAACACTTAGGTAACACTTAGGTAACACTTAGGTAAAACTTAGGTAACACTTAGGGCACACTTAGGGCACACTTAGGTAACACTTAGGTAACACTTAGGTAACACTTGGGTAACACTTAGGTAACACTTAGGGCACACTTAGGTAACACTTAGGTAACACTTAGGTAACACTTAGGTAACACTTAGGTAACACTTAGGTAACACTTAGGTAACACTTAGGTAACACTTAGGGCACACTTCGGTAACACTTGGGTAACACTTAGGTAACACTTAGGTAACACTTAGGTAACACTTAGGGTACACTTAGGTAACACTTAGGGCACACTTAGGTAACACTTAGGGCACACTTAGGTAACACTTAGGGCACACTTAGGGCACACTTAGGTAACACTTAGGGCACACTTAGGTAACACTTAGGGCACACTTAGGTAACACTTTGGGCACACTTAGGTAACACTTAGGTAACACTTAGGGCACACTTAGGTAAAACTTACGGCACACTTAGGTAACACTTAGGGCACACTTAGGTAACACTTAGGGCACACTTAGGGCACACTTAGGTAACACTTAGGTCACATTTAGGTAACACTTAGGTAACACTTAGGGCACACTTAGGTAACACTTAGGGCACACTTAGGGCACACTTAGGTAACACTTAGGGCACACTTAGGTAACACTTAGGGCACACTTAGGTAACACTTTGGGCACACTTAGGTAACACTTAGGTAACACTTAGGGCACACTTAGGTAACACTTAGGTAACACTTAGGTAACACTTAGGTAAAACTTAGGTAACACTTAGGGCACACTTAGGGCACACTTAGGTAACACTTAGGTAACACTTAGGTAACACTTGGGTAACACTTAGGTAACACTTAGGGCACACTTAGGTAACACTTAGGTAACACTTAGGTAACACTTAGGTAACACTTAGGTAACACTTAGGTAACACTTAGGTAACACTTAGGTAACACTTAGGGCACACTTCGGTAACACTTGGGTAACACTTAGGTAACACTTAGGTAACACTTAGGTAACACTTAGGGTACACTTAGGTAACACTTAGGGCACACTTAGGTAACACTTAGGGCACACTTAGGTAATACTTAGGGCACACTTAGGGCACACTTAGGTAACACTTAGGGCACACTTAGGTAACACTTAGGGCACACTTAGGTAACACTTTGGGCACACTTAGGTAACACTTAGGTAACACTTAGGGCACACTTAGGTAAAACTTACGGCACACTTAGGTAACACTTAGGGCACACTTAGGTAACACTTAGGGCACACTTAGGGCACACTTAGGTAACACTTAGGTCACATTTAGGTAACACTTAGGGCACACTTAGGTAACACTTAGGGCACACTTAGGTAACACTTAGGTAACACTTAGGGCACACTTAGGTAACACTTAGGGCACACTTAGGTAACACTTAGGGCACACTTAGGGCACACTTAGGTAACACTTAGGTCACATTTAGGTAACACTTAGGTAACACTTAGGTAACACTTAGGGCACACTTAGGGCACACTTAGGTAACACTTAGGTCACATTTAGGTAACACTTAGGGCACACTTAGGTAACACTTAGGGCACACTTAGGTAACACTTAGGTAACACTTAGGGCACACTTAGGTAACACTTAGGTAACACTTAGGGCACACTTAGGTAACACTTAGGTAACACTTAGGTAACACTTAGGTAACACTTAGGTAACACTTAGGTAACACTTAGGTAACACTTAGGTAACACTTAGGTAACACTTAGGGCACACTTAGGTAACACTTAGGGCACACTTAGGTAACACTTAGGTAACACTTAGGTAACACTTAGGTAAAACTTAGGTAACACTTAGGGCACACTTAGGGCACACTTAGGTAACACTTAGGTAACACTTAGGTAACACTTGGGTAACACTTAGGTAACACTTAGGGCACACTTAGGTAACACTTAGGTAACACTTAGGTAACACTTAGGTAACACTTAGGTAACACTTAGGTAACACTTAGGTAACACTTAGGTAACACTTAGGTAACACTTAGGTAACACTTAGGGCACACTTCGGTAACACTTGGGTAACACTTAGGTAACACTTAGGTAACACTTAGGTAACACTTAGGGTACACTTAGGTAACACTTAGGGCACACTTAGGTAACACTTAGGGCACACTTAGGTAACACTTAGGGCACACTTAGGGCACACTTAGGTAACACTTAGGGCACACTTAGGTAACACTTTGGGCACACTTAGGTAACACTTAGGTAACACTTAGGGCACACTTAGGTAAAACTTACGGCACACTTAGGTAACACTTGGGGCACACTTAGGTAACACTTAGGGCACACTTAGGTAACACTTAGGGCACACTTAGGTAACACTTAGGGCACACTTCGGTAACACTTGGGTAACACTTAGGTAACACTTAGGTAACACTTAGGTAACACTTAGGGTACACTTAGGTAACACTTAGGGCACACTTAGGTAACACCTATGGCACACTTAGGTAACACTTAGGTAACACTTAGGGCACACTTAGGTAACACTTAGGGCACACTTAGGTAACACTTAGGGCACACTTAGGTATCACTTAGGGCACACTTAGGTAACACTTAGGGCACACTTAGGTAACACTTAGGGCACACTTAGGTAACACTTAGGTCACATTTAGGTAACACTTAGGGCACACTTAGGTAACACTTAGGGCACACTTAGGTAACACTTAGGGCACACTTAGGTAAAACTTACGGCACACTTAGGTAACACTTAGGGCACACTTAGGTAACACTTAGGGCACACTTAGGTAACACTTAGGTAACACTTAGGTAACACTTAGGTAACACTTAGGTAACACTTAGGGCACACTTAGGTAACACTTAGGTAACACTTAGGTAACACTTAGGTAACACTTAGGTAACACTTAGGTAACACTTAGGTAACACTTAGGTAACACTTAGGGCACACTTAGGTAACACTTAGGTAACACTTAGGTAACACTTAGGGTACACTTAGGTAACACTTAGGTAACACTTAGGGCACACTTAGGTAACACTTAGGTAACACTTAGGTAACACTTAGGTAACACTTAGGTAACACTTAGGTAACACTTAGGGCACACTTAGGTAACACTTAGGGCACACTTAGGTAACACTTAGGGCACACTTAGGTAACACTTAGGGCACACTTAGGTAACACTTAGGTAACACTTAGGGCACACTTAGGGCACACTTAGGTAACACTTAGGTCACATTTAGGTAACACTTAGGGCACACTTAGGTAACACTTAGGGCACACTTAGGTAACACTTAGGTAACACTTAGGGCACACTTAGGTAACACTTAGGGCACACTTAGGGCACACTTAGGTAACACTTAGGGCACACTTAGGTAACACTTAGGGCACACTTAGGTAACACTTTGGGCACACTTAGGTAACACTTAGGTAACACTTAGGGCACACTTAGGTAACACTTAGGTAACACTTAGGTAACACTTAGGTAACACTTAGGTAACACTTAGGGCACACTTAGGGCACACTTAGGTAACACTTAGGTAACACTTAGGTAACACTTGGGTAACACTTAGGTAACACTTAGGGCACACTTAGGTAACACTTAGGTAACACTTAGGTAACACTTAGGTAACACTTAGGTAACACTTAGGTAACACTTAGGTAACACTTAGGTAACACTTAGGGCACACTTCGGTAACACTTGGGTAACACTTAGGTAACACTTAGGTAACACTTAGGTAACACTTAGGGTACACTTAGGTAACATTTAGGGCACACTTAGGTAACACTTAGGGCACACTTAGGTAACACTTAGGGCACACTTAGGGCACACTTAGGTAACACTTAGGGCACACTTAGGTAACACTTAGGGCACACTTAGGTAACACTTTGGGCACACTTAGGTAACACTTAGGTAACACTTAGGGCACACTTAGGTAAAACTTACGGCACACTTAGGTAACACTTAGGGCACACTTAGGTAACACTTAGGGCACACTTAGGGCACACTTAGGTAACACTTAGGTCACATTTAGGTAACACTTAGGTAACACTTAGGGCACACTTAGGTAACACTTAGGGCACACTTAGGGCACACTTAGGTAACACTTAGGGCACACTTAGGTAACACTTAGGGCACACTTAGGTAACACTTTGGGCACACTTAGGTAACACTTAGGTAACACTTAGGGCACACTTAGGTAACACTTAGGTAACACTTAGGTAACACTTAGGTAAAACTTAGGTAACACTTAGGGCACACTTAGGGCACACTTAGGTAACACTTAGGTAACACTTAGGTAACACTTGGGTAACACTTAGGTAACACTTAGGGCACACTTAGGTAACACTTAGGTAACACTTAGGTAACACTTAGGTAACACTTAGGTAACACTTAGGTAACACTTAGGTAACACTTAGGTAACACTTAGGGCACACTTCGGTAACACTTGGGTAACACTTAGGTAACACTTAGGTAACACTTAGGTAACACTTAGGGTACACTTAGGTAACACTTAGGGCACACTTAGGTAACACTTAGGGCACACTTAGGTAACACTTAGGGCACACTTAGGGCACACTTAGGTAACACTTAGGGCACACTTAGGTAACACTTAGGGCACACTTAGGTAACACTTTGGGCACACTTAGGTAACACTTAGGTAACACTTAGGGCACACTTAGGTAAAACTTACGGCACACTTAGGTAACACTTAGGGCACACTTAGGTAAGACTTAGGGCACACTTAGGGCACACTTAGGTAACACTTAGGTCACATTTAGGTAACACTTAGGGCACACTTAGGTAACACTTAGGGCACACTTAGGTAACACTTAGGTAACACTTAGGGCACACTTAGGTAACACTTAGGGCACACTTAGGGCACACTTAGGTAACACTTAGGGCACACTTAGGTAACACTTAGGGCACACTTAGGTAACACTTTGGGCACACTTAGGTAACACTTAGGTAACACTTAGGGCACACTTAGGTAACACTTAGGTAACACTTAGGTAAAACTTAGGTAACACTTAGGGCACACTTAGGTAACACTTAGGTAACACTTAGGTAACACTTGGGTAACACTTAGGTAACACTTAGGGCACACTTAGGTAACACTTAGGTAACACTTAGGTAACACTTAGGTAACACTTAGGTAACACTTAGGTAACACTTAGGTAACACTTAGGTAACACTTAGGGCACACTTCGGTAACACTTGGGTAACACTTAGGTAACACTTAGGTAACACTTAGGTAACACTTAGGGTACACTTAGGTAACACTTAGGGCACACTTAGGTAACACTTAGGGCACACTTAGGTAACACTTAGGGCACACTTAGGGCACACTTAGGTAACACTTAGGGCACACTTAGGTAACACTTTGGGCACACTTAGGTAACACTTAGGTAACACTTAGGGCACACTTAGGTAAAACTTACGGCACACTTAGGTAACACTTGGGGCACACTTAGGTAACACTTAGGGCACACTTAGGTAACACTTAGGGCACACTTAGGTAACACTTAGGGCACACTTCGGTAACACTTGGGTAACACTTAGGTAACACTTAGGTAACACTTAGGTAACACTTAGGGTACACTTAGGTAACACTTAGGGCACACTTAGGTAACACCTATGGCACACTTAGGTAACACTTAGGTAACACTTAGGGCACACTTAGGTAACACTTAGGGCACACTTAGGTAACACTTAGGGCACACTTAGGTAACACTTAGGGCACACTTAGGTAACACTTAGGGCACACTTAGGTAACACTTAGGGCACACTTAGGTAACACTTAGGTCACATTTAGGTAACACTTAGGGCACACTTAGGTAACACTTAGGGCACACTTAGGTAACACTTAGGGCACACTTAGGTAAAACTTACGGCACACTTAGGTAACACTTAGGGCACACTTAGGTAACACTTAGGGCACACTTAGGTAACACTTAGGTAACACTTAGGTAACACTTAGGTAACACTTAGGTAACACTTAGGGCACACTTAGGTAACACTTAGGGCACACTTAGGTAACACTTTGGGCACACTTAGGTAACACTTAGGTAACACTTAGGGCACACTTAGGTAACACTTAGGTAACACTTAGGTAACACTTAGGTAACACTTAGGTAACACTTAGGTAACACTTAGGTAACACTTAGGGCACACTTAGGTAACACTTAGGTAACACTTAGGTAACACTTAGGGTACACTTAGGTAACACTTAGGTAACACTTAGGGCACACTTAGGTAACACTTAGGTAACACTTAGGTAACACTTAGGTAACACTTAGGTAACACTTAGGTAACACTTAGGTAACACTTAGGGCACACTTAGGTAACACTTAGGGCACACTTAGGTAACACTTAGGGCACACTTAGGTAACACTTAGGGCACACTTAGGTAACACTTAGGTAACACTTAGGTAACACTTAGGTAACACTTAGGTAACACTTAGGGCACACTTAGGTAACACTTAGGGCACACTTAGGTAACACTTTGGGCACACTTAGGTAACACTTAGGTAACACTTAGGGCACACTTAGGTAACACTTAGGTAACACTTAGGTAACACTTAGGTAACACTTAGGTAACACTTAGGTAACACTTAGGGCACACTTAGGTAACACTTAGGTAACACTTAGGTAACACTTAGGGTACACTTAGGTAACACTTAGGTAACACTTAGGGCACACTTAGGTAACACTTAGGTAACACTTAGGTAACACTTAGGTAACACTTAGGTAACACTTAGGTAACACTTAGGGCACACTTAGGTAACACTTAGGGCACACTTAGGTAACACTTAGGGCACACTTAGGTAACACTTAGGGCACACTTAGGTAACACTTAGGTAACACTTAGGGCACACTTAGGGCACACTTAGGTAACACTTAGGTCACATTTAGGTAACACTTAGGGCACACTTAGGTAACACTTAGGGCACACTTAGGTAACACTTAGGTAACACTTAGGGCACACTTAGGTAACACTTAGGGCACACTTAGGTAACACTTTGGGCACACTTAGGTAACACTTAGGTAACACTTAGGGCACACTTAGGTAACACTTAGGTAACACTTAGGTAACACTTAGGTAAAACTTAGGTAACACTTAGGGCACACTTAGGGCACACTTAGGTAACACTTAGGTAACACTTAGGTAACACTTGGGTAACACTTAGGTAACACTTAGGGCACACTTAGGTAACACTTAGGTAACACTTAGGTAACACTTAGGTAACACTTAGGTAACACTTAGGTAACACTTAGGTAACACTTAGGTAACACTTAGGTAACACTTAGGGCACACTTCGGTAACACTTGGGTAACACTTAGGTAACACTTAGGTAACACTTAGGTAACACTTAGGGTACACTTAGGTAACACTTAGGGCACACTTAGGTAACACTTAGGGCACACTTAGGTAACACTTAGGGCACACTTAGGGCACACTTAGGTAACACTTAGGGCACACTTAGGTAACACTTAGGGCACACTTAGGTAACACTTTGGGCACACTTAGGTAACACTTAGGTAACACTTAGGGCACACTTAGGTAAAACTTACGGCACACTTAGGTAACACTTAGGGCACACTTAGGGCACACTTAGGTAACACTTAGGTAACACTTAGGTCACATTTAGGTAACACTTAGGTAACACTTAGGGCACACTTAGGTAACACTTAGGGCACACTTAGGGCACACTTAGGTAACACTTAGGGCACACTTAGGTAACACTTAGGGCACACTTAGGTAACACTTTGGGCACACTTAGGTAACACTTAGGTAACACTTAGGGCACACTTAGGTAACACTTAGGGCACACTTAGGTAACACTTAGGGCACACTTAGGTAAAACTTACGGCACACTTAGGTAACACTTAGGGCACACTTAGGTAACACTTAGGGCACACTTAGGTAACACTTAGGTAACACTTAGGTAACACTTAGGTAACACTTAGGTAACACTTAGGGCACACTTAGGTAACACTTAGGTAACACTTAGGTAACACTTAGGTAACACTTAGGTAACACTTAGGTAACACTTAGGTAACACTTAGGGCACACTTAGGTAACACTTAGGTAACACTTAGGTAACACTTAGGGTACACTTAGGTAACACTTAGGTAACACTTAGGGCACACTTAGGTAACACTTAGGTAACACTTAGGTAACACTTAGGTAACACTTAGGTAACACTTAGGTAACACTTAGGGCACACTTAGGTAACACTTAGGGCACACTTAGGTAACACTTAGGGCACACTTAGGTAACACTTAGGGCACACTTAGGTAACACTTAGGTAACACTTAGGGCACACTTAGGGCACACTTAGGTAACACTTAGGTCACATTTAGGTAACACTTAGGGCACACTTAGGTAACACTTAGGGCACACTTAGGTAACACTTAGGTAACACTTAGGGCACACTTAGGTAACACTTAGGGCACACTTAGGGCACACTTAGGTAACACTTAGGGCACACTTAGGTAACACTTAGGGCACACTTAGGTAACACTTTTGGCACACTTAGGTAACACTTAGGTAACACTTAGGGCACACTTAGGTAACACTTAGGTAACACTTAGGTAACACTTAGGTAAAACTTAGGTAACACTTAGGGCACACTTAGGGCACACTTAGGTAACACTTAGGTAACACTTAGGTAACACTTGGGTAACACTTAGGTAACACTTAGGGCACACTTAGGTAACACTTAGGTAACACTTAGGTAACACTTAGGTAACACTTAGGTAACACTTAGGTAACACTTAGGTAACACTTAGGTAACACTTAGGGCACACTTCGGTAACACTTGGGTAACACTTAGGTAACACTTAGGTAACACTTAGGTAACACTTAGGGTACACTTAGGTAACACTTAGGGCACACTTAGGTAACACTTAGGGCACACTTAGGTAACACTTAGGGCACACTTAGGGCACACTTAGGTAACACTTAGGGCACACTTAGGTAACACTTAGGGCACACTTAGGTAACACTTTGGGCACACTTAGGTAACACTTAGGTAACACTTAGGGCACACTTAGGTAAAACTTACGGCACACTTAGGTAACACTTAGGGCACACTTAGGTAACACTTAGGGCACACTTAGGGCACACTTAGGTAACACTTAGGTCACATTTAGGTAACACTTAGGTAACACTTAGGGCACACTTAGGTAACACTTAGGGCACACTTAGGGCACACTTAGGTAACACTTAGGGCACACTTAGGTAACACTTAGGGCACACTTAGGTAACACTTTGGGCACACTTAGGTAACACTTAGGTAACACTTAGGGCACACTTAGGTAACACTTAGGTAACACTTAGGTAACACTTAGGTAAAACTTAGGTAACACTTAGGGCACACTTAGGGCACACTTAGGTAACACTTAGGTAACACTTGGGTAACACTTAGGTAACACTTAGGGCACACTTAGGTAACACTTAGGTAACACTTAGGTAACACTTAGGTAACACTTAGGTAACACTTAGGTAACACTTAGGTAACACTTAGGTAACACTTAGGGCACACTTCGGTAACACTTGGGTAACACTTAGGTAACACTTAGGTAACACTTAGGTAACACTTAGGGTACACTTAGGTAACACTTAGGGCACACTTAGGTAACACTTAGGGCACACTTAGGTAACACTTAGGGCACACTTAGGGCACACTTAGGTAACACTTAGGGCACACTTAGGTAACACTTAGGGCACACTTAGGTAACACTTTGGGCACACTTAGGTAACACTTAGGTAACACTTAGGGCACACTTAGGTAAAACTTACGGCACACTTAGGTAACACTTAGGGCACACTTAGGTAACACTTAGGTAACACTTAGGGCACACTTCGGTAACACTTGGGTAACACTTAGGTAACACTTAGGTAACACTTAGGTAACACTTAGGGTACACTTAGGTAACACTTAGGGCACACTTAGGTAACACTTAGGTAACACTTAGGTAACACTTAGGTAACACTTAGGTAACACTTAGGTAACACTTAGGGCACACTTCGGTAACACTTGGGTAACACTTAGGTAACACTTAGGTAACACTTAGGTAACACTTAGGGTACACTTAGGTAACACTTAGGGCACACTTAGGTAACACTTAGGGCACACTTAGGTAACACTTAGGGCACACTTAGGGCACACTTAGGTAACACTTAGGGCACACTTAGGTAACACTTAGGGCACACTTAGGTAACACTTTGGGCACACTTAGGTAACACTTAGGTAACACTTAGGGCACACTTAGGTAAAACTTACGGCACACTTAGGTAACACTTAGGGCACACTTAGGTAACACTTAGGGCACACTTAGGGCACACTTAGGTAACACTTAGGTCACATTTAGGTAACACTTAGGGCACACTTAGGTAACACTTAGGGCACACTTAGGTAACACTTAGGTAACACTTAGGGCACACTTAGGTAACACTTAGGGCACACTTAGGGCACACTTAGGTAACACTTAGGGCACACTTAGTTAACACTTAGGGCACACTTAGGTAACACTTTGGGCACACTTAGGTAACACTTAGGTAACACTTAGGGCACACTTAGGTAACACTTAGGTAACACTTAGGGCACACTTAGGTAACACTTAGGGCACACTTAGGGCACACTTAGGTAACACTTAGGGCACACTTAGGTAACACTTAGGGCACACTTAGGTAACACTTTGGGCACACTTAGGTAACACTTAGGTAACACTTAGGGCACACTTAGGTAACACTTAGGTAACACTTAGGTAACACTTAGGTAAAACTTAGGTAACACTTAGGGCACACTTAGGGCACACTTAGGTAACACTTAGGTAACACTTAGGTAACACTTGGGTAACACTTAGGTAACACTTAGGGCACACTTAGGTAACACTTAGGTAACACTTAGGTAACACTTAGGTAACACTTAGGTAACACTTAGGTAACACTTAGGTAACACTTAGGTAACACTTAGGGCACACTTCGGTAACACTTGGGTAACACTTAGGTAACACTTAGGTAACACTTAGGTAACACTTAGGGTACACTTAGGTAACACTTAGGGCACACTTAGGTAACACTTAGGGCACACTTAGGTAACACTTAGGGCACACTTAGGGCACACTTAGGTAACACTTAGGGCACACTTAGGTAACACTTAGGGCACACTTAGGTAACACTTTGGGCACACTTAGGTAACACTTAGGTAACACTTAGGGCACACTTAGGTAAAACTTACGGCACACTTAGGTAACACTTAGGGCACACTTAGGTAACACTTAGGGCACACTTAGGGCACACTTAGGTAACACTTAGGTCACATTTAGGTAACACTTAGGTAACACTTAGGGCACACTTAGGTAACACTTAGGGCACACTTAGGGCACACTTAGGTAACACTTAGGGCACACTTAGGTAACACTTAGGGCACACTTAGGTAACACTTTGGGCACACTTAGGTAACACTTAGGTAACACTTAGGGCACACTTAGGTAACACTTAGGTAACACTTAGGTAACACTTAGGTAAAACTTAGGTAACACTTAGGGCACACTTAGGGCACACTTAGGTAACACTTAGGTAACACTTAGGTAACACTTGGGTAACACTTAGGTAACACTTAGGTAACACTTAGGTAAAACTTAGGTAACACTTAGGGCACACTTAGGTAACACTTAGGGCACACTTAGGTAACACTTAGGGCACACTTCGGTAACACTTGGGTAACACTTAGGTAACACTTAGGTAACACTTAGGTAACACTTAGGGTACACTTAGGTAACACTTAGGGCACACTTAGGTAACACCTATGGCACACTTAGGTAACACTTAGGTAACACTTAGGGCACACTTAGGTAACACTTAGGGCACACTTAGGTAACACTTAGGGCACACTTAGGTAACACTTAGGGCACACTTAGGTAACACTTAGGGCACACTTAGGTAACACTTAGGGCACACTTAGGTAACACTTAGGTCACATTTAGGTAACACTTAGGGCACACTTAGGTAACACTTAGGGCACACTTAGGTAACACTTAGGGCACACTTAGGTAAAACTTACGGCACACTTAGGTAACACTTAGGGCACACTTAGGTAACACTTAGGGCACACTTAGGTAACACTTAGGTAACACTTAGGTAACACTTAGGTAACACTTAGGTAACACTTAGGGCACACTTAGGTAACACTTAGGTAACACTTAGGTAACACTTAGGTAACACTTAGGTAACACTTAGGTAACACTTAGGTAACACTTAGGTAACACTTAGGGCACACTTAGGTAACACTTAGGTAACACTTAGGTAACACTTAGGGTACACTTAGGTAACACTTAGGTAACACTTAGGGCACACTTAGGTAACACTTAGGTAACACTTAGGTAACACTTAGGTAACACTTACGTAACACTTAGGTAACACTTAGGGCACACTTAGGTAACACTTAGGGCACACTTAGGTAACACTTAGGGCACACTTAGGTAACACTTAGGGCACACTTAGGTAACACTTAGGTAACACTTAGGGCACACTTAGGGCACACTTAGGTAACACTTAGGTCACATTTAGGTAACACTTAGGGCACACTTAGGTAACACTTAGGGCACACTTAGGTAACACTTAGGTAACACTTAGGGCACACTTAGGTAACACTTAGGGCACACTTAGGTAACACTTTGGGCACACTTAGGTAACACTTAGGTAACACTTAGGGCACACTTAGGTAACACTTAGGTAACACTTAGGTAACACTTAGGTAAAACTTAGGTAACACTTAGGGCACACTTAGGGCACACTTAGGTAACACTTAGGGCACACTTAGGTAACACTTAGGTAACACTTAGGGCACACTTAGGTAACACTTAGGGCACACTTAGGTAACACTTTGGGCACACTTAGGTAACACTTAGGTAACACTTAGGTAACACTTAGGTAACACTTAGGTAACACTTAGGGCACACTTCGGTAACACTTGGGTAACACTTAGGTAACACTTAGGTAACACTTAGGTAACACTTAGGGTACACTTAGGTAACACTTAGGGCACACTTAGGTAACACTTAGGGCACACTTAGGTAACACTTAGGGCACACTTAGGGCACACTTAGGTAACACTTAGGGCACACTTAGGTAACACTTAGGGCACACTTAGGTAACACTTTGGGCACACTTAGGTAACACTTAGGTAACACTTAGGGCACACTTAGGTAAAACTTACGGCACACTTAGGTAACACTTAGGGCACACTTAGGTAACACTTAGGGCACACTTAGGGCACACTTAGGTAACACTTAGGTCACATTTAGGTAACACTTAGGTAACACTTAGGGCACACTTAGGTAACACTTAGGGCACACTTAGGGCACACTTAGGTAACACTTAGGGCACACTTAGGTAACACTTAGGGCACACTTAGGTAACACTTAGGTAACACTTAGGTAACACTTAGGTAAAACTTAGGTAACACTTAGGGCACACTTAGGGCACACTTAGGTAACACTTAGGTAACACTTAGGTAACACTTGGGTAACACTTAGGTAACACTTAGGGCACACTTAGGTAACACTTAGGTAACACTTAGGTAACACTTAGGTAACACTTAGGTAACACTTAGGTAACACTTAGGTAACACTTAGGTAACACTTAGGTAACACTTAGGGCACACTTCGGTAACACTTGGGTAACACTTAGGTAACACTTAGGTAACACTTAGGTAACACTTAGGGTACACTTAGGTAACACTTAGGGCACACTTAGGTAACACTTAGGGCACACTTAGGTAACACTTAGGGCACACTTAGGGCACACTTAGGTAACACTTAGGGCACACTTAGGTAACACTTAGGGCACACTTAGGTAACACTTTGGGCACACTTAGGTAACACTTAGGTAACACTTAGGGCACACTTAGGTAAAACTTACGGCACACTTAGGTAACACTTAGGGCACACTTAGGGCACACTTAGGTAACACTTAGGTAACACTTAGGTCACATTTAGGTAACACTTAGGTAACACTTAGGGCACACTTAGGTAACACTTAGGGCACACTTAGGGCACACTTAGGTAACACTTAGGGCACACTTAGGTAACACTTAGGGCACACTTAGGTAACACTTTGGGCACACTTAGGTAACACTTAGGTAACACTTAGGGCACACTTAGGTAACACTTAGGGCACACTTAGGTAACACTTAGGGCACACTTAGGTAAAACTTACGGCACACTTAGGTAACACTTAGGGCACACTTAGGTAACACTTAGGGCACACTTAGGTAACACTTAGGTAACACTTAGGTAACACTTAGGTAACACTTAGGTAACACTTAGGGCACACTTAGGTAACACTTAGGTAACACTTAGGTAACACTTAGGTAACACTTAGGTAACACTTAGGTAACACTTAGGTAACACTTAGGGCACACTTAGGTAACACTTAGGTAACACTTAGGTAACACTTAGGGTACACTTAGGTAACACTTAGGTAACACTTAGGGTACACTTAGGTAACACTTAGGTAACACTTAGGGCACACTTAGGTAACACTTAGGTAACACTTAGGTAACACTTAGGTAACACTTAGGTAACACTTAGGTAACACTTAGGGCACACTTAGGTAACACTTAGGGCACACTTAGGTAACACTTAGGGCACACTTAGGTAACACTTAGGGCACACTTAGGTAACACTTAGGTAACACTTAGGGCACACTTAGGGCACACTTAGGTAACACTTAGGTCACATTTAGGTAACACTTAGGGCACACTTAGGTAACACTTAGGGCACACTTAGGTAACACTTAGGTAACACTTAGGGCACACTTAGGTAACACTTAGGGCACACTTAGGGCACACTTAGGTAACACTTAGGGCACACTTAGGTAACACTTAGGGCACACTTAGGTAACACTTTGGGCACACTTAGGTAACACTTAGGTAACACTTAGGGCACACTTAGGTAACACTTAGGTAACACTTAGGTAACACTTAGGTAAAACTTAGGTAACACTTAGGGCACACTTAGGGCACACTTAGGTAACACTTAGGTAACACTTAGGTAACACTTGGGTAACACTTAGGTAACACTTAGGGCACACTTAGGTAACACTTAGGTAACACTTAGGTAACACTTAGGTAACACTTAGGTAACACTTAGGTAACACTTAGGTAACACTTAGGTAACACTTAGGGCACACTTCGGTAACACTTGGGTAACACTTAGGTAACACTTAGGTAACACTTAGGTAACACTTAGGGTACACTTAGGTAACACTTAGGGCACACTTAGGTAACACTTAGGGCACACTTAGGTAACACTTAGGGCACACTTAGGGCACACTTAGGTAACACTTAGGGCACACTTAGGTAACACTTAGGGCACACTTAGGTAACACTTAGGGCACACTTAGGTAACACTTAGGTAACACTTAGGGCACACTTAGGTAAAACTTACGGCACACTTAGGTAACACTTAGGGCACACTTAGGTAACACTTAGGGCACACTTAGGGCACACTTAGGTAACACTTAGGTCACATTTAGGTAACACTTAGGTAACACTTAGGGCACACTTAGGTAACACTTAGGGCACACTTAGGGCACACTTAGGTAACACTTAGGGCACACTTAGGTAACACTTAGGGCACACTTAGGTAACACTTTGGGCACACTTAGGTAACACTTAGGTAACACTTAGGGCACACTTAGGTAACACTTAGGTAACACTTAGGTAACACTTAGGTAAAACTTAGGTAACACTTAGGGCACACTTAGGGCACACTTAGGTAACACTTAGGTAACACTTAGGTAACACTTGGGTAACACTTAGGTAACACTTAGGGCACACTTAGGTAACACTTAGGTAACACTTAGGTAACACTTAGGTAACACTTAGGTAACACTTAGGTAACACTTAGGTAACACTTAGGTAACACTTAGGGCACACTTCGGTAACACTTGGGTAACACTTAGGTAACACTTAGGTAACACTTAGGTAACACTTAGGGTACACTTAGGTAACACTTAGGGCACACTTAGGTAACACTTAGGGCACACTTAGGTAACACTTAGGGCACACTTAGGGCACACTTAGGTAACACTTAGGGCACACTTAGGTAACACTTAGGGCACACTTAGGTAACACTTTGGGCACACTTAGGTAACACTTAGGTAACACTTAGGGCACACTTAGGTAAAACTTACGGCACACTTAGGTAACACTTAGGGCACACTTAGGTAACACTTAGGGCACACTTAGGGCACACTTAGGTAACACTTAGGTCACATTTAGGTAACACTTAGGGCACACTTAGGTAACACTTAGGGCACACTTAGGTAACACTTAGGTAACACTTAGGGCACACTTAGGTAACACTTAGGGCACACTTAGGGCACACTTAGGTAACACTTAGGGCACACTTAGTTAACACTTAGGGCACACTTAGGTAACACTTTGGGCACACTTAGGTAACACTTAGGTAACACTTAGGGCACACTTAGGTAACACTTAGGTAACACTTAGGGCACACTTAGGTAACACTTAGGGCACACTTAGGGCACACTTAGGTAACACTTAGGGCACACTTAGGTAACACTTAGGGCACACTTAGGTAACACTTAGGGCACACTTAGGTAACACTTAGGTAACACTTAGGGCACACTTAGGTAACACTTAGGTAACACTTAGGTAACACTTAGGTAAAACTTAGGTAACACTTAGGGCACACTTAGGGCACACTTAGGTAACACTTAGGTAACACTTAGGTAACACTTGGGTAACACTTAGGTAACACTTAGGGCACACTTAGGTAACACTTAGGTAACACTTAGGTAACACTTAGGTAACACTTAGGTAACACTTAGGTAACACTTAGGTAACACTTAGGTAACACTTAGGGCACACTTCGGTAACACTTGGGTAACACTTAGGTAACACTTAGGTAACACTTAGGTAACACTTAGGGTACACTTAGGTAACACTTAGGGCACACTTAGGTAACACTTAGGGCACACTTAGGTAACACTTAGGGCACACTTAGGGCACACTTAGGTAACACTTAGGGCACACTTAGGTAACACTTAGGGCACACTTAGGTAACACTTTGGGCACACTTAGGTAACACTTAGGTAACACTTAGGGCACACTTAGGTAAAACTTACGGCACACTTAGGTAACACTTAGGGCACACTTAGGTAACACTTAGGGCACACTTAGGGCACACTTAGGTAACACTTAGGTCACATTTAGGTAACACTTAGGTAACACTTAGGGCACACTTAGGTAACACTTAGGGCACACTTAGGGCACACTTAGGTAACACTTAGGGCACACTTAGGTAACACTTAGGGCACACTTAGGTAACACTTTGGGCACACTTAGGTAACACTTAGGTAACACTTAGGGCACACTTAGGTAACACTTAGGTAACACTTAGGTAACACTTAGGTAAAACTTAGGTAACACTTAGGGCACACTTAGGGCACACTTAGGTAACACTTAGGTAACACTTAGGTAACACTTGGGTAACACTTAGGTAACACTTAGGGCACACTTAGGTAACACTTAGGTAACACTTAGGTAACACTTAGGTAACACTTAGGTAACACTTAGGTAACACTTAGGTAACACTTAGGGCACACTTCGGTAACACTTGGGTAACACTTAGGTAACACTTAGGTAACACTTAGGTAACACTTAGGGTACACTTAGGTAACACTTAGGGCACACTTAGGTAACACTTAGGGCACACTTAGGTAACACTTAGGGCACACTTAGGGCACACTTAGGTAACACTTAGGGCACACTTAGGTAACACTTAGGGCACACTTAGGTAACACTTTGGGCACACTTAGGTAACACTTAGGTAACACTTAGGGCACACTTAGGTAAAACTTACGGCACACTTAGGTAACACTTAGGGCACACTTAGGTAACACTTAGGGCACACTTAGGGCACACTTAGGTAACACTTAGGTCACATTTAGGTAACACTTAGGGCACACTTAGGTAACACTTAGGGCACACTTAGGTAACACTTAGGTAACACTTAGGGCACACTTAGGTAACACTTAGGGCACACTTAGGGCACACTTAGGTAACACTTAGGGCACACTTAGTTAACACTTAGGGCACACTTAGGTAACACTTTGGGCACACTTAGGTAACACTTAGGTAACACTTAGGGCACACTTAGGTAACACTTAGGTAACACTTAGGTAACACTTAGGTAACACTTAGGTAACACTTAGGTAACACTTAGGTAACACTTAGGTAACACTTAGGGCACACTTCGGTAACACTTGGGTAACACTTAGGTAACACTTAGGTAACACTTAGGTAACACTTAGGGTACACTTAGGTAACACTTAGGGCACACTTAGGTAACACTTAGGGCACACTTAGGTAACACTTAGGGCACACTTAGGGCACACTTAGGTAACACTTAGGTAACACTTAGGTAACACTTAGGTAACACTTAGGTAACACTTAGGTAACACTTAGGGCACACTTAGGTAACACTTAGGTAACACTTAGGTAACACTTAGGGTACACTTAGGTAACACTTAGGTAACACTTAGGGCACACTTAGGTAACACTTAGGTAACACTTAGGTAACACTTAGGTAACACTTAGGTAACACTTAGGGCACACTTAGGTAACACTTAGGGCACACTTAGGGCACACTTAGGTAACACTTAGGGCACACTTAGGTAACACTTTGGGCACACTTAGGTAACACTTAGGTAACACTTAGGGCACACTTAGGTAACACTTAGGTAACACTTAGGTAACACTTAGGTAAAACTTAGGTAACACTTAGGGCACACTTAGGGCACACTTAGGTAACACTTAGGTAACACTTAGGTAACACTTGGGTAACACTTAGGTAACACTTAGGGCACACTTAGGTAACACTTAGGTAACACTTAGGTAACACTTAGGTAACACTTAGGTAACACTTAGGTAACACTTAGGTAACACTTAGGTAACACTTAGGGCACACTTCGGTAACACTTGGGTAACACTTAGGTAACACTTAGGTAACACTTAGGTAACACTTAGGGTACACTTAGGTAACACTTAGGGCACACTTAGGTAACACTTAGGGCACACTTAGGTAACACTTAGGGCACACTTAGGGCACACTTAGGTAACACTTAGGGCACACTTAGGTAACACTTAGGACACACTTAGGTAACACTTTGGGCACACTTAGGTAACACTTAGGTAACACTTAGGGCACACTTAGGTAAAACTTACGGCACACTTAGGTAACACTTAGGGCACACTTAGGTAACACTTAGGGCACACTTAGGGCACACTTAGGTAACACTTAGGTCACATTTAGGTAACACTTAGGGCACACTTAGGTAACACTTAGGGCACACTTAGGTAACACTTAGGTAACACTTAGGGCACACTTAGGTAACACTTAGGGCACACTTAGGGCACACTTAGGTAACACTTAGGGCACACTTAGTTAACACTTAGGGCACACTTAGGTAACACTTTGGGCACACTTAGGTAACACTTAGGTAACACTTAGGGCACACTTAGGTAACACTTAGGTAACACTTAGGGCACACTTAGGTAACACTTAGGGCACACTTAGGGCACACTTAGGTAACACTTAGGGCACACTTAGGTAACACTTAGGGCACACTTAGGTAACACTTTGGGCACACTTAGGTAACACTTAGGTAACACTTAGGGCACACTTAGGTAACACTTAGGTAACACTTAGGTAACACTTAGGTAAAACTTAGGTAACACTTAGGGCACACTTAGGGCACACTTAGGTAACACTTAGGTAACACTTAGGTAACACTTGGGTAACACTTAGGTAACACTTAGGGCACACTTAGGTAACACTTAGGTAACACTTAGGTAACACTTAGGTAACACTTAGGTAACACTTAGGTAACACTTAGGTAACACTTAGGTAACACTTAGGGCACACTTCGGTAACACTTGGGTAACACTTAGGTAACACTTAGGTAACACTTAGGTAACACTTAGGGTACACTTAGGTAACACTTAGGGCACACTTAGGTAACACTTAGGGCACACTTAGGTAACACTTAGGGCACACTTAGGGCACACTTAGGTAACACTTAGGGCACACTTAGGTAACACTTAGGGCACACTTAGGTAACACTTTGGGCACACTTAGGTAACACTTAGGTAACACTTAGGGCACACTTAGGTAAAACTTACGGCACACTTAGGTAACACTTAGGGCACACTTAGGTAACACTTAGGGCACACTTAGGGCACACTTAGGTAACACTTAGGTCACATTTAGGTAACACTTAGGTAACACTTAGGGCACACTTAGGTAACACTTAGGGCACACTTAGGGCACACTTAGGTAACACTTAGGGCACACTTAGGTAACACTTAGGGCACACTTAGGTAACACTTTGGGCACACTTAGGTAACACTTAGGTAACACTTAGGGCACACTTAGGTAACACTTAGGTAACACTTAGGTAACACTTAGGTAAAACTTAGGTAACACTTAGGGCACACTTAGGGCACACTTAGGTAACACTTAGGTAACACTTAGGTAACACTTGGGTAACACTTAGGTAACACTTAGGGCACACTTAGGTAACACTTAGGTAACACTTAGGTAACACTTAGGTAACACTTAGGTAACACTTAGGTAACACTTAGGTAACACTTAGGTAACACTTAGGGCACACTTCGGTAACACTTGGGTAACACTTAGGTAACACTTAGGTAACACTTAGGGCACACTTAGGTAACACTTAGGTAACACTTAGGGCACACTTAGGTAACACTTAGGGCACACTTAGGGCACACTTAGGTAACACTTAGGGCACACTTAGTTAACACTTAGGGCACACTTAGGTAACACTTTGGGCACACTTAGGTAACACTTAGGTAACACTTAGGGCACACTTAGGTAACACTTAGGTAACACTTAGGGCACACTTAGGTAACACTTAGGGCACACTTAGGGCACACTTAGGTAACACTTAGGGCACACTTAGGTAACACTTAGGGCACACTTAGGTAACACTTTGGGCACACTTAGGTAACACTTAGGTAACACTTAGGGCACACTTAGGTAACACTTAGGTAACACTTAGGTAACACTTAGGTAAAACTTAGGTAACACTTAGGGCACACTTAGGGCACACTTAGGTAACACTTAGGTAACACTTAGGTAACACTTGGGTAACACTTAGGTAACACTTAGGGCACACTTAGGTAACACTTAGGTAACACTTAGGTAACACTTAGGTAACACTTAGGTAACACTTAGGTAACACTTAGGTAACACTTAGGTAACACTTAGGGCACACTTCGGTAACACTTGGGTAACACTTAGGTAACACTTAGGTAACACTTAGGTAACACTTAGGGTACACTTAGGTAACACTTAGGGCACACTTAGGTAACACTTAGGGCACACTTAGGTAACACTTAGGGCACACTTAGGGCACACTTAGGTAACACTTAGGGCACACTTAGGTAACACTTAGGGCACACTTAGGTAACACTTTGGGCACACTTAGGTAACACTTAGGTAACACTTAGGGCACACTTAGGTAAAACTTACGGCACACTTAGGTAACACTTAGGGCACACTTAGGTAACACTTAGGGCACACTTAGGGCACACTTAGGTAACACTTAGGTCACATTTAGGTAACACTTAGGTAACACTTAGGGCACACTTAGGTAACACTTAGGGCACACTTAGGGCACACTTAGGTAACACTTAGGGCACACTTAGGTAACACTTAGGGCACACTTAGGTAACACTTTGGGCACACTTAGGTAACACTTAGGTAACACTTAGGGCACACTTAGGTAACACTTAGGTAACACTTAGGTAACACTTAGGTAAAACTTAGGTAACACTTAGGGCACACTTAGGGCACACTTAGGTAACACTTAGGTAACACTTAGGTAACACTTGGGTAACACTTAGGTAACACTTAGGGCACACTTAGGTAACACTTAGGTAACACTTAGGTAACACTTAGGTAACACTTAGGTAACACTTAGGTAACACTTAGGTAACACTTAGGTAACACTTAGGGCACACTTCGGTAACACTTGGGTAACACTTAGGTAACACTTAGGTAACACTTAGGTAACACTTAGGGTACACTTAGGTAACACTTAGGGCACACTTAGGTAACACTTAGGGCACACTTAGGTAACACTTAGGGCACACTTAGGGCACACTTAGGTAACACTTAGGGCACACTTAGGTAACACTTAGGGCACACTTAGGTAACACTTTGGGCACACTTAGGTAACACTTAGGTAACACTTAGGGCACACTTAGGTAAAACTTACGGCACACTTAGGTAACACTTAGGGCACACTTAGGTAACACTTAGGGCACACTTAGGGCACACTTAGGTAACACTTAGGTCACATTTAGGTAACACTTAGGGCACACTTAGGTAACACTTAGGGCACACTTAGGTAACACTTAGGTAACACTTAGGGCACACTTAGGTAACACTTAGGGCACACTTAGGGCACACTTAGGTAACACTTAGGGCACACTTAGTTAACACTTAGGGCACACTTAGGTAACACTTTGGGCACACTTAGGTAACACTTAGGTAACACTTAGGGCACACTTAGGTAACACTTAGGTAACACTTAGGTAACACTTAGGTAAAACTTAGGTAACACTTAGGGCACACTTAGGTAACACTTAGGTAACACTTAGGTAACACTTGGGTAACACTTAGGTAACACTTAGGGCACACTTAGGTAACACTTAGGTAACACTTAGGTAACACTTAGGTAACACTTAGGTAACACTTAGGTAACACTTAGGTAACACTTAGGTAACACTTAGGGCACACTTCGGTAACACTTGGGTAACACTTAGGTAACACTTAGGTAACACTTAGGTAACACTTAGGGTACACTTAGGTAACACTTAGGGCACACTTAGGTAACACTTAGGGCACACTTAGGTAACACTTAGGGCACACTTAGGGCACACTTAGGTAACACTTAGGTAACACTTAGGTAACACTTAGGTAACACTTAGGTAACACTTAGGTAACACTTAGGGCACACTTAGGTAACACTTAGGTAACACTTAGGTAACACTTAGGGTACACTTAGGTAACACTTAGGTAACACTTAGGGCACACTTAGGTAACACTTAGGTAACACTTAGGTAACACTTAGGTAACACTTAGGTAACACTTAGGGCACACTTAGGTAACACTTAGGGCACACTTAGGTAACACTTAGGGCACACTTAGGTAACACTTAGGGCACACTTAGGTAACACTTAGGTAACACTTAGGGCACACTTAGGGCACACTTAGGTAACACTTAGGTCACATTTAGGTAACACTTAGGGCACACTTAGGTAACACTTAGGGCACACTTAGGTAACACTTAGGTAACACTTAGGGCACACTTAGGTAACACTTAGGGCACACTTAGGGCACACTTAGGTAACACTTAGGGCACACTTAGGTAACACTTAGGGCACACTTAGGTAACACTTTGGGCACACTTAGGTAACACTTAGGTAACACTTAGGGCACACTTAGGTAACACTTAGGTAACACTTAGGTAACACTTAGGTAAAACTTAGGTAACACTTAGGGCACACTTAGGGCACACTTAGGTAACACTTAGGTAACACTTAGGTAACACTTGGGTAACACTTAGGTAACACTTAGGGCACACTTAGGTAACACTTAGGTAACACTTAGGTAACACTTAGGTAACACTTAGGTAACACTTAGGTAACACTTAGGTAACACTTAGGTAACACTTAGGGCACACTTCGGTAACACTTGGGTAACACTTAGGTAACACTTAGGTAACACTTAGGTAACACTTAGGGTACACTTAGGTAACACTTAGGGCACACTTAGGTAACACTTAGGGCACACTTAGGTAACACTTAGGGCACACTTAGGGCACACTTAGGTAACACTTAGGGCACACTTAGGTAACACTTAGGGCACACTTAGGTAACACTTTGGGCACACTTAGGTAACACTTAGGTAACACTTAGGGCACACTTAGGTAAAACTTACGGCACACTTAGGTAACACTTAGGGCACACTTAGGTAACACTTAGGGCACACTTAGGGCACACTTAGGTAACACTTAGGTCACATTTAGGTAACACTTAGGTAACACTTAGGGCACACTTAGGTAACACTTAGGGCACACTTAGGGCACACTTAGGTAACACTTAGGGCACACTTAGGTAACACTTAGGTAACACTTAGGTAACACTTAGGTAACACTTAGGTAACACTTAGGGCACACTTAGGTAACACTTAGGGCACACTTAGGGCACACTTAGGTAACACTTAGGGCACACTTAGGTAACACTTTGGGCACACTTAGGTAACACTTAGGTAACACTTAGGGCACACTTAGGTAACACTTAGGTAACACTTAGGTAACACTTAGGTAAAACTTAGGTAACACTTAGGGCACACTTAGGGCACACTTAGGTAACACTTAGGTAACACTTAGGTAACACTTAGGGCACACTTCGGTAACACTTAGGTAACACTTAGGTAAAACTTAGGTAACACTTAGGGCACACTTAGGGCACACTTAGGTAACACTTAGGTAACACTTAGGTAACACTTGGGTAACACTTAGGTAACACTTAGGGCACACTTAGGTAACACTTAGGTAACACTTAGGTAACACTTAGGTAACACTTAGGTAACACTTAGGTAACACTTAGGTAACACTTAGGTAACACTTAGGTAACACTTAGGGCACACTTCGGTAACACTTGGGTAACACTTAGGTAACACTTAGGTAACACTTAGGTAACACTTAGGTAACACTTAGGGCACACTTAGGGCACACTTAGGTAACACTTAGGTCACATTTAGGTAACACTTAGGTAACACTTAGGGCACACTTAGGTAACACTTAGGGCACACTTAGGGCACACTTAGGTAACACTTAGGGCACACTTAGGTAACACTTAGGGCACACTTAGGTAACACTTTGGGCACACTTAGGTAACACTTAGGTAACACTTAGGGCACACTTAGGTAACACTTAGGTAACACTTAGGTAACACTTAGGTAAAACTTAGGTAACACTTAGGGCACACTTAGGGCACACTTAGGTAACACTTAGGTAACACTTAGGTAACACTTGGGTAACACTTAGGTAACACTTAGGGCACACTTAGGTAACACTTAGGTAACACTTAGGTAACACTTAGGTAACACTTAGGTAACACTTAGGTAACACTTAGGTAACACTTAGGTAACACTTAGGGCACACTTCGGTAACACTTGGGTAACACTTAGGTAACACTTAGGTAACACTTAGGTAACACTTAGGGTACACTTAGGTAACACTTAGGGCACACTTAGGTAACACTTAGGGCACACTTAGGTAACACTTAGGGCACACTTAGGGCACACTTAGGTAACACTTAGGGCACACTTAGGTAACACTTAGGGCACACTTAGGTAACACTTAGGGCACACTTAGGTAACACTTAGGTAACACTTAGGGCACACTTAGGTAAAACTTACGGCACACTTAGGTAACACTTAGGGCACACTTAGGTAACACTTAGGGCACACTTAGGGCACACTTAGGTAACACTTAGGTCACATTTAGGTAACACTTAGGGCACACTTAGGTAACACTTAGGGCACACTTAGGTAACACTTAGGTAACACTTAGGGCACACTTAGGTAACACTTAGGGCACACTTAGGGCACACTTAGGTAACACTTAGGGCACACTTAGTTAACACTTAGGGCACACTTAGGTAACACTTTGGGCACACTTAGGTAACACTTAGGTAACACTTAGGGCACACTTAGGTAACACTTAGGTAACACTTAGGTAACACTTAGGTAAAACTTAGGTAACACTTAGGGCACACTTAGGTAACACTTAGGTAACACTTAGGTAACACTTGGGTAACACTTAGGTAACACTTAGGGCACACTTAGGTAACACTTAGGTAACACTTAGGTAACACTTAGGTAACACTTAGGTAACACTTAGGTAACACTTAGGTAACACTTAGGTAACACTTAGGGCACACTTAGGTAACACTTAGGGCACACTTAGGTAACACTTAGGGCACACTTAGGTAACACTTAGGGCACACTTAGGTAACACTTAGGTAACACTTAGGGCACACTTAGGGCACACTTAGGTAACACTTAGGTCACATTTAGGTAACACTTAGGGCACACTTAGGTAACACTTAGGGCACACTTAGGTAACACTTAGGTAACACTTAGGGCACACTTAGGTAACACTTAGGGCACACTTAGGGCACACTTAGGTAACACTTAGGGCACACTTAGGTAACACTTAGGGCACACTTAGGTAACACTTTGGGCACACTTAGGTAACACTTAGGTAACACTTAGGGCACACTTAGGTAACACTTAGGTAACACTTAGGTAACACTTAGGTAAAACTTAGGTAACACTTAGGGCACACTTAGGGCACACTTAGGTAACACTTAGGTAACACTTAGGTAACACTTGGGTAACACTTAGGTAACACTTAGGGCACACTTAGGTAACACTTAGGTAACACTTAGGTAACACTTAGGTAACACTTAGGTAACACTTAGGTAACACTTAGGTAACACTTAGGTAACACTTAGGGCACACTTCGGTAACACTTGGGTAACACTTAGGTAACACTTAGGTAACACTTAGGTAACACTTAGGGTACACTTAGGTAACACTTAGGGCACACTTAGGTAACACTTAGGGCACACTTAGGTAACACTTAGGGCACACTTAGGGCACACTTAGGTAACACTTAGGGCACACTTAGGTAACACTTAGGGCACACTTAGGTAACACTTTGGGCACACTTAGGTAACACTTAGGTAACACTTAGGGCACACTTAGGTAAAACTTACGGCACACTTAGGTAACACTTAGGGCACACTTAGGTAACACTTAGGGCACACTTAGGGCACACTTAGGTAACACTTAGGTCACACTTAGGTAACACTTAGGTAACACTTAGGGCACACTTAGGTAACACTTAGGGCACACTTAGGGCACACTTAGGTAACACTTAGGGCACACTTAGGTAACACTTAGGGCACACTTAGGTAACACTTTGGGCACACTTAGGTAACACTTAGGTAACACTTAGGGCACACTTAGGTAACACTTAGGTAACACTTAGGTAACACTTAGGTAACACTTAGGTAACACTTAGGGCACACTTAGGGCACACTTAGGTAACACTTAGGTAACACTTAGGTAACACTTGGGTAACACTTAGGTAACACTTAGGGCACACTTAGGTAACACTTAGGTAACACTTAGGTAACACTTAGGTAACACTTAGGTAACACTTAGGTAACACTTAGGTAACACTTAGGTAACACTTAGGGCACACTTCGGTAACACTTGGGTAACACTTAGGTAACACTTAGGTAACACTTAGGTAACACTTAGGGTACACTTAGGTAACACTTAGGGCACACTTAGGTAACACTTAGGGCACACTTAGGTAACACTTAGGGCACACTTAGGGCACACTTAGGTAACACTTAGGGCACACTTAGGTAACACTTAGGGCACACTTAGGTAACACTTTGGGCACACTTAGGTAACACTTAGGTAACACTTAGGGCACACTTAGGTAAAACTTACGGCACACTTAGTTAACACTTAGGGCACACTTAGGTAACACTTAGGGCACACTTAGGGCACACTTAGGTAACACTTAGGTCACATTTAGGTAACACTTAGGGCACACTTAGGTAACACTTAGGGCACACTTAGGTAACACTTAGGTAACACTTAGGGCACACTTAGGTAACACTTAGGGCACACTTAGGGCACACTTAGGTAACACTTAGGGCACACTTAGGTAACACTTAGGGCACACTTAGGTAACACTTTGGGCACACTTAGGTAACACTTAGGTAACACTTAGGGCACACTTAGGTAACACTTAGGTAACACTTAGGTAAAACTTAGGTAACACTTAGGGCACACTTAGGTAACACTTAGGTAACACTTAGGTAACACTTGGGTAACACTTAGGTAACACTTAGGGCACACTTAGGTAACACTTAGGTAACACTTAGGTAACACTTAGGTAACACTTAGGTAACACTTAGGTAACACTTAGGTAACACTTAGGTAACACTTAGGGCACACTTAGGTAACACTTGGGTAACACTTAGGTAACACTTAGGTAACACTTAGGTAACACTTAGGGTACACTTAGGTAACACTTAGGGCACACTTAGGTAACACTTAGGGCACACTTAGGTAACACTTAGGGCACACTTAGGGCACACTTAGGTAACACTTAGGGCACACTTAGGTAACACTTTGGGCACACTTAGGTAACACTTAGGTAACACTTAGGGCACACTTAGGTAAAACTTACGGCACACTTAGGTAACACTTGGGGCACACTTAGGTAACACTTAGGGCACACTTAGGTAACACTTAGGGCACACTTAGGTAACACTTAGGGCACACTTCGGTAACACTTGGGTAACACTTAGGTAACACTTAGGTAACACTTAGGTAACACTTAGGGTACACTTAGGTAACACTTAGGGCACACTTAGGTAACACCTATGGCACACTTAGGTAACACTTAGGTAACACTTAGGGCACACTTAGGTAACACTTAGGGCACACTTAGGTAACACTTAGGGCACACTTAGGTAACACTTAGGGCACACTTAGGTAACACTTAGGGCACACTTAGGTAACACTTAGGGCACACTTAGGTAACACTTAGGTCACATTTAGGTAACACTTAGGGCACACTTAGGTAACACTTAGGGCACACTTAGGTAACACTTAGGGCACACTTAGGTAAAACTTACGGCACACTTAGGTAACACTTAGGGCACACTTAGGTAACACTTAGGGCACACTTAGGTAACACTTAGGTAACACTTAGGTAACACTTAGGTAACACTTAGGTAACACTTAGGGCACACTTAGGTAACACTTAGGTAACACTTAGGTAACACTTAGGTAACACTTAGGTAACACTTAGGTAACACTTAGGTAACACTTAGGTAACACTTAGGGCACACTTAGGTAACACTTAGGTAACACTTAGGTAACACTTAGGGTATACTTAGGTAACACTTAGGTAACACTTAGGGCACACTTAGGTAACACTTAGGTAACACTTAGGTAACACTTAGGTAACACTTAGGTAACACTTAGGTAACACTTAGGGCACACTTAGGTAACACTTAGGGCACACTTAGGTAACACTTAGGGCACACTTAGGTAACACTTAGGGCACACTTAGGTAACACTTAGGTAACACTTAGGGCACACTTAGGGCACACTTAGGTAACACTTAGGTCACATTTAGGTAACACTTAGGGCACACTTAGGTAACACTTAGGGCACACTTAGGTAACACTTAGGTAACACTTAGGGCACACTTAGGTAACACTTAGGGCACACTTAGGTAACACTTTGGGCACACTTAGGTAACACTTAGGTAACACTTAGGGCACACTTAGGTAACACTTAGGTAACACTTAGGTAACACTTAGGTAAAACTTAGGTAACACTTAGGGCACACTTAGGGCACACTTAGGTAACACTTAGGTAACACTTAGGTAACACTTGGGTAACACTTAGGTAACACTTAGGGCACACTTAGGTAACACTTAGGTAACACTTAGGTAACACTTAGGTAACACTTAGGTAACACTTAGGTAACACTTAGGTAACACTTAGGTAACACTTAGGGCACACTTCGGTAACACTTGGGTAACACTTAGGTAACACTTAGGTAACACTTAGGTAACACTTAGGGTACACTTAGGTAACACTTAGGGCACACTTAGGTAACACTTAGGGCACACTTAGGTAACACTTAGGGCACACTTAGGGCACACTTAGGTAACACTTAGGGCACACTTAGGTAACACTTAGGGCACACTTAGGTAACACTTTGGGCACACTTAGGTAACACTTAGGTAACACTTAGGGCACACTTAGGTAAAACTTACGGCACACTTAGGTAACACTTAGGGCACACTTAGGGCACACTTAGGTAACACTTAGGTAACACTTAGGTCACATTTAGGTAACACTTAGGTAACACTTAGGGCACACTTAGGTAACACTTAGGGCACACTTAGGGCACACTTAGGTAACACTTAGGGCACACTTAGGTAACACTTAGGGCACACTTAGGTAACACTTTGGGCACACTTAGGTAACACTTAGGTAACACTTAGGGCACACTTAGGTAACACTTAGGTAACACTTAGGTAACACTTAGGTAAAACTTAGGTAACACTTAGGGCACACTTAGGGCACACTTAGGTAACACTTAGGTAACACTTAGGTAACACTTGGGTAACACTTAGGTAACACTTAGGGCACACTTAGGTAACACTTAGGTAACACTTAGGTAACACTTAGGTAACACTTAGGTAACACTTAGGTAACACTTAGGTAACACTTAGGTAACACTTAGGGCACACTTCGGTAACACTTGGGTAACACTTAGGTAACACTTAGGTAACACTTAGGTAACACTTAGGGTACACTTAGGTAACACTTAGGGCACACTTAGGTAACACTTAGGGCACACTTAGGTAACACTTAGGGCACACTTAGGGCACACTTAGGTAACACTTAGGGCACACTTAGGTAACACTTAGGGCACACTTAGGTAACACTTTGGGCACACTTAGGTAACACTTAGGTAACACTTAGGGCACACTTAGGTAAAACTTACGGCACACTTAGGTAACACTTAGGGCACACTTAGGTAACACTTAGGGCACACTTAGGGCACACTTAGGTAACACTTAGGTCACATTTAGGTAACACTTAGGGCACACTTAGGTAACACTTAGGGCACACTTAGGTAACACTTAGGTAACACTTAGGGCACACTTAGGTAACACTTAGGGCACACTTAGGGCACACTTAGGTAACACTTAGGGCACACTTAGGTAACACTTAGGGCACACTTAGGTAACACTTAGGGCACACTTAGGTAACACTTAGGTAACACTTAGGGCACACTTAGGTAACACTTAGGGCACACTTAGGTAACACTTAGGGCACACTTAGGTAAAACTTACGGCACACTTAGGTAACACTTAGGGCACACTTAGGTAACACTTAGGGCACACTTAGGTAACACTTAGGTAACACTTAGGTAACACTTAGGTAACACTTAGGTAACACTTAGGGCACACTTAGGTAACACTTAGGTAACACTTAGGTAACACTTAGGTAACACTTAGGTAACACTTAGGTAACACTTAGGGCACACTTCGGTAACACTTGGGTAACACTTAGGTAACACTTAGGTAACACTTAGGTAACACTTAGGGTACACTTAGGTAACACTTAGGTAACACTTAGGTAACACTTAGGTAACACTTAGGTAACACTTAGGTAACACTTAGGGCACACTTAGGTAACACTTAGGGCACACTTAGGTAACACTTAGGGCACACTTAGGTAACACTTAGGTCACATTTAGGTAACACTTAGGGCACACTTAGGTAACACTTAGGGCACACTTAGGTAACACTTAGGTAACACTTAGGGCACACTTAGGTAACACTTAGGGCACACTTAGGGCACACTTAGGTAACACTTAGGGCACACTTAGGTAACACTTAGGGCACACTTAGGTAACACTTTGGGCACACTTAGGTAACACTTAGGTAACACTTAGGGCACACTTAGGTAACACTTAGGTAACACTTAGGTAACACTTAGGTAAAACTTAGGTAACACTTAGGGCACACTTAGGGCACACTTAGGTAACACTTAGGTAACACTTAGGTAACACTTGGGTAACACTTAGGTAACACTTAGGGCACACTTAGGTAACACTTAGGTAACACTTAGGTAACACTTAGGTAACACTTAGGTAACACTTAGGTAACACTTAGGTAACACTTAGGTAACACTTAGGGCACACTTCGGTAACACTTGGGTAACACTTAGGTAACACTTAGGTAACACTTAGGTAACACTTAGGGTACACTTAGGTAACACTTAGGGCACACTTAGGTAACACTTAGGGCACACTTAGGTAACACTTAGGGCACACTTAGGGCACACTTAGGTAACACTTAGGGCACACTTAGGTAACACTTAGGGCACACTTAGGTAACACTTAGGGCACACTTAGGTAACACTTAGGTAACACTTAGGGCACACTTAGGTAAAACTTACGGCACACTTAGGTAACACTTAGGGCACACTTAGGTAACACTTAGGGCACACTTAGGGCACACTTAGGTAACACTTAGGTCACATTTAGGTAACACTTAGGTAACACTTAGGGCACACTTAGGTAACACTTAGGGCACACTTAGGGCACACTTAGGTAACACTTAGGGCACACTTAGGTAACACTTAGGGCACACTTAGGTAACACTTTGGGCACACTTAGGTAACACTTAGGTAACACTTAGGGCACACTTAGGTAACACTTAGGTAACACTTAGGTAACACTTAGGTAAAACTTAGGTAACACTTAGGGCACACTTAGGGCACACTTAGGTAACACTTAGGTAACACTTAGGTAACACTTGGGTAACACTTAGGTAACACTTAGGGCACACTTAGGTAACACTTAGGTAACACTTAGGTAACACTTAGGTAACACTTAGGTAACACTTAGGTAACACTTAGGTAACACTTAGGGCACACTTCGGTAACACTTGGGTAACACTTAGGTAACACTTAGGTAACACTTAGGTAACACTTAGGGTACACTTAGGTAACACTTAGGGCACACTTAGGTAACACTTAGGGCACACTTAGGTAACACTTAGGGCACACTTAGGGCACACTTAGGTAACACTTAGGGCACACTTAGGTAACACTTAGGGCACACTTAGGTAACACTTTGGGCACACTTAGGTAACACTTAGGTAACACTTAGGGCACACTTAGGTAAAACTTACGGCACACTTAGGTAACACTTAGGGCACACTTAGGTAACACTTAGGGCACACTTAGGGCACACTTAGGTAACACTTAGGTCACATTTAGGTAACACTTAGGGCAAACTTAGGTAACACTTAGGGCACACTTAGGTAACACTTAGGTAACACTTAGGGCACACTTAGGTAACACTTAGGGCACACTTAGGGCACACTTAGGTAACACTTAGGGCACACTTAGTTAACACTTAGGGCACACTTAGGTAACACTTTGGGCACACTTAGGTAACACTTAGGTAACACTTAGGGCACACTTAGGTAACACTTAGGTAACACTTAGGTAACACTTAGGTAACACTTAGGTAACACTTAGGTAACACTTAGGGCACACTTAGGTAACACTTAGGGCACACTTAGGTAACACTTAGGGCACACTTAGGTAACACTTAGGGCACACTTAGGTAACACTTAGGTAACACTTAGGGCACACTTAGGGCACACTTAGGTAACACTTAGGTCACATTTAGGTAACACTTAGGGCACACTTAGGTAACACTTAGGGCACACTTAGGTAACACTTAGGTAACACTTAGGGCACACTTAGGTAACACTTAGGGCACACTTAGGGCACACTTAGGTAACACTTAGGGCACACTTAGGTAACACTTAGGGCACACTTAGGTAACACTTTGGGCACACTTAGGTAACACTTAGGTAACACTTAGGGCACACTTAGGTAACACTTAGGTAACACTTAGGTAACACTTAGGTAAAACTTAGGTAACACTTAGGGCACACTTAGGGCACACTTAGGTAACACTTAGGTAACACTTAGGTAACACTTGGGTAACACTTAGGTAACACTTAGGGCACACTTAGGTAACACTTAGGTAACACTTAGGTAACACTTAGGTAACACTTAGGTAACACTTAGGTAACACTTAGGTAACACTTAGGTAACACTTAGGGCACACTTCGGTAACACTTGGGTAACACTTAGGTAACACTTAGGTAACACTTAGGTAACACTTAGGGTACACTTAGGTAACACTTAGGGCACACTTAGGTAACACTTAGGGCACACTTAGGTAACACTTAGGGCACACTTAGGGCACACTTAGGTAACACTTAGGGCACACTTAGGTAACACTTAGGGCACACTTAGGTAACACTTTGGGCACACTTAGGTAACACTTAGGTAACACTTAGGGCACACTTAGGTAAAACTTACGGCACACTTAGGTAACACTTAGGGCACACTTAGGTAACACTTAGGGCACACTTAGGGCACACTTAGGTAACACTTAGGTCACATTTAGGTAACACTTAGGTAACACTTAGGGCACACTTAGGTAACACTTAGGGCACACTTAGGGCACACTTAGGTAACACTTAGGGCACACTTAGGTAACACTTAGGGCACACTTAGGTAACACTTTGGGCACACTTAGGTAACACTTAGGTAACACTTAGGGCACACTTAGGTAACACTTAGGTAACACTTAGGTAACACTTAGGTAAAACTTAGGTAACACTTAGGGCACACTTAGGGCACACTTAGGTAACACTTAGGGCACACTTAGGTAACACTTTGGGCACACTTAGGTAACACTTAGGTAACACTTAGGGCACACTTAGGTAAAACTTACGGCACACTTAGGTAACACTTAGGGCACACTTAGGGCACACTTAGGTAACACTTAGGTAACACTTAGGTCACATTTAGGTAACACTTAGGTAACACTTAGGGCACACTTAGGTAACACTTAGGGCACACTTAGGGCACACTTAGGTAACACTTAGGGCACACTTAGGTAACACTTAGGGCACACTTAGGTAACACTTTGGGCACACTTAGGTAACACTTAGGTAACACTTAGGGCACACTTAGGTAACACTTAGGTAACACTTAGGTAACACTTAGGTAAAACTTAGGTAACACTTAGGGCACACTTAGGGCACACTTAGGTAACACTTAGGTAACACTTAGGTAACACTTGGGTAACACTTAGGTAACACTTAGGGCACACTTAGGTAACACTTAGGTAACACTTAGGTAACACTTAGGTAACACTTAGGTAACACTTAGGTAACACTTAGGTAACACTTAGGTAACACTTAGGGCACACTTCGGTAACACTTGGGTAACACTTAGGTAACACTTAGGTAACACTTAGGTAACACTTAGGGTACACTTAGGTAACACTTAGGGCACACTTAGGTAACACTTAGGGCACACTTAGGTAACACTTAGGGCACACTTAGGGCACACTTAGGTAACACTTAGGGCACACTTAGGTAACACTTAGGGCACACTTAGGTAACACTTTGGGCACACTTAGGTAACACTTAGGTAACACTTAGGGCACACTTAGGTAAAACTTACGGCACACTTAGGTAACACTTAGGGCACACTTAGGTAACACTTAGGGCACACTTAGGGCACACTTAGGTAACACTTAGGTCACATTTAGGTAACACTTAGGGCACACTTAGGTAACACTTAGGGCACACTTAGGTAACACTTAGGTAACACTTAGGGCACACTTAGGTAACACTTAGGGCACACTTAGGGCACACTTAGGTAACACTTAGGGCACACTTAGGTAACACTTAGGGCACACTTAGGTAACACTTAGGGCACACTTAGGTAACACTTAGGTAACACTTAGGGCACACTTAGGTAACACTTAGGGCACACTTAGGTAACACTTAGGGCACACTTAGGTAAAACTTACGGCACACTTAGGTAACACTTAGGGCACACTTAGGTAACACTTAGGGCACACTTAGGTAACACTTAGGTAACACTTAGGTAACACTTAGGTAACACTTAGGTAACACTTAGGGCACACTTAGGTAACACTTAGGTAACACTTAGGTAACACTTAGGTAACACTTAGGTAACACTTAGGTAACACTTAGGGCACACTTCGGTAACACTTGGGTAACACTTAGGTAACACTTAGGTAACACTTAGGTAACACTTAGGGTACACTTAGGTAACACTTAGGTAACACTTAGGTAACACTTAGGTAACACTTAGGTAACACTTAGGTAACACTTAGGGCACACTTAGGTAACACTTAGGGCACACTTAGGTAACACTTAGGGCACACTTAGGTAACACTTAGGTCACATTTAGGTAACACTTAGGGCACACTTAGGTAACACTTAGGGCACACTTAGGTAACACTTAGGTAACACTTAGGGCACACTTAGGTAACACTTAGGGCACACTTAGGGCACACTTAGGTAACACTTAGGGCACACTTAGGTAACACTTAGGGCACACTTAGGTAACACTTTGGGCACACTTAGGTAACACTTAGGTAACACTTAGGGCACACTTAGGTAACACTTAGGTAACACTTAGGTAACACTTAGGTAAAACTTAGGTAACACTTAGGGCACACTTAGGGCACACTTAGGTAACACTTAGGTAACACTTAGGTAACACTTGGGTAACACTTAGGTAACACTTAGGGCACACTTAGGTAACACTTAGGTAACACTTAGGTAACACTTAGGTAACACTTAGGTAACACTTAGGTAACACTTAGGTAACACTTAGGTAACACTTAGGGCACACTTCGGTAACACTTGGGTAACACTTAGGTAACACTTAGGTAACACTTAGGTAACACTTAGGGTACACTTAGGTAACACTTAGGGCACACTTAGGTAACACTTAGGGCACACTTAGGTAACACTTAGGGCACACTTAGGGCACACTTAGGTAACACTTAGGGCACACTTAGGTAACACTTAGGGCACACTTAGGTAACACTTTGGGCACACTTAGGTAACACTTAGGTAACACTTAGGGCACACTTAGGTAAAACTTACGGCACACTTAGGTAACACTTAGGGCACACTTAGGTAACACTTAGGGCACACTTAGGGCACACTTAGGTAACACTTAGGTCACATTTAGGTAACACTTAGGTAACACTTAGGGCACACTTAGGTAACACTTAGGGCACACTTAGGGCACACTTAGGTAACACTTAGGGCACACTTAGGTAACACTTAGGGCACACTTAGGTAACACTTTGGGCACACTTAGGTAACACTTAGGTAACACTTAGGGCACACTTAGGTAACACTTAGGTAACACTTAGGTAACACTTAGGTAAAACTTAGGTAACACTTAGGGCACACTTAGGGCACACTTAGGTAACACTTAGGTAACACTTAGGTAACACTTGGGTAACACTTAGGTAACACTTAGGGCACACTTAGGTAACACTTAGGTAACACTTAGGTAACACTTAGGTAACACTTAGGTAACACTTAGGTAACACTTAGGTAACACTTAGGGCACACTTCGGTAACACTTGGGTAACACTTAGGTAACACTTAGGTAACACTTAGGTAACACTTAGGGTACACTTAGGTAACACTTAGGGCACACTTAGGTAACACTTAGGGCACACTTAGGTAACACTTAGGGCACACTTAGGGCACACTTAGGTAACACTTAGGGCACACTTAGGTAACACTTAGGGCACACTTAGGTAACACTTTGGGCACACTTAGGTAACACTTAGGTAACACTTAGGGCACACTTAGGTAAAACTTACGGCACACTTAGGTAACACTTAGGGCACACTTAGGTAACACTTAGGGCACACTTAGGGCACACTTAGGTAACACTTAGGTCACACTTAGGTAACACTTAGGGCAAACTTAGGTAACACTTAGGGCACACTTAGGTAACACTTAGGTAACACTTAGGGCACACTTAGGTAACACTTAGGGCACACTTAGGGCACACTTAGGTAACACTTAGGGCACACTTAGTTAACACTTAGGGCACACTTAGGTAACACTTTGGGCACACTTAGGTAACACTTAGGTAACACTTAGGGCACACTTAGGTAACACTTAGGTAACACTTAGGTAACACTTAGGTAACACTTAGGTAACACTTAGGTAACACTTAGGGCACACTTAGGTAACACTTAGGGCACACTTAGGTAACACTTAGGGCACACTTAGGTAACACTTAGGGCACACTTAGGTAACACTTAGGTAACACTTAGGGCACACTTAGGGCACACTTAGGTAACACTTAGGTCACATTTAGGTAACACTTAGGGCACACTTAGGTAACACTTAGGGCACACTTAGGTAACACTTAGGTAACACTTAGGGCACACTTAGGTAACACTTAGGGCACACTTAGGGCACACTTAGGTAACACTTAGGGCACACTTAGGTAACACTTAGGGCACACTTAGGTAACACTTTGGGCACACTTAGGTAACACTTAGGTAACACTTAGGGCACACTTAGGTAACACTTAGGTAACACTTAGGTAACACTTAGGTAAAACTTAGGTAACACTTAGGGCACACTTAGGGCACACTTAGGTAACACTTAGGTAACACTTAGGTAACACTTGGGTAACACTTAGGTAACACTTAGGGCACACTTAGGTAACACTTAGGTAACACTTAGGTAACACTTAGGTAACACTTAGGTAACACTTAGGTAACACTTAGGTAACACTTAGGTAACACTTAGGGCACACTTCGGTAACACTTGGGTAACACTTAGGTAACACTTAGGTAACACTTAGGTAACACTTAGGGTACACTTAGGTAACACTTAGGGCACACTTAGGTAACACTTAGGGCACACTTAGGTAACACTTAGGGCACACTTAGGGCACACTTAGGTAACACTTAGGGCACACTTAGGTAACACTTAGGGCACACTTAGGTAACACTTTGGGCACACTTAGGTAACACTTAGGTAACACTTAGGGCACACTTAGGTAAAACTTACGGCACACTTAGGTAACACTTAGGGCACACTTAGGTAACACTTAGGGCACACTTAGGGCACACTTAGGTAACACTTAGGTCACATTTAGGTAACACTTAGGTAACACTTAGGGCACACTTAGGTAACACTTAGGGCACACTTAGGGCACACTTAGGTAACACTTAGGGCACACTTAGGTAACACTTAGGGCACACTTAGGTAACACTTTGGGCACACTTAGGTAACACTTAGGTAACACTTAGGGCACACTTAGGTAACACTTAGGTAACACTTAGGTAACACTTAGGTAAAACTTAGGTAACACTTAGGGCACACTTAGGGCACACTTAGGTAACACTTAGGTAACACTTAGGTAACACTTGGGTAACACTTAGGTAACACTTAGGGCACACTTAGGTAACACTTAGGTAACACTTAGGTAACACTTAGGTAACACTTAGGTAACACTTAGGTAACACTTAGGTAACACTTAGGTAACACTTAGGGCACACTTCGGTAACACTTGGGTAACACTTAGGTAACACTTAGGTAACACTTAGGTAACACTTAGGGTACACTTAGGTAACACTTAGGGCACACTTAGGTAACACTTAGGGCACACTTAGGTAACACTTAGGGCACACTTAGGGCACACTTAGGTAACACTTAGGGCACACTTAGGTAACACTTAGGGCACACTTAGGTAACACTTTGGGCACACTTAGGTAACACTTAGGTAACACTTAGGGCACACTTAGGTAAAACTTACGGCACACTTAGTTAACACTTAGGGCACACTTAGGTAACACTTAGGGCACACTTAGGGCACACTTAGGTAACACTTAGGTAACACTTAGGTAACACTTAGGGCACACTTAGGTAACACTTAGGGCACACTTAGGTAACACTTAGGTAACACTTAGGGCACACTTAGGTAACACTTAGGGCACACTTAGGGCACACTTAGGTAACACTTAGGGCACACTTAGGTAACACTTAGGGCACACTTAGGTAACACTTTGGGCACACTTAGGTAACACTTAGGTAACACTTAGGGCACACTTAGGTAACACTTAGGTAACACTTAGGTAAAACTTAGGTAACACTTAGGGCACACTTAGGTAACACTTAGGTAACACTTAGGTAACACTTGGGTAACACTTAGGTAACACTTAGGGCACACTTAGGTAACACTTAGGTAACACTTAGGTAACACTTAGGTAACACTTAGGTAACACTTAGGTAACACTTAGGTAACACTTAGGTAACACTTAGGGCACACTTCGGTAACACTTGGGTAACACTTAGGTAACACTTAGGTAACACTTAGGTAACACTTAGGGTACACTTAGGTAACACTTAGGGCACACTTAGGTAACACTTAGGGCACACTTAGGTAACACTTAGGGCACACTTAGGGCACACTTAGGTAACACTTAGGGCACACTTAGGTAACACTTTGGGCACACTTAGGTAACACTTAGGTAACACTTAGGGCACACTTAGGTAAAACTTACGGCACACTTAGGTAACACTTGGGGCACACTTAGGTAACACTTAGGGCACACTTAGGTAACACTTAGGGCACACTTAGGTAACACTTAGGGCACACTTCGGTAACACTTGGGTAACACTTAGGTAACACTTAGGTAACACTTAGGTAACACTTAGGGTACACTTAGGTAACACTTAGGGCACACTTAGGTAACACCTATGGCACACTTAGGTAACACTTAGGTAACACTTAGGGCACACTTAGGTAACACTTAGGGCACACTTAGGTAACACTTAGGGCACACTTAGGTAACACTTAGGGCACACTTAGGTAACACTTAGGGCACACTTAGGTAACACTTAGGGCACACTTAGGTAACACTTAGGTCACATTTAGGTAACACTTAGGGCACACTTAGGTAACACTTAGGGCACACTTAGGTAACACTTAGGGCACACTTAGGTAAAACTTACGGCACACTTAGGTAACACTTAGGGCACACTTAGGTAACACTTAGGGCACACTTAGGTAACACTTAGGTAACACTTAGGTAACACTTAGGTAACACTTAGGTAACACTTAGGGCACACTTAGGTAACACTTAGGTAACACTTAGGTAACACTTAGGTAACACTTAGGTAACACTTAGGTAACACTTAGGTAACACTTAGGTAACACTTAGGGCACACTTAGGTAACACTTAGGTAACACTTAGGTAACACTTAGGGTATACTTAGGTAACACTTAGGTAACACTTAGGGCACACTTAGGTAACACTTAGGTAACACTTAGGTAACACTTAGGTAACACTTAGGTAACACTTAGGTAACACTTAGGGCACACTTAGGTAACACTTAGGGCACACTTAGGTAACACTTAGGGCACACTTAGGTAACACTTAGGGCACACTTAGGTAACACTTAGGTAACACTTAGGGCACACTTAGGGCACACTTAGGTAACACTTAGGTCACATTTAGGTAACACTTAGGGCACACTTAGGTAACACTTAGGGCACACTTAGGTAACACTTAGGTAACACTTAGGGCACACTTAGGTAACACTTAGGGCACACTTAGGTAACACTTTGGGCACACTTAGGTAACACTTAGGTAACACTTAGGGCACACTTAGGTAACACTTAGGTAACACTTAGGTAACACTTAGGTAAAACTTAGGTAACACTTAGGGCACACTTAGGGCACACTTAGGTAACACTTAGGTAACACTTAGGTAACACTTGGGTAACACTTAGGTAACACTTAGGGCACACTTAGGTAACACTTAGGTAACACTTAGGTAACACTTAGGTAACACTTAGGTAACACTTAGGTAACACTTAGGTAACACTTAGGTAACACTTAGGGCACACTTCGGTAACACTTGGGTAACACTTAGGTAACACTTAGGTAACACTTAGGTAACACTTAGGGTACACTTAGGTAACACTTAGGGCACACTTAGGTAACACTTAGGGCACACTTAGGTAACACTTAGGGCACACTTAGGGCACACTTAGGTAACACTTAGGGCACACTTAGGTAACACTTAGGGCACACTTAGGTAACACTTTGGGCACACTTAGGTAACACTTAGGTAACACTTAGGGCACACTTAGGTAAAACTTACGGCACACTTAGGTAACACTTAGGGCACACTTAGGGCACACTTAGGTAACACTTAGGTAACACTTAGGTCACATTTAGGTAACACTTAGGTAACACTTAGGGCACACTTAGGTAACACTTAGGGCACACTTAGGGCACACTTAGGTAACACTTAGGGCACACTTAGGTAACACTTAGGGCACACTTAGGTAACACTTTGGGCACACTTAGGTAACACTTAGGTAACACTTAGGGCACACTTAGGTAACACTTAGGTAACACTTAGGTAACACTTAGGTAAAACTTAGGTAACACTTAGGGCACACTTAGGGCACACTTAGGTAACACTTAGGTAACACTTAGGTAACACTTGGGTAACACTTAGGTAACACTTAGGGCACACTTAGGTAACACTTAGGTAACACTTAGGTAACACTTAGGTAACACTTAGGTAACACTTAGGTAACACTTAGGTAACACTTAGGTAACACTTAGGTAACACTTAGGGCACACTTCGGTAACACTTGGGTAACACTTAGGTAACACTTAGGTAACACTTAGGTAACACTTAGGGTACACTTAGGTAACACTTAGGGCACACTTAGGTAACACTTAGGGCACACTTAGGTAACACTTAGGGCACACTTAGGGCACACTTAGGTAACACTTAGGGCACACTTAGGTAACACTTAGGGCACACTTAGGTAACACTTTGGGCACACTTAGGTAACACTTAGGTAACACTTAGGGCACACTTAGGTAACACTTAGGTAACACTTAGGTAACACTTAGGTAAAACTTAGGTAACACTTAGGGCACACTTAGGGCACACTTAGGTAACACTTAGGTAACACTTAGGTAACACTTAGGTAACACTTAGGTAACACTTAGGTAACACTTAGGTAACACTTAGGGCACACTTCGGTAACACTTGGGTAACACTTAGGTAACACTTAGGTAACACTTAGGTAACACTTAGGGTACACTTAGGTAACACTTAGGGCACACTTAGGTAACACTTAGGGCACACTTAGGTAACACTTAGGGCACACTTAGGGCACACTTAGGTAACACTTAGGGCACACTTAGGTAACACTTTGGGCACACTTAGGTAACACTTAGGTAACACTTAGGGCACACTTAGGTAAAACTTACGGCACACTTAGGTAACACTTGGGGCACACTTAGGTAACACTTAGGGCACACTTAGGTAACACTTAGGGCACACTTAGGTAACACTTAGGGCACACTTCGGTAACACTTGGGTAACACTTAGGTAACACTTAGGTAACACTTAGGTAACACTTAGGGTACACTTAGGTAACACTTAGGGCACACTTAGGTAACACCTATGGCACACTTAGGTAACACTTAGGTAACACTTAGGGCACACTTAGGTAACACTTAGGGCACACTTAGGTAACACTTAGGGCACACTTAGGTAACACTTAGGGCACACTTAGGTAACACTTAGGGCACACTTAGGTAACACTTAGGGCACACTTAGGTAACACTTAGGTCACATTTAGGTAACACTTAGGGCACACTTAGGTAACACTTAGGGCACACTTAGGTAACACTTAGGGCACACTTAGGTAAAACTTACGGCACACTTAGGTAACACTTAGGGCACACTTAGGTAACACTTAGGGCACACTTAGGTAACACTTAGGTAACACTTAGGTAACACTTAGGTAACACTTAGGTAACACTTAGGGCACACTTAGGTAACACTTAGGTAACACTTAGGTAACACTTAGGTAACACTTAGGTAACACTTAGGTAACACTTAGGTAACACTTAGGTAACACTTAGGGCACACTTAGGTAACACTTAGGTAACACTTAGGTAACACTTAGGGTATACTTAGGTAACACTTAGGTAACACTTAGGGCACACTTAGGTAACACTTAGGTAACACTTAGGTAACACTTAGGTAACACTTAGGTAACACTTAGGTAACACTTAGGGCACACTTAGGTAACACTTAGGGCACACTTAGGTAACACTTAGGGCACACTTAGGTAACACTTAGGGCACACTTAGGTAACACTTAGGTAACACTTAGGGCACACTTAGGGCACACTTAGGTAACACTTAGGTCACATTTAGGTAACACTTAGGGCACACTTAGGTAACACTTAGGGCACACTTAGGTAACACTTAGGTAACACTTAGGGCACACTTAGGTAACACTTAGGGCACACTTAGGTAACACTTTGGGCACACTTAGGTAACACTTAGGTAACACTTAGGGCACACTTAGGTAACACTTAGGTAACACTTAGGTAACACTTAGGTAAAACTTAGGTAACACTTAGGGCACACTTAGGGCACACTTAGGTAACACTTAGGTAACACTTAGGTAACACTTAGGTAACACTTAGGTAACACTTAGGGCACACTTAGGTAACACTTAGGTAACACTTAGGTAACACTTAGGTAACACTTAGGTAACACTTAGGTAACACTTAGGTAACACTTAGGTAACACTTAGGGCACACTTCGGTAACACTTGGGTAACACTTAGGTAACACTTAGGTAACACTTAGGTAACACTTAGGGTACACTTAGGTAACACTTAGGGCACACTTAGGTAACACTTAGGGCACACTTAGGTAACACTTAGGGCACACTTAGGGCACACTTAGGTAACACTTAGGGCACACTTAGGTAACACTTAGGGCACACTTAGGTAACACTTTGGGCACACTTAGGTAACACTTAGGTAACACTTAGGGCACACTTAGGTAAAACTTACGGCACACTTAGGTAACACTTAGGGCACACTTAGGGCACACTTAGGTAACACTTAGGTAACACTTAGGTCACATTTAGGTAACACTTAGGTAACACTTAGGGCACACTTAGGTAACACTTAGGGCACACTTAGGGCACACTTAGGTAACACTTAGGGCACACTTAGGTAACACTTAGGGCACACTTAGGTAACACTTTGGGCACACTTAGGTAACACTTAGGTAACACTTAGGGCACACTTAGGTAACACTTAGGTAACACTTAGGTAACACTTAGGTAAAACTTAGGTAACACTTAGGGCACACTTAGGGCACACTTAGGTAACACTTAGGTAACACTTAGGTAACACTTGGGTAACACTTAGGTAACACTTAGGGCACACTTAGGTAACACTTAGGTAACACTTAGGTAACACTTAGGTAACACTTAGGTAACACTTAGGTAACACTTAGGTAACACTTAGGTAACACTTAGGTAACACTTAGGGCACACTTCGGTAACACTTGGGTAACACTTAGGTAACACTTAGGTAACACTTAGGTAACACTTAGGGTACACTTAGGTAACACTTAGGGCACACTTAGGTAACACTTAGGGCACACTTAGGTAACACTTAGGGCACACTTAGGGCACACTTAGGTAACACTTAGGGCACACTTAGGTAACACTTAGGGCACACTTAGGTAACACTTTGGGCACACTTAGGTAACACTTAGGTAACACTTAGGGCACACTTAGGTAAAACTTACGGCACACTTAGGTAACACTTAGGGCACACTTAGGTAACACTTAGGGCACACTTAGGGCACACTTAGGTAACACTTAGGTCACATTTAGGTAACACTTAGGGCACACTTAGGTAACACTTAGGGCACACTTAGGTAACACTTAGGTAACACTTAGGGCACACTTAGGTAACACTTAGGGCACACTTAGGGCACACTTAGGTAACACTTAGGGCACACTTAGGTAACACTTAGGGCACACTTAGGTAACACTTAGGGCACACTTAGGTAACACTTAGGTAACACTTAGGGCACACTTAGGTAACACTTAGGGCACACTTAGGTAACACTTAGGGCACACTTAGGTAAAACTTACGGCACACTTAGGTAACACTTAGGGCACACTTAGGTAACACTTAGGGCACACTTAGGTAACACTTAGGTAACACTTAGGTAACACTTAGGTAACACTTAGGTAACACTTAGGGCACACTTAGGTAACACTTAGGTAACACTTAGGTAACACTTAGGTAACACTTAGGTAACACTTAGGTAACACTTAGGTAACACTTAGGGCACACTTAGGTAACACTTAGGTAACACTTAGGTAACACTTAGGGTACACTTAGGTAACACTTAGGTAACACTTAGGGCACACTTAGGTAACACTTAGGTAACACTTAGGTAACACTTAGGTAACACTTAGGTAACACTTAGGTAACACTTAGGGCACACTTAGGTAACACTTAGGGCACACTTAGGTAACACTTAGGGCACACTTAGGTAACACTTAGGTAACACTTAGGGCACACTTAGGGCACACTTAGGTAACACTTAGGTCACATTTAGGTAACACTTAGGGCACACTTAGGTAACACTTAGGGCACACTTAGGTAACACTTAGGTAACACTTAGGGCACACTTAGGTAACACTTAGGGCACACTTAGGGCACACTTAGGTAACACTTAGGGCACACTTAGGTAACACTTAGGGCACACTTAGGTAACACTTTGGGCACACTTAGGTAACACTTAGGTAACACTTAGGGCACACTTAGGTAACACTTAGGTAACACTTAGGTAACACTTAGGTAAAACTTAGGTAACACTTAGGGCACACTTAGGGCACACTTAGGTAACACTTAGGTAACACTTAGGTAACACTTGGGTAACACTTAGGTAACACTTAGGGCACACTTAGGTAACACTTAGGTAACACTTAGGTAACACTTAGGTAACACTTAGGTAACACTTAGGTAACACTTAGGTAACACTTAGGTAACACTTAGGGCACACTTCGGTAACACTTGGGTAACACTTAGGTAACACTTAGGTAACACTTAGGTAACACTTAGGGTACACTTAGGTAACACTTAGGGCACACTTAGGTAACACTTAGGGCACACTTAGGTAACACTTAGGGCACACTTAGGGCACACTTAGGTAACACTTAGGGCACACTTAGGTAACACTTAGGGCACACTTAGGTAACACTTTGGGCACACTTAGGTAACACTTAGGTAACACTTAGGGCACACTTAGGTAAAACTTACGGCACACTTAGGTAACACTTAGGGCACACTTAGGTAACACTTAGGGCACACTTAGGGCACACTTAGGTAACACTTAGGTCACATTTAGGTAACACTTAGGTAACACTTAGGGCACACTTAGGTAACACTTAGGGCACACTTAGGGCACACTTAGGTAACACTTAGGGCACACTTAGGTAACACTTAGGGCACACTTAGGTAACACTTTGGGCACACTTAGGTAACACTTAGGTAACACTTAGGGCACACTTAGGTAACACTTAGGTAACACTTAGGTAACACTTAGGTAAAACTTAGGTAACACTTAGGGCACACTTAGGGCACACTTAGGTAACACTTAGGTAACACTTAGGTAACACTTGGGTAACACTTAGGTAACACTTAGGGCACACTTAGGTAACACTTAGGTAACACTTAGGTAACACTTAGGTAACACTTAGGTAACACTTAGGTAACACTTAGGTAACACTTAGGGCACACTTCGGTAACACTTGGGTAACACTTAGGTAACACTTAGGTAACACTTAGGTAACACTTAGGGTACACTTAGGTAACACTTAGGGCACACTTAGGTAACACTTAGGGCACACTTAGGTAACACTTAGGGCACACTTAGGGCACACTTAGGTAACACTTAGGGCACACTTAGGTAACACTTAGGGCACACTTAGGTAACACTTTGGGCACACTTAGGTAACACTTAGGTAACACTTAGGGCACACTTAGGTAAAACTTACGGCACACTTAGGTAACACTTAGGGCACACTTAGGTAACACTTAGGGCACACTTAGGGCACACTTAGGTAACACTTAGGTCACATTTAGGTAACACTTAGGGCAAACTTAGGTAACACTTAGGGCACACTTAGGTAACACTTAGGTAACACTTAGGGCACACTTAGGTAACACTTAGGGCACACTTAGGGCACACTTAGGTAACACTTAGGGCACACTTAGTTAACACTTAGGGCACACTTAGGTAACACTTTGGGCACACTTAGGTAACACTTAGGTAACACTTAGGGCACACTTAGGTAACACTTAGGTAACACTTAGGTAACACTTAGGTAAAACTTAGGTAACACTTAGGGCACACTTAGGTAACACTTAGGTAACACTTAGGTAACACTTGGGTAACACTTAGGTAACACTTAGGGCACACTTAGGTAACACTTAGGTAACACTTAGGTAACACTTAGGTAACACTTAGGTAACACTTAGGTAACACTTAGGTAACACTTAGGTAACACTTAGGTAACACTTAGGTAACACTTAGGGCACACTTCGGTAACACTTGGGTAACACTTAGGTAACACTTAGGTAACACTTAGGTAACACTTAGGGTACACTTAGGTAACACTTAGGGCACACTTAGGTAACACTTAGGGCACACTTAGGTAACACTTAGGGCACACTTAGGGCACACTTAGGTAACACTTAGGTAACACTTAGGTAACACTTAGGTAACACTTAGGTAACACTTAGGTAACACTTAGGGCACACTTAGGTAACACTTAGGTAACACTTAGGTAACACTTAGGGTACACTTAGGTAACACTTAGGTAACACTTAGGGCACACTTAGGTAACACTTAGGTAACACTTAGGTAACACTTAGGTAACACTTAGGTAACACTTAGGTAACACTTAGGGCACACTTAGGTAACACTTAGGGCACACTTAGGTAACACTTAGGGCACACTTAGGTAACACTTAGGGCACACTTAGGTAACACTTAGGTAACACTTAGGGCACACTTAGGGCACACTTAGGTAACACTTAGGTCACATTTAGGTAACACTTAGGGCACACTTAGGTAACACTTAGGGCACACTTAGGTAACACTTAGGTAACACTTAGGGCACACTTAGGTAACACTTAGGGCACACTTAGGGCACACTTAGGTAACACTTAGGGCACACTTAGGTAACACTTAGGGCACACTTAGGTAACACTTTGGGCACACTTAGGTAACACTTAGGTAACACTTAGGGCACACTTAGGTAACACTTAGGTAACACTTAGGTAACACTTAGGTAAAACTTAGGTAACACTTAGGGCACACTTAGGGCACACTTAGGTAACACTTAGGTAACACTTAGGTAACACTTGGGTAACACTTAGGTAACACTTAGGGCACACTTAGGTAACACTTAGGTAACACTTAGGTAACACTTAGGTAACACTTAGGTAACACTTAGGTAACACTTAGGTAACACTTAGGTAACACTTAGGGCACACTTCGGTAACACTTGGGTAACACTTAGGTAACACTTAGGTAACACTTAGGTAACACTTAGGGTACACTTAGGTAACACTTAGGGCACACTTAGGTAACACTTAGGGCACACTTAGGTAACACTTAGGGCACACTTAGGGCACACTTAGGTAACACTTAGGGCACACTTAGGTAACACTTAGGGCACACTTAGGTAACACTTTGGGCACACTTAGGTAACACTTAGGTAACACTTAGGGCACACTTAGGTAACACTTAGGGCACACTTAGGGCACACTTAGGTAACACTTAGGTCACATTTAGGTAACACTTAGGGCACACTTAGGTAACACTTAGGGCACACTTAGGTAACACTTAGGTAACACTTAGGGCACACTTAGGTAACACTTAGGGCACACTTAGGGCACACTTAGGTAACACTTAGGGCACACTTAGGTAACACTTAGGGCACACTTAGGTAACACTTTGGGCACACTTAGGTAACACTTAGGTAACACTTAGGGCACACTTAGGTAACACTTAGGTAACACTTAGGTAACACTTAGGGCACACTTAGGTAACACTTAGGTAACACTTAGGTAACACTTAGGTAAAACTTAGGTAACACTTAGGGCACACTTAGGGCACACTTAGGTAACACTTAGGTAACACTTAGGTAACACTTGGGTAACACTTAGGTAACACTTAGGGCACACTTAGGTAACACTTAGGTAACACTTAGGTAACACTTAGGTAACACTTAGGTAACACTTAGGTAACACTTAGGTAACACTTAGGTAACACTTAGGTAACACTTAGGGCACACTTCGGTAACACTTGGGTAACACTTAGGTAACACTTAGGTAACACTTAGGTAACACTTAGGGTACACTTAGGTAACACTTAGGGCACACTTAGGTAACACTTAGGGCACACTTAGGTAACACTTAGGGCACACTTAGGGCACACTTAGGTAACACTTAGGGCACACTTAGGTAACACTTAGGGCACACTTAGGTAACACTTTGGGCACACTTAGGTAACACTTAGGTAACACTTAGGGCACACTTAGGTAAAACTTACGGCACACTTAGGTAACACTTAGGGCACACTTAGGTAACACTTAGGGCACACTTAGGGCACACTTAGGTAACACTTAGGTAACACTTAGGTAACACTTAGGTAACACTTAGGGTACACTTAGGTAACACTTAGGGCACACTTAGGTAACACCTATGGCACACTTAGGTAACACTTAGGTAACACTTAGGGCACACTTAGGTAACACTTAGGGCACACTTAGGTAACACTTAGGTAACACTTAGGTAACACTTAGGGCACACTTAGGTAACACTTAGGTAACACTTAGGTAACACTTAGGTAACACTTAGGTAACACTTAGGTAACACTTAGGTAACACTTAGGTAACACTTAGGGCACACTTAGGTAACACTTGGGTAACACTTAGGTAAAACTTAGGTAACACTTAGGTAACACTTAGGGTACACTTAGGTAACACTTAGGGCACACTTAGGTAACACTTAGGGCACACTTAGGTAACACTTAGGGCACACTTAGGGCACACTTAGGTAACACTTAGGGCACACTTAGGTAACACTTAGGTAACACTTAGGTAACACTTAGGTAACACTTAGGTAACACTTAGGGCACACTTAGGTAACACTTAGGTAACACTTAGGTAACACTTAGGTAACACTTAGGTAACACTTAGGGCACACTTAGGTAACACTTAGGGCACACTTAGGTAACACTTAGGGCACACTTAGGTAACACTTAGGGCACACTTAGGTAACACTTAGGTAACACTTAGGGCACACTTAGGGCACACTTAGGTAACACTTAGGTCACATTTAGGTAACACTTAGGGCACACTTAGGTAACACTTAGGGCACACTTAGGTAACACTTAGGTAACACTTAGGGCACACTTAGGTAACACTTAGGGCACACTTAGGGCACACTTAGGTAACACTTAGGGCACACTTAGGTAACACTTAGGGCACACTTAGGTAACACTTTGGGCACACTTAGGTAACACTTAGGTAACACTTAGGGCACACTTAGGTAACACTTAGGTAACACTTAGGTAACACTTAGGTAACACTTAGGTAACACTTAGGGCACACTTAGGTCACACTTAGGTAACACTTAGGCAACACTTAAGTAACACTTGGGTAACACTTAGGTAACACTTAGGGCACACTTAGGTAACACTTAGGTAACACTTAGGTAACACTTAGGTAACACTTAGGTAACACTTAGGTAACACTTAGGTAACACTTAGGTAACACTTAGGGCACACTTCGGTAACACTTGGGTAACACTTAGGTAACACTTAGGTAACACTTAGGTAACACTTAGGGTACACTTAGGTAACACTTAGGGCACACTTAGGTAACACTTAGGGCACACTTAGGTAACACTTAGGGCACACTTAGGGCACACTTAGGTAACACTTAGGGCACACTTAGGTAACACTTAGGGCACACTTAGGTAACACTTTGGGCACACTTAGGTAACACTTAGGTAACACTTAGGGCACACTTAGGTAAAACTTACGGCACACTTAGGTAACACTTAGGGCACACTTAGGTAACACTTAGGGCACACTTAGGGCACACTTAGGTAACACTTAGGTAACACTTAGGTAACACTTAGGTAACACTTAGGGTACACTTAGGTAACACTTAGGGCACACTTAGGTAACACCTATGGCACACTTAGGTAACACTTAGGTAACACTTAGGGCACACTTAGGTAACACTTAGGGCACACTTAGGTAACACTTAGGTAACACTTAGGTAACACTTAGGGCACACTTAGGTAACACTTAGGTAACACTTAGGTAACACTTAGGTAACACTTAGGTAACACTTAGGTAACACTTAGGTAACACTTAGGTAACACTTAGGGCACACTTCGGTAACACTTGGGTAACACTTAGGTAACACTTAGGTAACACTTAGGTAACACTTAGGGTACACTTAGGTAACACTTAGGGCACACTTAGGTAACACTTAGGGCACACTTAGGTAACACTTAGGGCACACTTCGGTAACACTTAGGTAACACTTAGGTAACACTTAGGTAACACTTAGGTAACACTTAGGGTACACTTAGGTAACACTTAGGGCACACTTAGGTAACACTTAGGGCACACTTAGGTAACACTTAGGGCACACTTAGGGCACACTTAGGTAACACTTAGGGCACACTTAGGTAACACTTAGGTAACACTTAGGTAACACTTAGGTAACACTTAGGTAACACTTAGGGCACACTTAGGTAACACTTAGGTAACACTTTGGGCACACTTAGGTAACACTTAGGTAACACTTAGGGCACACTTAGGTAAAACTTACGGCACACTTAGGTAACACTTGGGGCACACTTAGGTAACACTTAGGGCACACTTAGGTAACACTTAGGGCACACTTAGGTAACACTTAGGGCACACTTCGGTAACACTTGGGTAACACTTAGGTAACACTTAGGTAACACTTAGGTAACACTTAGGGTACACTTAGGTAACACTTAGGGCACACTTAGGTAACACCTATGGCACACTTAGGTAACACTTAGGTAACACTTAGGGCACACTTAGGTAACACTTAGGGCACACTTAGGTAACACTTAGGGCACACTTAGGTAACACTTAGGGCACACTTAGGTAACACTTAGGTAACACTTAGGTAACACTTAGGTAACACTTAGGGCACACTTCGGTAACACTTGGGTAACACTTAGGTAACACTTAGGTAACACTTAGGTAACACTTAGGGTACACTTAGGTAACACTTAGGGCACACTTAGGTAACACTTAGGGCACACTTAGGTAACACTTAGGGCACACTTAGGGCACACTTAGGTAACACTTAGGGCACACTTAGGTAACACTTAGGGCACACTTAGGTAACACTTTGGGCACACTTAGGTAACACTTAGGTAACACTTAGGGCACACTTAGGTAAAACTTACGGCACACTTAGGTAACACTTAGGGCACACTTAGGTAACACTTAGGGCACACTTAGGGCACACTTAGGTAACACTTAGGTAACACTTAGGTAACACTTAGGTAACACTTAGGGTACACTTAGGTAACACTTAGGGCACACTTAGGTAACACCTATGGCACACTTAGGTAACACTTAGGTAACACTTAGGGCACACTTAGGTAACACTTAGGGCACACTTAGGTAACACTTAGGTAACACTTAGGTAACACTTAGGGCACACTTAGGTAACACTTAGGTAACACTTAGGTAACACTTAGGTAACACTTAGGTAACACTTAGGTAACACTTAGGTAACACTTAGGTAACACTTAGGGCACACTTCGGTAACACTTGGGTAACACTTAGGTAACACTTAGGTAACACTTAGGTAACACTTAGGGTACACTTAGGTAACACTTAGGGCACACTTAGGTAACACTTAGGGCACACTTAGGTAACACTTAGGGCACACTTAGGGCACACTTAGGTAACACTTAGGGCACACTTAGGTAACACTTAGGTAACACTTAGGTAACACTTAGGTAACACTTAGGTAACACTTAGGGCACACTTAGGTAACACTTAGGTAACACTTAGGTAACACTTAGGTAACACTTAGGTAACACTTAGGGCACACTTAGGTAACACTTAGGGCACACTTAGGTAACACTTAGGGCACACTTAGGTAACACTTAGGGCACACTTAGGTAACACTTAGGTAACACTTAGGGCACACTTAGGGCACACTTAGGTAACACTTAGGTCACATTTAGGTAACACTTAGGGCACACTTAGGTAACACTTAGGGCACACTTAGGTAACACTTAGGTAACACTTAGGGCACACTTAGGTAACACTTAGGGCACACTTAGGGCACACTTAGGTAACACTTAGGGCACACTTAGGTAACACTTAGGGCACACTTAGGTAACACTTTGGGCACACTTAGGTAACACTTAGGTAACACTTAGGGCACACTTAGGTAACACTTAGGTAACACTTAGGTAACACTTAGGTAACACTTAGGTAACACTTAGGGCACACTTAGGGCACACTTAGGTAACACTTAGGCAACACTTAGGTAACACTTGGGTAACACTTAGGTAATACTTAGGGCACACTTAGGTAACACTTAGGTAACACTTAGGTAACACTTAGGTAACACTTAGGTAACACTTAGGTAACACTTAGGTAACACTTAGGTAACACTTAGGGCACACTTCGGTAACACTTGGGTAACACTTAGGTAACACTTAGGTAACACTTAGGTAACACTTAGGGTACACTTAGGTAACACTTAGGGCACACTTAGGTAACACTTAGGGCACACTTAGGTAACACTTAGGGCACACTTAGGGCACACTTAGGTAACACTTAGGGCACACTTAGGTAACACTTAGGGCACACTTAGGTAACACTTTGGGCACACTTAGGTAACACTTAGGTAACACTTAGGGCACACTTAGGTAAAACTTACGGCACACTTAGGTAACACTTAGGGCACACTTAGGTAACACTTAGGGCACACTTAGGGCACACTTAGGTAACACTTAGGTAACACTTAGGGCACACTTAGGTAACACTTAGGTAACACTTAGGTAACACTTAGGTAACACTTAGGTAACACTTAGGTAACACTTTGGGCACACTTAGGTAACACTTAGGTAACACTTAGGGCACACTTAGGTAACACTTAGGGCACACTTAGGGCACACTTAGGTAACACTTAGGTCACATTTAGGTAACACTTAGGGCACACTTAGGTAACACTTAGGGCACACTTAGGTAACACTTAGGTAACACTTAGGGCACACTTAGGTAACACTTAGGGCACACTTAGGGCACACTTAGGTAACACTTAGGGCACACTTAGGTAACACTTAGGGCACACTTAGGTAACACTTTGGGCACACTTAGGTAACACTTAGGTAACACTTAGGGCACACTTAGGTAACACTTAGGTAACACTTAGGTAACACTTAGGTAACACTTAGGGCACACTTAGGTAACACTTAGGTAACACTTAGGTAACACTTAGGTAAAACTTAGGTAACACTTAGGGCACACTTAGGGCACACTTAGGTAACACTTAGGTAACACTTAGGTAACACTTGGGTAACACTTAGGTAACACTTAGGGCACACTTAGGTAACACTTAGGTAACACTTAGGTAACACTTAGGTAACACTTAGGTAACACTTAGGTAACACTTAGGTAACACTTAGGTAACACTTAGGGCACACTTCGGTAACACTTGGGTAACACTTAGGTAACACTTAGGTAACACTTAGGTAACACTTAGGGTACACTTAGGTAACACTTAGGGCACACTTAGGTAACACTTAGGGCACACTTAGGTAACACTTAGGGCACACTTAGGGCACACTTAGGTAACACTTAGGGCACACTTAGGTAACACTTAGGGCACACTTAGGTAACACTTTGGGCACACTTAGGTAACACTTAGGTAACACTTAGGGCACACTTAGGTAAAACTTACGGCACACTTAGGTAACACTTAGGGCACACTTAGGTAACACTTAGGGCACACTTAGGGCACACTTAGGTAACACTTAGGTAACACTTAGGTAACACTTAGGTAACACTTAGGGTACACTTAGGTAACACTTAGGGCACACTTAGGTAACACCTATGGCACACTTAGGTAACACTTAGGTAACACTTAGGGCACACTTAGGTAACACTTAGGGCACACTTAGGTAACACTTAGGTAACACTTAGGTAACACTTAGGGCACACTTAGGTAACACTTAGGTAACACTTAGGTAACACTTAGGTAACACTTAGGTAACACTTAGGTAACACTTAGGTAACACTTAGGTAACACTTAGGGCACACTTCGGTAACACTTGGGTAACACTTAGGTAACACTTAGGTAACACTTAGGTAACACTTAGGGTACACTTAGGTAACACTTAGGGCACACTTAGGTAACACTTAGGGCACACTTAGGTAACACTTAGGGCACACTTAGGGCACACTTAGGTAACACTTAGGGCACACTTAGGTAACACTTAGGTAACACTTAGGTAACACTTAGGTAACACTTAGGTAACACTTAGGGCACACTTAGGTAACACTTAGGTAACACTTAGGTAACACTTAGGTAACACTTAGGTAACACTTAGGGCACACTTAGGTAACACTTAGGGCACACTTAGGTAACACTTAGGGCACACTTAGGTAACACTTAGGGCACACTTAGGTAACACTTAGGTAACACTTAGGGCACACTTAGGGCACACTTAGGTAACACTTAGGTCACATTTAGGTAACACTTAGGGCACACTTAGGTAACACTTAGGGCACACTTAGGTAACACTTAGGTAACACTTAGGGCACACTTAGGTAACACTTAGGGCACACTTAGGGCACACTTAGGTAACACTTAGGGCACACTTAGGTAACACTTAGGGCACACTTAGGTAACACTTTGGGCACACTTAGGTAACACTTAGGTAACACTTAGGGCACACTTAGGTAACACTTAGGTAACACTTAGGTAACACTTAGGTAAAACTTAGGTAACACTTAGGGCACACTTAGGGCACACTTAGGTAACACTTAGGCAACACTTAGGTAACACTTGGGTAACACTTAGGTAACACTTAGGGCACACTTAGGTAACACTTAGGTAACACTTAGGTAACACTTAGGTAACACTTAGGTAACACTTAGGTAACACTTAGGTAACACTTAGGTAACACTTAGGGCACACTTCGGTAACACTTGGGTAACACTTAGGTAACACTTAGGTAACACTTAGGTAACACTTAGGGTACACTTAGGTAACACTTAGGGCACACTTAGGTAACACTTAGGTAACACTTAGGTAACACTTAGGTAACACTTAGGTAAAACTTAGGTAACACTTAGGGCACACTTAGGGCACACTTAGGTAACACTTAGGTAACACTTAGGTAACACTTGGGTAACACTTAGGTAACACTTAGGGCACACTTAGGTAACACTTAGGTAACACTTAGGTAACACTTAGGTAACACTTAGGTAACACTTAGGTAACACTTAGGTAACACTTAGGTAACACTTAGGGCACACTTCGGTAACACTTGGGTAACACTTAGGTAACACTTAGGTAACACTTAGGTAACACTTAGGGTACACTTAGGTAACACTTAGGGCACACTTAGGTAACACTTAGGGCACACTTAGGTAACACTTAGGGCACACTTAGGGCACACTTAGGTAACACTTAGGGCACACTTAGGTAACACTTAGGGCACACTTAGGTAACACTTTGGGCACACTTAGGTAACACTTAGGTAACACTTAGGGCACACTTAGGTAAAACTTACGGCACACTTAGGTAACACTTAGGGCACACTTAGGTAACACTTAGGGCACACTTAGGGCACACTTAGGTAACACTTAGGTAACACTTAGGTAACACTTAGGTAACACTTAGGGTACACTTAGGTAACACTTAGGGCACACTTAGGTAACACCTATGGCACACTTAGGTAACACTTAGGTAACACTTAGGGCACACTTAGGTAACACTTAGGGCACACTTAGGTAACACTTAGGTAACACTTAGGTAACACTTAGGGCACACTTAGGTAACACTTAGGTAACACTTAGGTAACACTTAGGTAACACTTAGGTAACACTTAGGTAACACTTAGGTAACACTTAGGTAACACTTAGGGCACACTTCGGTAACACTTGGGTAACACTTAGGTAAAACTTAGGTAACACTTAGGTAACACTTAGGGTACACTTAGGTAACACTTAGGGCACACTTAGGTAACACTTAGGGCACACTTAGGTAACACTTAGGGCACACTTAGGGCACACTTAGGTAACACTTAGGGCACACTTAGGTAACACTTAGGTAACACTTAGGTAACACTTAGGTAACACTTAGGTAACACTTAGGGCACACTTAGGTAACACTTAGGTAACACTTAGGTAACACTTAGGTAACACTTAGGTAACACTTAGGGCACACTTAGGTAACACTTAGGGCACACTTAGGTAACACTTAGGGCACACTTAGGTAACACTTAGGGCACACTTAGGTAACACTTAGGTAACACTTAGGGCACACTTAGGGCACACTTAGGTAACACTTAGGTCACATTTAGGTAACACTTAGGGCACACTTAGGTAACACTTAGGGCACACTTAGGTAACACTTAGGTAACACTTAGGGCACACTTAGGTAACACTTAGGGCACACTTAGGGCACACTTAGGTAACACTTAGGGCACACTTAGGTAACACTTAGGGCACACTTAGGTAACACTTTGGGCACACTTAGGTAACACTTAGGTAACACTTAGGGCACACTTAGGTAACACTTAGGTAACACTTAGGTAACACTTAGGTAACACTTAGGTAACACTTAGGGCACACTTAGGTCACACTTAGGTAACACTTAGGCAACACTTAAGTAACACTTGGGTAACACTTAGGTAACACTTAGGGCACACTTAGGTAACACTTAGGTAACACTTAGGTAACACTTAGGTAACACTTAGGTAACACTTAGGTAACACTTAGGTAACACTTAGGTAACACTTAGGGCACACTTCGGTAACACTTGGGTAACACTTAGGTAACACTTAGGTAACACTTAGGTAACACTTAGGGTACACTTAGGTAACACTTAGGGCACACTTAGGTAACACTTAGGGCACACTTAGGTAACACTTAGGGCACACTTAGGGCACACTTAGGTAACACTTAGGGCACACTTAGGTAACACTTAGGGCACACTTAGGTAACACTTTGGGCACACTTAGGTAACACTTAGGTAACACTTAGGGCACACTTAGGTAAAACTTACGGCACACTTAGGTAACACTTAGGGCACACTTAGGTAACACTTAGGGCACACTTAGGGCACACTTAGGTAACACTTAGGTAACACTTAGGTAACACTTAGGTAACACTTAGGGTACACTTAGGTAACACTTAGGGCACACTTAGGTAACACCTATGGCACACTTAGGTAACACTTAGGTAACACTTAGGGCACACTTAGGTAACACTTAGGGCACACTTAGGTAACACTTAGGTAACACTTAGGTAACACTTAGGGCACACTTAGGTAACACTTAGGTAACACTTAGGTAACACTTAGGTAACACTTAGGTAACACTTAGGTAACACTTAGGTAACACTTAGGTAACACTTAGGGCACACTTCGGTAACACTTGGGTAACACTTAGGTAACACTTAGGTAACACTTAGGTAACACTTAGGGTACACTTAGGTAACACTTAGGGCACACTTAGGTAACACTTAGGGCACACTTAGGTAACACTTAGGGCACACTTCGGTAACACTTAGGTAACACTTAGGTAACACTTAGGTAACACTTAGGTAACACTTAGGGTACACTTAGGTAACACTTAGGGCACACTTAGGTAACACTTAGGGCACACTTAGGTAACACTTAGGGCACACTTAGGGCACACTTAGGTAACACTTAGGGCACACTTAGGTAACACTTAGGTAACACTTAGGTAACACTTAGGTAACACTTAGGTAACACTTAGGGCACACTTAGGTAACACTTAGGTAACACTTTGGGCACACTTAGGTAACACTTAGGTAACACTTAGGGCACACTTAGGTAAAACTTACGGCACACTTAGGTAACACTTGGGGCACACTTAGGTAACACTTAGGGCACACTTAGGTAACACTTAGGGCACACTTAGGTAACACTTAGGGCACACTTCGGTAACACTTGGGTAACACTTAGGTAACACTTAGGTAACACTTAGGTAACACTTAGGGTACACTTAGGTAACACTTAGGGCACACTTAGGTAACACCTATGGCACACTTAGGTAACACTTAGGTAACACTTAGGGCACACTTAGGTAACACTTAGGGCACACTTAGGTAACACTTAGGGCACACTTAGGTAACACTTAGGGCACACTTAGGTAACACTTAGGTAACACTTAGGTAACACTTAGGTAACACTTAGGGCACACTTCGGTAACACTTGGGTAACACTTAGGTAACACTTAGGTAACACTTAGGTAACACTTAGGGTACACTTAGGTAACACTTAGGGCACACTTAGGTAACACTTAGGGCACACTTAGGTAACACTTAGGGCACACTTAGGGCACACTTAGGTAACACTTAGGGCACACTTAGGTAACACTTAGGGCACACTTAGGTAACACTTTGGGCACACTTAGGTAACACTTAGGTAACACTTAGGGCACACTTAGGTAAAACTTACGGCACACTTAGGTAACACTTAGGGCACACTTAGGTAACACTTAGGGCACACTTAGGGCACACTTAGGTAACACTTAGGTAACACTTAGGTAACACTTAGGTAACACTTAGGGTACACTTAGGTAACACTTAGGGCACACTTAGGTAACACCTATGGCACACTTAGGTAACACTTAGGTAACACTTAGGGCACACTTAGGTAACACTTAGGGCACACTTAGGTAACACTTAGGTAACACTTAGGTAACACTTAGGGCACACTTAGGTAACACTTAGGTAACACTTAGGTAACACTTAGGTAACACTTAGGTAACACTTAGGTAACACTTAGGTAACACTTAGGTAACACTTAGGGCACACTTCGGTAACACTTGGGTAACACTTAGGTAACACTTAGGTAACACTTAGGTAACACTTAGGGTACACTTAGGTAACACTTAGGGCACACTTAGGTAACACTTAGGGCACACTTAGGTAACACTTAGGGCACACTTAGGGCACACTTAGGTAACACTTAGGGCACACTTAGGTAACACTTAGGTAACACTTAGGTAACACTTAGGTAACACTTAGGTAACACTTAGGGCACACTTAGGTAACACTTAGGTAACACTTAGGTAACACTTAGGTAACACTTAGGTAACACTTAGGGCACACTTAGGTAACACTTAGGGCACACTTAGGTAACACTTAGGGCACACTTAGGTAACACTTAGGGCACACTTAGGTAACACTTAGGTAACACTTAGGGCACACTTAGGGCACACTTAGGTAACACTTAGGTAACACTTAGGTAACACTTAGGGCACACTTAGGTAACACTTAGGGCACACTTAGGTAACACTTAGGTAACACTTAGGGCACACTTAGGTAACACTTAGGGCACACTTAGGGCACACTTAGGTAACACTTAGGGCACACTTAGGTAACACTTAGGGCACACTTAGGTAACACTTTGGGCACACTTAGGTAACACTTAGGTAACACTTAGGGCACACTTAGGTAACACTTAGGTAACACTTAGGTAACACTTAGGTAACACTTAGGTAACACTTAGGGCACACTTAGGGCACACTTAGGTAACACTTAGGCAACACTTAGGTAACACTTGGGTAACACTTAGGTAATACTTAGGGCACACTTAGGTAACACTTAGGTAACACTTAGGTAACACTTAGGTAACACTTAGGTAACACTTAGGTAACACTTAGGTAACACTTAGGTAACACTTAGGGCACACTTAGGTAACACTTGGGTAACACTTAGGTAACACTTAGGTAACACTTAGGTAACACTTAGGGTACACTTAGGTAACACTTAGGGCACACTTAGGTAACACTTAGGGCACACTTAGGTAACACTTAGGGCACACTTAGGGCACACTTAGGTAACACTTAGGGCACACTTAGGTAACACTTAGGGCACACTTAGGTAACACTTTGGGCACACTTAGGTAACACTTAGGTAACACTTAGGGCACACTTAGGTAAAACTTACGGCACACTTAGGTAACACTTAGGGCACACTTAGGTAACACTTAGGGCACACTTAGGGCACACTTAGGTAACACTTAGGTAACACTTAGGGCACACTTAGGTAACACTTAGGTAACACTTAGGTAACACTTAGGTAACACTTAGGTAACACTTAGGTAACACTTTGGGCACACTTAGGTAACACTTAGGTAACACTTAGGGCACACTTAGGTAACACTTAGGGCACACTTAGGGCACACTTAGGTAACACTTAGGTAACACTTAGGTAACACTTAGGGCACACTTAGGTAACACTTAGGGCACACTTAGGTAACACTTAGGTAACACTTAGGGCACACTTAGGTAACACTTAGGGCACACTTAGGGCACACTTAGGTAACACTTAGGGCACACTTAGGTAACACTTAGGGCACACTTAGGTAACACTTTGGGCACACTTAGGTAACACTTAGGTAACACTTAGGGCACACTTAGGTAACACTTAGGTAACACTTAGGTAACACTTAGGGCACACTTAGGTAACACTTAGGTAACACTTAGGTAACACTTAGGTAAAACTTAGGTAACACTTAGGGCACACTTAGGGCACACTTAGGTAACACTTAGGTAACACTTAGGTAACACTTGGGTAACACTTAGGTAACACTTAGGGCACACTTAGGTAACACTTAGGTAACACTTAGGTAACACTTAGGTAACACTTAGGTAACACTTAGGTAACACTTAGGTAACACTTAGGTAACACTTAGGGCACACTTCGGTAACACTTGGGTAACACTTAGGTAACACTTAGGTAACACTTAGGTAACACTTAGGGTACACTTAGGTAACACTTAGGGCACACTTAGGTAACACTTAGGGCACACTTAGGTAACACTTAGGGCACACTTAGGGCACACTTAGGTAACACTTAGGGCACACTTAGGTAACACTTAGGGCACACTTAGGTAACACTTTGGGCACACTTAGGTAACACTTAGGTAACACTTAGGGCACACTTAGGTAAAACTTACGGCACACTTAGGTAACACTTAGGGCACACTTAGGTAACACTTAGGGCACACTTAGGGCACACTTAGGTAACACTTAGGTAACACTTAGGTAACACTTAGGTAACACTTAGGGTACACTTAGGTAACACTTAGGGCACACTTAGGTAACACCTATGGCACACTTAGGTAACACTTAGGTAACACTTAGGGCACACTTAGGTAACACTTAGGGCACACTTAGGTAACACTTAGGTAACACTTAGGTAACACTTAGGGCACACTTAGGTAACACTTAGGTAACACTTAGGTAACACTTAGGTAACACTTAGGTAACACTTAGGTAACACTTAGGTAACACTTAGGTAACACTTAGGGCACACTTCGGTAACACTTGGGTAACACTTAGGTAACACTTAGGTAACACTTAGGTAACACTTAGGGTACACTTAGGTAACACTTAGGGCACACTTAGGTAACACTTAGGGCACACTTAGGTAACACTTAGGGCACACTTAGGGCACACTTAGGTAACACTTAGGGCACACTTAGGTAACACTTAGGTAACACTTAGGTAACACTTAGGTAACACTTAGGTAACACTTAGGGCACACTTAGGTAACACTTAGGTAACACTTAGGTAACACTTAGGTAACACTTAGGTAACACTTAGGGCACACTTAGGTAACACTTAGGGCACACTTAGGTAACACTTAGGGCACACTTAGGTAACACTTAGGGCACACTTAGGTAACACTTAGGTAACACTTAGGGCACACTTAGGGCACACTTAGGTAACACTTAGGTCACATTTAGGTAACACTTAGGGCACACTTAGGTAACACTTAGGGCACACTTAGGTAACACTTAGGTAACACTTAGGGCACACTTAGGTAACACTTAGGGCACACTTAGGGCACACTTAGGTAACACTTAGGGCACACTTAGGTAACACTTAGGGCACACTTAGGTAACACTTTGGGCACACTTAGGTAACACTTAGGTAACACTTAGGGCACACTTAGGTAACACTTAGGTAACACTTAGGTAACACTTAGGTAAAACTTAGGTAACACTTAGGGCACACTTAGGGCACACTTAGGTAACACTTAGGCAACACTTAGGTAACACTTGGGTAACACTTAGGTAACACTTAGGGCACACTTAGGTAACACTTAGGTAACACTTAGGTAACACTTAGGTAACACTTAGGTAACACTTAGGTAACACTTAGGTAACACTTAGGTAACACTTAGGGCACACTTCGGTAACACTTAGGTAACACTTAGGTAACACTTAGGTAACACTTAGGTAACACTTAGGGTACACTTAGGTAACACTTAGGGCACACTTAGGTAACACTTAGGGCACACTTAGGTAACACTTAGGGCACACTTAGGGCACACTTAGGTAACACTTAGGGCACACTTAGGTAACACTTAGGGCACACTTAGGTAACACTTTGGGCACACTTAGGTAACACTTAGGTAACACTTAGGGCACACTTAGGTAAAACTTACGGCACACTTAGGTAACACTTAGGGCACACTTAGGTAACACTTAGGGCACACTTAGGGCACACTTAGGTAACACTTAGGTAACACTTAGGTAACACTTAGGTAACACTTAGGGTACACTTAGGTAACACTTAGGGCACACTTAGGTAACACCTATGGCACACTTAGGTAACACTTAGGTAACACTTAGGGCACACTTAGGTAACACTTAGGGCACACTTAGGTAACACTTAGGTAACACTTAGGTAACACTTAGGGCACACTTAGGTAACACTTAGGTAACACTTAGGTAACACTTAGGTAACACTTAGGTAACACTTAGGTAACACTTAGGTAACACTTAGGTAACACTTAGGGCACACTTCGGTAACACTTGGGTAACACTTAGGTAACACTTAGGTAACACTTAGGTAACACTTAGGGTACACTTAGGTAACACTTAGGGCACACTTAGGTAACACTTAGGGCACACTTAGGTAACACTTAGGGCACACTTAGGGCACACTTAGGTAACACTTAGGGCACACTTAGGTAACACTTAGGTAACACTTAGGTAACACTTAGGTAACACTTAGGTAACACTTAGGGCACACTTAGGTAACACTTAGGTAACACTTTGGGCACACTTAGGTAACACTTAGGTAACACTTAGGGCACACTTAGGTAAAACTTACGGCACACTTAGGTAACACTTGGGGCACACTTAGGTAACACTTAGGGCACACTTAGGTAACACTTAGGGCACACTTAGGTAACACTTAGGGCACACTTCGGTAACACTTGGGTAACACTTAGGTAACACTTAGGTAACACTTAGGTAACACTTAGGGTACACTTAGGTAACACTTAGGGCACACTTAGGTAACACCTATGGCACACTTAGGTAACACTTAGGTAACACTTAGGGCACACTTAGGTAACACTTAGGGCACACTTAGGTAACACTTAGGGCACACTTAGGTAACACTTAGGGCACACTTAGGTAACACTTAGGTAACACTTAGGTAACACTTAGGTAACACTTAGGGCACACTTCGGTAACACTTGGGTAACACTTAGGTAACACTTAGGTAACACTTAGGTAACACTTAGGGTACACTTAGGTAACACTTAGGGCACACTTAGGTAACACTTAGGGCACACTTAGGTAACACTTAGGGCACACTTAGGGCACACTTAGGTAACACTTAGGGCACACTTAGGTAACACTTAGGGCACACTTAGGTAACACTTTGGGCACACTTAGGTAACACTTAGGTAACACTTAGGGCACACTTAGGTAAAACTTACGGCACACTTAGGTAACACTTAGGGCACACTTAGGTAACACTTAGGGCACACTTAGGGCACACTTAGGTAACACTTAGGTAACACTTAGGTAACACTTAGGTAACACTTAGGGTACACTTAGGTAACACTTAGGGCACACTTAGGTAACACCTATGGCACACTTAGGTAACACTTAGGTAACACTTAGGGCACACTTAGGTAACACTTAGGGCACACTTAGGTAACACTTAGGTAACACTTAGGTAACACTTAGGGCACACTTAGGTAACACTTAGGTAACACTTAGGTAACACTTAGGTAACACTTAGGTAACACTTAGGTAACACTTAGGTAACACTTAGGTAACACTTAGGGCACACTTCGGTAACACTTGGGTAACACTTAGGTAACACTTAGGTAACACTTAGGTAACACTTAGGGTACACTTAGGTAACACTTAGGGCACACTTAGGTAACACTTAGGGCACACTTAGGTAACACTTAGGGCACACTTAGGGCACACTTAGGTAACACTTAGGGCACACTTAGGTAACACTTAGGTAACACTTAGGTAACACTTAGGTAACACTTAGGTAACACTTAGGGCACACTTAGGTAACACTTAGGTAACACTTAGGTAACACTTAGGTAACACTTAGGTAACACTTAGGGCACACTTAGGTAACACTTAGGGCACACTTAGGTAACACTTAGGGCACACTTAGGTAACACTTAGGGCACACTTAGGTAACACTTAGGTAACACTTAGGGCACACTTAGGGCACACTTAGGTAACACTTAGGTCACATTTAGGTAACACTTAGGGCACACTTAGGTAACACTTAGGGCACACTTAGGTAACACTTAGGTAACACTTAGGGCACACTTAGGTAACACTTAGGGCACACTTAGGGCACACTTAGGTAACACTTAGGGCACACTTAGGTAACACTTAGGGCACACTTAGGTAACACTTTGGGCACACTTAGGTAACACTTAGGTAACACTTAGGGCACACTTAGGTAACACTTAGGTAACACTTAGGTAACACTTAGGTCACACTTAGGTAACACTTAGGGCACACTTAGGGCACACTTAGGTAACACTTAGGCAACACTTAGGTAACACTTGGGTAACACTTAGGTAACACTTAGGGCACACTTAGGTAACACTTAGGTAACACTTAGGTAACACTTAGGTAACACTTAGGTAACACTTAGGTAACACTTAGGTAACACTTAGGTAACACTTAGGGCACACTTCGGTAACACTTGGGTAACACTTAGGTAACACTTAGGTAACACTTAGGTAACACTTAGGGTACACTTAGGTAACACTTAGGGCACACTTAGGTAACACTTAGGGCACACTTAGGTAACACTTAGGGCACACTTAGGGCACACTTAGGTAACACTTAGGGCACACTTAGGTAACACTTAGGGCACACTTAGGTAACACTTTGGGCACACTTAGGTAACACTTAGGTAACACTTAGGGCACACTTAGGTAAAACTTACGGCACACTTAGGTAACACTTAGGGCACACTTAGGTAACACTTAGGGCACACTTAGGGCACACTTAGGTAACACTTAGGTAACACTTAGGTAACACTTAGGTAACACTTAGGGTACACTTAGGTAACACTTAGGGCACACTTAGGTAACACCTATGGCACACTTAGGTAACACTTAGGTAACACTTAGGGCACACTTAGGTAACACTTAGGGCACACTTAGGTAACACTTAGGTAACACTTAGGTAACACTTAGGGCACACTTAGGTAACACTTAGGTAACACTTAGGTAACACTTAGGTAACACTTAGGTAACACTTAGGTAACACTTAGGTAACACTTAGGTAACACTTAGGGCACACTTCGGTAACACTTGGGTAACACTTAGGTAACACTTAGGTAACACTTAGGTAACACTTAGGGTACACTTAGGTAACACTTAGGGCACACTTAGGTAACACTTAGGGCACACTTAGGTAACACTTAGGGCACACTTAGGGCACACTTAGGTAACACTTAGGGCACACTTAGGTAACACTTAGGTAACACTTAGGTAACACTTAGGTAACACTTAGGTAACACTTAGGGCACACTTAGGTAACACTTAGGTAACACTTTGGGCACACTTAGGTAACACTTAGGTAACACTTAGGGCACACTTAGGTAAAACTTACGGCACACTTAGGTAACACTTGGGGCACACTTAGGTAACACTTAGGGCACACTTAGGTAACACTTAGGGCACACTTAGGTAACACTTAGGGCACACTTCGGTAACACTTGGGTAACACTTAGGTAACACTTAGGTAACACTTAGGTAACACTTAGGGTACACTTAGGTAACACTTAGGGCACACTTAGGTAACACCTATGGCACACTTAGGTAACACTTAGGTAACACTTAGGGCACACTTAGGTAACACTTAGGGCACACTTAGGTAACACTTAGGGCACACTTAGGTAACACTTAGGGCACACTTAGGGCACACTTAGGTAACACTTAGGTCACATTTAGGTAACACTTAGGTAACACTTAGGGCACACTTAGGTAACACTTAGGGCACACTTAGGGCACACTTAGGTAACACTTAGGGCACACTTAGGTAACACTTAGGGCACACTTAGGTAACACTTAGGGCACACTTAGGTAACACTTAGGTAACACTTAGGGCACACTTAGGTAACACTTAGGTAACACTTAGGTAACACTTAGGTAAAACTTAGGTAACACTTAGGGCACACTTAGGGCACACTTAGGTAACACTTAGGTAACACTTAGGTAACACTTGGGTAACACTTAGGTAACACTTAGGGCACACTTAGGTAACACTTAGGTAACACTTAGGTAACACTTAGGTAACACTTAGGTAACACTTAGGTAACACTTAGGTAACACTTAGGTAACACTTAGGGCACACTTCGGTAACACTTGGGTAACACTTAGGTAACACTTAGGTAACACTTAGGTAACACTTAGGGTACACTTAGGTAACACTTAGGGCACACTTAGGTAACACTTAGGGCACACTTAGGTAACACTTAGGGCACACTTAGGGCACACTTAGGTAACACTTAGGGCACACTTAGGTAACACTTAGGTAACACTTAGGGCACACTTCGGTAACACTTGGGTAACACTTAGGTAACACTTAGGTAACACTTAGGTAACACTTAGGGTACACTTAGGTAACACTTTGGGCACACTTAGGTAACACTTAGGTAACACTTAGGGCACACTTAGGTAAAACTTAGGGCACACTTAGGTAACACTTAGGGCACACTTAGGTAACACTTAGGGCACACTTCGGTAACACTTGGGTAACACTTAGGTAACACTTAGGTAACACTTAGGTAACACTTAGGGTACACTTAGGTAACACTTAGGGCACACTTAGGTAACACTTAGGGCACACTTAGGGCACACTTAGGTAACACTTAGGGCACACTTAGGTAACACTTAGGGCACACTTAGGTAACACTTTGGGCACACTTAGGTAACACTTAGGTAACACTTAGGGCACACTTAGGTAAAACTTACGGCACACTTAGGTAACACTTAGGGCACACTTAGGTAACACTTAGGGCACACTTAGGTAACACTTTGGGCACACTTAGGTAACACTTAGGTAACACTTAGGGCACACTTAGGTAACACTTAGGTAACACTTAGGTAACACTTAGGTAACACTTAGGTAACACTTAGGGCACACTTAGGGCACACTTAGGTAACACTTAGGCAACACTTAGGTAACACTTGGGTAACACTTAGGTAACACTTAGGGCACACTTAGGTAACACTTAGGTAACACTTAGGTAACACTTAGGTAACACTTAGGTAACACTTAGGTAACACTTAGGTAACACTTAGGTAACACTTAGGGCACACTTCGGTAACACTTGGGTAACACTTAGGTAACACTTAGGTAACACTTAGGTAACACTTAGGGTACACTTAGGTAACACTTAGGGCACACTTAGGTAACACTTAGGGCACACTTAGGTAACACTTAGGGCACACTTAGGGCACACTTAGGTAACACTTAGGGCACACTTAGGTAACACTTAGGGCACACTTAGGTAACACTTTGGGCACACTTAGGTAACACTTAGGTAACACTTAGGGCACACTTAGGTAAAACTTACGGCACACTTAGGTAACACTTAGGGCACACTTAGGTAACACTTAGGGCACACTTAGGGCACACTTAGGTAACACTTAGGTAACACTTAGGTAACACTTAGGTAACACTTAGGGTACACTTAGGTAACACTTAGGGCACACTTAGGTAACACCTATGGCACACTTAGGTAACACTTAGGTAACACTTAGGGCACACTTAGGTAACACTTAGGGCACACTTAGGTAACACTTAGGTAACACTTAGGTAACACTTAGGGCACACTTAGGTAACACTTAGGTAACACTTAGGTAACACTTAGGTAACACTTAGGTAACACTTAGGTAACACTTAGGTAACACTTAGGTAACACTTAGGGCACACTTCGGTAACACTTGGGTAACACTTAGGTAACACTTAGGTAACACTTAGGTAACACTTAGGGTACACTTAGGTAACACTTAGGGCACACTTAGGTAACACTTAGGGCACACTTAGGTAACACTTAGGGCACACTTAGGGCACACTTAGGTAACACTTAGGGCACACTTAGGTAACACTTAGGTAACACTTAGGTAACACTTAGGTAACACTTAGGTAACACTTAGGGCACACTTAGGTAACACTTAGGTAACACTTTGGGCACACTTAGGTAACACTTAGGTAACACTTAGGGCACACTTAGGTAAAACTTACGGCACACTTAGGTAACACTTGGGGCACACTTAGGTAACACTTAGGGCACACTTAGGTAACACTTAGGGCACACTTAGGTAACACTTAGGGCACACTTCGGTAACACTTGGGTAACACTTAGGTAACACTTAGGTAACACTTAGGTAACACTTAGGGTACACTTAGGTAACACTTAGGGCACACTTAGGTAACACCTATGGCACACTTAGGTAACACTTAGGTAACACTTAGGGCACACTTAGGTAACACTTAGGGCACACTTAGGTAACACTTAGGGCACACTTAGGTAACACTTAGGGCACACTTAGGGCACACTTAGGTAACACTTAGGTCACATTTAGGTAACACTTAGGTAACACTTAGGGCACACTTAGGTAACACTTAGGGCACACTTAGGGCACACTTAGGTAACACTTAGGGCACACTTAGGTAACACTTAGGGCACACTTAGGTAACACTTTGGGCACACTTAGGTAACACTTAGGTAACACTTAGGGCACACTTAGGTAACACTTAGGTAACACTTAGGTAACACTTAGGTAAAACTTAGGTAACACTTAGGGCACACTTAGGGCACACTTAGGTAACACTTAGGTAACACTTAGGTAACACTTGGGTAACACTTAGGTAACACTTAGGGCACACTTAGGTAACACTTAGGTAACACTTAGGTAACACTTAGGTAACACTTAGGTAACACTTAGGTAACACTTAGGTAACACTTAGGTAACACTTAGGGCACACTTCGGTAACACTTGGGTAACACTTAGGTAACACTTAGGTAACACTTAGGTAACACTTAGGGTACACTTAGGTAACACTTAGGGCACACTTAGGTAACACTTAGGGCACACTTAGGTAACACTTAGGGCACACTTAGGGCACACTTAGGTAACACTTAGGGCACACTTAGGTAACACTTAGGGCACACTTAGGTAACACTTTGGGCACACTTAGGTAACACTTAGGTAACACTTAGGGCACACTTAGGTAAAACTTACGGCACACTTAGGTAACACTTAGGGCACACTTAGGTAACACTTAGGGCACACTTAGGGCACACTTAGGTAACACTTAGGTCACATTTAGGTAACACTTAGGGCACACTTAGGTAACACTTAGGGCACACTTAGGTAACACTTAGGTAACACTTAGGGCACACTTAGGTAACACTTAGGGCACACTTAGGGCACACTTAGGTAACACTTAGGGCACACTTAGTTAACACTTAGGGCACACTTAGGTAACACTTTGGGCACACTTAGGTAACACTTAGGTAACACTTAGGGCACACTTAGGTAACACTTAGGTAACACTTAGGTAACACTTAGGTAAAACTTAGGTAACACTTAGGGCACACTTAGGTAACACTTAGGTAACACTTAGGTAACACTTAGGGCACACTTCGGTAACACTTGGGTAACACTTAGGTAACACTTAGGTAACACTTAGGTAACACTTAGGGTACACTTAGGTAACACTTAGGGCACACTTAGGTAACACTTAGGGCACACTTAGGTAACACTTAGGGCACACTTAGGTAACACTTAGGTAACACTTAGGTAACACTTAGGTAACACTTAGGTAACACTTAGGTAACACTTAGGGCACACTTAGGGCACACTTAGGTAACACTTAGGGCACACTTAGGTAACACTTAGGGCACACTTAGGTAACACTTAGGTAACACTTAGGTCACATTTAGGTAACACTTAGGGCACACTTAGGTAACACTTAGGGCACACTTAGGTAACACTTAGGTAACACTTAGGGCACACTTAGGTAACACTTAGGGCACACTTAGGGCACACTTAGGGCACACTTAGGTAACACTTTGGGCACACTTAGGTAACACTTAGGGCACACTTAGGTAACACTTAGGGCACACTTCGGTAACACTTGGGTAACACTTAGGTAACACTTAGGTAACACTTAGGTAACACTTAGGGTACACTTAGGTAACACTTAGGGCACACTTAGGTAACACCTATGGCACACTTAGGTAACACTTAGGTAACACTTAGGGCACACTTAGGTAACACTTAGGGCACACTTAGGTAACACTTAGGGCACACTTAGGTAACACTTAGGGCACACTTAGGGCACACTTAGGTAACACTTAGGTCACATTTAGGTAACACTTAGGTAACACTTAGGGCACACTTAGGTAACACTTAGGGCACACTTAGGGCACACTTAGGTAACACTTAGGGCACACTTAGGTAACACTTAGGGCACACTTAGGTAACACTTTGGGCACACTTAGGTAACACTTAGGTAACACTTAGGGCACACTTAGGTAACACTTAGGTAACACTTAGGTAACACTTAGGTAAAACTTAGGTAACACTTAGGGCACACTTAGGGCACACTTAGGTAACACTTAGGTAACACTTAGGTAACACTTGGGTAACACTTAGGTAACACTTAGGGCACACTTAGGTAACACTTAGGTAACACTTAGGTAACACTTAGGTAACACTTAGGTAACACTTAGGTAACACTTAGGTAACACTTAGGTAACACTTAGGGCACACTTCGGTAACACTTGGGTAACACTTAGGTAACACTTAGGTAACACTTAGGTAACACTTAGGGTACACTTAGGTAACACTTAGGGCACACTTAGGTAACACTTAGGGCACACTTAGGTAACACTTAGGGCACACTTAGGGCACACTTAGGTAACACTTAGGGCACACTTAGGTAACACTTAGGTAACACTTAGGGCACACTTCGGTAACACTTGGGTAACACTTAGGTAACACTTAGGTAACACTTAGGTAACACTTAGGGTACACTTAGGTAACACTTTGGGCACACTTAGGTAACACTTAGGTAACACTTAGGGCACACTTAGGTAAAACTTAGGGCACACTTAGGTAACACTTAGGGCACACTTAGGTAACACTTAGGGCACACTTCGGTAACACTTGGGTAACACTTAGGTAACACTTAGGTAACACTTAGGTAACACTTAGGGTACACTTAGGTAACACTTAGGGCACACTTAGGTAACACTTAGGGCACACTTAGGGCACACTTAGGTAACACTTAGGGCACACTTAGGTAACACTTAGGGCACACTTAGGTAACACTTTGGGCACACTTAGGTAACACTTAGGTAACACTTAGGGCACACTTAGGTAAAACTTACGGCACACTTAGGTAACACTTAGGGCACACTTAGGTAACACTTAGGGCACACTTAGGTAACACTTTGGGCACACTTAGGTAACACTTAGGTAACACTTAGGGCACACTTAGGTAACACTTAGGTAACACTTAGGTAACACTTAGGTAAAACTTAGGTAACACTTAGGGCACACTTAGGGCACACTTAGGTAACACTTAGGCAACACTTAGGTAACACTTGGGTAACACTTAGGTAACACTTAGGGCACACTTAGGTAACACTTAGGTAACACTTAGGTAACACTTAGGTAACACTTAGGTAACACTTAGGTAACACTTAGGTAACACTTAGGTAACACTTAGGGCACACTTCGGTAACACTTGGGTAACACTTAGGTAACACTTAGGTAACACTTAGGTAACACTTAGGGTACACTTAGGTAACACTTAGGGCACACTTAGGTAACACTTAGGGCACACTTAGGTAACACTTAGGGCACACTTAGGGCACACTTAGGTAACACTTAGGGCACACTTAGGTAACACTTAGGGCACACTTAGGTAACACTTTGGGCACACTTAGGTAACACTTAGGTAACACTTAGGGCACACTTAGGTAAAACTTACGGCACACTTAGGTAACACTTAGGGCACACTTAGGTAACACTTAGGGCACACTTAGGGCACACTTAGGTAACACTTAGGTAACACTTAGGTAACACTTAGGTAACACTTAGGGTACACTTAGGTAACACTTAGGGCACACTTAGGTAACACCTATGGCACACTTAGGTAACACTTAGGTAACACTTAGGGCACACTTAGGTAACACTTAGGGCACACTTAGGTAACACTTAGGTAACACTTAGGTAACACTTAGGGCACACTTAGGTAACACTTAGGTAACACTTAGGTAACACTTAGGTAACACTTAGGTAACACTTAGGTAACACTTAGGTAACACTTAGGTAACACTTAGGGCACACTTCGGTAACACTTGGGTAACACTTAGGTAACACTTAGGTAACACTTAGGTAACACTTAGGGTACACTTAGGTAACACTTAGGGCACACTTAGGTAACACTTAGGGCACACTTAGGTAACACTTAGGGCACACTTAGGGCACACTTAGGTAACACTTAGGGCACACTTAGGTAACACTTAGGTAACACTTAGGTAACACTTAGGTAACACTTAGGTAACACTTAGGGCACACTTAGGTAACACTTAGGTAACACTTTGGGCACACTTAGGTAACACTTAGGTAACACTTAGGGCACACTTAGGTAAAACTTACGGCACACTTAGGTAACACTTGGGGCACACTTAGGTAACACTTAGGGCACACTTAGGTAACACTTAGGGCACACTTAGGTAACACTTAGGGCACACTTCGGTAACACTTGGGTAACACTTAGGTAACACTTAGGTAACACTTAGGTAACACTTAGGGTACACTTAGGTAACACTTAGGGCACACTTAGGTAACACCTATGGCACACTTAGGTAACACTTAGGTAACACTTAGGGCACACTTAGGTAACACTTAGGGCACACTTAGGTAACACTTAGGGCACACTTAGGTAACACTTAGGGCACACTTAGGGCACACTTAGGTAACACTTAGGTCACATTTAGGTAACACTTAGGTAACACTTAGGGCACACTTAGGTAACACTTAGGGCACACTTAGGGCACACTTAGGTAACACTTAGGGCACACTTAGGTAACACTTAGGGCACACTTAGGTAACACTTTGGGCACACTTAGGTAACACTTAGGTAACACTTAGGGCACACTTAGGTAACACTTAGGTAACACTTAGGTAACACTTAGGTAACACTTAGGTAACACTTAGGGCACACTTAGGGCACACTTAGGTAACACTTAGGTAACACTTAGGTAACACTTGGGTAACACTTAGGTAACACTTAGGGCACACTTAGGTAACACTTAGGTAACACTTAGGTAACACTTAGGTAACACTTAGGTAACACTTAGGTAACACTTAGGTAACACTTAGGTAACACTTAGGGCACACTTCGGTAACACTTGGGTAACACTTAGGTAACACTTAGGTAACACTTAGGTAACACTTAGGGTACACTTAGGTAACACTTAGGGCACACTTAGGTAACACTTAGGGCACACTTAGGTAACACTTAGGGCACACTTAGGGCACACTTAGGTAACACTTAGGGCACACTTAGGTAACACTTAGGGCACACTTAGGTAACACTTTGGGCACACTTAGGTAACACTTAGGTAACACTTAGGGCACACTTAGGTAAAACTTACGGCACACTTAGGTAACACTTAGGGCACACTTAGGTAACACTTAGGGCACACTTAGGGCACACTTAGGTAACACTTAGGTCACATTTAGGTAACACTTAGGGCACACTTAGGTAACACTTAGGGCACACTTAGGTAACACTTAGGTAACACTTAGGGCACACTTAGGTAACACTTAGGGCACACTTAGGGCACACTTAGGTAACACTTAGGGCACACTTAGTTAACACTTAGGGCACACTTAGGTAACACTTTGGGCACACTTAGGTAACACTTAGGTAACACTTAGGGCACACTTAGGTAACACTTAGGTAACACTTAGGTAACACTTAGGTAAAACTTAGGTAACACTTAGGGCACACTTAGGTAACACTTAGGTAACACTTAGGTAACACTTAGGGCACACTTCGGTAACACTTGGGTAACACTTAGGTAACACTTAGGTAACACTTAGGTAACACTTAGGGTACACTTAGGTAACACTTAGGGCACACTTAGGTAACACTTAGGGCACACTTAGGTAACACTTAGGGCACACTTAGGTAACACTTAGGTAACACTTAGGTAACACTTAGGTAACACTTAGGTAACACTTAGGTAACACTTAGGGCACACTTAGGGCACACTTAGGTAACACTTAGGGCACACTTAGGTAACACTTAGGGCACACTTAGGTAACACTTAGGTAACACTTAGGTCACATTTAGGTAACACTTAGGGCACACTTAGGTAACACTTAGGGCACACTTAGGTAACACTTAGGTAACACTTAGGGCACACTTAGGTAACACTTAGGGCACACTTAGGGCACACTTAGGGCACACTTAGGTAACACTTTGGGCACACTTAGGTAACACTTAGGGCACACTTAGGTAACACTTAGGGCACACTTAGGTAACACTTAGGTAACACTTAGGTAAAACTTAGGTAACACTTAGGGCACACTTAGGGCACACTTAGGTAACACTTAGGGCACACTTAGGTAACACTTAGGTAACACTTAGGTAACACTTAGGTAACACTTAGGTAACACTTAGGTAACACTTAGGTAACACTTAGGTAACACTTAGGTAACACTTAGGTAACACTTAGGTAACACTTAGGTAACACTTAGGTAACACTTAGGGCACACTTCGGTAACACTTGGGTAACACTTAGGTAACACTTAGGTAACACTTAGGTAACACTTAGGGTACACTTAGGTAACACTTAGGGCACACTTAGGTAACACTTAGGGCACACTTAGGTAACACTTAGGGCACACTTAGGGCACACTTAGGTAACACTTAGGGCACACTTAGGTAACACTTAGGGCACACTTAGGTAACACTTTGGGCACACTTAGGTAACACTTAGGTAACACTTAGGGCACACTTAGGTAAAACTTACGGCACACTTAGGTAACACTTAGGGCACACTTAGGTAACACTTAGGGCACACTTAGGGCACACTTAGGTAACACTTAGGTCACATTTAGGTAACACTTAGGGCACACTTAGGTAACACTTAGGGCACACTTAGGTAACACTTAGGTAACACTTAGGGCACACTTAGGTAAAACTTACGGCACACTTAGGTAACACTTGGGGCACACTTAGGTAACACTTAGGGCACACTTAGGTAACACTTAGGGCACACTTAGGGTACACTTAGGTAACACTTAGGGCACACTTAGGTAACACCTATGGCACACTTAGGTAACACTTAGGTAACACTTAGGGCACACTTAGGTAACACTTAGGGCACACTTAGGTAACACTTAGGTAACACTTAGGTAACACTTAGGGCACACTTAGGTAACACTTAGGTAACACTTAGGTAACACTTAGGTAACACTTAGGTAACACTTAGGTAACACTTAGGTAACACTTAGGTAACACTTAGGGCACACTTCGGTAACACTTGGGTAACACTTAGGTAACACTTAGGTAACACTTAGGTAACACTTAGGGTACACTTAGGTAACACTTAGGGCACACTTAGGTAACACTTAGGGCACACTTAGGTAACACTTAGGGCACACTTAGGGCACACTTAGGTAACACTTAGGGCACACTTAGGTAACACTTAGGTAACACTTAGGTAACACTTAGGTAACACTTAGGTAACACTTAGGGCACACTTAGGTAACACTTAGGTAACACTTTGGGCACACTTAGGTAACACTTAGGTAACACTTAGGGCACACTTAGGTAAAACTTACGGCACACTTAGGTAACACTTGGGGCACACTTAGGTAACACTTAGGGCACACTTAGGTAACACTTAGGGCACACTTAGGTAACACTTAGGGCACACTTCGGTAACACTTGGGTAACACTTAGGTAACACTTAGGTAACACTTAGGTAACACTTAGGGTACACTTAGGTAACACTTAGGGCACACTTAGGTAACACCTATGGCACACTTAGGTAACACTTAGGTAACACTTAGGGCACACTTAGGTAACACTTAGGGCACACTTAGGTAACACTTAGGGCACACTTAGGTAACACTTAGGGCACACTTAGGGCACACTTAGGTAACACTTAGGTCACATTTAGGTAACACTTAGGTAACACTTAGGGCACACTTAGGTAACACTTAGGGCACACTTAGGGCACACTTAGGTAACACTTAGGGCACACTTAGGTAACACTTAGGGCACACTTAGGTAACACTTTGGGCACACTTAGGTAACACTTAGGTAACACTTAGGGCACACTTAGGTAACACTTAGGTAACACTTAGGTAACACTTAGGTAAAACTTAGGTAACACTTAGGGCACACTTAGGGCACACTTAGGTAACACTTAGGTAACACTTAGGTAACACTTGGGTAACACTTAGGTAACACTTAGGGCACACTTAGGTAACACTTAGGTAACACTTAGGTAACACTTAGGTAACACTTAGGTAACACTTAGGTAACACTTAGGTAACACTTAGGTAACACTTAGGGCACACTTCGGTAACACTTGGGTAACACTTAGGTAACACTTAGGTAACACTTAGGTAACACTTAGGGTACACTTAGGTAACACTTAGGGCACACTTAGGTAACACTTAGGGCACACTTAGGTAACACTTAGGGCACACTTAGGGCACACTTAGGTAACACTTAGGGCACACTTAGGTAACACTTAGGGCACACTTAGGTAACACTTTGGGCACACTTAGGTAACACTTAGGTAACACTTAGGGCACACTTAGGTAAAACTTACGGCACACTTAGGTAACACTTAGGGCACACTTAGGTAACACTTAGGGCACACTTAGGGCACACTTAGGTAACACTTAGGTCACATTTAGGTAACACTTAGGGCACACTTAGGTAACACTTAGGGCACACTTAGGTAACACTTAGGTAACACTTAGGGCACACTTAGGTAACACTTAGGGCACACTTAGGGCACACTTAGGTAACACTTAGGGCACACTTAGTTAACACTTAGGGCACACTTAGGTAACACTTTGGGCACACTTAGGTAACACTTAGGTAACACTTAGGGCACACTTAGGTAACACTTAGGTAACACTTAGGTAACACTTAGGTAACACTTAGGTAACACTTAGGGCACACTTAGGTAACACTTAGGTAACACTTAGGTAACACTTAGGGCACACTTCGGTAACACTTGGGTAACACTTAGGTAACACTTAGGTAACACTTAGGTAACACTTAGGGTACACTTAGGTAACACTTAGGGCACACTTAGGTAACACTTAGGGCACACTTAGGTAACACTTAGGGCACACTTAGGTAACACTTAGGTAACACTTAGGTAACACTTAGGTAACACTTAGGTAACACTTAGGTAACACTTAGGGCACACTTAGGGCACACTTAGGTAACACTTAGGGCACACTTAGGTAACACTTAGGGCACACTTAGGTAACACTTAGGTAACACTTAGGTCACATTTAGGTAACACTTAGGGCACACTTAGGTAACACTTAGGGCACACTTAGGTAACACTTAGGTAACACTTAGGGCACACTTAGGTAACACTTAGGGCACACTTAGGGCACACTTAGGGCACACTTAGGTAACACTTAGGGCACACTTAGGTAACACTTTGGGCACACTTAGGTAACACTTAGGGCACACTTAGGTAACACTTAGGGCACACTTAGGTAACACTTAGGTAACACTTAGGTAAAACTTAGGTAACACTTAGGGCACACTTAGGGCACACTTAGGTAACACTTAGGGCACACTTAGGTAACACTTAGGTAACACTTAGGTAACACTTAGGTAACACTTAGGTAACACTTAGGTAACACTTAGGTAACACTTAGGTAACACTTAGGTAACACTTAGGGCACACTTAGGTAACACTTGGGTAACACTTAGGTAACACTTAGGGCACACTTAGGTAACACTTAGGTAACACTTAGGTAACACTTAGGTAACACTTAGGTAACACTTAGGTAACACTTAGGTAACACTTAGGTAACACTTAGGGCACACTTCGGTAACACTTGGGTAACACTTAGGTAACACTTAGGTAACACTTAGGTAACACTTAGGGTACACTTAGGTAACACTTAGGGCACACTTAGGTAACACTTAGGGCACACTTAGGTAACACTTAGGGCACACTTAGGGCACACTTAGGTAACACTTAGGGCACACTTAGGTAACACTTAGGGCACACTTAGGTAACACTTTGGGCACACTTAGGTAACACTTAGGTAACACTTAGGGCACACTTAGGTAAAACTTACGGCACACTTAGGTAACACTTAGGGCACACTTAGGTAACACTTAGGGCACACTTAGGGCACACTTAGGTAACACTTAGGTAACACTTAGGTAACACTTAGGTAACACTTAGGGTACACTTAGGTAACACTTAGGGCACACTTAGGTAACACCTATGGCACACTTAGGTAACACTTAGGTAACACTTAGGGCACACTTAGGTAACACTTAGGGCACACTTAGGTAACACTTAGGTAACACTTAGGTAACACTTAGGGCACACTTAGGTAACACTTAGGTAACACTTAGGTAACACTTAGGTAACACTTAGGTAACACTTAGGTAACACTTAGGTAACACTTAGGTAACACTTAGGGCACACTTCGGTAACACTTGGGTAACACTTAGGTAACACTTAGGTAACACTTAGGTAACACTTAGGGTACACTTAGGTAACACTTAGGGCACACTTAGGTAACACTTAGGGCACACTTAGGTAACACTTAGGGCACACTTAGGGCACACTTAGGTAACACTTAGGGCACACTTAGGTAACACTTAGGTAACACTTAGGTAACACTTAGGTAACACTTAGGTAACACTTAGGGCACACTTAGGTAACACTTAGGTAACACTTAGGTAACACTTAGGTAACACTTAGGTAACACTTAGGGCACACTTAGGTAACACTTAGGGCACACTTAGGTAACACTTAGGGCACACTTAGGTAACACTTAGGGCACACTTAGGTAACACTTAGGTAACACTTAGGGCACACTTAGGGCACACTTAGGTAACACTTAGGTCACACTTAGGTAACACTTAGGGCACACTTAGGTAACACTTAGGGCACACTTAGGTAACACTTAGGTAACACTTAGGGCACACTTAGGTAACACTTAGGGCACACTTAGGGCACACTTAGGTAACACTTAGGGCACACTTAGGTAACACTTAGGGCACACTTAGGTAACACTTTGGGCACACTTAGGTAACACTTAGGTAACACTTAGGGCACACTTAGGTAACACTTAGGTAACACTTAGGTAACACTTAGGTAAAACTTAGGTAACACTTAGGGCACACTTAGGGCACACTTAGGTAACACTTAGGCAACACTTAGGTAACACTTGGGTAACACTTAGGTAACACTTAGGGCACACTTAGGTAACACTTAGGTAACACTTAGGTAACACTTAGGTAACACTTAGGTAACACTTAGGTAACACTTAGGTAACACTTAGGTAACACTTAGGGCACACTTCGGTAACACTTGGGTAACACTTAGGTAACACTTAGGTAACACTTAGGTAACACTTAGGGTACACTTAGGTAACACTTAGGGCACACTTAGGTAACACTTAGGGCACACTTAGGTAACACTTAGGGCACACTTAGGGCACACTTAGGTAACACTTAGGGCACACTTAGGTAACACTTAGGGCACACTTAGGTAACACTTTGGGCACACTTAGGTAACACTTAGGTAACACTTAGGGCACACTTAGGTAAAACTTACGGCACACTTAGGTAACACTTAGGGCACACTTAGGTAACACTTAGGGCACACTTAGGGCACACTTAGGTAACACTTAGGTAACACTTAGGTAACACTTAGGTAACACTTAGGGTACACTTAGGTAACACTTAGGGCACACTTAGGTAACACCTATGGCACACTTAGGTAACACTTAGGTAACACTTAGGGCACACTTAGGTAACACTTAGGGCACACTTAGGTAACACTTAGGTAACACTTAGGTAACACTTAGGGCACACTTAGGTAACACTTAGGTAACACTTAGGTAACACTTAGGTAACACTTAGGTAACACTTAGGTAACACTTAGGTAACACTTAGGTAACACTTAGGTAACACTTAGGGCACACTTCGGTAACACTTGGGTAACACTTAGGTAACACTTAGGTAACACTTAGGTAACACTTAGGGTACACTTAGGTAACACTTAGGGCACACTTAGGTAACACTTAGGGCACACTTAGGTAACACTTAGGGCACACTTAGGGCACACTTAGGTAACACTTAGGGCACACTTAGGTAACACTTAGGTAACACTTAGGTAACACTTAGGTAACACTTAGGTAACACTTAGGGCACACTTAGGTAACACTTAGGTAACACTTTGGGCACACTTAGGTAACACTTAGGTAACACTTAGGGCACACTTAGGTAAAACTTACGGCACACTTAGGTAACACTTGGGGCACACTTAGGTAACACTTAGGGCACACTTAGGTAACACTTAGGGCACACTTAGGTAACACTTAGGGCACACTTCGGTAACACTTGGGTAACACTTAGGTAACACTTAGGTAACACTTAGGTAACACTTAGGGTACACTTAGGTAACACTTAGGGCACACTTAGGTAACACCTATGGCACACTTAGGTAACACTTAGGTAACACTTAGGGCACACTTAGGTAACACTTAGGGCACACTTAGGTAACACTTAGGGCACACTTAGGTAACACTTAGGGCACACTTAGGTAACACTTAGGTAACACTTAGGTAACACTTAGGTAACACTTAGGGCACACTTCGGTAACACTTGGGTAACACTTAGGTAACACTTAGGTAACACTTAGGTAACACTTAGGGTACACTTAGGTAACACTTAGGGCACACTTAGGTAACACTTAGGGCACACTTAGGTAACACTTAGGGCACACTTAGGGCACACTTAGGTAACACTTAGGGCACACTTAGGTAACACTTAGGGCACACTTAGGTAACACTTTGGGCACACTTAGGTAACACTTAGGTAACACTTAGGGCACACTTAGGTAAAACTTACGGCACACTTAGGTAACACTTAGGGCACACTTAGGTAACACTTAGGGCACACTTAGGGCACACTTAGGTAACACTTAGGTAACACTTAGGTAACACTTAGGTAACACTTAGGGTACACTTAGGTAACACTTAGGGCACACTTAGGTAACACCTATGGCACACTTAGGTAACACTTAGGTAACACTTAGGGCACACTTAGGTAACACTTAGGGCACACTTAGGTAACACTTAGGTAACACTTAGGTAACACTTAGGGCACACTTAGGTAACACTTAGGTAACACTTAGGTAACACTTAGGTAACACTTAGGTAACACTTAGGTAACACTTAGGTAACACTTAGGTAACACTTAGGGCACACTTCGGTAACACTTGGGTAACACTTAGGTAACACTTAGGTAACACTTAGGTAACACTTAGGGTACACTTAGGTAACACTTAGGGCACACTTAGGTAACACTTAGGGCACACTTAGGTAACACTTAGGGCACACTTAGGGCACACTTAGGTAACACTTAGGGCACACTTAGGTAACACTTAGGTAACACTTAGGTAACACTTAGGTAACACTTAGGTAACACTTAGGGCACACTTAGGTAACACTTAGGTAACACTTAGGTAACACTTAGGTAACACTTAGGTAACACTTAGGGCACACTTAGGTAACACTTAGGGCACACTTAGGTAACACTTAGGGCACACTTAGGTAACACTTAGGGCACACTTAGGTAACACTTAGGTAACACTTAGGGCACACTTAGGGCACACTTAGGTAACACTTAGGTCACATTTAGGTAACACTTAGGGCACACTTAGGTAACACTTAGGGCACACTTAGGTAACACTTAGGTAACACTTAGGGCACACTTAGGTAACACTTAGGGCACACTTAGGGCACACTTAGGTAACACTTAGGGCACACTTAGGTAACACTTAGGGCACACTTAGGTAACACTTTGGGCACACTTAGGTAACACTTAGGTAACACTTAGGGCACACTTAGGTAACACTTAGGTAACACTTAGGTAACACTTAGGTAAAACTTAGGTAACACTTAGGGCACACTTAGGGCACACTTAGGTAACACTTAGGCAACACTTAGGTAACACTTGGGTAACACTTAGGTAACACTTAGGGCACACTTAGGTAACACTTAGGTAACACTTAGGTAACACTTAGGTAACACTTAGGTAACACTTAGGTAACACTTAGGTAACACTTAGGTAACACTTAGGGCACACTTCGGTAACACTTGGGTAACACTTAGGTAACACTTAGGTAACACTTAGGTAACACTTAGGGTACACTTAGGTAACACTTAGGGCACACTTAGGTAACACTTAGGGCACACTTAGGTAACACTTAGGGCACACTTAGGGCACACTTAGGTAACACTTAGGGCACACTTAGGTAACACTTAGGGCACACTTAGGTAACACTTTGGGCACACTTAGGTAACACTTAGGTAACACTTAGGGCACACTTAGGTAAAACTTACGGCACACTTAGGTAACACTTAGGGCACACTTAGGTAACACTTAGGGCACACTTAGGGCACACTTAGGTAACACTTAGGTAACACTTAGGTAACACTTAGGTAACACTTAGGGTACACTTAGGTAACACTTAGGGCACACTTAGGTAACACCTATGGCACACTTAGGTAACACTTAGGTAACACTTAGGGCACACTTAGGTAACACTTAGGGCACACTTAGGTAACACTTAGGTAACACTTAGGTAACACTTAGGGCACACTTAGGTAACACTTAGGTAACACTTAGGTAACACTTAGGTAACACTTAGGTAACACTTAGGTAACACTTAGGTAACACTTAGGTAACACTTAGGGCACACTTCGGTAACACTTGGGTAACACTTAGGTAACACTTAGGTAACACTTAGGTAACACTTAGGGTACACTTAGGTAACACTTAGGGCACACTTAGGTAACACTTAGGGCACACTTAGGTAACACTTAGGGCACACTTAGGGCACACTTAGGTAACACTTAGGGCACACTTAGGTAACACTTAGGTAACACTTAGGTAACACTTAGGTAACACTTAGGTAACACTTAGGTAACACTTAGGGCACACTTAGGTAACACTTAGGTAACACTTTGGGCACACTTAGGTAACACTTAGGTAACACTTAGGGCACACTTAGGTAAAACTTACGGCACACTTAGGTAACACTTGGGGCACACTTAGGTAACACTTAGGGCACACTTAGGTAACACTTAGGGCACACTTAGGTAACACTTAGGGCACACTTCGGTAACACTTGGGTAACACTTAGGTAACACTTAGGTAACACTTAGGTAACACTTAGGGTACACTTAGGTAACACTTAGGGCACACTTAGGTAACACCTATGGCACACTTAGGTAACACTTAGGTAACACTTAGGGCACACTTAGGTAACACTTAGGGCACACTTAGGTAACACTTAGGGCACACTTAGGTAACACTTAGGGCACACTTAGGGCACACTTAGGTAACACTTAGGTCACATTTAGGTAACACTTAGGTAACACTTAGGGCACACTTAGGTAACACTTAGGGCACACTTAGGGCACACTTAGGTAACACTTAGGGCACACTTAGGTAACACTTAGGGCACACTTAGGTAACACTTTGGGCACACTTAGGTAACACTTAGGTAACACTTAGGGCACACTTAGGTAACACTTAGGTAACACTTAGGTAACACTTAGGTAAAACTTAGGTAACACTTAGGGCACACTTAGGGCACACTTAGGTAACACTTAGGTAACACTTAGGTAACACTTGGGTAACACTTAGGTAACACTTAGGGCACACTTAGGTAACACTTAGGTAACACTTAGGTAACACTTAGGTAACACTTAGGTAACACTTAGGTAACACTTAGGTAACACTTAGGTAACACTTAGGGCACACTTCGGTAACACTTGGGTAACACTTAGGTAACACTTAGGTAACACTTAGGTAACACTTAGGGTACACTTAGGTAACACTTAGGGCACACTTAGGTAACACTTAGGGCACACTTAGGTAACACTTAGGGCACACTTAGGGCACACTTAGGTAACACTTAGGGCACACTTAGGTAACACTTAGGGCACACTTAGGTAACACTTTGGGCACACTTAGGTAACACTTAGGTAACACTTAGGGCACACTTAGGTAAAACTTACGGCACACTTAGGTAACACTTAGGGCACACTTAGGTAACACTTAGGGCACACTTAGGGCACACTTAGGTAACACTTAGGTCACATTTAGGTAACACTTAGGGCACACTTAGGTAACACTTAGGGCACACTTAGGTAACACTTAGGTAACACTTAGGGCACACTTAGGTAACACTTAGGGCACACTTAGGGCACACTTAGGTAACACTTAGGGCACACTTAGTTAACACTTAGGGCACACTTAGGTAACACTTTGGGCACACTTAGGTAACACTTAGGTAACACTTAGGGCACACTTAGGTAACACTTAGGTAACACTTAGGTAACACTTAGGTAAAACTTAGGTAACACTTAGGGCACACTTAGGTAACACTTAGGTAACACTTAGGTAACACTTAGGGCACACTTCGGTAACACTTGGGTAACACTTAGGTAACACTTAGGTAACACTTAGGTAACACTTAGGGTACACTTAGGTAACACTTAGGGCACACTTAGGTAACACTTAGGGCACACTTAGGTAACACTTAGGGCACACTTAGGTAACACTTAGGTAACACTTAGGTAACACTTAGGTAACACTTAGGTAACACTTAGGTAACACTTAGGGCACACTTAGGGCACACTTAGGTAACACTTAGGGCACACTTAGGTAACACTTAGGGCACACTTAGGTAACACTTAGGTAACACTTAGGTCACATTTAGGTAACACTTAGGGCACACTTAGGTAACACTTAGGGCACACTTAGGTAACACTTAGGTAACACTTAGGGCTCACTTAGGTAACACTTAGGGCACACTTAGGGCACACTTAGGGCACACTTAGGTAACACTTAGGGCACACTTAGGTAACACTTTGGGCACACTTAGGTAACACTTAGGGCACACTTAGGTAACACTTAGGGCACACTTAGGTAACACTTAGGTAACACTTAGGTAAAACTTAGGTAACACTTAGGGCACACTTAGGGCACACTTAGGTAACACTTAGGGCACACTTAGGTAACACTTAGGTAACACTTAGGTAACACTTAGGTAACACTTAGGTAACACTTAGGTAACACTTAGGTAACACTTAGGTAACACTTAGGTAACACTTAGGGCACACTTCGGTAACACTTGGGTAACACTTAGGTAACACTTAGGTAACACTTAGGTAACACTTAGGTAACACTTAGGGTACACTTAGGTAACACTTAGGGCACACTTAGGTAACACTTAGGGCACACTTAGGTAACACTTAGGGCACACTTAGGGCACACTTAGGTAACACTTAGGGCACACTTAGGTAACACTTTGGGCACACTTAGGTAACACTTAGGTAACACTTAGGGCACACTTAGGTAAAACTTACGGCACACTTAGGTAACACTTGGGGCACACTTAGGTAACACTTAGGGCACACTTAGGTAACACTTAGGGCACACTTAGGTAACACTTAGGGCACACTTCGGTAACACTTGGGTAACACTTAGGTAACACTTAGGTAACACTTAGGTAACACTTAGGGTACACTTAGGTAACACTTAGGGCACACTTAGGTAACACCTATGGCACACTTAGGTAACACTTAGGTAACACTTAGGGCACACTTAGGTAACACTTAGGGCACACTTAGGTAACACTTAGGGCACACTTAGGTAACACTTAGGGCACACTTAGGTAACACTTAGGGCACACTTAGGTAACACTTAGGGCACACTTAGGTAACACTTAGGTCACATTTAGGTAACACTTAGGGCACACTTAGGTAACACTTAGGGCACACTTAGGTAACACTTAGGGCACACTTAGGTAAAACTTACGGCACACTTAGGTAACACTTAGGGCACACTTAGGTAACACTTAGGGCACACTTAGGTAACACTTAGGTAACACTTAGGTAACACTTAGGTAACACTTAGGTAACACTTAGGGCACACTTAGGTAACACTTAGGTAACACTTAGGTAACACTTAGATAACACTTAGGTAACACTTAGGTAACACTTAGGTAACACTTAGGTAACACTTAGGGCACACTTAGGTAACACTTAGGTAACACTTAGGTAACACTTAGGGTACACTTAGGTAACACTTAGGTAACACTTAGGGCACACTTAGGTAACACTTAGGTAACACTTAGGTAACACTTAGGTAACACTTAGGTAACACTTAGGTAACACTTAGGGCACACTTAGGTAACACTTAGGGCACACTTAGGTAACACTTAGGGCACACTTAGGTAACACTTAGGGCACACTTAGGTAACACTTAGGTAACACTTAGGGCACACTTAGGGCACACTTAGGTAACACTTAGGTCACATTTAGGTAACACTTAGGGCACACTTAGGTAACACTTAGGGCACACTTAGGTAACACTTAGGTAACACTTAGGGCACACTTAGGTAACACTTAGGGCACACTTAGGGCACACTTAGGTAACACTTAGGGCACACTTAGGTAACACTTAGGGCACACTTAGGTAACACTTTGGGCACACTTAGGTAACACTTAGGTAACACTTAGGGCACACTTAGGTAACACTTAGGTAACACTTAGGTAACACTTAGGTAAAACTTAGGTAACACTTAGGGCACACTTAGGGCACACTTAGGTAACACTTAGGTAACACTTAGGTAACACTTGGGTAACACTTAGGTAACACTTAGGGCACACTTAGGTAACACTTAGGTAACACTTAGGTAACACTTAGGTAACACTTAGGTAACACTTAGGTAACACTTAGGTAACACTTAGGTAACACTTAGGGCACACTTCGGTAACACTTGGGTAACACTTAGGTAACACTTAGGTAACACTTAGGTAACACTTAGGGTACACTTAGGTAACACTTAGGGCACACTTAGGTAACACTTAGGGCACACTTAGGTAACACTTAGGGCACACTTAGGGCACACTTAGGTAACACTTAGGGCACACTTAGGTAACACTTAGGGCACACTTAGGTAACACTCTGGGCACACTTAGGTAACACTTAGGTAACACTTAGGGCACACTTAGGTAAAACTTACGGCACACTTAGGTAACACTTAGGGCACACTTAGGTAACACTTAGGGCACACTTAGGGCACACTTAGGTAACACTTAGGTCACATTTAGGTAACACTTAGGTAACACTTAGGGCACACTTAGGTAACACTTAGGGCACACTTAGGGCACACTTAGGTAACACTTAGGGCACACTTAGGTAACACTTAGGGCACACTTAGGTAACACTTTGGGCACACTTAGGTAACACTTAGGTAACACTTAGGGCACACTTAGGTAACACTTAGGTAACACTTAGGTAACACTTAGGTAAAACTTAGGTAACACTTAGGGCACACTTAGGGCACACTTAGGTAACACTTAGGTAACACTTAGGTAACACTTGGGTAACACTTAGGTAACACTTAGGGCACACTTAGGTAACACTTAGGTAACACTTAGGTAACACTTAGGTAACACTTAGGTAACACTTAGGTAACACTTAGGTAACACTTAGGTAACACTTAGGTAACACTTAGGGCACACTTCGGTAACACTTGGGTAACACTTAGGTAACACTTAGGTAACACTTAGGTAACACTTAGGGTACACTTAGGTAACACTTAGGGCACACTTAGGTAACACTTAGGGCACACTTAGGTAACACTTAGGGCACACTTAGGGCACACTTAGGTAACACTTAGGGCACACTTAGGTAACACTTAGGGCACACTTAGGTAACACTTTGGGCACACTTAGGTAACACTTAGGTAACACTTAGGGCACACTTAGGTAAAACTTACGGCACACTTAGGTAACACTTAGGGCACACTTAGGTAACACTTAGGGCACACTTAGGGCACACTTAGGTAACACTTAGGTCACATTTAGGTAACACTTAGGGCACACTTAGGTAACACTTAGGGCACACTTAGGTAACACTTAGGTAACACTTAGGGCACACTTAGGTAACACTTAGGGCACACTTAGGGCACACTTAGGTAACACTTAGGGCACACTTAGGTAACACTTAGGGCACACTTAGGTAACACTTTGGGCACACTTAGGTAACACTTAGGTAACACTTAGGGCACACTTAGGTAACACTTAGGTAACACTTAGGTAACACTTAGGTAACACTTAGGTAACACTTAGGGCACACTTAGGTAACACTTAGGTAACACTTAGGTAACACTTGGGTAACACTTAGGTAACACTTAGGGCACACTTAGGTAACACTTAGGTAACACTTAGGTAACACTTAGGTAACACTTAGGTAACACTTAGGTAACACTTAGGTAACACTTAGGTAACACTTAGGGCACACTTCGGTAACACTTGGGTAACACTTAGGTAACACTTAGGTAACACTTAGGTAACACTTAGGGTACACTTAGGTAACACTTAGGGCACACTTAGGTAACACTTAGGGCACACTTAGGTAACACTTAGGGCACACTTAGGGCACACTTAGGTAACACTTAGGGCACACTTAGGTAACACTTTGGGCACACTTAGGTAACACTTAGGTAACACTTAGGGCACACTTAGGTAAAACTTACGGCACACTTAGGTAACACTTGGGGCACACTTAGGTAACACTTAGGGCACACTTAGGTAACACTTAGGGCACACTTAGGTAACACTTAGGGCACACTTCGGTAACACTTGGGTAACACTTAGGTAACACTTAGGTAACACTTAGGTAACACTTAGGGCACACTTAGGTAACACTTAGGGCACACTTAGGTAACACCTATGGCACACTTAGGTAACACTTAGGTAACACTTAGGGCACACTTAGGTAACACTTAGGGCACACTTAGGTAACACTTAGGGCACACTTAGGTAACACTTAGGGCACACTTAGGTAACACTTAGGGCACACTTAGGTAACACTTAGGGCACACTTAGGTAACACTTAGGTCACATTTAGGTAACACTTAGGGCACACTTAGGTAACACTTAGGGCACACTTAGGTAACACTTAGGGCACACTTAGGTAAAACTTACGGCACACTTAGGTAACACTTAGGGCACACTTAGGTAACACTTAGGGCACACTTAGGTAACACTTAGGTAACACTTAGGTAACACTTAGGTAACACTTAGGTAACACTTAGGGCACACTTAGGTAACACTTAGGTAACACTTAGGTAACACTTAGGTAACACTTAGGTAACACTTAGGTAACACTTAGGTAACACTTAGGTAACACTTAGGGCACACTTAGGTAACACTTAGGTAACACTTAGGTAACACTTAGGGTACACTTAGGTAACACTTAGGTAACACTTAGGGCACACTTAGGTAACACTTAGGTAACACTTAGGTAACACTTAGGTAACACTTAGGTAACACTTAGGTAACACTTAGGGCACACTTAGGTAACACTTAGGGCACACTTAGGTAACACTTAGGGCACACTTAGGTAACACTTAGGGCACACTTAGGTAACACTTAGGTAACACTTAGGGCACACTTAGGGCACACTTAGGTAACACTTAGGTCACATTTAGGTAACACTTAGGGCACACTTAGGTAACACTTAGGGCACACTTAGGTAACACTTAGGTAACACTTAGGGCACACTTAGGTAACACTTAGGGCACACTTAGGGCACACTTAGGTAACACTTAGGGCACACTTAGGTAACACTTAGGGCACACTTAGGTAACACTTTGGGCACACTTAGGTAACACTTAGGTAACACTTAGGGCACACTTAGGTAACACTTAGGTAACACTTAGGTAACACTTAGGTAAAACTTAGGTAACACTTAGGGCACACTTAGGGCACACTTAGGTAACACTTAGGTAACACTTAGGTAACACTTGGGTAACACTTAGGTAACACTTAGGGCACACTTAGGTAACACTTAGGTAACACTTAGGTAACACTTAGGTAACACTTAGGTAACACTTAGGTAACACTTAGGTAACACTTAGGTAACACTTAGGGCACACTTCGGTAACACTTGGGTAACACTTAGGTAACACTTAGGGCACACTTAGGTAACACTTAGGGCACACTTAGGTAACACTTAGGGCACACTTAGGGCACACTTAGGTAACACTTAGGGCACACTTAGGTAACACTTAGGGCACACTTAGGTAACACTTTGGGCACACTTAGGTAACACTTAGGTAACACTTAGGGCACACTTAGGTAAAACTTACGGCACACTTAGGTAACACTTAGGGCACACTTAGGTAACACTTAGGGCACACTTAGGGCACACTTAGGTAACACTTAGGTCACATTTAGGTAACACTTAGGTAACACTTAGGGCACACTTAGGTAACACTTAGGGCACACTTAGGGCACACTTAGGTAACACTTAGGGCACACTTAGGTAACACTTAGGGCACACTTAGGTAACACTTTGGGCACACTTAGGTAACACTTAGGTAACACTTAGGGCACACTTAGGTAACACTTAGGTAACACTTAGGTAACACTTAGGTAAAACTTAGGTAACACTTAGGGCACACTTAGGGCACACTTAGGTAACACTTAGGTAACACTTAGGTAACACTTGGGTAACACTTAGGTAACACTTAGGGCACACTTAGGTAACACTTAGGTAACACTTAGGTAACACTTAGGTAACACTTAGGTAACACTTAGGTAACACTTAGGTAACACTTAGGTAACACTTAGGGCACACTTCGGTAACACTTGGGTAACACTTAGGTAACACTTAGGTAACACTTAGGTAACACTTAGGGTACACTTAGGTAACACTTAGGGCACACTTAGGTAACACTTAGGGCACACTTAGGTAACACTTAGGGCACACTTAGGGCACACTTAGGTAACACTTAGGGCACACTTAGGTAACACTTAGGGCACACTTAGGTAACACTTTGGGCACACTTAGGTAACACTTAGGTAACACTTAGGGCACACTTAGGTAAAACTTACGGCACACTTAGGTAACACTTAGGGCACACTTAGGTAACACTTAGGTCACACTTAGGGCACACTTAGGTAACACTTAGGTCACATTTAGGTAACACTTAGGGCACACTTAGGTAACACTTAGGGCACACTTAGGTAACACTTAGGTAACACTTAGGGCACACTTAGGTAACACTTAGGGCACACTTAGGGCACACTTAGGTAACACTTAGGGCACACTTAGGTAACACTTAGGGCACACTTAGGTAACACTTTGGGCACACTTAGGTAACACTTAGGTAACACTTAGGGCACACTTAGGTAACACTTAGGTAACACTTAGGTAACACTTAGGTAAAACTTAGGTAACACTTAGGGCACACTTAGGTAACACTTAGGTAACACTTAGGTAACACTTGGGTAACACTTAGGTAACACTTAGGGCACACTTAGGTAACACTTAGGTAACACTTAGGTAACACTTAGGTAACACTTAGGTAACACTTAGGTAACACTTAGGTAACACTTAGGTAACACTTAGGGCACACTTCGGTAACACTTGGGTAACACTTAGGTAACACTTAGGTAACACTTAGGTAACACTTAGGGTACACTTAGGTAACACTTAGGGCACACTTAGGTAACACTTAGGGCACACTTAGGTAACACTTAGGGCACACTTAGGGCACACTTAGGTAACACTTAGGGCACACTTAGGTAACACTTTGGGCACACTTAGGTAACACTTAGGTAACACTTAGGGCACACTTAGGTAAAACTTACGGCACACTTAGGTAACACTTGGGGCACACTTAGGTAACACTTAGGGCACACTTAGGTAACACTTAGGGCACACTTAGGTAACACTTAGGGCACACTTCGGTAACACTTGGGTAACACTTAGGTAACACTTAGGTAACACTTAGGTAACACTTAGGGTACACTTAGGTAACACTTAGGGCACACTTAGGTAACACCTATGGCACACTTAGGTAACACTTAGGTAACACTTAGGGCACACTTAGGTAACACTTAGGGCACACTTAGGTAACACTTAGGGCACACTTAGGTAACACTTAGGGCACACTTAGGTAACACTTAGGGCACACTTAGGTAACACTTAGGGCACACTTAGGTAACACTTAGGTCACATTTAGGTAACACTTAGGGCACACTTAGGTAACACTTAGGGCACACTTAGGTAACACTTAGGGCACACTTAGGTAAAACTTACGGCACACTTAGGTAACACTTAGGGCACACTTAGGTAACACTTAGGGCACACTTAGGTAACACTTAGGTAACACTTAGGTAACACTTAGGTAACACTTAGGTAACACTTAGGGCACACTTAGGTAACACTTAGGTAACACTTAGGTAACACTTAGGTAACACTTAGGTAACACTTAGGTAACACTTAGGTAACACTTAGGTAACACTTAGGGCACACTTAGGTAACACTTAGGTAACACTTAGGTAACACTTAGGGTACACTTAGGTAACACTTAGGTAACACTTAGGGCACACTTAGGTAACACTTAGGTAACACTTAGGTAACACTTAGGTAACACTTAGGTAACACTTAGGTAACACTTAGGGCACACTTAGGTAACACTTAGGGCACACTTAGGTAACACTTAGGGCACACTTAGGTAACACTTAGGGCACACTTAGGTAACACTTAGGTAACACTTAGGGCACACTTAGGGCACACTTAGGTAACACTTAGGTCACATTTAGGTAACACTTAGGGCACACTTAGGTAACACTTAGGGCACACTTAGGTAACACTTAGGTAACACTTAGGGCACACTTAGGTAACACTTAGGGCACACTTAGGGCACACTTAGGTAACACTTAGGGCACACTTAGGTAACACTTAGGGCACACTTAGGTAACACTTTGGGCACACTTAGGTAACACCTATGGCACACTTAGGTAACACTTAGGTAACACTTAGGGCACACTTAGGTAACACTTAGGGCACACTTAGGTAACACTTAGGGCACACTTAGGTAACACTTAGGGCACACTTAGGTAACACTTAGGGCACACTTAGGTAACACTTAGGGCACACTTAGGTAACACTTAGGTCACATTTAGGTAACACTTAGGGCACACTTAGGTAACACTTAGGGCACACTTAGGTAACACTTAGGGCACACTTAGGTAAAACTTACGGCACACTTAGGTAACACTTAGGGCACACTTAGGTAACACTTAGGGCACACTTAGGTAACACTTAGGTAACACTTAGGTAACACTTAGGTAACACTTAGGTAACACTTAGGTAACACTTAGGGCACACTTAGGTAACACTTAGGTAACACTTAGGTAACACTTAGGTAACACTTAGGTAACACTTAGGTAACACTTAGGTAACACTTAGGTAACACTTAGGTAACACTTAGGGCACACTTAGGTAACACTTAGGTAACACTTAGGTAACACTTAGGGTACACTTAGGTAACACTTAGGTAACACTTAGGGCACACTTAGGTAACACTTAGGTAACACTTAGGTAACACTTAGGTAACACTTAGGTAACACTTAGGTAACACTTAGGGCACACTTAGGTAACACTTAGGGCACACTTAGGTAACACTTAGGGCACACTTAGGTAACACTTAGGGCACACTTAGGTAACACTTAGGTAACACTTAGGGCACACTTAGGGCACACTTAGGTAACACTTAGGTCACATTTAGGTAACACTTAGGGCACACTTAGGTAACACTTAGGGCACACTTAGGTAACACTTAGGTAACACTTAGGGCACACTTAGGTAACACTTAGGGCACACTTAGGGCACACTTAGGTAACACTTAGGGCACACTTAGGTAACACTTAGGGCACACTTAGGTAACACTTTGGGCACACTTAGGTAACACTTAGGTAACACTTAGGGCACACTTAGGTAACACTTAGGTAACACTTAGGTAACACTTAGGTAAAACTTAGGTAACACTTAGGGCACACTTAGGGCACACTTAGGTAACACTTAGGTAACACTTAGGTAACACTTGGGTAACACTTAGGTAACACTTAGGGCACACTTAGGTAACACTTAGGTAACACTTAGGTAACACTTAGGTAACACTTAGGTAACACTTAGGTAACACTTAGGTAACACTTAGGTAACACTTAGGGCACACTTCGGTAACACTTGGGTAACACTTAGGTAACACTTAGGTAACACTTAGGTAACACTTAGGGTACACTTAGGTAACACTTAGGGCACACTTAGGTAACACTTAGGGCACACTTAGGTAACACTTAGGGCACACTTAGGGCACACTTAGGTAACACTTAGGGCACACTTAGGTAACACTTAGGGCACACTTAGGTAACACTTTGGGCACACTTAGGTAACACTTAGGTAACACTTAGGGCACACTTAGGTAAAACTTACGGCACACTTAGGTAACACTTAGGGCACACTTAGGTAACACTTAGGGCACACTTAGGTAACACTTAGGTCACATTTAGGTAACACTTAGGGCACACTTAGGTAACACTTAGGGCACACTTAGGTAACACTTAGGGCACACTTAGGTAAAACTTACGGCACACTTAGGTAACACTTAGGGCACACTTAGGTAACACTTAGGGCACACTTAGGTAACACTTAGGTAACACTTAGGTAACACTTAGGTAACACTTAGGTAACACTTAGGGCACACTTAGGTAACACTTAGGTAACACTTAGGTAACACTTAGGTAACACTTAGGTAACACTTAGGTAACACTTAGGGCACACTTAGGTAACACTTAGGTAACACTTAGGTAACACTTAGGGTACACTTAGGTAACACTTAGGTAACACTTAGGGCACACTTAGGTAACACTTAGGGCACACTTAGGTAACACTTAGGTAACACTTAGGTAACACTTAGGGTACACTTAGGTAACACTTAGGTAACACTTAGGGCACACTTAGGTAACACTTAGGTAACACTTAGGTAACACTTAGGTAACACTTAGGTAACACTTAGGTAACACTTAGGGCACACTTAGGTAACACTTAGGGCACACTTAGGTAACACTTAGGGCACACTTAGGTAACACTTAGGGCACACTTAGGTAACACTTAGGTAACACTTAGGGCACACTTAGGGCACACTTAGGTAACACTTAGGTCACATTTAGGTAACACTTAGGGCACACTTAGGTAACACTTAGGGCACACTTAGGTAACACTTAGGTAACACTTAGGGCACACTTAGGTAACACTTAGGGCACACTTAGGGCACACTTAGGTAACACTTAGGGCACACTTAGGTAACACTTAGGGCACACTTAGGTAACACTTTGGGCACACTTAGGTAACACTTAGGTAACACTTAGGGCACACTTAGGTAACACTTAGGTAACACTTAGGTAACACTTAGGTAAAACTTAGGTAACACTTAGGGCACACTTAGGGCACACTTAGGTAACACTTAGGTAACACTTAGGTAACACTTGGGTAACACTTAGGTAACACTTAGGGCACACTTAGGTAACACTTAGGTAACACTTAGGTAACACTTAGGTAACACTTAGGTAACACTTAGGTAACACTTAGGTAACACTTAGGTAACACTTAGGGCACACTTAGGTAACACTTAGGGCACACTTAGGGCACACTTAGGTAACACTTAGGGCACACTTAGGGCACACTTAGGTAACACTTAGGGCACACTTAGGTAACACTTAGGGCACACTTAGGTAACACTTTGGGCACACTTAGGTAACACTTAGGTAACACTTAGGGCACACTTAGGTAAAACTTACGGCACACTTAGGTAACACTTAGGGCACACTTAGGTAACACTTAGGGCACACTTAGGGCACACTTAGGTAACACTTAGGTCACATTTAGGTAACACTTAGGTAACACTTAGGGCACACTTAGGTAACACTTAGGGCACACTTAGGGCACACTTAGGTAACACTTAGGGCACACTTAGGTAACACTTAGGGCACACTTAGGTAACACTTTGGGCACACTTAGGTAACACTTAGGTAACACTTAGGGCACACTTAGGTAACACTTAGGTAACACTTAGGTAACACTTAGGTAACACTTAGGTAACACTTAGGGCACACTTAGGGCACACTTAGGTAACACTTAGGTAACACTTAGGTAACACTTGGGTAACACTTAGGTAACACTTAGGGCACACTTAGGTAACACTTAAGTAACACTTAGGTAACACTTAGGTAACACTTAGGTAACACTTAGGTAACACTTAGGTAACACTTAGGTAACACTTAGGGCACACTTAGGTAACACTTAGGTAACACTTAGGTAACACTTAGGTAACACTTAGGTAACACTTAGGGTACACTTAGGTAACACTTAGGGCACACTTAGGTAACACTTAGGGCACACTTAGGTAACACTTAGGGCACACTTAGGGCACACTTAGGTAACACTTAGGGCACACTTAGGTAACACTTAGGGCACACTTAGGTAACACTTAGGGCACACTTAGGTAACACTTAGGTAACACTTAGGGCACACTTAGGTAACACTTAGGGCACACTTAGGTAACACTTAGGGCACACTTAGGTAACACTTAGGGCACACTTAGGGCACACTTAGGTAACACTTATGTCACATTTAGGTAACACTTAGGGCACACTTAGGTAACACTTAGGGCACACTTAGGTAACACTTAGGTAACACTTAGGGCACACTTAGGTAACACTTAGGGCACACTTAGGGCACACTTAGGTAACACTTAGGGCACACTTAGGTAACACTTAGGGCACACTTAGGTAACACTTTGGGCACACTTAGGTAACACTTAGGTAACACTTAGGGCACACTTAGGTAACACTTAGGTAACACTTAGGTAACACTTAGGTAAAACTTAGGTAACACTTAGGGCACACTTAGGTAACACTTAGGTAACACTTAGGTAACACTTGGGTAACACTTAGGTAACACTTAGGGCACACTTAGGTAACACTTAGGTAACACTTAGGTAACACTTAGGTAACACTTAGGTAACACTTAGGTAACACTTAGGTAACACTTAGGTAACACTTAGGGCACACTTCGGTAACACTTGGGTAACACTTAGGTAACACTTAGGTAACACTTAGGTAACACTTAGGGTACACTTAGGTAACACTTAGGGCACACTTAGGTAACACTTAGGGCACACTTAGGTAACACTTAGGGCACACTTAGGGCACACTTAGGTAACACTTAGGGCACACTTAGGTAACACTTTGGGCACACTTAGGTAACACTTAGGTAACACTTAGGGCACACTTAGGTAAAACTTAGGGCACACTTAGGTAACACTTGGGGCACACTTAGGTAACACTTAGGGCACACTTAGGTAACACTTAGGGCACACTTAGGTAACACTTAGGGCACACTTCGGTAACACTTGGGTAACACTTAGGTAACACTTAGGTAACACTTAGGTAACACTTAGGGTACACTTAGGTAACACTTAGGGCACACTTAGGTAACACCTATGGCACACTTAGGTAACACTTAGGTAACACTTAGGGCACACTTAGGTAACACTTAGGGCACACTTAGGTAACACTTAGGGCACACTTAGGTAACACTTAGGGCACACTTAGGTAACACTTAGGGCACACTTAGGTAACACTTAGGGCACACTTAGGTAACACTTAGGTCACATTTAGGTAACACTTAGGGCACACTTAGGTAACACTTAGGGCACACTTAGGTAACACTTAGGGCACACTTAGGTAAAACTTACGGCACACTTAGGTAACACTTAGGGCACACTTAGGTAACACTTAGGGCACACTTAGGTAACACTTAGGTAACACTTAGGTAACACTTAGGTAACACTTAGGTAACACTTAGGGCACACTTAGGTAACACTTAGGTAACACTTAGGTAACACTTAGGTAACACTTAGGTAACACTTAGGTAACACTTAGGTAACACTTAGGTAACACTTAGGGCACACTTAGGTAACACTTAGGTAACACTTAGGTAACACTTAGGGTACACTTAGGTAACACTTAGGTAACACTTAGGGCACACTTAGGTAACACTTAGGTAACACTTAGGTAACACTTAGGTAACACTTAGGTAACACTTAGGTAACACTTAGGGCACACTTAGGTAACACTTAGGGCACACTTAGGTAACACTTAGGGCACACTTAGGTAACACTTAGGGCACACTTAGGTAACACTTAGGTAACACTTAGGGCACACTTAGGGCACACTTAGGTAACACTTAGGTCACATTTAGGTAACACTTAGGGCACACTTAGGTAACACTTAGGGCACACTTAGGTAACACTTAGGTAACACTTAGGGCACACTTAGGTAACACTTAGGGCACACTTAGGGCACACTTAGGTAACACTTAGGGCACACTTAGGTAACACTTAGGGCACACTTAGGTAACACTTTGGGCACACTTAGGTAACACTTAGGTAACACTTAGGGCACACTTAGGTAACACTTAGGTAACACTTAGGTAACACTTAGGTAAAACTTAGGTAACACTTAGGGCACACTTAGGGCACACTTAGGTAACACTTAGGTAACACTTAGGTAACACTTGGGTAACACTTAGGTAACACTTAGGGCACACTTAGGTAACACTTAGGTAACACTTAGGTAACACTTAGGTAACACTTAGGTAACACTTAGGTAACACTTAGGTAACACTTAGGTAACACTTAGGGCACACTTCGGTAACACTTGGGTAACACTTAGGTAACACTTAGGTAACACTTAGGTAACACTTAGGGTACACTTAGGTAACACTTAGGGCACACTTAGGTAACACTTAGGGCACACTTAGGTAACACTTAGGGCACACTTAGGGCACACTTAGGTAACACTTAGGGCACACTTAGGTAACACTTAGGGCACACTTAGGTAACACTTTGGGCACACTTAGGTAACACTTAGGTAACACTTAGGGCACACTTAGGTAAAACTTACGGCACACTTAGGTAACACTTAGGGCACACTTAGGTAACACTTAGGGCACACTTAGGTAACACTTAGGTCACATTTAGGTAACACTTAGGGCACACTTAGGTAACACTTAGGGCACACTTAGGTAACACTTAGGGCACACTTAGGTAAAACTTACGGCACACTTAGGTAACACTTAGGGCACACTTAGGTAACACTTAGGGCACACTTAGGTAACACTTAGGTAACACTTAGGTAACACTTAGGTAACACTTAGGTAACACTTAGGTAACACTTAGGGCACACTTAGGTAACACTTAGGTAACACTTAGGTAACACTTAGGTAACACTTAGGTAACACTTAGGTAACACTTAGGGCACACTTAGGTAACACTTAGGTAACACTTAGGTAACACTTAGGGTACACTTAGGTAACACTTAGGTAACACTTAGGGCACACTTAGGTAACACTTAGGGCACACTTAGGTAACACTTTGGGCACACTTAGGTAACACTTAGGTAACACTTAGGGCACACTTAGGTAAAACTTACGACACACTTAGGTAACACTTAGGGCACACTTAGGTAACACTTAGGGCACACTTAGGGCACACTTAGGTAACACTTAGGTCACATTTAGGTAACACTTAGGGCACACTTAGGTAACACTTAGGGCACACTTAGGTAACACTTAGGTAACACTTAGGGCACACTTAGGTAACACTTAGGGCACACTTAGGGCACACTTAGGTAACACTTAGGGCACACTTAGGTAACACTTAGGGCACACTTAGGTAACACTTTGGGCACACTTAGGTAACACTTAGGTAACACTTAGGGCACACTTAGGTAACACTTAGGTAACACTTAGGTAACACTTAGGTAAAACTTAGGTAACACTTAGGGCACACTTAGGTAACACTTAGGTAACACTTAGGTAACACTTGGGTAACACTTAGGTAACACTTAGGGCACACTTAGGTAACACTTAGGTAACACTTAGGTAACACTTAGGTAACACTTAGGTAACACTTAGGTAACACTTAGGTAACACTTAGGTAACACTTAGGGCACACTTCGGTAACACTTGGGTAACACTTAGGTAACACTTAGGTAACACTTAGGTAACACTTAGGGTACACTTAGGTAACACTTAGGGCACACTTAGGTAACACTTAGGGCACACTTAGGTAACACTTAGGGCACACTTAGGGCACACTTAGGTAACACTTAGGTAACACTTAGGTAACACTTAGGTAACACTTAGGTAACACTTAGGTAACACTTAGGGCACACTTAGGGCACACTTAGGTAACACTTAGGGCACACTTAGGTAACACTTAGGGCACACTTAGGTAAAACTTTCGGCACACTTAGGTAACACTTAGGGCACACTTAGGGCACACTTAGGTAACACTTAGGGCACACTTAGGTAACACTTAGGGCACACTTAGGTAACACTTTGGGCACACTTAGGTAACACTTAGGTAACACTTAGGGCACACTTAGGTAAAACTTACGGCACACTTAGGTAACACTTAGGGCACACTTAGGTAACACTTAGGGCACACTTAGGGCACACTTAGGTAACACTTAGGGCACACTTAGGTAACACTTAGGGCACACTTAGGTAACACTTTGGGCACACTTAGGTAACACTTAGGTAACACTTAGGGCACACTTAGGTAAAACTTACGGCACACTTAGGTAACACTTAGGGCACACTTAGGTAACACTTAGGGCACACTTAGGGCACACTTAGGTAACACTTAGGTAACACTTAGGGCACACTTAGGTAACACTTAGGTAACACTTAGGTAACACTTAGGTAACACTTAGGTAACACTTAGGTAACACTTAGGTAACACTTAGGTAACACTTAGGGCACACTTCGGTAACACTTGGGTAACACTTAGGTAACACTTAGGTAACACTTAGGTAACACTTAGGGTACACTTAGGTAACACTTAGGGCACACTTAGGTAACACTTAGGGCACACTTAGGTAACACTTAGGGCACACTTAGGGCACACTTAGGTAACACTTAGGGCACACTTAGGTAACACTTAGGGCACACTTAGGTAACACTTTGGGCACACTTAGGTAACACTTAGGTAACACTTAGGGCACACTTAGGTAAAACTTACGGCACACTTAGGTAACACTTAGGGCACACTTAGGTAACACTTAGGGCACACTTAGGGCACACTTAGGTAACACTTAGGTCACATTTAGGTAACACTTAGGTAACACTTAGGGCACACTTAGGTAACACTTAGGGCACACTTAGGGCACACTTAGGTAACACTTAGGTAACACTTAGGTAACACTTGGGTAACACTTAGGTAACACTTAGGGCACACTTAGGTAACACTTAGGTAACACTTAGGTAACACTTAGGTAACACTTAGGTAACACTTAGGTAACACTTAGGTAACACTTAGGTAACACTTAGGGCACACTTAGGTAACACTTAGGGCACACTTAGGTAACACTTAGGTCACACTTAGGTAACACTTAGGGCACACTTAGGTAACACTTAGGGCACACTTAGGTAACACTTAGGGCACACTTAGGTAAAACTTACGGCACACTTAGGTAACACTTAGGGCACACTTAGGTAACACTTAGGGCACACTTAGGTAACACTTAGGTAACACTTAGGTAACACTTAGGTAACACTTAGGTAACACTTAGGGCACACTTAGGTAACACTTAGGTAACACTTAGGTAACACTTAGGTAACACTTAGGTAACACTTAGGTAACACTTAGGGCACACTTAGGTAACACTTAGGTAACACTTAGGTAACACTTAGGGTACACTTAGGTAACACTTAGGTAACACTTAGGGCACACTTAGGTAACACTTAGGGCACACTTAGGTAACACTTAGGTAACACTTAGGTAACACTTAGGGTACACTTAGGTAACACTTAGGTAACACTTAGGGCACACTTAGGTAACACTTAGGTAACACTTAGGTAACACTTAGGTAACACTTAGGTAACACTTAGGTAACACTTAGGGCACACTTAGGTAACACTTAGGGCACACTTAGGTAACACTTAGGGCACACTTAGGTAACACTTAGGGCACACTTAGGTAACACTTAGGTAACACTTAGGGCACACTTAGGGCACACTTAGGTAACACTTAGGTCACATTTAGGTAACACTTAGGGCACACTTAGGTAACACTTAGGGCACACTTAGGTAACACTTAGGTAACACTTAGGGCACACTTAGGTAACACTTAGGGCACACTTAGGGCACACTTAGGTAACACTTAGGGCACACTTAGGTAACACTTAGGGCACACTTAGGTAACACTTTGGGCACACTTAGGTAACACTTAGGTAACACTTAGGGCACACTTAGGTAACACTTAGGTAACACTTAGGTAACACTTAGGTAAAACTTAGGTAACACTTAGGGCACACTTAGGGCACACTTAGGTAACACTTAGGTAACACTTAGGTAACACTTGGGTAACACTTAGGTAACACTTAGGGCACACTTAGGTAACACTTAGGTAACACTTAGGTAACACTTAGGTAACACTTAGGTAACACTTAGGTAACACTTAGGTAACACTTAGGTAACACTTAGGGCACACTTAGGTAACACTTAGGGCACACTTAGGGCACACTTAGGTAACACTTAGGGCACACTTAGGGCACACTTAGGTAACACTTAGGGCACACTTAGGTAACACTTAGGGCACACTTAGGTAACACTTTGGGCACACTTAGGTAACACTTAGGTAACACTTAGGGCACACTTAGGTAAAACTTACGGCACACTTAGGTAACACTTAGGGCACACTTAGGTAACACTTAGGGCACACTTAGGGCACACTTAGGTAACACTTAGGTCACATTTAGGTAACACTTAGGTAACACTTAGGGCACACTTAGGTAACACTTAGGGCACACTTAGGGCACACTTAGGTAACACTTAGGGCACACTTAGGTAACACTTAGGGCACACTTAGGTAACACTTTGGGCACACTTAGGTAACACTTAGGTAACACTTAGGGCACACTTAGGTAACACTTAGGTAACACTTAGGTAACACTTAGGTAACACTTAGGTAACACTTAGGGCACACTTAGGGCACACTTAGGTAACACTTAGGTAACACTTAGGTAACACTTGGGTAACACTTAGGTAACACTTAGGGCACACTTAGGTAACACTTAAGTAACACTTAGGTAACACTTAGGTAACACTTAGGTAACACTTAGGTAACACTTAGGTAACACTTAGGTAACACTTAGGGCACACTTAGGTAACACTTAGGTAACACTTAGGTAACACTTAGGTAACACTTAGGTAACACTTAGGGTACACTTAGGTAACACTTAGGGCACACTTAGGTAACACTTAGGGCACACTTAGGTAACACTTAGGGCACACTTAGGGCACACTTAGGTAACACTTAGGGCACACTTAGGTAACACTTAGGGCACACTTAGGTAACACTTTGGGCACACTTAGGTAACACTTAGGTAACACTTAGGGCACACTTAGGTAAAACTTAGGGCACACTTAGGTAACACTTAGGGCACACTTAGGTAACACTTAGGGCACACTTAGGGCACACTTAGGTAACACTTATGTCACATTTAGGTAACACTTAGGGCACACTTAGGTAACACTTAGGGCACACTTAGGTAACACTTAGGTAACACTTAGGGCACACTTAGGTAACACTTAGGGCACACTTAGGGCACACTTAGGTAACACTTAGGGCACACTTAGGTAACACTTAGGGCACACTTAGGTAACACTTTGGGCACACTTAGGTAACACTTAGGTAACACTTAGGGCACACTTAGGTAACACTTAGGTAACACTTAGGTAACACTTAGGTAAAACTTAGGTAACACTTAGGGCACACTTAGGTAACACTTAGGTAACACTTAGGTAACACTTGGGTAACACTTAGGTAACACTTAGGGCACACTTAGGTAACACTTAGGTAACACTTAGGTAACACTTAGGTAACACTTAGGTAACACTTAGGTAACACTTAGGTAACACTTAGGTAACACTTAGGGCACACTTCGGTAACACTTGGGTAACACTTAGGTAACACTTAGGTAACACTTAGGTAACACTTAGGGTACACTTAGGTAACACTTAGGGCACACTTAGGTAACACTTAGGGCACACTTAGGTAACACTTAGGGCACACTTAGGGCACACTTAGGTAACACTTAGGGCACACTTAGGTAACACTTTGGGCACACTTAGGTAACACTTAGGTAACACTTAGGGCACACTTAGGTAAAACTTACGGCACACTTAGGTAACACTTGGGGCACACTTAGGTAACACTTAGGGCACACTTAGGTAACACTTAGGGCACACTTAGGTAACACTTAGGGCACACTTCGGTAACACTTGGGTAACACTTAGGTAACACTTAGGTAACACTTAGGTAACACTTAGGGTACACTTAGGTAACACTTAGGGCACACTTAGGTAACACCTATGGCACACTTAGGTAACACTTAGGTAACACTTAGGGCACACTTAGGTAACACTTAGGGCACACTTAGGTAACACTTAGGGCACACTTAGGTAACACTTAGGGCACACTTAGGTAACACTTAGGGCACACTTAGGTAACACTTAGGGCACACTTAGGTAACACTTAGGTCACATTTAGGTAACACTTAGGGCACACTTAGGTAACACTTAGGGCACACTTAGGTAACACTTAGGGCACACTTAGGGCACACTTAGGTAACACTTAGGTAACACTTAGGGCACACTTAGGTAACACTTAGGTAACACTTAGGTAACACTTAGGTAACACTTAGGTAACACTTAGGTAACACTTAGGTAACACTTAGGTAACACTTAGGGCACACTTCGGTAACACTTGGGTAACACTTAGGTAACACTTAGGTAACACTTAGGTAACACTTAGGGTACACTTAGGTAACACTTAGGGCACACTTAGGTAACACTTAGGGCACACTTAGGTAACACTTAGGGCACACTTAGGGCACACTTAGGTAACACTTAGGGCACACTTAGGTAACACTTAGGGCACACTTAGGTAACACTTTGGGCACACTTAGGTAACACTTAGGTAACACTTAGGGCACACTTAGGTAAAACTTACGGCACACTTAGGTAACACTTAGGGCACACTTAGGTAACACTTAGGGCACACTTAGGTAACACTTAGGGCACACTTAGGGCACACTTAGGTAACACTTAGGTCACATTTAGGTAACACTTAGGTAACACTTAGGGCACACTTAGGTAACACTTAGGGCACACTTAGGGCACACTTAGGTAACACTTAGGTAACACTTAGGTAACACTTGGGTAACACTTAGGTAACACTTAGGGCACACTTAGGTAACACTTAGGTAACACTTAGGTAACACTTAGGTAACACTTAGGTAACACTTAGGTAACACTTAGGTAACACTTAGGTAACACTTAGGGCACACTTAGGTAACACTTAGGGCACACTTAGGTAACACTTAGGTCACATTTAGGTAACACTTAGGGCACACTTAGGTAACACTTAGGGCACACTTAGGTAACACTTAGGGCACACTTAGGTAAAACTTACGGCACACTTAGGTAACACTTAGGGCACACTTAGGTAACACTTAGGGCACACTTAGGTAACACTTAGGTAACACTTAGGTAACACTTAGGTAACACTTAGGTAACACTTAGGGCACACTTAGGTAACACTTAGGTAACACTTAGGTAACACTTAGGTAACACTTAGGTAACACTTAGGTAACACTTAGGGCACACTTAGGTAACACTTAGGTAACACTTAGGTAACACTTAGGGTACACTTAGGTAACACTTAGGTAACACTTAGGGCACACTTAGGTAACACTTAGGGCACACTTAGGTAACACTTAGGTAACACTTAGGTAACACTTAGGGTACACTTAGGTAACACTTAGGTAACACTTAGGGCACACTTAGGTAACACTTAGGTAACACTTAGGTAACACTTAGGTAACACTTAGGTAACACTTAGGTAACACTTAGGGCACACTTAGGTAACACTTAGGGCACACTTAGGTAACACTTAGGGCACACTTAGGTAACACTTAGGGCACACTTAGGTAACACTTAGGTAACACTTAGGGCACACTTAGGGCACACTTAGGTAACACTTAGGTCACATTTAGGTAACACTTAGGGCACACTTAGGTAACACTTAGGGCACACTTAGGTAACACTTAGGTAACACTTAGGGCACACTTAGGTAACACTTAGGGCACACTTAGGGCACACTTAGGTAACACTTAGGGCACACTTAGGTAACACTTAGGGCACACTTAGGTAACACTTAGGTCACACTTAGGTAACACTTAGGTAACACTTAGGGCACACTTAGGTAACACTTAGGTAACACTTAGGTAACACTTAGGTAAAACTTAGGTAACACTTAGGGCACACTTAGGGCACACTTAGGTAACACTTAGGTAACACTTAGGTAACACTTGGGTAACACTTAGGTAACACTTAGGGCACACTTAGGTAACACTTAGGTAACACTTAGGTAACACTTAGGTAACACTTAGGTAACACTTAGGTAACACTTAGGTAACACTTAGGTAACACTTAGGGCACACTTAGGTAACACTTAGGGCACACTTAGGGCACACTTAGGTAACACTTAGGGCACACTTAGGGCACACTTAGGTAACACTTAGGGCACACTTAGGTAACACTTAGGGCACACTTAGGTAACACTTTGGGCACACTTAGGTAACACTTAGGTAACACTTAGGGCACACTTAGGTAAAACTTACGGCACACTTAGGTAACACTTAGGGCACACTTAGGTAACACTTAGGGCACACTTAGGGCACACTTAGGTAACACTTAGGTCACACTTAGGTAACACTTAGGTAACACTTAGGGCACACTTAGGTAACACTTAGGGCACACTTAGGGCACACTTAGGTAACACTTAGGGCACACTTAGGTAACACTTAGGGCACACTTAGGTAACACTTTGGGCACACTTAGGTAACACTTAGGTAACACTTAGGGCACACTTAGGTAACACTTAGGTAACACTTAGGTAACACTTAGGTAAAACTTAGGTAACACTTAGGGCACACTTAGGGCACACTTAGGTAACACTTAGGTAACACTTAGGTAACACTTAGGTAACACTTAGGTAACACTTAGGGCACACTTAGGTAACACTTAAGTAACACTTAGGTAACACTTAGGTAACACTTAGGTAACACTTAGGTAACACTTAGGTAACACTTAGGTAACACTTAGGGCACACTTAGGTAACACTTAGGTAACACTTAGGTAACACTTAGGTAACACTTAGGTAACACTTAGGGTACACTTAGGTAACACTTAGGGCACACTTAGGTAACACTTAGGGCACACTTAGGTAACACTTAGGGCACACTTAGGGCACACTTAGGTAACACTTAGGGCACACTTAGGTAACACTTAGGGCACACTTAGGTAACACTTTGGGCACACTTAGGTAACACTTAGGTAACACTTAGGGCACACTTAGGTAAAACTTACGGCACACTTAGGTAACACTTAGGGCACACTTAGGTAACACTTAGGGCACACTTAGGGCACACTTAGGTAACACTTATGTCACATTTAGGTAACACTTAGGGCACACTTAGGTAACACTTAGGGCACACTTAGGTAACACTTAGGTAACACTTAGGGCACACTTAGGTAACACTTAGGGCACACTTAGGGCACACTTAGGTAACACTTAGGGCACACTTAGGTAACACTTAGGGCACACTTAGGTAACACTTTGGGCACACTTAGGTAACACTTAGGTAACACTTAGGGCACACTTAGGTAACACTTAGGTAACACTTAGGTAACACTTAGGTAAAACTTAGGTAACACTTAGGGCACACTTAGGTAACACTTAGGTAACACTTAGGTAACACTTGGGTAACACTTAGGTAACACTTAGGGCACACTTAGGTAACACTTAGGTAACACTTAGGTAACACTTAGGTAACACTTAGGTAACACTTAGGTAACACTTAGGTAACACTTAGGTAACACTTAGGGCACACTTCGGTAACACTTGGGTAACACTTAGGTAACACTTAGGTAACACTTAGGTAACACTTAGGGTACACTTAGGTAACACTTAGGGCACACTTAGGTAACACTTAGGGCACACTTAGGTAACACTTAGGGCACACTTAGGGCACACTTAGGTAACACTTAGGGCACACTTAGGTAACACTTTGGGCACACTTAGGTAACACTTAGGTAACACTTAGGGCACACTTAGGTAAAACTTACGGCACACTTAGGTAACACTTGGGGCACACTTAGGTAACACTTAGGGCACACTTAGGTAACACTTAGGGCACACTTAGGTAACACTTAGGGCACACTTCGGTAACACTTGGGTAACACTTAGGTAACACTTAGGTAACACTTAGGTAACACTTAGGGTACACTTAGGTAACACTTAGGGCACACTTAGGTAACACCTATGGCACACTTAGGTAACACTTAGGTAACACTTAGGGCACACTTAGGTAACACTTAGGGCACACTTAGGTAACACTTAGGGCACACTTAGGTAACACTTAGGGCACACTTAGGTAACACTTAGGGCACACTTAGGTAACACTTAGGGCACACTTAGGTAACACTTAGGTCACATTTAGGTAACACTTAGGGCACACTTAGGTAACACTTAGGGCACACTTAGGTAACACTTAGGGCACACTTAGGTAAAACTTACGGCACACTTAGGTAACACTTAGGGCACACTTAGGTAACACTTAGGGCACACTTAGGTAACACTTAGGTAACACTTAGGTAACACTTAGGTAACACTTAGGTAACACTTAGGGCACACTTAGGTAACACTTAGGTAACACTTAGGTAACACTTAGGTAACACTTAGGTAACACTTAGGTAACACTTAGGTAACACTTAGGTAACACTTAGGGCACACTTAGGTAACACTTAGGTAACACTTAGGTAACACTTAGGGTACACTTAGGTAACACTTAGGTAACACTTAGGGCACACTTAGGTAACACTTAGGTAACACTTAGGTAACACTTAGGTAACACTTAGGTAACACTTAGGTAACACTTAGGGCACACTTAGGTAACACTTAGGGCACACTTAGGTAACACTTAGGGCACACTTAGGTAACACTTAGGGCACACTTAGGTAACACTTAGGTAACACTTAGGGCACACTTAGGGCACACTTAGGTAACACTTAGGTCACATTTAGGTAACACTTAGGGCACACTTAGGTAACACTTAGGGCACACTTAGGTAACACTTAGGTAACACTTAGGGCACACTTAGGTAACACTTAGGGCACACTTAGGGCACACTTAGGTAACACTTAGGGCACACTTAGGTAACACTTAGGGCACACTTAGGTAACACTTTGGGCACACTTAGGTAACACTTAGGTAACACTTAGGGCACACTTAGGTAACACTTAGGTAACACTTAGGTAACACTTAGGTAACACTTAGGTAACACTTAGGGCACACTTAGGGCACACTTAGGTAACACTTAGGTAACACTTAGGTAACACTTGGGTAACACTTAGGTAACACTTAGGGCACACTTAGGTAACACTTAGGTAACACTTAGGTAACACTTAGGTAACACTTAGGTAACACTTAGGTAACACTTAGGTAACACTTAGGTAACACTTAGGGCACACTTCGGTAACACTTGGGTAACACTTAGGTAACACTTAGGTAACACTTAGGTAACACTTAGGGTACACTTAGGTAACACTTAGGGCACACTTAGGTAACACTTAGGGCACACTTAGGTAACACTTAGGGCACACTTAGGGCACACTTAGGTAACACTTAGGGCACACTTAGGTAACACTTAGGGCACACTTAGGTAACACTTTGGGCACACTTAGGTAACACTTAGGTAACACTTAGGGCACACTTAGGTAAAACTTACGGCACACTTAGGTAACACTTAGGGCACACTTAGGTAACACTTAGGGCACACTTAGGTAACACTTAGGTCACATTTAGGTAACACTTAGGGCACACTTAGGTAACACTTAGGGCACACTTAGGTAACACTTAGGGCACACTTAGGTAAAACTTACGGCACACTTAGGTAACACTTAGGGCACACTTAGGTAACACTTAGGGCACACTTAGGTAACACTTAGGTAACACTTAGGTAACACTTAGGTAACACTTAGGTAACACTTAGGTAACACTTAGGGCACACTTAGGTAACACTTAGGTAACACTTAGGTAACACTTAGGTAACACTTAGGTAACACTTAGGTAACACTTAGGGCACACTTAGGTAACACTTAGGTAACACTTAGGTAACACTTAGGGTACACTTAGGTAACACTTAGGTAACACTTAGGGCACACTTAGGTAACACTTAGGGCACACTTAGGTAACACTTTGGGCACACTTAGGTAACACTTAGGTAACACTTAGGGCACACTTAGGTAAAACTTACGACACACTTAGGTAACACTTAGGGCACACTTAGGTAACACTTAGGGCACACTTAGGGCACACTTAGGTAACACTTAGGTCACATTTAGGTAACACTTAGGGCACACTTAGGTAACACTTAGGGCACACTTAGGTAACACTTAGGTAACACTTAGGGCACACTTAGGTAACACTTAGGGCACACTTAGGGCACACTTAGGTAACACTTAGGGCACACTTAGGTAACACTTAGGGCACACTTAGGTAACACTTTGGGCACACTTAGGTAACACTTAGGTAACACTTAGGGCACACTTAGGTAACACTTAGGTAACACTTAGGTAACACTTAGGTAAAACTTAGGTAACACTTAGGGCACACTTAGGTAACACTTAGGTAACACTTAGGTAACACTTGGGTAACACTTAGGTAACACTTAGGGCACACTTAGGTAACACTTAGGTAACACTTAGGTAACACTTAGGTAACACTTAGGTAACACTTAGGTAACACTTAGGTAACACTTAGGTAACACTTAGGGCACACTTCGGTAACACTTGGGTAACACTTAGGTAACACTTAGGTAACACTTAGGTAACACTTAGGGTACACTTAGGTAACACTTAGGGCACACTTAGGTAACACTTAGGGCACACTTAGGTAACACTTAGGGCACACTTAGGGCACACTTAGGTAACACTTAGGTAACACTTAGGTAACACTTAGGTAACACTTAGGTAACACTTAGGTAACACTTAGGGCACACTTAGGGCACACTTAGGTAACACTTAGGGCACACTTAGGTAACACTTAGGGCACACTTAGGTAAAACTTAGGGCACACTTAGGTAACACTTAGGGCACACTTAGGGCACACTTAGGTAACACTTAGGGCACACTTAGGTAACACTTAGGGCACACTTAGGTAACACTTTGGGCACACTTAGGTAACACTTAGGTAACACTTAGGGCACACTTAGGTAAAACTTACGGCACACTTAGGTAACACTTAGGGCACACTTAGGTAACACTTAGGGCACACTTAGGGCACACTTAGGTAACACTTAGGGCACACTTAGGTAACACTTAGGGCACACTTAGGTAACACTTTGGGCACACTTAGGTAACACTTAGGTAACACTTAGGGCACACTTAGGTAAAACTTACGGCACACTTAGGTAACACTTAGGGCACACTTAGGTAACACTTAGGGCACACTTAGGGCACACTTAGGTAACACTTAGGTAACACTTAGGGCACACTTAGGTAACACTTAGGTAACACTTAGGTAACACTTAGGTAACACTTAGGTAACACTTAGGTAACACTTAGGTAACACTTAGGTAACACTTAGGGCACACTTCGGTAACACTTGGGTAACACTTAGGTAACACTTAGGTAACACTTAGGTAACACTTAGGGTACACTTAGGTAACACTTAGGGCACACTTAGGTAACACTTAGGGCACACTTAGGTAACACTTAGGGCACACTTAGGGCACACTTAGGTAACACTTAGGGCACACTTAGGTAACACTTAGGGCACACTTAGGTAACACTTTGGGCACACTTAGGTAACACTTAGGTAACACTTAGGGCACACTTAGGTAAAACTTACGGCACACTTAGGTAACACTTAGGGCACACTTAGGTAACACTTAGGGCACACTTAGGGCACACTTAGGTAACACTTAGGTCACATTTAGGTAACACTTAGGTAACACTTAGGGCACACTTAGGTAACACTTAGGGCACACTTAGGGCACACTTAGGTAACACTTAGGTAACACTTAGGTAACACTTGGGTAACACTTAGGTAACACTTAGGGCACACTTAGGTAACACTTAGGTAACACTTAGGTAACACTTAGGTAACACTTAGGTAACACTTAGGTAACACTTAGGTAACACTTAGGTAACACTTAGGGCACACTTCGGTAACACTTGGGTAACACTTAGGTAACACTTAGGTAACACTTAGGTAACACTTAGGGTACACTTAGGTAACACTTAGGGCACACTTAGGTAACACTTAGGGCACACTTAGGTAACACTTAGGGCACACTTAGGGCACACTTAGGTAACACTTAGGGCACACTTAGGTAACACTTAGGGCACACTTAGGTAACACTTTGGGCACACTTAGGTAACACTTAGGTAACACTTAGGGCACACTTAGGTAAAACTTACGGCACACTTAGGTAACACTTAGGGCACACTTAGGTAACACTTAGGGCACACTTAGGGCACACTTAGGTAACACTTATGTCACATTTAGGTAACACTTAGGGCACACTTAGGTAACACTTAGGGCACACTTAGGTAACACTTAGGTAACACTTAGGGCACACTTAGGTAACACTTAGGGCACACTTAGGGCACACTTAGGTAACACTTAGGGCACACTTAGGTAACACTTAGGGCACACTTAGGTAACACTTTGGGCACACTTAGGTAACACTTAGGTAACACTTAGGGCACACTTAGGTAACACTTAGGTAACACTTAGGTAACACTTAGGTAAAACTTAGGTAACACTTAGGGCACACTTAGGTAACACTTAGGTAACACTTAGGTAACACTTGGGTAACACTTAGGTAACACTTAGGGCACACTTAGGTAACACTTAGGTAACACTTAGGTAACACTTAGGTAACACTTAGGTAACACTTAGGTAACACTTAGGTAACACTTAGGTAACACTTAGGGCACACTTCGGTAACACTTGGGTAACACTTAGGTAACACTTAGGTAACACTTAGGTAACACTTAGGGTACACTTAGGTAACACTTAGGGCACACTTAGGTAACACTTAGGGCACACTTAGGTAACACTTAGGGCACACTTAGGGCACACTTAGGTAACACTTAGGGCACACTTAGGTAACACTTTGGGCACACTTAGGTAACACTTAGGTAACACTTAGGGCACACTTAGGTAAAACTTACGGCACACTTAGGTAACACTTGGGGCACACTTAGGTAACACTTAGGGCACACTTAGGTAACACTTAGGGCACACTTAGGTAACACTTAGGGCACACTTCGGTAACACTTGGGTAACACTTAGGTAACACTTAGGTAACACTTAGGTAACACTTAGGGCACACTTAGGTAACACTTAGGGCACACTTAGGTAACACCTATGTCACACTTAGGTAACACTTAGGTAACACTTAGGGCACACTTAGGTAACACTTAGGGCACACTTAGGTAACACTTAGGGCACACTTAGGTAACACTTAGGGCACACTTAGGTAACACTTAGGGCACACTTAGGTAACACTTAGGGCACACTTAGGTAACACTTAGGTCACATTTAGGTAACACTTAGGGCACACTTAGGTAACACTTAGGGCACACTTAGGTAACACTTAGGGCACACTTAGGTAAAACTTACGGCACACTTAGGTAACACTTAGGGCACACTTAGGTAACACTTAGGGCACACTTAGGTAACACTTAGGTAACACTTAGGTAACACTTAGGTAACACTTAGGTAACACTTAGGGCACACTTAGGTAACACTTAGGTAACACTTAGGTAACACTTAGGTAACACTTAGGTAACACTTAGGTAACACTTAGGTAACACTTAGGTAACACTTAGGGCACACTTAGGTAACACTTAGGTAACACTTAGGTAACACTTAGGGTACACTTAGGTAACACTTAGGTAACACTTAGGGCACACTTAGGTAACACTTAGGTAACACTTAGGTAACACTTAGGTAACACTTAGGTAACACTTAGGTAACACTTAGGGCACACTTAGGTAACACTTAGGGCACACTTAGGTAACACTTAGGGCACACTTAGGTAACACTTAGGGCACACTTAGGTAACACTTAGGTAACACTTAGGGCACACTTAGGGCACACTTAGGTAACACTTAGGTCACATTTAGGTAACACTTAGGGCACACTTAGGTAACACTTAGGGCACACTTAGGTAACACTTAGGTAACACTTAGGGCACACTTAGGTAACACTTAGGGCACACTTAGGGCACACTTAGGTAACACTTAGGGCACACTTAGGTAACACTTAGGGCACACTTAGGTAACACTTTGGGCACACTTAGGTAACACTTAGGTAACACTTAGGGCACACTTAGGTAACACTTAGGTAACACTTAGGTAACACTTAGGTAAAACTTAGGTAACACTTAGGGCACACTTAGGGCACACTTAGGTAACACTTAGGTAACACTTAGGTAACACTTGGGTAACACTTAGGTAACACTTAGGGCACACTTAGGTAACACTTAGGTAACACTTAGGTAACACTTAGGTAACACTTAGGTAACACTTAGGTAACACTTAGGTAACACTTAGGTAACACTTAGGGCACACTTCGGTAACACTTGGGTAACACTTAGGTAACACTTAGGTAACACTTAGGTAACACTTAGGGTACACTTAGGTAACACTTAGGGCACACTTAGGTAACACTTAGGGCACACTTAGGTAACACTTAGGGCACACTTAGGGCACACTTAGGTAACACTTAGGGCACACTTAGGTAACACTTAGGGCACACTTAGGTAACACTTTGGGCACACTTAGGTAACACTTAGGTAACACTTAGGGCACACTTAGGTAAAACTTACGGCACACTTAGGTAACACTTAGGGCACACTTAGGTAACACTTAGGGCACACTTAGGTAACACTTAGGTCACATTTAGGTAACACTTAGGGCACACTTAGGTAACACTTAGGGCACACTTAGGTAACACTTAGGGCACACTTAGGTAAAACTTACGGCACACTTAGGTAACACTTAGGGCACACTTAGGTAACACTTAGGGCACACTTAGGTAACACTTAGGTAACACTTAGGTAACACTTAGGTAACACTTAGGTAACACTTAGGTAACACTTAGGGCACACTTAGGTAACACTTAGGTAACACTTAGGTAACACTTAGGTAACACTTAGGTAACACTTAGGTAACACTTAGGGCACACTTAGGTAACACTTAGGTAACACTTAGGTAACACTTAGGGTACACTTAGGTAACACTTAGGTAACACTTAGGGCACACTTAGGTAACACTTAGGGCACACTTAGGTAACACTTTGGGCACACTTAGGTAACACTTAGGTAACACTTAGGGCACACTTAGGTAAAACTTACGACACACTTAGGTAACACTTAGGGCACACTTAGGTAACACTTAGGGCACACTTAGGGCACACTTAGGTAACACTTAGGTCACACTTAGGTAACACTTAGGGCACACTTAGGTAACACTTAGGGCACACTTAGGTAACACTTAGGTAACACTTAGGGCACACTTAGGTAACACTTAGGGCACACTTAGGGCACACTTAGGTAACACTTAGGGCACACTTAGGTAACACTTAGGGCACACTTAGGTAACACTTTGGGCACACTTAGGTAACACTTAGGTAACACTTAGGGCACACTTAGGTAACACTTAGGTAACACTTAGGTAACACTTAGGTAAAACTTAGGTAACACTTAGGGCACACTTAGGTAACACTTAGGTAACACTTAGGTAACACTTGGGTAACACTTAGGTAACACTTAGGGCACACTTAGGTAACACTTAGGTAACACTTAGGTAACACTTAGGTAACACTTAGGTAACACTTAGGTAACACTTAGGTAACACTTAGGTAACACTTAGGGCACACTTCGGTAACACTTGGGTAACACTTAGGTAACACTTAGGTAACACTTAGGTAACACTTAGGGTACACTTAGGTAACACTTAGGGCACACTTAGGTAACACTTAGGGCACACTTAGGTAACACTTAGGGCACACTTAGGGCACACTTAGGTAACACTTAGGTAACACTTAGGTAACACTTAGGTAACACTTAGGTAACACTTAGGTAACACTTAGGGCACACTTAGGGCACACTTAGGTAACACTTAGGGCACACTTAGGTAACACTTAGGGCACACTTAGGTAAAACTTTCGGCACACTTAGGTAACACTTAGGGCACACTTAGGGCACACTTAGGTAACACTTAGGGCACACTTAGGTAACACTTAGGGCACACTTAGGTAACACTTTGGGCACACTTAGGTAACACTTAGGTAACACTTAGGGCACACTTAGGTAAAACTTACGGCACACTTAGGTAACACTTAGGGCACACTTAGGTAACACTTAGGGCACACTTAGGGCACACTTAGGTAACACTTAGGGCACACTTAGGTAACACTTAGGGCACACTTAGGTAACACTTTGGGCACACTTAGGTAACACTTAGGTAACACTTAGGGCACACTTAGGTAAAACTTACGGCACACTTAGGTAACACTTAGGGCACACTTAGGTAACACTTAGGGCACACTTAGGGCACACTTAGGTAACACTTAGGTAACACTTAGGGCACACTTAGGTAACACTTAGGTAACACTTAGGTAACACTTAGGTAACACTTAGGTAACACTTAGGTAACACTTAGGTAACACTTAGGTAACACTTAGGTAACACTTAGGGCACACTTCGGTAACACTTGGGTAACACTTAGGTAACACTTAGGTAACACTTAGGTAACACTTAGGGTACACTTAGGTAACACTTAGGGCACACTTAGGTAACACTTAGGGCACACTTAGGTAACACTTAGGGCACACTTAGGGCACACTTAGGTAACACTTAGGGCACACTTAGGTAACACTTAGGGCACACTTAGGTAACACTTTGGGCACACTTAGGTAACACTTAGGTAACACTTAGGGCACACTTAGGTAAAACTTACGGCACACTTAGGTAACACTTAGGGCACACTTAGGTAACACTTAGGGCACACTTAGGGCACACTTAGGTAACACTTAGGTCACATTTAGGTAACACTTAGGTAACACTTAGGGCACACTTAGGTAACACTTAGGGCACACTTAGGGCACACTTAGGTAACACTTAGGGCACACTTAGGTAACACTTAGGTAACACTTAGGTAACACTTAGGGCACACTTCGGTAACACTTGGGTAACACTTAGGTAACACTTAGGTAACACTTAGGTAACACTTAGGGTACACTTAGGTAACACTTAGGGCACACTTAGGTAAAACTTACGGCACACTTAGGTAACACTTAGGGCACACTTAGGTAACACTTAGGGCACACTTAGGGCACACTTAGGTAACACTTAGGTCACATTTAGGTAACACTTAGGTAACACTTAGGGCACACTTAGGTAACACTTAGGGCACACTTAGGGCACACTTAGGTAACACTTAGGTAACACTTAGGTAACACTTGGGTAACACTTAGGTAACACTTAGGGCACACTTAGGTAACACTTAGGTAACACTTAGGTAACACTTAGGTAACACTTAGGTAACACTTAGGTAACACTTAGGTAACACTTAGGTAACACTTAGGGCACACTTCGGTAACACTTGGGTAACACTTAGGTAACACTTAGGTAACACTTAGGTAACACTTAGGGTACACTTAGGTAACACTTAGGGCACACTTAGGTAACACTTAGGGCACACTTAGGTAACACTTAGGGCACACTTAGGGCACACTTAGGTAACACTTAGGGCACACTTAGGTAACACTTAGGGCACACTTAGGTAACACTTTGGGCACACTTAGGTAACACTTAGGTAACACTTAGGGCACACTTAGGTAAAACTTACGGCACACTTAGGTAACACTTAGGGCACACTTAGGTAACACTTAGGGCACACTTAGGGCACACTTAGGTAACACTTATGTCACATTTAGGTAACACTTAGGGCACACTTAGGTAACACTTAGGGCACACTTAGGTAACACTTAGGTAACACTTAGGGCACACTTAGGTAACACTTAGGGCACACTTAGGGCACACTTAGGTAACACTTAGGGCACACTTAGGTAACACTTAGGGCACACTTAGGTAACACTTTGGGCACACTTAGGTAACACTTAGGTAACACTTAGGGCACACTTAGGTAACACTTAGGTAACACTTAGGTAACACTTAGGTAAAACTTAGGTAACACTTAGGGCACACTTAGGTAACACTTAGGTAACACTTAGGTAACACTTGGGTAACACTTAGGTAACACTTAGGGCACACTTAGGTAACACTTAGGTAACACTTAGGTAACACTTAGGTAACACTTAGGTAACACTTAGGTAACACTTAGGTAACACTTAGGTAACACTTAGGGCACACTTCGGTAACACTTGGGTAACACTTAGGTAACACTTAGGTAACACTTAGGTAACACTTAGGGTACACTTAGGTAACACTTAGGGCACACTTAGGTAACACTTAGGGCACACTTAGGTAACACTTAGGGCACACTTAGGGCACACTTAGGTAACACTTAGGGCACACTTAGGTAACACTTTGGGCACACTTAGGTAACACTTAGGTAACACTTAGGGCACACTTAGGTAAAACTTACGGCACACTTAGGTAACACTTGGGGCACACTTAGGTAACACTTAGGGCACACTTAGGTAACACTTAGGGCACACTTAGGTAACACTTAGGGCACACTTCGGTAACACTTGGGTAACACTTAGGTAACACTTAGGTAACACTTAGGTAACACTTAGGGTACACTTAGGTAACACTTAGGGCACACTTAGGTAACACCTATGGCACACTTAGGTAACACTTAGGTAACACTTAGGGCACACTTAGGTAACACTTAGGGCACACTTAGGTAACACTTAGGGCACACTTAGGTAACACTTAGGGCACACTTAGGTAACACTTAGGGCACACTTAGGTAACACTTAGGGCACACTTAGGTAACACTTAGGTCACATTTAGGTAACACTTAGGGCACACTTAGGTAACACTTAGGGCACACTTAGGTAACACTTAGGGCACACTTAGGTAAAACTTACGGCACACTTAGGTAACACTTAGGGCACACTTAGGTAACACTTAGGGCACACTTAGGTAACACTTAGGTAACACTTAGGTAACACTTAGGTAACACTTAGGTAACACTTAGGGCACACTTAGGTAACACTTAGGTAACACTTAGGTAACACTTAGGTAACACTTAGGTAACACTTAGGTAACACTTAGGTAACACTTAGGTAACACTTAGGGCACACTTAGGTAACACTTAGGTAACACTTAGGTAACACTTAGGGTACACTTAGGTAACACTTAGGTAACACTTAGGGCACACTTAGGTAACACTTAGGTAACACTTAGGTAACACTTAGGTAACACTTAGGTAACACTTAGGTAACACTTAGGGCACACTTAGGTAACACTTAGGGCACACTTAGGTAACACTTAGGGCACACTTAGGTAACACTTAGGGCACACTTAGGTAACACTTAGGTAACACTTAGGGCACACTTAGGGCACACTTAGGTAACACTTAGGTCACATTTAGGTAACACTTAGGGCACACTTAGGTAACACTTAGGGCACACTTAGGTAACACTTAGGTAACACTTAGGGCACACTTAGGTAACACTTAGGGCACACTTAGGGCACACTTAGGTAACACTTAGGGCACACTTAGGTAACACTTAGGGCACACTTAGGTAACACTTTGGGCACACTTAGGTAACACTTAGGTAACACTTAGGGCACACTTAGGTAACACTTAGGTAACACTTAGGTAACACTTAGGTAACACTTAGGTAACACTTAGGGCACACTTAGGGCACACTTAGGTAACACTTAGGTAACACTTAGGTAACACTTGGGTAACACTTAGGTAACACTTAGGGCACACTTAGGTAACACTTAGGTAACACTTAGGTAACACTTAGGTAACACTTAGGTAACACTTAGGTAACACTTAGGTAACACTTAGGTAACACTTAGGGCACACTTCGGTAACACTTGGGTAACACTTAGGTAACACTTAGGTAACACTTAGGTAACACTTAGGGTACACTTAGGTAACACTTAGGGCACACTTAGGTAACACTTAGGGCACACTTAGGTAACACTTAGGGCACACTTAGGGCACACTTAGGTAACACTTAGGGCACACTTAGGTAACACTTAGGGCACACTTAGGTAACACTTTGGGCACACTTAGGTAACACTTAGGTAACACTTAGGGCACACTTAGGTAAAACTTACGGCACACTTAGGTAACACTTAGGGCACACTTAGGTAACACTTAGGGCACACTTAGGTAACACTTAGGTCACATTTAGGTAACACTTAGGGCACACTTAGGTAACACTTAGGGCACACTTAGGTAACACTTAGGGCACACTTAGGTAAAACTTACGGCACACTTAGGTAACACTTAGGGCACACTTAGGTAACACTTAGGGCACACTTAGGTAACACTTAGGTAACACTTAGGTAACACTTAGGTAACACTTAGGTAACACTTAGGTAACACTTAGGGCACACTTAGGTAACACTTAGGTAACACTTAGGTAACACTTAGGTAACACTTAGGTAACACTTAGGTAACACTTAGGGCACACTTAGGTAACACTTAGGTAACACTTAGGTAACACTTAGGGTACACTTAGGTAACACTTAGGTAACACTTAGGGCACACTTAGGTAACACTTAGGGCACACTTAGGTAACACTTTGGGCACACTTAGGTAACACTTAGGTAACACTTAGGGCACACTTAGGTAACACTTAGGACACACTTAGGTAACACTTAGGGCACACTTAGGTAACACTTAGGGCACACTTAGGGCACACTTAGGTAACACTTAGGTCACATTTAGGTAACACTTAGGGCACACTTAGGTAACACTTAGGGCACACTTAGGTAACACTTAGGTAACACTTAGGGCACACTTAGGTAACACTTAGGGCACACTTAGGGCACACTTAGGTAACACTTAGGGCACACTTAGGTAACACTTAGGGCACACTTAGGTAACACTTTGGGCACACTTAGGTAACACTTAGGTAACACTTAGGGCACACTTAGGTAACACTTAGGTAACACTTAGGTAACACTTAGGTAAAACTTAGGTAACACTTAGGGCACACTTAGGTAACACTTAGGTAACACTTAGGTAACACTTGGGTAACACTTAGGTAACACTTAGGGCACACTTAGGTAACACTTAGGTAACACTTAGGTAACACTTAGGTAACACTTAGGTAACACTTAGGTAACACTTAGGTAACACTTAGGTAACACTTAGGGCACACTTCGGTAACACTTGGGTAACACTTAGGTAACACTTAGGTAACACTTAGGTAACACTTAGGGTACACTTAGGTAACACTTAGGGCACACTTAGGTAACACTTAGGGCACACTTAGGTAACACTTAGGGCACACTTAGGGCACACTTAGGTAACACTTAGGTAACACTTAGGTAACACTTAGGTAACACTTAGGTAACACTTAGGTAACACTTAGGGCACACTTAGGGCACACTTAGGTAACACTTAGGGCACACTTAGGTAACACTTAGGGCACACTTAGGTAAAACTTTCGGCACACTTAGGTAACACTTAGGGCACACTTAGGGCACACTTAGGTAACACTTAGGGCACACTTAGGTAACACTTAGGGCACACTTAGGTAACACTTTGGGCACACTTAGGTAACACTTAGGTAACACTTAGGGCACACTTAGGTAAAACTTACGGCACACTTAGGTAACACTTAGGGCACACTTAGGTAACACTTAGGGCACACTTAGGGCACACTTAGGTAACACTTAGGGCACACTTAGGTAACACTTAGGGCACACTTAGGTAACACTTTGGGCACACTTAGGTAACACTTAGGTAACACTTAGGGCACACTTAGGTAAAACTTACGGCACACTTAGGTAACACTTAGGGCACACTTAGGTAACACTTAGGGCACACTTAGGGCACACTTAGGTAACACTTAGGTAACACTTAGGGCACACTTAGGTAACACTTAGGTAACACTTAGGTAACACTTAGGTAACACTTAGGTAACACTTAGGTAACACTTAGGTAACACTTAGGTAACACTTAGGTAACACTTAGGGCACACTTCGGTAACACTTGGGTAACACTTAGGTAACACTTAGGTAACACTTAGGTAACACTTAGGGTACACTTAGGTAACACTTAGGGCACACTTAGGTAACACTTAGGGCACACTTAGGTAACACTTAGGGCACACTTAGGGCACACTTAGGTAACACTTAGGGCACACTTAGGTAACACTTAGGGCACACTTAGGTAACACTTTGGGCACACTTAGGTAACACTTAGGTAACACTTAGGGCACACTTAGGTAAAACTTACGGCACACTTAGGTAACACTTAGGGCACACTTAGGTAACACTTAGGGCACACTTAGGGCACACTTAGGTAACACTTAGGTCACATTTAGGTAACACTTAGGTAACACTTAGGGCACACTTAGGTAACACTTAGGGCACACTTAGGGCACACTTAGGTAACACTTAGGGCACACTTAGGTAACACTTAGGTAACACTTAGGTAACACTTAGGGCACACTTCGGTAACACTTGGGTAACACTTAGGTAACACTTAGGTAACACTTAGGTAACACTTAGGGTACACTTAGGTAACACTTAGGGCACACTTAGGTAACACTTAGGGCACACTTAGGTAACACTTAGGGCACACTTAGGGCACACTTAGGTAACACTTGGGTAACACTTAGGTAACACTTAGGTAACACTTAGGTAACACTTAGGTAACACTTAGGTAACACTTAGGTAACACTTAGGTAACACTTAGGTAACACTTAGGGCACACTTCGGTAACACTTGGGTAACACTTAGGTAACACTTAGGTAACACTTAGGTAACACTTAGGGTACACTTAGGTAACACTTAGGGCACACTTCGGTAACACTTGGGTAACACTTAGGTAACACTTAGGTAACACTTAGGTAACACTTAGGGTACACTTAGGTAACACTTAGGGCACACTTAGGTAACACTTAGGGCACACTTAGGTAACACTTAGGGCACACTTAGGGCACACTTAGGTAACACTTAGGTAACACTTAGGTAACACTTAGGTAACACTTAGGTAACACTTAGGTAACACTTAGGGCACACTTAGGGCACACTTAGGTAACACTTAGGGCACACTTAGGTAACACTTAGGGCACACTTAGGTAAAACTTTCGGCACACTTAGGTAACACTTAGGGCACACTTAGGGCACACTTAGGTAACACTTAGGGCACACTTAGGTAACACTTAGGGCACACTTAGGTAACACTTTGGGCACACTTAGGTAACACTTAGGTAACACTTAGGGCACACTTAGGTAAAACTTACGGCACACTTAGGTAACACTTAGGGCACACTTAGGTAACACTTAGGGCACACTTAGGGCACACTTAGGTAACACTTAGGGCACACTTAGGTAACACTTAGGGCACACTTAGGTAACACTTTGGGCACACTTAGGTAACACTTAGGTAACACTTAGGGCACACTTAGGTAAAACTTACGGCACACTTAGGTAACACTTAGGGCACACTTAGGTAACACTTAGGGCACACTTAGGGCACACTTAGGTAACACTTAGGTAACACTTAGGGCACACTTAGGTAACACTTAGGTAACACTTAGGTAACACTTAGGTAACACTTAGGTAACACTTAGGTAACACTTAGGTAACACTTAGGTAACACTTAGGTAACACTTAGGGCACACTTCGGTAACACTTGGGTAACACTTAGGTAACACTTAGGTAACACTTAGGTAACACTTAGGGTACACTTAGGTAACACTTAGGGCACACTTAGGTAACACTTAGGGCACACTTAGGTAACACTTAGGGCACACTTAGGGCACACTTAGGTAACACTTAGGGCACACTTAGGTAACACTTAGGGCACACTTAGGTAACACTTTGGGCACACTTAGGTAACACTTAGGTAACACTTAGGGCACACTTAGGTAAAACTTACGGCACACTTAGGTAACACTTAGGGCACACTTAGGTAACACTTAGGGCACACTTAGGGCACACTTAGGTAACACTTAGGTCACATTTAGGTAACACTTAGGTAACACTTAGGGCACACTTAGGTAACACTTAGGGCACACTTAGGGCACACTTAGGTAACACTTAGGGCACACTTAGGTAACACTTAGGGCACACTTAGGTAACACTTTGGGCACACTTAGGTAACACTTAGGTAACACTTAGGGCACACTTAGGTAACACTTAGGTAACACTTAGGTAACACTTAGGTAAAACTTAGGTAACACTTAGGGCACACTTAGGGCACACTTAGGTAACACTTAGGTAACACTTAGGTAACACTTGGGTAACACTTAGGTAACACTTAGGGCACACTTAGGTAACACTTAGGTAACACTTAGGTAACACTTAGGTAACACTTAGGTAACACTTAGGTAACACTTAGGTAACACTTAGGTAACACTTAGGGCACACTTAGGTAACACTTAGGTAACACTTAGGTAACACTTAGGGCACACTTAGGTAAAACTTACGGCACACTTAGGTAACACTTAGGGCACACTTAGGTAACACTTAGGGCACACTTAGGGCACACTTAGGTAACACTTAGGTCACATTTAGGTAACACTTAGGGCACACTTAGGTAACACTTAGGGCACACTTAGGTAACACTTAGGTAACACTTAGGGCACACTTAGGTAACACTTAGGGCACACTTAGGGCACACTTAGGTAACACTTAGGGCACACTTAGGTAACACTTAGGGCACACTTAGGTAACACTTTGGGCACACTTAGGTAACACTTAGGTAACACTTAGGGCACACTTAGGTAACACTTAGGTAACACTTAGGTAACACTTAGGTAAAACTTAGGTAACACTTAGGGCACACTTAGGTAACACTTAGGTAACACTTAGGTAACACTTGGGTAACACTTAGGTAACACTTAGGGCACACTTAGGTAACACTTAGGTAACACTTAGGTAACACTTAGGTAACACTTAGGTAACACTTAGGTAACACTTAGGTAACACTTAGGTAACACTTAGGGCACACTTCGGTAACACTTGGGTAACACTTAGGTAACACTTAGGTAACACTTAGGTAACACTTAGGTAAAACTTAGGTAACACTTAGGGCACACTTAGGGCACACTTAGGTAACACTTAGGTAACACTTAGGTAACACTTGGGTAACACTTAGGTAACACTTAGGGCACACTTAGGTAACACTTAGGTAACACTTAGGTAACACTTAGGTAACACTTAGGTAACACTTAGGTAACACTTAGGTAACACTTAGGTAACACTTAGGGCACACTTCGGTAACACTTGGGTAACACTTAGGTAACACTTAGGTAACACTTAGGTAACACTTAGGGTACACTTAGGTAACACTTAGGGCACACTTAGGTAACACTTAGGGCACACTTAGGTAACACTTAGGGCACACTTAGGGCACACTTAGGTAACACTTAGGGCACACTTAGGTAACACTTAGGGCACACTTAGGTAACACTTTGGGCACACTTAGGTAACACTTAGGTAACACTTAGGGCACACTTAGGTAAAACTTACGGCACACTTAGGTAACACTTAGGGCACACTTAGGTAACACTTAGGGCACACTTAGGTAACACTTAGGTCACATTTAGGTAACACTTAGGGCACACTTAGGTAACACTTAGGGCACACTTAGGTAACACTTAGGGCACACTTAGGTAAAACTTACGGCACACTTAGGTAACACTTAGGGCACACTTAGGTAACACTTAGGGCACACTTAGGTAACACTTAGGTAACACTTAGGTAACACTTAGGTAACACTTAGGTAACACTTAGGTAACACTTAGGGCACACTTAGGTAACACTTAGGTAACACTTAGGTAACACTTAGGTAACACTTAGGTAACACTTAGGTAACACTTAGGTAACACTTAGGTAACACTTAGGGCACACTTAGGTAACACTTAGGTAACACTTAGGTAACACTTAGGGTACACTTAGGTAACACTTAGGTAACACTTAGGGCACACTTAGGTAACACTTAGGGCACACTTAGGTAACACTTTGGGCACACTTAGGTAACACTTAGGTAACACTTAGGGCACACTTAGGTAAAACTTACGACACACTTAGGTAACACTTAGGGCACACTTAGGTAACACTTAGGGCACACTTAGGGCACACTTAGGTAACACTTAGGTCACATTTAGGTAACACTTAGGGCACACTTAGGTAACACTTAGGGCACACTTAGGTAACACTTAGGTAACACTTAGGGCACACTTAGGTAACACTTAGGGCACACTTAGGGCACACTTAGGTAACACTTAGGGCACACTTAGGTAACACTTAGGGCACACTTAGGTAACACTTTGGGCACACTTAGGTAACACTTAGGTAACACTTAGGGCACACTTAGGTAACACTTAGGTAACACTTAGGTAACACTTAGGTAAAACTTAGGTAACACTTAGGGCACACTTAGGTAACACTTAGGTAACACTTAGGTAACACTTGGGTAACACTTAGGTAACACTTAGGGCACACTTAGGTAACACTTAGGTAACACTTAGGTAACACTTAGGTAACACTTAGGTAACACTTAGGTAACACTTAGGTAACACTTAGGTAACACTTAGGGCACACTTCGGTAACACTTGGGTAACACTTAGGTAACACTTAGGTAACACTTAGGTAACACTTAGGGTACACTTAGGTAACACTTAGGGCACACTTAGGTAACACTTAGGGCACACTTAGGTAACACTTAGGGCACACTTAGGGCACACTTAGGTAACACTTAGGTAACACTTAGGTAACACTTAGGTAACACTTAGGTAACACTTAGGTAACACTTAGGGCACACTTAGGGCACACTTAGGTAACACTTAGGGCACACTTAGGTAACACTTAGGGCACACTTAGGTAACACTTTGGGCACACTTAGGTAACACTTAGGGCACACTTAGGGCACACTTAGGTAACACTTAGGGCACACTTAGGTAACACTTAGGGCACACTTAGGTAACACTTTGGGCACACTTAGGTAACACTTAGGTAACACTTAGGGCACACTTAGGTAAAACTTACGGCACACTTAGGTAACACTTAGGGCACACTTAGGTAACACTTAGGGCACACTTAGGGCACACTTAGGTAACACTTAGGGCACACTTAGGTAACACTTAGGGCACACTTAGGTAACACTTTGGGCACACTTAGGTAACACTTAGGTAACACTTAGGGCACACTTAGGTAAAACTTACGGCACACTTAGGTAACACTTAGGGCACACTTAGGTAACACTTAGGGCACACTTAGGGCACACTTAGGTAACACTTAGGTAACACTTAGGGCACACTTAGGTAACACTTAGGTAACACTTAGGTAACACTTAGGTAACACTTAGGTAACACTTAGGTAACACTTAGGTAACACTTAGGTAACACTTAGGGCACACTTCGGTAACACTTGGGTAACACTTAGGTAACACTTAGGTAACACTTAGGTAACACTTAGGGTACACTTAGGTAACACTTAGGGCACACTTAGGTAACACTTAGGGCACACTTAGGTAACACTTAGGGCACACTTAGGGCACACTTAGGTAACACTTAGGGCACACTTAGGTAACACTTAGGGCACACTTAGGTAACACTTTGGGCACACTTAGGTAACACTTAGGTAACACTTAGGGCACACTTAGGTAAAACTTACGGCACACTTAGGTAACACTTAGGGCACACTTAGGTAACACTTAGGGCACACTTAGGGCACACTTAGGTAACACTTAGGTCACATTTAGGTAACACTTAGGTAACACTTAGGGCACACTTAGGTAACACTTAGGGCACACTTAGGGCACACTTAGGTAACACTTAGGGCACACTTAGGTAACACTTAGGGCACACTTAGGTAACACTTTGGGCACACTTAGGTAACACTTAGGTAACACTTAGGGCACACTTAGGTAACACTTAGGTAACACTTAGGTAACACTTAGGTAAAACTTAGGTAACACTTAGGGCACACTTAGGGCACACTTAGGTAACACTTAGGTAACACTTAGGTAACACTTGGGTAACACTTAGGTAACACTTAGGGCACACTTAGGTAACACTTAGGTAACACTTAGGTAACACTTAGGTAACACTTAGGTAACACTTAGGTAACACTTAGGTAACACTTAGGTAACACTTAGGGCACACTTAGGTAACACTTAGGTAACACTTAGGTAACACTTAGGGCACACTTAGGTAAAACTTACGGCACACTTAGGTAACACTTAGGGCACACTTAGGTAACACTTAGGGCACACTTAGGGCACACTTAGGTAACACTTAGGTCACATTTAGGTAACACTTAGGGCACACTTAGGTAACACTTAGGGCACACTTAGGTAACACTTAGGTAACACTTAGGGCACACTTAGGTAACACTTAGGGCACACTTAGGGCACACTTAGGTAACACTTAGGGCACACTTAGGTAACACTTAGGGCACACTTAGGTAACACTTTGGGCACACTTAGGTAACACTTAGGTAACACTTAGGGCACACTTAGGTAACACTTAGGTAACACTTAGGTAACACTTAGGTAAAACTTAGGTAAAACTTAGGTAACACTTAGGGCACACTTAGGTAACACTTAGGTAACACTTAGGTAACACTTGGGTAACACTTAGGTAACACTTAGGGCACACTTAGGTAACACTTAGGTAACACTTAGGTAACACTTAGGTAACACTTAGGTAACACTTAGGTAACACTTAGGTAACACTTAGGTAACACTTAGGGCACACTTCGGTAACACTTGGGTAACACTTAGGTAACACTTAGGTAACACTTAGGTAACACTTAGGGTACACTTAGGTAACACTTAGGGCACACTTAGGTAACACTTAGGGCACACTTAGGTAACACTTAGGGCACACTTAGGGCACACTTAGGTAACACTTAGGGCACACTTAGGTAACACTTTGGGCACACTTAGGTAACACTTAGGTAACACTTAGGGCACACTTAGGTAAAACTTACGGCACACTTAGGTAACACTTGGGGCACACTTAGGTAACACTTAGGGCACACTTAGGTAACACTTAGGGCACACTTAGGTAACACTTAGGGCACACTTCGGTAACACTTGGGTAACACTTAGGTAACACTTAGGTAACACTTAGGTAACACTTAGGGTACACTTAGGTAACACTTAGGGCACACTTAGGTAACACCTATGGCACACTTAGGTAACACTTAGGTAACACTTAGGGCACACTTAGGTAACACTTAGGGCACACTTAGGTAACACTTAGGGCACACTTAGGTAACACTTAGGGCACACTTAGGTAACACTTAGGGCACACTTAGGTAACACTTAGGGCACACTTAGGTAACACTTAGGTCACATTTAGGTAACACTTAGGGCACACTTAGGTAACACTTAGGGCACACTTAGGTAACACTTAGGGCACACTTAGGTAAAACTTACGGCACACTTAGGTAACACTTAGGGCACACTTAGGTAACACTTAGGGCACACTTAGGTAACACTTAGGTAACACTTAGGTAACACTTAGGTAACACTTAGGTAACACTTAGGGCACACTTAGGTAACACTTAGGTAACACTTAGGTAACACTTAGGTAACACTTAGGTAACACTTAGGTAACACTTAGGTAACACTTAGGTAACACTTAGGGCACACTTAGGTAACACTTAGGTAACACTTAGGTAACACTTAGGGTACACTTAGGTAACACTTAGGTAACACTTAGGGCACACTTAGGTAACACTTAGGTAACACTTAGGTAACACTTAGGTAACACTTAGGTAACACTTAGGTAACACTTAGGGCACACTTAGGTAACACTTAGGGCACACTTAGGTAACACTTAGGGCACACTTAGGTAACACTTAGGGCACACTTAGGTAACACTTAGGTAACACTTAGGGCACACTTAGGGCACACTTAGGTAACACTTAGGTCACATTTAGGTAACACTTAGGGCACACTTAGGTAACACTTAGGGCACACTTAGGTAACACTTAGGTAACACTTAGGGCACACTTAGGTAACACTTAGGGCACACTTAGGGCACACTTAGGTAACACTTAGGGCACACTTAGGTAACACTTAGGGCACACTTAGGTAACACTTTGGGCACACTTAGGTAACACTTAGGTAACACTTAGGGCACACTTAGGTAACACTTAGGTAACACTTAGGTAACACTTAGGTAAAACTTAGGTAACACTTAGGGCACACTTAGGGCACACTTAGGTAACACTTAGGTAACACTTAGGTAACACTTGGGTAACACTTAGGTAACACTTAGGGCACACTTAGGTAACACTTAGGTAACACTTAGGTAACACTTAGGTAACACTTAGGTAACACTTAGGTAACACTTAGGTAACACTTAGGTAACACTTAGGGCACACTTCGGTAACACTTGGGTAACACTTAGGTAACACTTAGGTAACACTTAGGTAACACTTAGGGTACACTTAGGTAACACTTAGGGCACACTTAGGTAACACTTAGGGCACACTTAGGTAACACTTAGGGCACACTTAGGGCACACTTAGGTAACACTTAGGGCACACTTAGGTAACACTTAGGGCACACTTAGGTAACACTTTGGGCACACTTAGGTAACACTTAGGTAACACTTAGGGCACACTTAGGTAAAACTTACGGCACACTTAGGTAACACTTAGGGCACACTTAGGTAACACTTAGGGCACACTTAGGTAACACTTAGGTCACATTTAGGTAACACTTAGGGCACACTTAGGTAACACTTAGGGCACACTTAGGTAACACTTAGGGCACACTTAGGTAAAACTTACGGCACACTTAGGTAACACTTAGGGCACACTTAGGTAACACTTAGGGCACACTTAGGTAACACTTAGGTAACACTTAGGTAACACTTAGGTAACACTTAGGTAACACTTAGGGCACACTTAGGTAACACTTAGGTAACACTTAGGTAACACTTAGGTAACACTTAGGTAACACTTAGGTAACACTTAGGGCACACTTAGGTAACACTTAGGTAACACTTAGGTAACACTTAGGGTACACTTAGGTAACACTTAGGTAACACTTAGGGCACACTTAGGTAACACTTAGGGCACACTTAGGTAACACTTTGGGCACACTTAGGTAACACTTAGGTAACACTTAGGGCACACTTAGGTAAAACTTACGACACACTTAGGTAACACTTAGGGCACACTTAGGTAACACTTAGGGCACACTTAGGGCACACTTAGGTAACACTTAGGTCACATTTAGGTAACACTTAGGGCACACTTAGGTAACACTTAGGGCACACTTAGGTAACACTTAGGTAACACTTAGGGCACACTTAGGTAACACTTAGGGCACACTTAGGGCACACTTAGGTAACACTTAGGGCACACTTAGGTAACACTTAGGGCACACTTAGGTAACACTTTGGGCACACTTAGGTAACACTTAGGTAACACTTAGGGCACACTTAGGTAACACTTAGGTAACACTTAGGTAACACTTAGGTAAAACTTAGGTAACACTTAGGGCACACTTAGGTAACACTTAGGTAACACTTAGGTAACACTTGGGTAACACTTAGGTAACACTTAGGGCACACTTAGGTAACACTTAGGTAACACTTAGGTAACACTTAGGTAACACTTAGGTAACACTTAGGTAACACTTAGGTAACACTTAGGTAACACTTAGGGCACACTTCGGTAACACTTGGGTAACACTTAGGTAACACTTAGGTAACACTTAGGTAACACTTAGGGTACACTTAGGTAACACTTAGGGCACACTTAGGTAACACTTAGGGCACACTTAGGTAACACTTAGGGCACACTTAGGGCACACTTAGGTAACACTTAGGTAACACTTAGGTAACACTTAGGTAACACTTAGGTAACACTTAGGTAACACTTAGGGCACACTTAGGGCACACTTAGGTAACACTTAGGGCACACTTAGGTAACACTTAGGGCACACTTAGGTAAAACTTACGGCACACTTAGGTAACACTTAGGGCACACTTAGGTAACACTTAGGGCACACTTAGGTAACACTTAGGTAACACTTAGGTAACACTTAGGTAACACTTAGGTAACACTTAGGGCACACTTAGGTAACACTTAGGTAACACTTAGGTAACACTTAGGTAACACTTAGGTAACACTTAGGTAACACTTAGGTAACACTTAGGTAACACTTAGGTAACACTTAGGGCACACTTAGGTAACACTTAGGTAACACTTAGGTAACACTTAGGGTACACTTAGGTAACACTTAGGTAACACTTAGGGCACACTTAGGTAACACTTAGGTAACACTTAGGTAACACTTAGGTAACACTTAGGTAACACTTAGGTAACACTTAGGGCACACTTAGGTAACACTTAGGGCACACTTAGGTAACACTTAGGGCACACTTAGGTAACACTTAGGGCACACTTAGGTAACACTTAGGTAACACTTAGGGCACACTTAGGGCACACTTAGGTAACACTTAGGTCACATTTAGGTAACACTTAGGGCACACTTAGGTAACACTTAGGGCACACTTAGGTAACACTTAGGTAACACTTAGGGCACACTTAGGTAACACTTAGGGCACACTTAGGGCACACTTAGGTAACACTTAGGGCACACTTAGGTAACACTTAGGGCACACTTAGGTAACACTTAGGGCACACTTAGGTAACACTTAGGTAACACTTAGGGCACACTTAGGTAACACTTAGGTAACACTTAGGTAACACTTAGGTAAAACTTAGGTAACACTTAGGGCACACTTAGGGCACACTTAGGTAACACTTAGGTAACACTTAGGTAACACTTGGGTAACACTTAGGTAACACTTAGGGCACACTTAGGTAACACTTAGGTAACACTTAGGTAACACTTAGGTAACACTTAGGTAACACTTAGGTAACACTTAGGTAACACTTAGGTAACACTTAGGGCACACTTCGGTAACACTTGGGTAACACTTAGGTAACACTTAGGTAACACTTAGGTAACACTTAGGGTACACTTAGGTAACACTTAGGGCACACTTAGGTAACACTTAGGGCACACTTAGGTAACACTTAGGGCACACTTAGGGCACACTTAGGTAACACTTAGGGCACACTTAGGTAACACTTAGGGCACACTTAGGTAACACTTTGGGCACACTTAGGTAACACTTAGGTAACACTTAGGGCACACTTAGGTAAAACTTACGGCACACTTAGGTAACACTTAGGGCACACTTAGGTAACACTTAGGGCACACTTAGGGCACACTTAGGTAACACTTAGGTCACATTTAGGTAACACTTAGGGCACACTTAGGTAACACTTAGGGCACACTTAGGTAACACTTAGGTAACACTTAGGGCACACTTAGGTAACACTTAGGGCACACTTAGGGCACACTTAGGTAACACTTAGGGCACACTTAGGTAACACTTAGGGCACACTTAGGTAACACTTTGGGCACACTTAGGTAACACTTAGGTAACACTTAGGGCACACTTAGGTAACACTTAGGTAACACTTAGGTAACACTTAGGTAAAACTTAGGTAACACTTAGGGCACACTTAGGTAACACTTAGGTAACACTTAGGTAACACTTGGGTAACACTTAGGTAACACTTAGGGCACACTTAGGTAACACTTAGGTAACACTTAGGTAACACTTAGGTAACACTTAGGTAACACTTAGGTAACACTTAGGTAACACTTAGGTAACACTTAGGGCACACTTCGGTAACACTTGGGTAACACTTAGGTAACACTTAGGTAACACTTAGGTAACACTTAGGGTACACTTAGGTAACACTTAGGGCACACTTAGGTAACACTTAGGGCACACTTAGGTAACACTTAGGGCACACTTAGGGCACACTTAGGTAACACTTAGGGCACACTTAGGTAACACTTTGGGCACACTTAGGTAACACTTAGGTAACACTTAGGGCACACTTAGGTAAAACTTACGGCACACTTAGGTAACACTTGGGGCACACTTAGGTAACACTTAGGGCACACTTAGGTAACACTTAGGGCACACTTAGGTAACACTTAGGGCACACTTCGGTAACACTTGGGTAACACTTAGGTAACACTTAGGTAACACTTAGGTAACACTTAGGGTACACTTAGGTAACACTTAGGGCACACTTAGGTAACACTTAGGGCACACTTAGGTAACACTTAGGGCACACTTAAGTAACACTTTGGGCACACTTAGGTAACACTTAGGGCACACTTAGGTAACACTTAGGGCACACTTAGGTAAAACTTTGGGCACACTTAGGTAACACTTAAGTAACACTTAGGGCACACTTAGGTAACACTTAGGTAACACTTAGGTAACACTTAGGGCACACTTAGGTAACACTTAGGGCACACTTAGGTAACACTTAGGGCACATTTAGGTAAAACTTACGGCACACTTAGGTAACACTTAGGGCACACTTAGGTAACACTTAGGGCACACTTAGGTAACACTTAGGGCACACTTAGGTAACACTTAGGGCACACTTAGGGCACACTTAGGTAACACTTAGGTAACACTTAGGTAACACTTAGGTAACACTTAGGTAACACTTAGGTAACACTTAGGGCACACTTAGGGCACACTTAGGTAACACTTAGGGCACACTTAGGTAACACTTAGGGCACACTTAGGTAAAACTTTCGGCACACTTAGGTAACACTTAGGGCACACTTAGGTAACACTTAGGGCACACTTAGGTAACACTTAGGTAACACTTAGGTAACACTTAGGTAACACTTAGGTAACACTTAGGGCACACTTAGGTAACACTTAGGTAACACTTAGGTAACACTTAGGTAACACTTAGGTAACACTTAGGTAACACTTAGGTAACACTTAGGTAACACTTAGGTAACACTTAGGGCACACTTAGGTAACACTTAGGTAACACTTAGGTAACACTTAGGGTACACTTAGGTAACACTTAGGTAACACTTAGGGCACACTTAGGTAACACTTAGGTAACACTTAGGTAACACTTAGGTAACACTTAGGTAACACTTAGGTAACACTTAGGGCACACTTAGGTAACACTTAGGGCACACTTAGGTAACACTTAGGGCACACTTAGGTAACACTTAGGGCACACTTAGGTAACACTTAGGTAACACTTAGGGCACACTTAGGGCACACTTAGGTAACACTTAGGTCACATTTAGGTAACACTTAGGGCACACTTAGGTAACACTTAGGGCACACTTAGGTAACACTTAGGGCACACTTAGGGCACACTTAGGTAACACTTAGGGCACACTTAGGTAACACTTAGGGCACACTTAGGTAACACTTTGGGCACACTTAGGTAACACTTAGGTAACACTTAGGGCACACTTAGGTAACACTTAGGTAACACTTAGGTAACACTTAGGTAAAACTTAGGTAACACTTAGGGCACACTTAGGTAACACTTAGGTAACACTTAGGTAACACTTGGGTAACACTTAGGTAACACTTAGGGCACACTTAGGTAACACTTAGGGCACACTTAGGTAACACTTAGGGCACACTTAGGGCACACTTAGGTAACACTTAGGGCACACTTAGGTAACACTTTGGGCACACTTAGGTAACACTTAGGTAACACTTAGGGCACACTTAGGTAAAACTTACGGCACACTTAGGTAACACTTGGGGCACACTTAGGTAACACTTAGGGCACACTTAGGTAACACTTAGGGCACACTTAGGTAACACTTAGGGCACACTTCGGTAACACTTGGGTAACACTTAGGTAACACTTAGGTAACACTTAGGTAACACTTAGGGTACACTTAGGTAACACTTAGGGCACACTTAGGTAACACTTAGGGCACACTTAGGTAACACTTAGGGCACACTTAAGTAACACTTTGGGCACACTTAGGTAACACTTAGGGCACACTTAGGTAACACTTAGGGCACACTTAGGTAAAACTTTGGGCACACTTAGGTAACACTTAAGTAACACTTAGGGCACACTTAGGTAACACTTAGGTAACACTTAGGTAACACTTAGGGCACACTTAGGTAACACTTAGGGCACACTTAGGTAACACTTAGGGCACACTTAGGTAAAACTTACGGCACACTTAGGTAACACTTAGGGCACACTTAGGTAACACTTAGGGCACACTTAGGTAACACTTAGGGCACACTTAGGTAACACTTAGGGCACACTTAGGGCACACTTAGGTAACACTTAGGTAACACTTAGGTAACACTTAGGTAACACTTAGGTAACACTTAGGTAACACTTAGGGCACACTTAGGGCACACTTAGGTAACACTTAGGGCACACTTAGGTAACACTTAGGGCACACTTAGGTAAAACTTACGGCACACTTAGGTAACACTTAGGGCACACTTAGGTAACACTTAGGGCACACTTAGGTAACACTTAGGTAACACTTAGGTAACACTTAGGTAACACTTAGGTAACACTTAGGGCACACTTAGGTAACACTTAGGTAACACTTAGGTAACACTTAGGTAACACTTAGGTAACACTTAGGTAACACTTAGGTAACACTTAGGTAACACTTAGGTAACACTTAGGGCACACTTAGGTAACACTTAGGTAACACTTAGGTAACACTTAGGGTACACTTAGGTAACACTTAGGTAACACTTAGGGCACACTTAGGTAACACTTAGGTAACACTTAGGTAACACTTAGGTAACACTTAGGTAACACTTAGGTAACACTTAGGGCACACTTAGGTAACACTTAGGGCACACTTAGGTAACACTTAGGGCACACTTAGGTAACACTTAGGGCACACTTAGGTAACACTTAGGTAACACTTAGGGCACACTTAGGGCACACTTAGGTAACACTTAGGTCACATTTAGGTAACACTTAGGGCACACTTAGGTAACACTTAGGGCACACTTAGGTAACACTTAGGTAACACTTAGGGCACACTTAGGTAACACTTAGGGCACACTTAGGGCACACTTAGGTAACACTTAGGGCACACTTAGGTAACACTTAGGGCACACTTAGGTAACACTTTGGGCACACTTAGGTAACACTTAGGTAACACTTAGGGCACACTTAGGTAACACTTAGGTAACACTTAGGTAACACTTAGGTAAAACTTAGGTAACACTTAGGGCACACTTAGGGCACACTTAGGTAACACTTAGGTAACACTTAGGTAACACTTGGGTAACACTTAGGTAACACTTAGGGCACACTTAGGTAACACTTAGGTAACACTTAGGTAACACTTAGGTAACACTTAGGTAACACTTAGGTAACACTTAGGTAACACTTAGGTAACACTTAGGGCACACTTCGGTAACACTTGGGTAACACTTAGGTAACACTTAGGTAACACTTAGGTAACACTTAGGGTACACTTAGGTAACACTTAGGGCACACTTAGGTAACACTTAGGGCACACTTAGGTAACACTTAGGGCACACTTAGGGCACACTTAGGTAACACTTAGGGCACACTTAGGTAACACTTAGGGCACACTTAGGTAACACTTTGGGCACACTTAGGTAACACTTAGGTAACACTTAGGGCACACTTAGGTAAAACTTACGGCACACTTAGGTAACACTTAGGGCACACTTAGGTAACACTTAGGGCACACTTAGGGCACACTTAGGTAACACTTAGGTCACATTTAGGTAACACTTAGGGCACACTTAGGTAACACTTAGGGCACACTTAGGTAACACTTAGGTAACACTTAGGGCACACTTAGGTAACACTTAGGGCACACTTAGGGCACACTTAGGTAACACTTAGGGCACACTTAGGTAACACTTAGGGCACACTTAGGTAACACTTTGGGCACACTTAGGTAACACTTAGGTAACACTTAGGGCACACTTAGGTAACACTTAGGTAACACTTAGGTAACACTTAGGTAAAACTTAGGTAACACTTAGGGCACACTTAGGTAACACTTAGGTAACACTTAGGTAACACTTGGGTAACACTTAGGTAACACTTAGGGCACACTTAGGTAACACTTAGGTAACACTTAGGTAACACTTAGGTAACACTTAGGTAACACTTAGGTAACACTTAGGTAACACTTAGGTAACACTTAGGGCACACTTCGGTAACACTTGGGTAACACTTAGGTAACACTTAGGTAACACTTAGGTAACACTTAGGGCACACTTAGGTAACACTTAGGGCACACTTAGGTAACACTTAGGGCACACTTAGGTAACACTTAGGGCACACTTAGGGCACACTTAGGTAACACTTAGGGCACACTTAGGTAACACTTTGGGCACACTTAGGTAACACTTAGGTAACACTTAGGGCACACTTAGGTAAAACTTACGGCACACTTAGGTAACACTTGGGGCACACTTAGGTAACACTTAGGGCACACTTAGGTAACACTTAGGGCACACTTAGGTAACACTTAGGGCACACTTAGGTAACACTTGGGTAACACTTAGGTAACACTTAGGTAACACTTAGGTAACACTTAGGGTACACTTAGGTAACACTTAGGGCACACTTAGGTAACACTTAGGGCACACTTAGGTAACACTTAGGGCACACTTAAGTAACACTTTGGGCACACTTAGGTAACACTTAGGGCACACTTAGGTAACACTTAGGGCACACTTAGGTAAAACTTTGGGCACACTTAGGTAACACTTAAGTAACACTTAGGGCACACTTAGGTAACACTTAGGTAACACTTAGGTAACACTTAGGGCACACTTAGGTAACACTTAGGGCACACTTAGGTAACACTTAGGGCACACTTAGGTAAAACTTACGGCACACTTAGGTAACACTTAGGGCACACTTAGGTAACACTTAGGGCACACTTAGGTAACACTTAGGGCACACTTAGGTAACACTTAGGGCACACTTCGGTAACACTTAGGGCACACTTTGGTAACACCTATGGCACACTTAGGTAACACTTAGGTAACACTTAGGGCACACTTAGGTAACACTTAGGGCACACTTAGGTAACACTTAGGGCACACTTAGGTAACACTTAGGGCACACTTAGGTAACACTTAGGGCACACTTAGGTAACACTTAGGTCACATTTAGGTAACACTTAGGGCACACTTAGGTAACACTTAGGGCACACTTAGGTAACACTTAGGGCACACTTAGGTAAAACTTACGGCACACTTAGGTAACACTTAGGGCACACTTAGGTAACACTTAGGGCACACTTAGGTAACACTTAGGGCACACTTAGGTAACACTTAGGGCACACTTCGGTAACACTTGGGTAACACTTAGGTAACACTTAGGTAACACTTAGGTAACACTTAGGGTACACTTAGGTAACACTTAGGGCACACTTAGGTAACACTTAGGGCACACTTAGGTAACACTTAGGGCACACTTAGGTAAAACTTACGGCACACTTAGGTAACACTTAGGGCACACTTAGGTAACACTTAGGGCACACTTAGGTAACACTTAGGGCACACTTAGGTAACACTTAGGGCACACTTCGGTAACACTTGGGTAACACTTAGGTAACACTTAGGTAACACTTAGGTAACACTTAGGGTACACTTAGGTAACACTTAGGGCACACTTAGGTAACACTTAGGTAACACTTAGGGCACACTTAGGTAACACTTAGGGCACACTTAGGTAAAACTTTGGGCACACTTAGGTAACACTTAAGTAACACTTAGGGCACACTTAGGTAACACTTAGGTAACACTTAGGTAACACTTAGGGCACACTTAGGTAACACTTAGGGCACACTTAGGTAACACTTAGGGCACACTTAGGTAAAACTTACGGCACACTTAGGTAACACTTAGGGCACACTTAGGTAACACTTAGGGCACACTTAGGTAACACTTAGGGCACACTTAGGTAACACTTAGGGCACACTTAGGTAACACTTAGGGCACACTTAGGTAACACTTAGGTCACATTTAGGTAACACTTAGGGCACACTTAGGTAACACTTAGGGCACACTTAGGTAACACTTAGGGCACACTTAGGTAAAACTTACGGCACACTTAGGTAACACTTAGGGCACACTTAGGTAACACTTAGGGCACACTTAGGTAACACTTAGGGCACACTTAGGTAACACTTAGGGCACACTTCGGTAACACTTGGGTAACACTTAGGTAACACTTAGGTAACACTTAGGTAACACTTAGGGTACACTTAGGTAACACTTAGGGCACACTTAGGTAACACTTAGGGCACACTTAGGTAACACTTAGGGCACACTTAAGTAACACTTTGGGCACACTTAGGTAACACTTAGGTAACACTTAGGGCACACTTAGGTAACACTTAGGTAACACTTAGGTAACACTTAGGTAACACTTAGGTAACACTTAGGTAACACTTAGGTAACACTTAGGTAACACTTAGGTAACACTTAGGGCACACTTAGGTAACACTTAGGTAACACTTAGGTAACACTTAGGTAACACTTAGGTAACACTTAGGTAACACTTAGGTAACACTTAGGGCACACTTCGGTAACACTTGGGTAACACTTAGGTAACACTTAGGTAACACTTAGGTAACACTTAGGGTACACTTAGGTAACACTTAGGGCACACTTAGGTAACACTTAGGGCACACTTAGGTAACACTTAGGGCACACTTAGGTAACACTTAGTGCACACTTAGGTAACACTTAGGGCACACTTAGGTAACACTTAGGGCACACTTAGGTAACACTTAGGGCACACTTAGGTAACACTTAGGTAACACTTAGGGCACACTTAGGGCACACTTAGGTAACACTTAGGGCACACTTAGGTAACACTTAGGGCACACTTCGGTAACACTTGGGTAACACTTAGGTAACACTTAGGTAACACTTAGGTAACACTTAGGGTACACTTAGGTAACACTTAGGGCACACTTAGGTAACACTTAGGGCACACTTAGGTAACACTTAGGGCACACTTAAGTAACACTTTGGGCACACTTAGGTAACACTTAGGTAACACTTAGGGCACACTTAGGTAACACTTAGGTAACACTTAGGTAACACTTAGGTAACACTTAGGTAACACTTAGGTAACACTTAGGTAACACTTAGGGCACACTTAGGTAACACTTAGGGCACACTTAGGTAACACTTTGGGCACACTTAGGTAACACTTTGGGCACACTTAGGTAACACTTAGGTAACACTTAGGTAACACTTAGGGCACACTTAGGTAACACTTAGGGCACACTTAAGTAACACTTGGGGCACACTTAGGTAACACTTAGGTAACACTTAGTGCACACTTAGGTAACACTTAGGGCACACTTAGGTAACACTTAGGGCACACTTAGGTAACACTTAGGTAACACTTAGGTAACACTTAGGTAACACTTAGGTAACACTTAGGTAACACTTAGGTAACACTTAGGTAACACTTAGGGCACACTTAGGTAACACTTAGGTAACACTTAGGTAACACTTAGGTAACACTTAGGTAACACTTAGGTAACACTTAGGTAACACTTAGGGCACACTTAGGTAACACTTAGGGCACACTTAGGTAACACTTAGGGCACACTTAGGTAACACTTAGGGCACACTTAGGTAACACTTAGGGCACACTTAGGTAACACTTAGGGCACACTTAGGTAACACTTAGGTAACACTTAGGTAACACTTAGGTAACACTTAGGTAACACTTAGGTAACACTTAGGTAACACTTAGGGCACACTTCGGTAACACTTGGGTAACACTTAGGTAACACTTAGGTAACACTTAGGGCACACTTAGGTAACACTTAGGGCACACTTAGGTAACACTTAGGGCACACTTAGGTAACACTTAGGGCACACTTAGGTAACACTTAGGGCACACTTAGGTAACACTTAGGTAACACTTAGTGCACACTTAGGTAACACTTAGGGCACACTTAGGTAACACTTAGGGCACACTTAGGTAACACTTAGGGCACACTTAGGTAACACTTAGGTAACACTTAGGGCACACTTAGGGCACACTTAGGTAACACTTAGGGCACACTTAGGTAACACTTAGGGCACACTTCGGTAACACTTGGGTAACACTTAGGTAACACTTAGGTAACACTTAGGTAACACTTAGGGTACACTTAGGTAACACTTAGGGCACACTTAGGTAACACTTAGGGCACACTTAGGTAACACTTAGGGCACACTTAAGTAACACTTAGGGCACACTTAGGTAACACTTAGGGCACACTTAGGTAACACTTAGGGCACACTTAGGTAACACTTAGGTAACACTTAGTGCACACTTAGGTAACACTTAGGGCACACTTAGGTAACACTTAGGGCACACTTAGGTAACACTTAGGGCACACTTAGGTAACACTTAGGGCACACTTAGGTAACACTTAGGTAACACTTAGGTAACACTTAGGTAACACTTAGGTAACACTTAGGTAACACTTAGGTAACACTTAGGTAACACTTAGGTAACACTTAGGGCACACTTCGGTAACACTTGGGTAACACTTAGGTAACACTTAGGTAACACTTAGGGCACACTTAGGTAACACTTAGGGCACACTTAGGTAACACTTAGGGCACACTTAGGTAACACTTCGGTAACACTTGGGTAACACTTATGTAACACTTAGGTAACACTTAGGTAACACTTAGGGTACACTTAGGTAACACTTAGGGCACACTTAGGTAACACTTAGGGCACACTTAGGTAACACTTAGGGCACACTTAGGTAACACTTAGGGCACACTTAGGTAACACTTAGGGCACACTTAGGTAACACTTAGGGCACACTTCGGTAACACTTAGGGCACACTTTGGTAACACCTATGGCACACTTAGGTAACACTTAGGTAACACTTAGGGCACACTTAGGTAACACTTAGGGCACACTTAGGTAACACTTAGGGCACACTTAGGTAACACTTAGGGCACACTTAGGTAACACTTAGGGCACACTTAGGTAACACTTAGGTCACATTTAGGTAACACTTAGGGCACACTTAGGTAACACTTAGGGCACACTTAGGTAACACTTAGGGCACACTTAGGTAAAACTTACGGCACACTTAGGTAACACTTAGGGCACACTTAGGTAACACTTAGGGCACACTTAGGTAACACTTAGGGCACACTTAGGTAACACTTAGGGCACACTTCGGTAACACTTGGGTAACACTTAGGTAACACTTAGGTAACACTTAGGTAACACTTAGGGTACACTTAGGTAACACTTAGGGCACACTTAGGTAACACTTAGGGCACACTTAGGTAACACTTAGGGCACACTTAAGTAACACTTTGGGCACACTTAGGTAACACTTAGGTAACACTTAGGGCACACTTAGGTAACACTTAGGTAACACTTAGGTAACACTTAGGTAACACTTAGGTAACACTTAGGTAACACTTAGGTAACACTTAGGTAACACTTAGGTAACACTTAGGGCACACTTAGGTAACACTTAGGTAACACTTAGGTAACACTTAGGTAACACTTAGGTAACACTTAGGTAACACTTAGGTAACACTTAGGTAACACTTAGGTAACACTTAGGTAACACTTAGGGCACACTTAGGTAACACTTAGGGCACACTTAGGGCACACTTAGGTAACACTTAGGGCACACTTAGGTAACACTTAGGGCACACTTAGGTAACACTTTGGGCACACTTAGGTAACACTTAGGTAACACTTAGGGCACACTTAGGTAACACTTAGGGCACACTTAGGGCACACTTAGGTAACACTTAGGTCACATTTAGGTAACACTTAGGGCACACTTAGGTAACACTTAGGGCACACTTAGGTAACACTTAGGTAACACTTAGGGCACACTTAGGTAACACTTAGGGCACACTTAGGGCACACTTAGGTAACACTTAGGGCACACTTAGGTAACACTTAGGGCACACTTAGGTAACACTTTGGGCACACTTAGGTAACACTTAGGTAACACTTAGGGCACACTTAGGTAACACTTAGGTAACACTTAGGTAACACTTAGGTAAAACTTAGGTAACACTTAGGGCACACTTAGGGCACACTTAGGTAACACTTAGGTAACACTTAGGTAACACTTGGGTAACACTTAGGTAACACTTAGGGCACACTTAGGTAACACTTAGGTAACACTTAGGTAACACTTAGGTAACACTTAGGGCACACTTAGGTAACACTTAGGGCACACTTAGGTAACACTTTGGGCACACTTAGGTAACACTTAGGTAACACTTAGGGCACACTTAGGTAACACTTAGGTAACACTTAGGTAGCACTTAGGTAACACTTAGGGCACACTTAGGGCACACTTAGGTAACACTTAGGGCACACTTAGGTAACACTTAGGGCACACTTAGGTAACACTTTGGGCACACTTAGGTAACACTTAGGTAACACTTAGGGCACACTTAGGTAACACTTAGGTAACACTTAGGTAACACTTAGGGCACACTTAGGTAACACTTAGGGCACACTTAGGTAACACTTAGGGCACACTTAGGTAACACTTAGGGCACACTTAGGTAACACTTAGGGCACACTTAGGTAACACTTAGGTAACACTTAGTGCACACTTAGGTAACACTTAGGGCACACTTAGGTAACACTTAGGGCACACTTAGGTAACACTTAGGGCACACTTAGGTAACACTTAGGTAACACTTAGGGCACACTTAGGGCACACTTAGGTAACACTTAGGGCACACTTAGGTAACACTTAGGGCACACTTCGGTAACACTTGGGTAACACTTAGGTAACACTTAGGTAACACTTAGGTAACACTTAGGGTACACTTAGGTAACACTTAGGGCACACTTAGGTAACACTTAGGGCACACTTAGGTAACACTTAGGGCACACTTAAGTAACACTTAGGGCACACTTAGGTAACACTTAGGGCACACTTAGGTAACACTTAGGGCACACTTAGGTAACACTTAGGTAACACTTAGTGCACACTTAGGTAACACTTAGGGCACACTTAGGTAACACTTAGGGCACACTTAGGTAACACTTAGGGCACACTTAGGTAACACTTAGGGCACACTTAGGTAACACTTAGGTAACACTTAGGTAACACTTAGGTAACACTTAGGTAACACTTAGGTAACACTTAGGTAACACTTAGGTAACACTTAGGTAACACTTAGGGCACACTTCGGTAACACTTGGGTAACACTTAGGTAACACTTAGGTAACACTTAGGGCACACTTAGGTAACACTTAGGGCACACTTAGGTAACACTTAGGGCACACTTAGGTAACACTTAGGGCACACTTAGGTAACACTTAGGGCACACTTAAGTAACACTTTGGGCACACTTAGGTAACACTTAGGTAACACTTAGGGCACACTTAGGTAACACTTAGGTAACACTTAGGTAACACTTAGGTAACACTTAGGTAACACTTAGGTAACACTTAGGTAACACTTAGGTAACACTTAGGTAACACTTAGGGCACACTTAGGTAACACTTAGGTAACACTTAGGTAACACTTAGGTAACACTTAGGTAACACTTAGGTAACACTTAGGTAACACTTAGGTAACACTTAGGTAACACTTAGGTAACACTTAGGGCACACTTAGGTAACACTTAGGGCACACTTAGGGCACACTTAGGTAACACTTAGGGCACACTTAGGTAACACTTAGGGCACACTTAGGTAACACTTTGGGCACACTTAGGTAACACTTAGGTAACACTTAGGGCACACTTAGGTAACACTTAGGGCACACTTAGGGCACACTTAGGTAACACTTAGGTCACATTTAGGTAACACTTAGGGCACACTTAGGTAACACTTAGGGCACACTTAGGTAACACTTAGGTAACACTTAGGGCACACTTAGGTAACACTTAGGGCACACTTAGGGCACACTTAGGTAACACTTAGGGCACACTTAGGTAACACTTAGGGCACACTTAGGTAACACTTTGGGCACACTTAGGTAACACTTAGGTAACACTTAGGGCACACTTAGGTAACACTTAGGTAACACTTAGGTAACACTTAGGTAAAACTTAGGTAACACTTAGGGCACACTTAGGGCACACTTAGGTAACACTTAGGTAACACTTAGGTAACACTTGGGTAACACTTAGGTAACACTTAGGGCACACTTAGGTAACACTTAGGTAACACTTAGGTAACACTTAGGTAACACTTAGGGCACACTTAGGTAACACTTAGGGCACACTTAGGTAACACTTTGGGCACACTTAGGTAACACTTAGGTAACACTTAGGGCACACTTAGGTAACACTTAGGTAACACTTAGGTAACACTTAGGTAACACTTAGGGCACACTTAGGTAACACTTAGGGCACACTTAGGTAACACTTTGGGCACACTTAGGTAACACTTAGGTAACACTTAGGGCACACTTAGGTAACACTTAGGTAACACTTAGGTAACACTTAGGTAACACTTAGGGCACACTTAGGGCACACTTAGGTAACACTTAGGGCACACTTAGGTAACACTTAGGGCACACTTAGGTAACACTTTGGGCACACTTAGGTAACACTTAGGTAACACTTAGGGCACACTTAGGTAACACTTAGGTAACACTTAGGTAACACTTAGGGCACACTTAGGTAACACTTAGGGCACACTTAGGTAACACTTAGGGCACACTTAGGTAACACTTAGGGCACACTTAGGTAACACTTAGGGCACACTTAGGTAACACTTAGGTAACACTTAGTGCACACTTAGGTAACACTTAGGGCACACTTAGGTAACACTTAGGGCACACTTAGGTAACACTTAGGGCACACTTAGGTAACACTTAGGTAACACTTAGGGCACACTTAGGGCACACTTAGGTAACACTTAGGGCACACTTAGGTAACACTTAGGGCACACTTCGGTAACACTTGGGTAACACTTAGGTAACACTTAGGTAACACTTAGGTAACACTTAGGGTACACTTAGGTAACACTTAGGGCACACTTAGGTAACACTTAGGGCACACTTAGGTAACACTTAGGGCACACTTAAGTAACACTTAGGGCACACTTAGGTAACACTTAGGGCACACTTAGGTAACACTTAGGGCACACTTCGGTAACACTTAGGGCACACTTTGGTAACACCTATGGCACACTTAGGTAACACTTAGGTAACACTTAGGGCACACTTAGGTAACACTTAGGGCACACTTAGGTAACACTTAGGGCACACTTAGGTAACACTTAGGGCACACTTAGGTAACACTTAGGGCACACTTAGGTAACACTTAGGTCACATTTAGGTAACACTTAGGTAACACTTAGGTAACACTTAGGTAACACTTAGGTAACACTTAGGTAACACTTAGGTAACACTTAGGGCACACTTCGGTAACACTTGGGTAACACTTAGGTAACACTTAGGTAACACTTAGGGCACACTTAGGTAACACTTAGGGCACACTTAGGTAACACTTAGGGCACACTTAGGTAACACTTCGGTAACACTTGGGTAACACTTAGGTAACACTTAGGTAACACTTAGGTAACACTTAGGGTACACTTAGGTAACACTTAGGGCACACTTAGGTAACACTTAGGGCACACTTAGGTAACACTTGGGGCACACTTAGGTAACACTTAGGGCACACTTAGGTAACACTTAGGGCACACTTCGGTAACACTTAGGGCACACTTTGGTAACACCTATGGCACACTTAGGTAACACTTAGGTAACACTTAGGGCACACTTAGGTAACACTTAGGGCACACTTAGGTAACACTTAGGGCACACTTAGGTAACACTTAGGGCACACTTAGGTAACACTTAGGGCACACTTAGGTAACACTTAGGTCACATTTAGGTAACACTTAGGGCACACTTAGGTAACACTTAGGGCACACTTAGGTAACACTTAGGGCACACTTAGGTAAAACTTACGGCACACTTAGGTAACACTTAGGGCACACTTAGGTAACACTTAGGGCACACTTAGGTAACACTTAGGGCACACTTAGGTAACACTTAGGGCACACTTCGGTAACACTTGGGTAACACTTAGGTAACACTTAGGTAACACTTAGGTAACACTTAGGGTACACTTAGGTAACACTTAGGGCACACTTAGGTAACACTTAGGGCACACTTAGGTAACACTTAGGGCACACTTAAGTAACACTTTGGGCACACTTAGGTAACACTTAGGTAACACTTAGGGCACACTTAGGTAACACTTAGGTAACACTTAGGTAACACTTAGGTAACACTTAGGTAACACTTAGGTAACACTTAGGTAACACTTAGGTAACACTTAGGGCACACTTAGGTAACACTTAGGTAACACTTAGGTAACACTTAGGTAACACTTAGGTAACACTTAGGTAACACTTAGGTAACACTTAGGTAACACTTAGGGCACACTTAGGTAACACTTAGGGCACACTTAGGGCACACTTAGGTAACACTTAGGGCACACTTAGGTAACACTTAGGGCACACTTAGGTAACACTTTGGGCACACTTAGGTAACACTTAGGTAACACTTAGGGCACACTTAGGTAACACTTAGGGCACACTTAGGGCACACTTAGGTAACACTTAGGTCACATTTAGGTAACACTTAGGGCACACTTAGGTAACACTTAGGGCACACTTAGGTAACACTTAGGGCACACTTAGGTAAAACTTACGGCACACTTAGGTAACACTTACGGCACACTTAGGTAACACTTAGGGCACACTTAGGTAACACTTAGGGCACACTTAGGTAACACTTAGGGCACACTTCGGTAACACTTGGGTAACACTTAGGTAACACTTAGGTAACACTTAGGTAACACTTAGGGTACACTTAGGTAACACTTAGGGCACACTTAGGTAACACTTAGGGCACACTTAGGTAACACTTAGGGCACACTTAAGTAACACTTTGGGCACACTTAGGTAACACTTAGGGCACACTTAGGTAACACTTAGGGCACACTTCGGTAACACTTGGGTAACACTTAGGTAACACTTAGGTAACACTTAGGGCACACTTAGGTAACACTTAGGGCACACTTAGGTAAAACTTACGGCACACTTAGGTAACACTTAGGGCACACTTAGGTAACACTTAGGGCACACTTAGGTAACACTTAGGGCACACTTAGGTAACACTTAGGGCACACTTCGGTAACACTTGGGTAACACTTAGGTAACACTTAGGTAACACTTAGGTAACACTTAGGGTACACTTAGGTAACACTTAGGGCACACTTAGGTAACACTTAGGGCACACTTAGGTAACACTTAGGGCACACTTAAGTAACACTTTGGGCACACTTAGGTAACACTTAGGTAACACTTAGGGCACACTTAGGTAACACTTAGGTAACACTTAGGTAACACTTAGGTAACACTTAGGTAACACTTAGGTAACACTTAGGTAACACTTAGGTAACACTTAGGGCACACTTAGGTAACACTTAGGTAACACTTAGGTAACACTTAGGTAACACTTAGGTAACACTTAGGTAACACTTAGGTAACACTTAGGTAACACTTAGGGCACACTTAGGTAACACTTAGGGCACACTTAGGGCACACTTAGGTAACACTTAGGGCACACTTAGGTAACACTTAGGGCACACTTAGGTAACACTTTGGGCACACTTAGGTAACACTTAGGTAACACTTAGGGCACACTTAGGTAACACTTAGGGCACACTTAGGGCACACTTAGGTAACACTTAGGTCACATTTAGGTAACACTTAGGGCACACTTAGGTAACACTTAGGGCACACTTAGGTAACACTTAGGGCACACTTAGGTAAAACTTACGGCACACTTAGGTAACACTTACGGCACACTTAGGTAACACTTAGGGCACACTTAGGTAACACTTAGGGCACACTTAGGTAACACTTAGGGCACACTTCGGTAACACTTGGGTAACACTTAGGTAACACTTAGGTAACACTTAGGTAACACTTAGGGTACACTTAGGTAACACTTAGGGCACACTTAGGTAACACTTAGGGCACACTTAGGTAACACTTAGGGCACACTTAAGTAACACTTTGGGCACACTTAGGTAACACTTAGGTAACACTTAGGGCACACTTAGGTAACACTTAGGTAACACTTAGGTAACACTTAGGTAACACTTAGGTAACACTTAGGTAACACTTAGGTAACACTTAGGTAACACTTAGGTAACACTTAGGTAACACTTAGGGCACACTTAGGTAACACTTAGGGCACACTTAGGGCACACTTAGGTAACACTTAGGGCACACTTAGGTAACACTTAGGGCACACTTAGGTAACACTTTGGGCACACTTAGGTAACACTTAGGTAACACTTAGGGCACACTTAGGTAACACTTAGGGCACACTTAGGGCACACTTAGGTAACACTTAGGTCACATTTAGGTAACACTTAGGGCACACTTAGGTAACACTTAGGGCACACTTAGGTAACACTTAGGTAACACTTAGGGCACACTTAGGTAACACTTAGGGCACACTTAGGTAACACTTAGGGCACACTTAGGTAACACTTAGGGCACACTTAGGTAACACTTAGGGCACACTTAAGTAACACTTTGGGCACACTTAGGTAACACTTAGGTAACACTTAGGGCACACTTAGGTAACACTTAGGTAACACTTAGGTAACACTTAGGTAACACTTAGGTAACACTTAGGTAACACTTAGGTAACACTTAGGTAACACTTAGGTAACACTTAGGGCACACTTAGGTAACACTTAGGTAACACTTAGGTAACACTTAGGTAACACTTAGGTAACACTTAGGTAACACTTAGGTAACACTTAGGTAACACTTAGGTAACACTTAGGGCACACTTAGGTAACACTTAGGGCACACTTAGGGCACACTTAGGTAACACTTAGGGCACACTTAGGTAACACTTAGGGCACACTTAGGTAACACTTTGGGCACACTTAGGTAACACTTAGGTAACACTTAGGGCACACTTAGGTAACACTTAGGGCACACTTAGGGCACACTTAGGTAACACTTAGGGCACACTTAGGTAACACTTAGGGCACACTTAGGTAACACTTTGGGCACACTTAGGTAACACTTAGGTAACACTTAGGGCACACTTAGGTAACACTTAGGTAACACTTAGGTAACACTTAGGTAAAACTTAGGTAACACTTAGGGCACACTTAGGGCACACTTAGGTAACACTTAGGTAACACTTAGGTAACACTTGGGTAACACTTAGGTAACACTTAGGGCACACTTAGGTAACACTTAGGTAACACTTAGGTAACACTTAGGTAACACTTAGGTAACACTTAGGTAACACTTAGGTAACACTTAGGTAACACTTAGGGCACACTTCGGTAACACTTGGGTAACACTTAGGTAACACTTAGGTAACACTTAGGTAACACTTAGGGTACACTTAGGTAACACTTAGGGCACACTTAGGTAACACTTAGGGCACACTTAGGTAACACTTAGGGCACACTTAGGGCACACTTAGGTAACACTTAGGGCACACTTAGGTAACACTTAGGGCACACTTAGGTAACACTTTGGGCACACTTAGGTAACACTTAGGTAACACTTAGGGCACACTTAGGTAAAACTTACGGCACACTTAGGTAACACTTAGGGCACACTTAGGTAACACTTAGGGCACACTTAGGGCACACTTAGGTAACACTTAGGTCACATTTAGGTAACACTTAGGGCACACTTAGGTAACACTTAGGGCACACTTAGGTAACACTTAGGTAACACTTAGGGCACACTTAGGTAACACTTAGGGCACACTTAGGGCACACTTAGGTAACACTTAGGGCACACTTAGGTAACACTTAGGGCACACTTAGGTAACACTTTGGGCACACTTAGGTAACACTTAGGTAACACTTAGGGCACACTTAGGTAACACTTAGGTAACACTTAGGTAACACTTAGGTAAAACTTAGGTAACACTTAGGGCACACTTAGGTAACACTTAGGTAACACTTAGGTAACACTTGGGTAACACTTAGGTAACACTTAGGGCACACTTAGGTAACACTTAGGTAACACTTAGGTAACACTTAGGTAACACTTAGGTAACACTTAGGTAACACTTAGGTAACACTTAGGTAACACTTAGGGCACACTTAGGTAACACTTAGGGCACACTTAGGGCACACTTAGGTAACACTTAGGGCACACTTAGGTAACACTTAGGGCACACTTAGGTAACACTTTGGGCACACTTAGGTAACACTTAGGTAACACTTAGGGCACACTTAGGTAACACTTAGGTAACACTTAGGTAACACTTAGGTAAAACTTAGGTAACACTTAGGGCACACTTAGGTAACACTTAGGTAACACTTAGGTAACACTTGGGTAACACTTAGGTAACACTTAGGGCACACTTAGGTAACACTTAGGTAACACTTAGGTAACACTTAGGTAACACTTAGGTAACACTTAGGTAATACTTAGGTAACACATAGGTAACACTTAGGGCACACTTCGGTAACACTTGGGTAACACTTAGGTAACACTTAGGTAACACTTAGGTAACACTTAGGGTACACTTAGGTAACACTTAGGGCACACTTAGGTAACACTTAGGGCACACTTAGGTAACACTTAGGGCACACTTAGGGCACACTTAGGTAACACTTAGGGCACACTTAGGTAACACTTTGGGCACACTTAGGTAACACTTAGGTAACACTTAGGGCACACTTAGGTAAAACTTACGGCACACTTAGGTAACACTTGGGGCACACTTAGGTAACACTTAGGGCACACTTAGGTAACACTTAGGGCACACTTAGGTAACACTTAGGGCACACTTCGGTAACACTTGGGTAACACTTAGGTAACACTTAGGTAACACTTAGGTAACACTTAGGGTACACTTAGGTAACACTTAGGGCACACTTAGGTAACACTTAGGGCACACTTAGGTAACACTTAGGGCACACTTAAGTAACACTTTGGGCACACTTAGGTAACACTTAGGGCACACTTAGGTAACACTTAGGGCACACTTAGGTAACACTTAGGGCACACTTAGGTAACACTTAGGGCACACTTAGGTAACACTTAGGGCACACTTAGGTAACACTTAGGTCACATTTAGGTAACACTTAGGGCACACTTAGGTAACACTTAGGGCACACTTAGGTAACACTTAGGGCACACTTAGGTAAAACTTACGGCACACTTAGGTAACACTTAGGGCACACTTAGGTAACACTTAGGGCACACTTAGGTAACACTTAGGGCACACTTAGGTAACACTTAGGGCACACTTCGGTAACACTTGGGTAACACTTAGGTAACACTTAGGTAACACTTAGGTAACACTTAGGGTACACTTAGGTAACACTTAGGGCACACTTAGGTAACACTTAGGGCACACTTAGGTAACACTTAGGGCACACTTAAGTAACACTTTGGGCACACTTAGGTAACACTTAGGTAACACTTAGGGCACACTTAGGTAACACTTAGGTAACACTTAGGTAACACTTAGGTAACACTTAGGTAACACTTAGGTAACACTTAGGTAACACTTAGGTAACACTTAGGGCACACTTAGGTAACACTTAGGTAACACTTAGGTAACACTTAGGTAACACTTAGGTAACACTTAGGTAACACTTAGGTAACACTTAGGTAACACTTAGGGCACACTTAGGTAACACTTAGGGCACACTTAGGGCACACTTAGGTAACACTTAGGGCACACTTAGGTAACACTTAGGGCACACTTAGGTAACACTTTGGGCACACTTAGGTAACACTTAGGTAACACTTAGGGCACACTTAGGTAACACTTAGGGCACACTTAGGGCACACTTAGGTAACACTTAGGTCACATTTAGGTAACACTTAGGGCACACTTAGGTAACACTTAGGGCACACTTAGGTAACACTTAGGGCACACTTAGGTAAAACTTACGGCACACTTAGGTAACACTTACGGCACACTTAGGTAACACTTAGGGCACACTTAGGTAACACTTAGGGCACACTTAGGTAACACTTAGGGCACACTTCGGTAACACTTGGGTAACACTTAGGTAACACTTAGGTAACACTTAGGTAACACTTAGGGTACACTTAGGTAACACTTAGGGCACACTTAGGTAACACTTAGGGCACACTTAGGTAACACTTAGGGCACACTTAAGTAACACTTTGGGCACACTTAGGTAACACTTAGGTAACACTTAGGGCACACTTAGGTAACACTTAGGTAACACTTAGGTAACACTTAGGTAACACTTAGGTAACACTTAGGTAACACTTAGGTAACACTTAGGTAACACTTAGGTAACACTTAGGTAACACTTAGGTAACACTTAGGGCACACTTAGGTAACACTTAGGTAACACTTAGGTAACACTTAGGTAACACTTAGGTAACACTTAGGTAACACTTAGGTAACACTTAGGTAACACTTAGGGCACACTTAGGTAACACTTAGGGCACACTTAGGGCACACTTAGGTAACACTTAGGGCACACTTAGGTAACACTTAGGGCACACTTAGGTAACACTTTGGGCACACTTAGGTAACACTTAGGTAACACTTAGGGCACACTTAGGTAACACTTAGGGCACACTTAGGGCACACTTAGGTAACACTTAGGTCACATTTAGGTAACACTTAGGGCACACTTAGGTAACACTTAGGGCACACTTAGGTAACACTTAGGTAACACTTAGGGCACACTTAGGTAACACTTAGGGCACACTTAGGTAACACTTAGGGCACACTTAGGTAACACTTAGGGCACACTTAGGTAACACTTAGGGCACACTTAAGTAACACTTTGGGCACACTTAGGTAACACTTAGGTAACACTTAGGGCACACTTAGGTAACACTTAGGTAACACTTAGGTAACACTTAGGTAACACTTAGGTAACACTTAGGTAACACTTAGGTAACACTTAGGTAACACTTAGGTAACACTTAGGGCACACTTAGGTAACACTTAGGTAACACTTAGGTAACACTTAGGTAACACTTAGGTAACACTTAGGTAACACTTAGGTAACACTTAGGTAACACTTAGGGCACACTTAGGTAACACTTAGGGCACACTTAGGGCACACTTAGGTAACACTTAGGGCACACTTAGGTAACACTTAGGGCACACTTAGGTAACACTTTGGGCACACTTAGGTAACACTTAGGTAACACTTAGGGCACACTTAGGTAACACTTAGGGCACACTTAGGGCACACTTAGGTAACACTTAGGGCACACTTAGGTAACACTTAGGGCACACTTAGGTAACACTTTGGGCACACTTAGGTAACACTTAGGTAACACTTAGGGCACACTTAGGTAACACTTAGGTAACACTTAGGTAACACTTAGGTAAAACTTAGGTAACACTTAGGGCACACTTAGGGCACACTTAGGTAACACTTAGGTAACACTTAGGTAACACTTGGGTAACACTTAGGTAACACTTAGGTAACACTTAGGTAACACTTAGGTAACACTTAGGTAATACTTAGGTAACACTTAGGTAACACTTAGGGCACACTTCGGTAACACTTGGGTAACACTTAGGTAACACTTAGGTAACACTTAGGTAACACTTAGGGTACACTTAGGTAACACTTAGGGCACACTTAGGTAACACTTAGGGCACACTTAGGTAACACTTAGGGCACACTTAGGGCACACTTAGGTAACACTTAGGGCACACTTAGGTAACACTTTGGGCACACTTAGGTAACACTTAGGTAACACTTAGGGCACACTTAGGTAAAACTTACGGCACACTTAGGTAACACTTGGGGCACACTTAGGTAACACTTAGGGCACACTTAGGTAACACTTAGGGCACACTTAGGTAACACTTAGGGCACACTTCGGTAACACTTGGGTAACACTTAGGTAACACTTAGGTAACACTTAGGTAACACTTAGGGTACACTTAGGTAACACTTAGGGCACACTTAGGTAACACTTAGGGCACACTTAGGTAACACTTAGGGCACACTTAGGTAACACTTTGGGCACACTTAGGTAACACTTAGGGCACACTTAGGTAACACTTAGGGCACACTTAGGTAAAACTTTGGGCACACTTAGGTAACACTTAGGTAACACTTAGGGCACACTTAGGTAACACTTAGGTAACACTTAGGTAACACTTAGGGCACACTTAGGTAACACTTAGGGCACACTTAGGTAACACTTAGGGCACACTTAGGTAAAACTTACGGCACACTTAGGTAACACTTAGGGCACACTTAGGTAACACTTAGGGCACACTTAGGTAACACTTAGGGCACACTTAGGTAACACTTAGGGCACACTTCGGTAACACTTAGGGCACACTTTGGTAACACCTATGGCACACTTAGGTAACACTTAGGTAACACTTAGGGCACACTTAGGTAACACTTAGGGCACACTTAGGTAACACTTAGGGCACACTTAGGTAACACTTAGGGCACACTTAGGTAACACTTAGGGCACACTTAGGTAACACTTAGGTCACATTTAGGTAACACTTAGGGCACACTTAGGTAACACTTAGGGCACACTTAGGTAACACTTAGGGCACACTTAGGTAAAACTTACGGCACACTTAGGTAACACTTAGGGCACACTTAGGTAACACTTAGGGCACACTTAGGTAACACTTAGGGCACACTTAGGTAACACTTAGGGCACACTTCGGTAACACTTGGGTAACACTTAGGTAACACTTAGGTAACACTTAGGTAACACTTAGGGTACACTTAGGTAACACTTAGGGCACACTTAGGTAACACTTAGGGCACACTTAGGTAACACTTAGGGCACACTTAAGTAACACTTTGGGCACACTTAGGTAACACTTAGGTAACACTTAGGGCACACTTAGGTAACACTTAGGTAACACTTAGGTAACACTTAGGTAACACTTAGGTAACACTTAGGTAACACTTAGGTAACACTTAGGTAACACTTAGGTAACACTTAGGGCACACTTAGGTAACACTTAGGTAACACTTAGGTAACACTTAGGTAACACTTAGGTAACACTTAGGTAACACTTAGGTAACACTTAGGGCACACTTCGGTAACACTTGGGTAACACTTAGGTAACACTTAGGTAACACTTAGGTAACACTTAGGGTACACTTAGGTAACACTTAGGGCACACTTAGGTAACACTTAGGGCACACTTAGGTAACACTTAGGGCACACTTAGGGCACACTTAGGTAACACTTAGGGCACACTTAGGTAACACTTAGGGCACACTTAGGTAACACTTTGGGCACACTTAGGTAACACTTAGGTAACACTTAGGGCACACTTAGGTAAAACTTACGGCACACTTAGGTAACACTTAGGGCACACTTAGGTAACACTTAGGGCACACTTAGGGCACACTTAGGTAACACTTAGGGCACACTTAGGTAACACTTAGGGCACACTTCGGTAACACTTGGGTAACACTTAGGTAACACTTAGGTAACACTTAGGTAACACTTAGGGTACACTTAGGTAACACTTAGGGCACACTTAGGTAACACTTAGGGCACACTTAGGTAACACTTAGGGCACACTTAAGTAACACTTAGGGCACACTTAGGTAACACTTAGGGCACACTTAGGTAACACTTAGGGCACACTTAGGTAACACTTAGGTAACACTTAGTGCACACTTAGGTAACACTTAGGGCACACTTAGGTAACACTTAGGTAACACTTAGGTAACACTTAGGTAACACTTAGGTAACACTTAGGTAACACTTAGGTAACACTTAGGTAACACTTAGGTAACACTTAGGGCACACTTCGGTAACACTTGGGTAACACTTAGGTAACACTTAGGTAACACTTAGGGCACACTTAGGTAACACTTAGGGCACACTTAGGTAACACTTAGGGCACACTTAGGTAACACTTCGGTAACACTTGGGTAACACTTAGGTAACACTTAGGTAACACTTAGGTAACACTTAGGGTACACTTAGGTAACACTTAGGGCACACTTAGGTAACACTTAGGGCACACTTAGGTAACACTTGGGGCACACTTAGGTAACACTTAGGGCACACTTAGGTAACACTTAGGGCACACTTCGGTAACACTTAGGGCACACTTTGGTAACACCTATGGCACACTTAGGTAACACTTAGGTAACACTTAGGGCACACTTAGGTAACACTTAGGGCACACTTAGGTAACACTTAGGGCACACTTAGGTAACACTTAGGGCACACTTAGGTAACACTTAGGGCACACTTAGGTAACACTTAGGTCACATTTAGGTAACACTTAGGGCACACTTAGGTAACACTTAGGGCACACTTAGGTAACACTTAGGGCACACTTAGGTAAAACTTACGGCACACTTAGGTAACACTTAGGGCACACTTAGGTAACACTTAGGGCACACTTAGGTAACACTTAGGGCACACTTAGGTAACACTTAGGGCACACTTCGGTAACACTTGGGTAACACTTAGGTAACACTTAGGTAACACTTAGGTAACACTTAGGGTACACTTAGGTAACACTTAGGGCACACTTAGGTAACACTTAGGGCACACTTAGGTAACACTTAGGGCACACTTAAGTAACACTTTGGGCACACTTAGGTAACACTTAGGTAACACTTAGGGCACACTTAGGTAACACTTAGGTAACACTTAGGTAACACTTAGGTAACACTTAGGTAACACTTAGGTAACACTTAGGTAACACTTAGGTAACACTTAGGGCACACTTAGGTAACACTTAGGTAACACTTAGGTAACACTTAGGTAACACTTAGGTAACACTTAGGTAACACTTAGGTAACACTTAGGTAACACTTAGGGCACACTTAGGTAACACTTAGGGCACACTTAGGGCACACTTAGGTAACACTTAGGGCACACTTAGGTAACACTTAGGGCACACTTAGGTAACACTTTGGGCACACTTAGGTAACACTTAGGTAACACTTAGGGCACACTTAGGTAACACTTAGGGCACACTTAGGGCACACTTAGGTAACACTTAGGTCACATTTAGGTAACACTTAGGGCACACTTAGGTAACACTTAGGGCACACTTAGGTAACACTTAGGGCACACTTAGGTAAAACTTACGGCACACTTAGGTAACACTTACGGCACACTTAGGTAACACTTAGGGCACACTTAGGTAACACTTAGGGCACACTTAGGTAACACTTAGGGCACACTTCGGTAACACTTGGGTAACACTTAGGTAACACTTAGGTAACACTTAGGTAACACTTAGGGTACACTTAGGTAACACTTAGGGCACACTTAGGTAACACTTAGGGCACACTTAGGTAACACTTAGGGCACACTTAAGTAACACTTTGGGCACACTTAGGTAACACTTAGGTAACACTTAGGGCACACTTAGGTAACACTTAGGTAACACTTAGGTAACACTTAGGTAACACTTAGGTAACACTTAGGTAACACTTAGGTAACACTTAGGTAACACTTAGGTAACACTTAGGTAACACTTAGGTAACACTTAGGTAACACTTAGGGCACACTTAGGTAACACTTAGGGCACACTTAGGTAACACTTAGGGCACACTTAGGTAACACTTAGGGCACACTTAGGTAACACTTAGGGCACACTTAGGTAACACTTAGGTCACATTTAGGTAACACTTAGGGCACACTTAGGTAACACTTAGGGCACACTTAGGTAACACTTAGGGCACACTTAGGTAAAACTTACGGCACACTTAGGTAACACTTAGGGCACACTTAGGTAACACTTAGGGCACACTTAGGTAACACTTAGGGCACACTTAGGTAACACTTAGGGCACACTTCGGTAACACTTGGGTAACACTTAGGTAACACTTAGGTAACACTTAGGTAACACTTAGGGTACACTTAGGTAACACTTAGGGCACACTTAGGTAACACTTAGGGCACACTTAGGTAACACTTAGGGCACACTTAAGTAACACTTTGGGCACACTTAGGTAACACTTAGGTAACACTTAGGGCACACTTAGGTAACACTTAGGTAACACTTAGGTAACACTTAGGTAACACTTAGGTAACACTTAGGTAACACTTAGGTAACACTTAGGTAACACTTAGGTAACACTTAGGGCACACTTAGGTAACACTTAGGTAACACTTAGGTAACACTTAGGTAACACTTAGGTAACACTTAGGTAACACTTAGGTAACACTTAGGGCACACTTCGGTAACACTTGGGTAACACTTAGGTAACACTTAGGTAACACTTAGGTAACACTTAGGGTACACTTAGGTAACACTTAGGGCACACTTAGGTAACACTTAGGGCACACTTAGGTAACACTTAGGGCACACTTAGGGCACACTTAGGTAACACTTAGGGCACACTTAGGTAACACTTAGGGCACACTTAGGTAACACTTTGGGCACACTTAGGTAACACTTAGGTAACACTTAGGGCACACTTAGGTAAAACTTACGGCACACTTAGGTAACACTTAGGGCACACTTAGGTAACACTTAGGGCACACTTAGGGCACACTTAGGTAACACTTAGGGCACACTTAGGTAACACTTAGGGCACACTTCGGTAACACTTGGGTAACACTTAGGTAACACTTAGGTAACACTTAGGTAACACTTAGGGTACACTTAGGTAACACTTAGGGCACACTTAGGTAACACTTAGGGCACACTTAGGTAACACTTAGGGCACACTTAAGTAACACTTAGGGCACACTTAGGTAACACTTAGGGCACACTTAGGTAACACTTAGGGCACACTTAGGTAACACTTAGGTAACACTTAGTGCACACTTAGGTAACACTTAGGGCACACTTAGGTAACACTTAGGGCACACTTAGGTAACACTTAGGGCACACTTAGGTAACACTTAGGGCACACTTAGGTAACACTTAGGTAACACTTAGGTAACACTTAGGTAACACTTAGGTAACACTTAGGTAACACTTAGGTAACACTTAGGTAACACTTAGGTAACACTTAGGGCACACTTCGGTAACACTTGGGTAACACTTAGGTAACACTTAGGTAACACTTAGGGCACACTTAGGTAACACTTAGGGCACACTTAGGTAACACTTAGGGCACACTTAGGTAACACTTCGGTAACACTTGGGTAACACTTAGGTAACACTTAGGTAACACTTAGGTAACACTTAGGGTACACTTAGGTAACACTTAGGGCACACTTAGGTAACACTTAGGGCACACTTAGGTAACACTTGGGGCACACTTAGGTAACACTTAGGGCACACTTAGGTAACACTTAGGGCACACTTCGGTAACACTTAGGGCACACTTTGGTAACACCTATGGCACACTTAGGTAACACTTAGGTAACACTTAGGGCACACTTAGGTAACACTTAGGGCACACTTAGGTAACACTTAGGGCACACTTAGGTAACACTTAGGGCACACTTAGGTAACACTTAGGGCACACTTAGGTAACACTTAGGTCACATTTAGGTAACACTTAGGGCACACTTAGGTAACACTTAGGGCACACTTAGGTAACACTTAGGGCACACTTAGGTAAAACTTACGGCACACTTAGGTAACACTTAGGGCACACTTAGGTAACACTTAGGGCACACTTAGGTAACACTTAGGGCACACTTAGGTAACACTTAGGGCACACTTCGGTAACACTTGGGTAACACTTAGGTAACACTTAGGTAACACTTAGGTAACACTTAGGGTACACTTAGGTAACACTTAGGGCACACTTAGGTAACACTTAGGGCACACTTAGGTAACACTTAGGGCACACTTAAGTAACACTTTGGGCACACTTAGGTAACACTTAGGTAACACTTAGGGCACACTTAGGTAACACTTAGGTAACACTTAGGTAACACTTAGGTAACACTTAGGTAACACTTAGGTAACACTTAGGTAACACTTAGGTAACACTTAGGGCACACTTAGGTAACACTTAGGTAACACTTAGGTAACACTTAGGTAACACTTAGGTAACACTTAGGTAACACTTAGGTAACACTTAGGTAACACTTAGGGCACACTTAGGTAACACTTAGGGCACACTTAGGGCACACTTAGGTAACACTTAGGGCACACTTAGGTAACACTTAGGGCACACTTAGGTAACACTTAGGGCACACTTAGGTAAAACTTACGGCACACTTAGGTAACACTTAGGGCACACTTAGGTAACACTTAGGGCACACTTAGGTAACACTTAGGGCACACTTAGGTAACACTTAGGGCACACTTCGGTAACACTTGGGTAACACTTAGGTAACACTTAGGTAACACTTAGGTAACACTTAGGGTACACTTAGGTAACACTTAGGGCACACTTAGGTAACACTTAGGGCACACTTAGGTAACACTTAGGGCACACTTAAGTAACACTTTGGGCACACTTAGGTAACACTTAGGTAACACTTAGGGCACACTTAGGTAACACTTAGGTAACACTTAGGTAACACTTAGGTAACACTTAGGTAACACTTAGGTAACACTTAGGTAACACTTAGGTAACACTTAGGTAACACTTAGGGCACACTTAGGTAACACTTAGGTAACACTTAGGTAACACTTAGGTAACACTTAGGTAACACTTAGGTAACACTTAGGTAACACTTAGGGCACACTTCGGTAACACTTGGGTAACACTTAGGTAACACTTAGGTAACACTTAGGTAACACTTAGGGTACACTTAGGTAACACTTAGGGCACACTTAGGTAACACTTAGGGCACACTTAGGTAACACTTAGGGCACACTTAGGGCACACTTAGGTAACACTTAGGGCACACTTAGGTAACACTTAGGGCACACTTAGGTAACACTTTGGGCACACTTAGGTAACACTTAGGTAACACTTAGGGCACACTTAGGTAAAACTTACGGCACACTTAGGTAACACTTAGGGCACACTTAGGTAACACTTAGGGCACACTTAGGGCACACTTAGGTAACACTTAGGGCACACTTAGGTAACACTTAGGGCACACTTCGGTAACACTTGGGTAACACTTAGGTAACACTTAGGTAACACTTAGGTAACACTTAGGGTACACTTAGGTAACACTTAGGGCACACTTAGGTAACACTTAGGGCACACTTAGGTAACACTTAGGGCACACTTAAGTAACACTTAGGGCACACTTAGGTAACACTTAGGGCACACTTAGGTAACACTTAGGGCACACTTAGGTAACACTTAGGTAACACTTAGTGCACACTTAGGTAACACTTAGGGCACACTTAGGTAACACTTAGGGCACACTTAGGTAACACTTAGGGCACACTTAGGTAACACTTAGGGCACACTTAGGTAACACTTAGGTAACACTTAGGTAACACTTAGGTAACACTTAGGTAACACTTAGGTAACACTTAGGTAACACTTAGGTAACACTTAGGTAACACTTAGGGCACACTTCGGTAACACTTGGGTAACACTTAGGTAACACTTAGGTAACACTTAGGGCACACTTAGGTAACACTTAGGGCACACTTAGGTAACACTTAGGGCACACTTAGGTAACACTTCGGTAACACTTGGGTAACACTTAGGTAACACTTAGGTAACACTTAGGTAACACTTAGGGTACACTTAGGTAACACTTAGGGCACACTTAGGTAACACTTAGGGCACACTTAGGTAACACTTGGGGCACACTTAGGTAACACTTAGGGCACACTTAGGTAACACTTAGGGCACACTTCGGTAACACTTAGGGCACACTTTGGTAACACCTATGGCACACTTAGGTAACACTTAGGTAACACTTAGGGCACACTTAGGTAACACTTAGGGCACACTTAGGTAACACTTAGGGCACACTTAGGTAACACTTAGGGCACACTTAGGTAACACTTAGGGCACACTTAGGTAACACTTAGGTCACATTTAGGTAACACTTAGGGCACACTTAGGTAACACTTAGGGCACACTTAGGTAACACTTAGGGCACACTTAGGTAAAACTTACGGCACACTTAGGTAACACTTAGGGCACACTTAGGTAACACTTAGGGCACACTTAGGTAACACTTAGGGCACACTTAGGTAACACTTAGGGCACACTTCGGTAACACTTGGGTAACACTTAGGTAACACTTAGGTAACACTTAGGTAACACTTAGGGTACACTTAGGTAACACTTAGGGCACACTTAGGTAACACTTAGGGCACACTTAGGTAACACTTAGGGCACACTTAAGTAACACTTTGGGCACACTTAGGTAACACTTAGGTAACACTTAGGGCACACTTAGGTAACACTTAGGTAACACTTAGGTAACACTTAGGTAACACTTAGGTAACACTTAGGTAACACTTAGGTAACACTTAGGTAACACTTAGGGCACACTTAGGTAACACTTAGGTAACACTTAGGTAACACTTAGGTAACACTTAGGTAACACTTAGGTAACACTTAGGTAACACTTAGGTAACACTTAGGGCACACTTAGGTAACACTTAGGGCACACTTAGGGCACACTTAGGTAACACTTAGGGCACACTTAGGTAACACTTAGGGCACACTTAGGTAACACTTCGGTAACACTTGGGTAACACTTAGGTAACACTTAGGTAACACTTAGGTAACACTTAGGGTACACTTAGGTAACACTTAGGGCACACTTAGGTAACACTTAGGGCACACTTAGGTAACACTTGGGGCACACTTAGGTAACACTTAGGGCACACTTAGGTAACACTTAGGGCACACTTCGGTAACACTTAGGGCACACTTTGGTAACACCTATGGCACACTTAGGTAACACTTAGGTAACACTTAGGGCACACTTAGGTAACACTTAGGGCACACTTAGGTAACACTTAGGGCACACTTAGGTAACACTTAGGGCACACTTAGGTAACACTTAGGGCACACTTAGGTAACACTTAGGTCACATTTAGGTAACACTTAGGGCACACTTAGGTAACACTTAGGGCACACTTAGGTAACACTTAGGGCACACTTAGGTAAAACTTACGGCACACTTAGGTAACACTTAGGGCACACTTAGGTAACACTTAGGGCACACTTAGGTAACACTTAGGGCACACTTAGGTAACACTTAGGGCACACTTCGGTAACACTTGGGTAACACTTAGGTAACACTTAGGTAACACTTAGGTAACACTTAGGGTACACTTAGGTAACACTTAGGGCACACTTAGGTAACACTTAGGGCACACTTAGGTAACACTTAGGGCACACTTAAGTAACACTTTGGGCACACTTAGGTAACACTTAGGTAACACTTAGGGCACACTTAGGTAACACTTAGGTAACACTTAGGTAACACTTAGGTAACACTTAGGTAACACTTAGGTAACACTTAGGTAACACTTAGGTAACACTTAGGGCACACTTAGGTAACACTTAGGTAACACTTAGGTAACACTTAGGTAACACTTAGGTAACACTTAGGTAACACTTAGGTAACACTTAGGTAACACTTAGGGCACACTTAGGTAACACTTAGGGCACACTTAGGGCACACTTAGGTAACACTTAGGGCACACTTAGGTAACACTTAGGGCACACTTAGGTAACACTTTGGGCACACTTAGGTAACACTTAGGTAACACTTAGGGCACACTTAGGTAACACTTAGGGCACACTTAGGGCACACTTAGGTAACACTTAGGTCACATTTAGGTAACACTTAGGGCACACTTAGGTAACACTTAGGGCACACTTAGGTAACACTTAGGGCACACTTAGGTAAAACTTACGGCACACTTAGGTAACACTTACGGCACACTTAGGTAACACTTAGGGCACACTTAGGTAACACTTAGGGCACACTTAGGTAACACTTAGGGCACACTTCGGTAACACTTGGGTAACACTTAGGTAACACTTAGGTAACACTTAGGTAACACTTAGGGTACACTTAGGTAACACTTAGGGCACACTTAGGTAACACTTAGGGCACACTTAGGTAACACTTAGGGCACACTTAAGTAACACTTTGGGCACACTTAGGTAACACTTAGGTAACACTTAGGGCACACTTAGGTAACACTTAGGTAACACTTAGGTAACACTTAGGTAACACTTAGGTAACACTTAGGTAACACTTAGGTAACACTTAGGTAACACTTAGGTAACACTTAGGTAACACTTAGGTAACACTTAGGGCACACTTAGGTAACACTTAGGTAACACTTAGGTAACACTTAGGTAACACTTAGGTAACACTTAGGTAACACTTAGGTAACACTTAGGTAACACTTAGGGCACACTTAGGTAACACTTAGGGCACACTTAGGGCACACTTAGGTAACACTTAGGGCACACTTAGGTAACACTTAGGGCACACTTAGGTAACACTTTGGGCACACTTAGGTAACACTTAGGTAACACTTAGGGCACACTTAGGTAACACTTAGGGCACACTTAGGGCACACTTAGGTAACACTTAGGTCACATTTAGGTAACACTTAGGGCACACTTAGGTAACACTTAGGGCACACTTAGGTAACACTTAGGTAACACTTAGGGCACACTTAGGTAACACTTAGGGCACACTTAGGTAACACTTAGGGCACACTTAGGTAACACTTAGGGCACACTTAGGTAACACTTAGGGCACACTTAAGTAACACTTTGGGCACACTTAGGTAACACTTAGGTAACACTTAGGGCACACTTAGGTAACACTTAGGTAACACTTAGGTAACACTTAGGTAACACTTAGGTAACACTTAGGTAACACTTAGGTAACACTTAGGTAACACTTAGGTAACACTTAGGGCACACTTAGGTAACACTTAGGTAACACTTAGGTAACACTTAGGTAACACTTAGGTAACACTTAGGGCACACTTAGGTAACACTTAGGGCACACTTAGGGCACACTTAGGTAACACTTAGGGCACACTTAGTTAACACTTAGGGCACACTTAGGTAACACTTTGGGCACACTTAGGTAACACTTAGGTAACACTTAGGGCACACTTAGGTAACACTTAGGGCACACTTAGGGCACACTTAGGTAACACTTAGGGCACACTTAGGTAACACTTAGGGCACACTTAGGTAACACTTTGGGCACACTTAGGTAACACTTAGGTAACACTTAGGGCACACTTAGGTAACACTTAGGTAACACTTAGGTAACACTTAGGTAAAACTTAGGTAACACTTAGGGCACACTTAGGGCACACTTAGGTAACACTTAGGTAACACTTAGGTAACACTTGGGTAACACTTAGGTAACACTTAGGGCACACTTAGGTAACACTTAGGTAACACTTAGGTAACACTTAGGTAACACTTAGGTAACACTTAGGTAACACTTAGGTAACACTTAGGTAACACTTAGGGCACACTTCGGTAACACTTGGGTAACACTTAGGTAACACTTAGGTAACACTTAGGTAACACTTAGGGTACACTTAGGTAACACTTAGGGCACACTTAGGTAACACTTAGGGCACACTTAGGTAACACTTAGGGCACACTTAGGGCACACTTAGGTAACACTTAGGGCACACTTAGGTAACACTTAGGGCACACTTAGGTAACACTTTGGGCACACTTAGGTAACACTTAGGTAACACTTAGGGCACACTTAGGTAAAACTTACGGCACACTTAGGTAACACTTAGGGCACACTTAGGTAACACTTAGGGCACACTTAGGGCACACTTAGGTAACACTTAGGTCACATTTAGGTAACACTTAGGGCACACTTAGGTAACACTTAGGGCACACTTAGGTAACACTTAGGTAACACTTAGGGCACACTTAGGTAACACTTAGGGCACACTTAGGGCACACTTAGGTAACACTTAGGGCACACTTAGGTAACACTTAGGGCACACTTAGGTAACACTTTGGGCACACTTAGGTAACACTTAGGTAACACTTAGGGCACACTTAGGTAACACTTAGGTAACACTTAGGTAACACTTAGGTAAAACTTAGGTAACACTTAGGGCACACTTAGGTAACACTTAGGTAACACTTAGGTAACACTTAGGTAACACTTGGGTAACACTTAGGTAACACTTAGGGCACACTTAGGTAACACTTAGGTAACACTTAGGTAACACTTAGGTAACACTTAGGTAACACTTAGGTAACACTTAGGTAACACTTAGGTAACACTTAGGGCACACTTAGGTAACACTTAGGGCACACTTAGGGCACACTTAGGTAACACTTAGGGCACACTTAGGTAACACTTAGGGCACACTTAGGTAACACTTTGGGCACACTTAGGTAACACTTAGGTAACACTTAGGGCACACTTAGGTAACACTTAGGTAACACTTAGGTAACACTTAGGTAAAACTTAGGTAACACTTAGGGCACACTTAGGTAACACTTAGGTAACACTTAGGTAACACTTGGGTAACACTTAGGTAACACTTAGGGCACACTTAGGTAACACTTAGGTAACACTTAGGTAACACTTAGGTAACACTTAGGTAACACTTAGGTAATACTTAGGTAACACTTAGGTAACACTTAGGGCACACTTAGGTAACACTTGGGTAACACTTAGGTAACACTTAGGTAACACTTAGGTAACACTTAGGGTACACTTAGGTAACACTTAGGGCACACTTAGGTAACACTTAGGGCACACTTAGGTAACACTTAGGGCACACTTAGGGCACACTTAGGTAACACTTAGGGCACACTTAGGTAACACTTTGGGCACACTTAGGTAACACTTAGGTAACACTTAGGGCACACTTAGGTAAAACTTACGGCACACTTAGGTAACACTTGGGGCACACTTAGGTAACACTTAGGGCACACTTAGGTAACACTTAGGGCACACTTAGGTAACACTTAGGGCACACTTAGGTAACACTTGGGTAACACTTAGGTAACACTTAGGTAACACTTAGGTAACACTTAGGGTACACTTAGGTAACACTTAGGGCACACTTAGGTAACACTTAGGGCACACTTAGGTAACACTTAGGGCACACTTAAGTAACACTTTGGGCACACTTAGGTAACACTTAGGGCACACTTAGGTAACACTTAGGGCACACTTAGGTAAAACTTTGGGCACACTTAGGTAACACTTAGGTAACACTTAGGGCACACTTAGGTAACACTTAGGTAACACTTAGGTAACACTTAGGGCACACTTAGGTAACACTTAGGGCACACTTAGGTAACACTTAGGGCACACTTAGGTAAAACTTACGGCACACTTAGGTAACACTTAGGGCACACTTAGGTAACACTTAGGGCACACTTAGGTAACACTTAGGGCACACTTAGGTAACACTTAGGGCACACTTCGGTAACACTTAGGGCACACTTTGGTAACACCTATGGCACACTTAGGTAACACTTAGGTAACACTTAGGGCACACTTAGGTAACACTTAGGGCACACTTAGGTAACACTTAGGGCACACTTAGGTAACACTTAGGGCACACTTAGGTAACACTTAGGGCACACTTAGGTAACACTTAGGTCACATTTAGGTAACACTTAGGGCACACTTAGGTAACACTTAGGGCACACTTAGGTAACACTTAGGGCACACTTAGGTAAAACTTACGGCACACTTAGGTAACACTTAGGGCACACTTAGGTAACACTTAGGGCACACTTAGGTAACACTTAGGGCACACTTAGGTAACACTTAGGGCACACTTCGGTAACACTTGGGTAACACTTAGGTAACACTTAGGTAACACTTAGGTAACACTTAGGGTACACTTAGGTAACACTTAGGGCACACTTAGGTAACACTTAGGGCACACTTAGGTAACACTTAGGGCACACTTAAGTAACACTTTGGGCACACTTAGGTAACACTTAGGTAACACTTAGGGCACACTTAGGTAACACTTAGGTAACACTTAGGTAACACTTAGGTAACACTTAGGTAACACTTAGGTAACACTTAGGTAACACTTAGGTAACACTTAGGTAACACTTAGGGCACACTTAGGTAACACTTAGGTAACACTTAGGTAACACTTAGGTAACACTTAGGTAACACTTAGGTAACACTTAGGTAACACTTAGGGCACACTTCGGTAACACTTGGGTAACACTTAGGTAACACTTAGGTAACACTTAGGTAACACTTAGGGTACACTTAGGTAACACTTAGGGCACACTTAGGTAACACTTAGGGCACACTTAGGTAACACTTAGGGCACACTTAGGGCACACTTAGGTAACACTTAGGGCACACTTAGGTAACACTTAGGGCACACTTAGGTAACACTTTGGGCACACTTAGGTAACACTTAGGTAACACTTAGGGCACACTTAGGTAAAACTTACGGCACACTTAGGTAACACTTAGGGCACACTTAGGTAACACTTAGGGCACACTTAGGTAACACTTAGGTAACACTTAGGTAACACTTAGGTAAAACTTAGGTAACACTTAGGGCACACTTAGGTAACACTTAGGTAACACTTAGGTAACACTTGGGTAACACTTAGGTAACACTTAGGGCACACTTAGGTAACACTTAGGTAACACTTAGGTAACACTTAGGTAACACTTAGGTAACACTTAGGTAACACTTAGGTAACACTTAGGTAACACTTAGGGCACACTTAGGTAACACTTAGGGCACACTTAGGGCACACTTAGGTAACACTTAGGGCACACTTAGGTAACACTTAGGGCACACTTAGGTAACACTTTGGGCACACTTAGGTAACACTTAGGTAACACTTAGGGCACACTTAGGTAACACTTAGGTAACACTTAGGTAACACTTAGGTAAAACTTAGGTAACACTTAGGGCACACTTAGGTAACACTTAGGTAACACTTAGGTAACACTTGGGTAACACTTAGGTAACACTTAGGGCACACTTAGGTAACACTTAGGTAACACTTAGGTAACACTTAGGTAACACTTAGGTAACACTTAGGTAACACTTAGGTAACACTTAGGTAACACTTAGGGCACACTTCGGTAACACTTGGGTAACACTTAGGTAACACTTAGGTAACACTTAGGTAACACTTAGGGTACACTTAGGTAACACTTAGGGCACACTTAGGTAACACTTAGGGCACACTTAGGTAACACTTAGGGCACACTTAGGGCACACTTAGGTAACACTTAGGGCACACTTAGGTAACACTTTGGGCACACTTAGGTAACACTTAGGTAACACTTAGGGCACACTTAGGTAAAACTTACGGCACACTTAGGTAACACTTGGGGCACACTTAGGTAACACTTAGGGCACACTTAGGTAACACTTAGGGCACACTTAGGTAACACTTAGGGCACACTTCGGTAACACTTGGGTAACACTTAGGTAACACTTAGGTAACACTTAGGTAACACTTAGGGAACACTTAGGTAACACTTAGGGCACACTTAGGTAACACTTAGGGCACACTTAGGTAACACTTAGGGCACACTTAGGTAACACTTTGGGCACACTTAGGTAACACTTAGGGCACACTTAGGTAACACTTAGGGCACACTTAGGTAAAACTTTGGGCACACTTAGGTAACACTTAGGTAACACTTAGGGCACACTTAGGTAACACTTAGGTAACACTTAGGTAACACTTAGGGCACACTTAGGTAACACTTAGGGCACACTTAGGTAACACTTAGGGCACACTTAGGTAAAACTTACGGCACACTTAGGTAACACTTAGGGCACACTTAGGTAACACTTAGGGCACACTTAGGTAACACTTAGGGCACACTTAGGTAACACTTAGGGCACACTTCGGTAACACTTAGGGCACACTTTGGTAACACCTATGGCACACTTAGGTAACACTTAGGTAACACTTAGGGCACACTTAGGTAACACTTAGGGCACACTTAGGTAACACTTAGGGCACACTTAGGTAACACTTAGGGCACACTTAGGTAACACTTAGGGCACACTTAGGTAACACTTAGGTCACATTTAGGTAACACTTAGGGCACACTTAGGTAACACTTAGGGCACACTTAGGTAACACTTAGGGCACACTTAGGTAAAACTTACGGCACACTTAGGTAACACTTAGGGCACACTTAGGTAACACTTAGGGCACACTTAGGTAACACTTAGGGCACACTTAGGTAACACTTAGGGCACACTTCGGTAACACTTGGGTAACACTTAGGTAACACTTAGGTAACACTTAGGTAACACTTAGGGCACACTTAGGTAACACTTAGGGCACACTTAGGTAACACTTAGGGCACACTTAGGTAACACTTAGGGCACACTTAAGTAACACTTTGGGCACACTTAGGTAACACTTAGGTAACACTTAGGGCACACTTAGGTAACACTTAGGTAACACTTAGGTAACACTTAGGTAACACTTAGGTAACACTTAGGTAACACTTAGGTAACACTTAGGTAACACTTAGGTAACACTTAGGGCACACTTAGGTAACACTTAGGTAACACTTAGGTAACACTTAGGTAACACTTAGGTAACACTTAGGTAACACTTAGGTAACACTTAGGGCACACTTCGGTAACACTTGGGTAACACTTAGGTAACACTTAGGTAACACTTAGGTAACACTTAGGGTACACTTAGGTAACACTTAGGGCACACTTAGGTAACACTTAGGGCACACTTAGGTAACACTTAGGGCACACTTAGGGCACACTTAGGTAACACTTAGGGCACACTTAGGTAACACTTAGGGCACACTTAGGTAACACTTTGGGCACACTTAGGTAACACTTAGGTAACACTTAGGGCACACTTAGGTAAAACTTACGGCACACTTAGGTAACACTTAGGGCACACTTAGGTAACACTTAGGGCACACTTAGGGCACACTTAGGTAACACTTAGGGCACACTTAGGTAACACTTAGGGCACACTTCGGTAACACTTGGGTAACACTTAGGTAACACTTAGGTAACACTTAGGTAACACTTAGGGTACACTTAGGTAACACTTAGGGCACACTTAGGTAACACTTAGGGCACACTTAGGTAACACTTAGGGCACACTTAAGTAACACTTAGGGCACACTTAGGTAACACTTAGGGCACACTTAGGTAACACTTAGGGCACACTTAGGTAACACTTAGGTAACACTTAGTGCACACTTAGGTAACACTTAGGGCACACTTAGGTAACACTTAGGGCACACTTAGGTAACACTTAGGGCACACTTAGGTAACACTTAGGGCACACTTAGGTAACACTTAGGTAACACTTAGGTAACACTTAGGTAACACTTAGGTAACACTTAGGTAACACTTAGGTAACACTTAGGTAACACTTAGGTAACACTTAGGGCACACTTCGGTAACACTTGGGTAACACTTAGGTAACACTTAGGTAACACTTAGGGCACACTTAGGTAACACTTAGGGCACACTTAGGTAACACTTAGGGCACACTTAGGTAACACTTCGGTAACACTTGGGTAACACTTAGGTAACACTTAGGTAACACTTAGGTAACACTTAGGGTACACTTAGGTAACACTTAGGGCACACTTAGGTAACACTTAGGGCACACTTAGGTAACACTTGGGGCACACTTAGGTAACACTTAGGGCACACTTAGGTAACACTTAGGGCACACTTAGGTAACACTTAGGGCACACTTAGGTAAAACTTACGGCACACTTAGGTAACACTTAGGGCACACTTAGGTAACACTTAGGGCACACTTAGGTAACACTTAGGGCACACTTAGGTAACACTTAGGGCACACTTCGGTAACACTTGGGTAACACTTAGGTAACACTTAGGTAACACTTAGGTAACACTTAGGGTACACTTAGGTAACACTTAGGGCACACTTAGGTAACACTTAGGGCACACTTAGGTAACACTTAGGGCACACTTAAGTAACACTTTGGGCACACTTAGGTAACACTTAGGTAACACTTAGGGCACACTTAGGTAACACTTAGGTAACACTTAGGTAACACTTAGGTAACACTTAGGTAACACTTAGGTAACACTTAGGTAACACTTAGGTAACACTTAGGGCACACTTAGGTAACACTTAGGTAACACTTAGGTAACACTTAGGTAACACTTAGGTAACACTTAGGTAACACTTAGGTAACACTTAGGTAACACTTAGGGCACACTTAGGTAACACTTAGGGCACACTTAGGGCACACTTAGGTAACACTTAGGGCACACTTAGGTAACACTTAGGGCACACTTAGGTAACACTTTGGGCACACTTAGGTAACACTTAGGTAACACTTAGGGCACACTTAGGTAACACTTAGGGCACACTTAGGGCACACTTAGGTAACACTTAGGTCACATTTAGGTAACACTTAGGGCACACTTAGGTAACACTTAGGGCACACTTAGGTAACACTTAGGGCACACTTAGGTAAAACTTACGGCACACTTAGGTAACACTTACGGCACACTTAGGTAACACTTAGGGCACACTTAGGTAACACTTAGGGCACACTTAGGTAACACTTAGGGCACACTTCGGTAACACTTGGGTAACACTTAGGTAACACTTAGGTAACACTTAGGTAACACTTAGGGTACACTTAGGTAACACTTAGGGCACACTTAGGTAACACTTAGGGCACACTTAGGTAACACTTAGGGCACACTTAAGTAACACTTTGGGCACACTTAGGTAACACTTAGGTAACACTTAGGGCACACTTAGGTAACACTTAGGTAACACTTAGGTAACACTTAGGTAACACTTAGGTAACACTTAGGTAACACTTAGGTAACACTTAGGTAACACTTAGGTAACACTTAGGTAACACTTAGGTAACACTTAGGGCACACTTAGGTAACACTTAGGTAACACTTAGGTAACACTTAGGTAACACTTAGGTAACACTTAGGTAACACTTAGGTAACACTTAGGTAACACTTAGGGCACACTTAGGTAACACTTAGGGCACACTTAGGGCACACTTAGGTAACACTTAGGGCACACTTAGGTAACACTTAGGGCACACTTAGGTAACACTTTGGGCACACTTAGGTAACACTTAGGTAACACTTAGGGCACACTTAGGTAACACTTAGGGCACACTTAGGGCACACTTAGGTAACACTTAGGTCACATTTAGGTAACACTTAGGGCACACTTAGGTAACACTTAGGGCACACTTAGGTAACACTTAGGTAACACTTAGGGCACACTTAGGTAACACTTAGGGCACACTTAGGTAACACTTAGGGCACACTTAGGTAACACTTAGGGCACACTTAGGTAACACTTAGGGCACACTTAAGTAACACTTTGGGCACACTTAGGTAACACTTAGGTAACACTTAGGGCACACTTAGGTAACACTTAGGTAACACTTAGGTAACACTTAGGTAACACTTAGGTAACACTTAGGTAACACTTAGGTAACACTTAGGTAACACTTAGGTAACACTTAGGGCACACTTAGGTAACACTTAGGTAACACTTAGGTAACACTTAGGTAACACTTAGGTAACACTTAGGTAACACTTAGGTAACACTTAGGTAACACTTAGGGCACACTTAGGTAACACTTAGGGCACACTTAGGGCACACTTAGGTAACACTTAGGGCACACTTAGGTAACACTTAGGGCACACTTAGGTAACACTTTGGGCACACTTAGGTAACACTTAGGTAACACTTAGGGCACACTTAGGTAACACTTAGGGCACACTTAGGGCACACTTAGGTAACACTTAGGGCACACTTAGGTAACACTTAGGGCACACTTAGGTAACACTTTGGGCACACTTAGGTAACACTTAGGTAACACTTAGGGCACACTTAGGTAACACTTAGGTAACACTTAGGTAACACTTAGGTAAAACTTAGGTAACACTTAGGGCACACTTAGGGCACACTTAGGTAACACTTAGGTAACACTTAGGTAACACTTGGGTAACACTTAGGTAACACTTAGGGCACACTTAGGTAACACTTAGGTAACACTTAGGTAACACTTAGGTAACACTTAGGTAACACTTAGGTAACACTTAGGTAACACTTAGGTAACACTTAGGGCACACTTCGGTAACACTTGGGTAACACTTAGGTAACACTTAGGTAACACTTAGGTAACACTTAGGGTACACTTAGGTAACACTTAGGGCACACTTAGGTAACACTTAGGGCACACTTAGGTAACACTTAGGGCACACTTAGGGCACACTTAGGTAACACTTAGGGCACACTTAGGTAACACTTAGGTAACACTTAGGGCACACTTAGGTAAAACTTACGGCACACTTAGGTAACACTTAGGGCACACTTAGGTAACACTTAGGGCACACTTAGGGCACACTTAGGTAACACTTAGGTCACATTTAGGTAACACTTAGGGCACACTTAGGTAACACTTAGGGCACACTTAGGTAACACTTAGGTAACACTTAGGGCACACTTAGGTAACACTTAGGGCACACTTAGGGCACACTTAGGTAACACTTAGGGCACACTTAGGTAACACTTAGGGCACACTTAGGTAACACTTTGGGCACACTTAGGTAACACTTAGGTAACACTTAGGGCACACTTAGGTAACACTTAGGTAACACTTAGGTAACACTTAGGTAAAACTTAGGTAACACTTAGGGCACACTTAGGTAACACTTAGGTAACACTTAGGTAACACTTGGGTAACACTTAGGTAACACTTAGGGCACACTTAGGTAACACTTAGGTAACACTTAGGTAACACTTAGGTAACACTTAGGTAACACTTAGGTAACACTTAGGTAACACTTAGGTAACACTTAGGGCACACTTAGGTAACACTTAGGGCACACTTAGGGCACACTTAGGTAACACTTAGGGCACACTTAGGTAACACTTAGGGCACACTTAGGTAACACTTTGGGCACACTTAGGTAACACTTAGGTAACACTTAGGGCACACTTAGGTAACACTTAGGTAACACTTAGGTAACACTTAGGTAAAACTTAGGTAACACTTAGGGCACACTTAGGTAACACTTAGGTAACACTTAGGTAACACTTGGGTAACACTTAGGTAACACTTAGGGCACACTTAGGTAACACTTAGGTAACACTTAGGTAACACTTAGGTAACACTTAGGTAACACTTAGGTAATACTTAGGTAACACTTAGGTAACACTTAGGGCACACTTAGGTAACACTTAGGTAACACTTAGGTAACACTTAGGTAACACTTAGGTAACACTTAGGGTACACTTAGGTAACACTTAGGGCACACTTAGGTAACACTTAGGGCACACTTAGGTAACACTTAGGGCACACTTAGGGCACACTTAGGTAACACTTAGGGCACACTTAGGTAACACTTTGGGCACACTTAGGTAACACTTAGGTAACACTTAGGGCACACTTAGGTAAAACTTACGGCACACTTAGGTAACACTTGGGGCACACTTAGGTAACACTTAGGGCACACTTAGGTAACACTTAGGGCACACTTAGGTAACACTTAGGGCACACTTCGGTAACACTTGGGTAACACTTAGGTAACACTTAGGTAACACTTAGGTAACACTTAGGGTACACTTAGGTAACACTTAGGGCACACTTAGGTAACACTTAGGGCACACTTAGGTAACACTTAGGGCACACTTAGGTAACACTTTGGGCACACTTAGGTAACACTTAGGGCACACTTAGGTAACACTTAGGGCACACTTAGGTAAAACTTTGGGCACACTTAGGTAACACTTAGGTAACACTTAGGGCACACTTAGGTAACACTTAGGTAACACTTAGGTAACACTTAGGGCACACTTAGGTAACACTTAGGGCACACTTAGGTAACACTTAGGGCACACTTAGGTAAAACTTACGGCACACTTAGGTAACACTTAGGGCACACTTAGGTAACACTTAGGGCACACTTAGGTAACACTTAGGGCACACTTAGGTAACACTTAGGGCACACTTCGGTAACACTTAGGGCACACTTTGGTAACACCTATGGCACACTTAGGTAACACTTAGGTAACACTTAGGGCACACTTAGGTAACACTTAGGGCACACTTAGGTAACACTTAGGGCACACTTAGGTAACACTTAGGGCACACTTAGGTAACACTTAGGGCACACTTAGGTAACACTTAGGTCACATTTAGGTAACACTTAGGGCACACTTAGGTAACACTTAGGGCACACTTAGGTAACACTTAGGGCACACTTAGGTAAAACTTACGGCACACTTAGGTAACACTTAGGGCACACTTAGGTAACACTTAGGGCACACTTAGGTAACACTTAGGGCACACTTAGGTAACACTTAGGGCACACTTCGGTAACACTTGGGTAACACTTAGGTAACACTTAGGTAACACTTAGGTAACACTTAGGGTACACTTAGGTAACACTTAGGGCACACTTAGGTAACACTTAGGGCACACTTAGGTAACACTTAGGGCACACTTAAGTAACACTTTGGGCACACTTAGGTAACACTTAGGTAACACTTAGGGCACACTTAGGTAACACTTAGGTAACACTTAGGTAACACTTAGGTAACACTTAGGTAACACTTAGGTAACACTTAGGTAACACTTAGGTAACACTTAGGTAACACTTAGGGCACACTTAGGTAACACTTAGGTAACACTTAGGTAACACTTAGGTAACACTTAGGTAACACTTAGGTAACACTTAGGTAACACTTAGGGCACACTTCGGTAACACTTGGGTAACACTTAGGTAACACTTAGGTAACACTTAGGTAACACTTAGGGTACACTTAGGTAACACTTAGGGCACACTTAGGTAACACTTAGGGCACACTTAGGTAACACTTAGGGCACACTTAGGGCACACTTAGGTAACACTTAGGGCACACTTAGGTAACACTTAGGGCACACTTAGGTAACACTTTGGGCACACTTAGGTAACACTTAGGTAACACTTAGGGCACACTTAGGTAAAACTTACGGCACACTTAGGTAACACTTAGGGCACACTTAGGTAACACTTAGGGCACACTTAGGTAACACTTAGGTAACACTTAGGTAACACTTAGGTAAAACTTAGGTAACACTTAGGGCACACTTAGGTAACACTTAGGTAACACTTAGGTAACACTTGGGTAACACTTAGGTAACACTTAGGGCACACTTAGGTAACACTTAGGTAACACTTAGGTAACACTTAGGTAACACTTAGGTAACACTTAGGTAACACTTAGGTAACACTTAGGTAACACTTAGGGCACACTTAGGTAACACTTAGGGCACACTTAGGGCACACTTAGGTAACACTTAGGGCACACTTAGGTAACACTTAGGGCACACTTAGGTAACACTTTGGGCACACTTAGGTAACACTTAGGTAACACTTAGGGCACACTTAGGTAACACTTAGGTAACACTTAGGTAACACTTAGGTAAAACTTAGGTAACACTTAGGGCACACTTAGGTAACACTTAGGTAACACTTAGGTAACACTTGGGTAACACTTAGGTAACACTTAGGGCACACTTAGGTAACACTTAGGTAACACTTAGGTAACACTTAGGTAACACTTAGGTAACACTTAGGTAACACTTAGGTAACACTTAGGTAACACTTAGGTAACACTTAGGTAACACTTAGGGCACACTTAGGTAACACTTAGGTAACACTTAGGTAACACTTAGGTAACACTTAGGGCACACTTAGGTAACACTTAGGGCACACTTAGGTAAAACTTACGGCACACTTAGGTAACACTTAGGGCACACTTAGGTAACACTTAGGGCACACTTAGGTAACACTTAGGGCACACTTAGGTAACACTTAGGGCACACTTCGGTAACACTTGGGTAACACTTAGGTAACACTTAGGTAACACTTAGGTAACACTTAGGGTACACTTAGGTAACACTTAGGGCACACTTAGGTAACACTTAGGGCACACTTAGGTAACACTTAGGGCACACTTAAGTAACACTTTGGGCACACTTAGGTAACACTTAGGTAACACTTAGGGCACACTTAGGTAACACTTAGGTAACACTTAGGTAACACTTAGGTAACACTTAGGTAACACTTAGGTAACACTTAGGTAACACTTAGGTAACACTTAGGTAACACTTAGGGCACACTTAGGTAACACTTAGGTAACACTTAGGTAACACTTAGGTAACACTTGGGTAACACTTAGGTAACACTTAGGGCACACTTAGGTAACACTTAGGTAACACTTAGGTAACACTTAGGTAACACTTAGGTAACACTTAGGTAACACTTAGGTAACACTTAGGTAACACTTAGGGCACACTTCGGTAACACTTGGGTAACACTTAGGTAACACTTAGGTAACACTTAGGTAACACTTAGGGTACACTTAGGTAACACTTAGGGCACACTTAGGTAACACTTAGGGCACACTTAGGTAACACTTAGGGCACACTTAGGGCACACTTAGGTAACACTTAGGGCACACTTAGGTAACACTTTGGGCACACTTAGGTAACACTTAGGTAACACTTAGGGCACACTTAGGTAAAACTTACGGCACACTTAGGTAACACTTGGGGCACACTTAGGTAACACTTAGGGCACACTTAGGTAACACTTAGGGCACACTTAGGTAACACTTAGGGCACACTTCGGTAACACTTGGGTAACACTTAGGTAACACTTAGGTAACACTTAGGTAACACTTAGGTAACACTTAGGTAACACTTAGGGCACACTTAGGTAACACTTAGGTAACACTTAGGGTACACTTAGGTAACACTTAGGGCACACTTAGGTAACACTTAGGGCACACTTAGGTAACACTTAGGGCACACTTAAGTAACACTTTGGGCACACTTAGGTAACACTTAGGTAACACTTAGGGCACACTTAGGTAACACTTAGGTAACACTTAGGTAACACTTAGGTAACACTTAGGTAACACTTAGGTAACACTTAGGTAACACTTAGGTAACACTTAGGTAACACTTAGGGCACACTTAGGTAACACTTAGGTAACACTTAGGTAACACTTAGGTAACACTTAGGTAACACTTAGGTAACACTTAGGTAACACTTAGGTAACACTTAGGGCACACTTCGGTAACACTTAGGGCACACTTAGGTAACACTTAGGGCACACTTAGGTAACACTTAGGGCACACTTAGGTAACACTTAGGGCACACTTAGGTAACACTTAGGGCACACTTAGGTAACACTTAGGGCACACTTAGGTAACACTTAGGGCACACTTAGGTAACACTTAGGTAACACTTAGGTAACACTTAGGTAACACTTAGGTAACACTTAGGTAACACTTAGGTAACACTTAGGGCACACTTCGGTAACACTTGGGTAACACTTAGGTAACACTTAGGTAACACTTAGGGCACACTTAGGTAACACTTAGGGCACACTTAGGTAACACTTAGGGCACACTTAGGTAACACTTAGGGCACACTTAGGTAACACTTAGGGCACACTTAGGTAACACTTAGGTAACACTTAGTGCACACTTAGGTAACACTTAGGGCACACTTAGGTAACACTTAGGGCACACTTAGGTAACACTTAGGGCACACTTAGGTAACACTTAGGTAACACTTAGGGCACACTTAGGGCACACTTAGGTAACACTTAGGGCACACTTAGGTAACACTTAGGGCACACTTCGGTAACACTTGGGTAACACTTAGGTAACACTTAGGTAACACTTAGGTAACACTTAGGGTACACTTAGGTAACACTTAGGGCACACTTAGGTAACACTTAGGGCACACTTAGGTAACACTTAGGGCACACTTAAGTAACACTTAGGGCACACTTAGGTAACACTTAGGGCACACTTAGGTAACACTTAGGGCACACTTAGGTAACACTTAGGTAACACTTAGTGCACACTTAGGTAACACTTAGGGCACACTTAGGTAACACTTAGGGCACACTTAGGTAACACTTAGGGCACACTTAGGTAACACTTAGGGCACACTTAGGTAACACTTAGGGCACACTTAGGTAACACTTAGGTAACACTTAGGTAACACTTAGGTAACACTTAGGTAACACTTAGGTAACACTTAGGTAACACTTAGGTAACACTTAGGGCACACTTCGGTAACACTTGGGTAACACTTAGGTAACACTTAGGTAACACTTAGGGCACACTTAGGTAACACTTAGGGCACACTTAGGTAACACTTAGGGCACACTTAGGTAACACTTCGGTAACACTTGGGTAACACTTAGGTAACACTTAGGTAACACTTAGGTAACACTTAGGGTACACTTAGGTAACACTTAGGGCACACTTAGGTAACACTTAGGGCACACTTAGGTAACACTTAGGGCACACTTAGGTAACACTTAGGGCACACTTAGGTAACACTTAGGGCACACTTCGGTAACACTTAGGGCACACTTTGGTAACACCTATGGCACACTTAGGTAACACTTAGGTAACACTTAGGGCACACTTAGGTAACACTTAGGGCACACTTAGGTAACACTTAGGGCACACTTAGGTAACACTTAGGGCACACTTAGGTAACACTTAGGGCACACTTAGGTAACACTTAGGTCACATTTAGGTAACACTTAGGGCACACTTAGGTAACACTTAGGGCACACTTAGGTAACACTTAGGGCACACTTAGGTAAAACTTACGGCACACTTAGGTAACACTTAGGGCACACTTAGGTAACACTTAGGGCACACTTAGGTAACACTTAGGGCACACTTAGGTAACACTTAGGGCACACTTCGGTAACACTTGGGTAACACTTAGGTAACACTTAGGTAACACTTAGGTAACACTTAGGGTACACTTAGGTAACACTTAGGGCACACTTAGGTAACACTTAGGGCACACTTAGGTAACACTTAGGGCACACTTAAGTAACACTTTGGGCACACTTAGGTAACACTTAGGTAACACTTAGGGCACACTTAGGTAACACTTAGGTAACACTTAGGTAACACTTAGGTAACACTTAGGTAACACTTAGGTAACACTTAGGTAACACTTAGGTAACACTTAGGTAACACTTAGGGCACACTTAGGTAACACTTAGGTAACACTTAGGTAACACTTAGGTAACACTTAGGTAACACTTAGGTAACACTTAGGTAACACTTAGGTAACACTTAGGGCACACTTCGGTAACACTTGGGTAACACTTAGGTAACACTTAGGTAACACTTAGGTAACACTTAGGGTACACTTAGGTAACACTTAGGGCACACTTAGGTAACACTTAGGGCACACTTAGGTAACACTTAGGGCACACTTAGGTAACACTTAGGGCACACTTAGGTAACACTTAGGGCACACTTAGGTAACACTTAGGTAACACTTAGTGCACACTTAGGTAACACTTAGGGCACACTTAGGTAACACTTAGGGCACACTTAGGTAACACTTAGGGCACACTTAGGTAACACTTAGGTAACACTTAGGGCACACTTAGGGCACACTTAGGGCACACTTAGGTAACACTTAGGGCACACTTAGGTAACACTTAGGGCACACTTCGGTAACACTTGGGTAACACTTAGGTAACACTTAGGTAACACTTAGGTAACACTTAGGGTACACTTAGGTAACACTTAGGGCACACTTAGGTAACACTTAGGGCACACTTAGGTAACACTTAGGGCACACTTAGGTAACACTTAGGGCACACTTAGGTAACACTTAGGGCACACTTAGGTAACACTTTGGGCACACTTAGGTAACACTTTGGGCACACTTAGGTAACACTTAGGTAACACTTAGGTAACACTTAGGGCACACTTAGGTAACACTTAGGGCACACTTAAGTAACACTTGGGGCACACTTAGGTAACACTTAGGTAACACTTAGTGCACACTTAGGTAACACTTAGGGCACACTTAGGTAACACTTAGGGCACACTTAGGTAACACTTAGGTAACACTTAGGTAACACTTAGGTAACACTTAGGTAACACTTAGGTAACACTTAGGTAACACTTAGGTAACACTTAGGGCACACTTAGGTAACACTTAGGTAACACTTAGGTAACACTTAGGTAACACTTAGGTAACACTTAGGTAACACTTAGGTAACACTTAGGGCACACTTAGGTAACACTTAGGGCACACTTAGGTAACACTTAGGGCACACTTAGGTAACACTTAGGGCACACTTAGGTAACACTTAGGGCACACTTAGGTAACACTTAGGGCACACTTAGGTAACACTTAGGGCACACTTAGGTAACACCTATGGCACACTTAGGTAACACTTAGGTAACACTTAGGGCACACTTAGGTAACACTTAGGGCACACTTAGGTAACACTTAGGGCACACTTAGGTAACACTTAGGGCACACTTAGGTAACACTTAGGGCACACTTAGGTAACACTTAGGTCACATTTAGGTAACACTTAGGGCACACTTAGGTAACACTTAGGGCACACTTAGGTAACACTTAGGGCACACTTAGGTAAAACTTACGGCACACTTAGGTAACACTTAGGGCACACTTAGGTAACACTTAGGTAACACTTAGGTAACACTTAGGTAACACTTAGGTAACACTTAGGTAACACTTAGGTAACACTTAGGGCACACTTAGGTAACACTTAGGTAACACTTAGGTAACACTTAGGTAACACTTAGGTAACACTTAGGTAACACTTGGGTAACACTTAGGTAACACTTAGGTAACACTTAGGGCACACTTCGGTAACACTTGGGTAACACTTAGGTAACACTTAGGTAACACTTAGGTAAAACTTACGGCACACTTAGGTAACACTTAGGGCACACTTAGGGCACACTTAGGTAACACTTAGGGCACACTTAGGTAACACTTAGGGCACACTTCGGTAACACTTGGGTAACACTTAGGTAACACTTAGGTAACACTTAGGTAACACTTAGGGTACACTGAGGTAACACTTAGGGCACACTTAGGTAACACTTAGGGCACACTTAGGTAACACTTAGGGCACACTTAAGTAACACTTTGGGCACACTTAGGTAACACTTAGGGCACACTTAGGTAACACTTTGGGCACACTTAGGTAACACTTTGGGCACACTTAGGTAACACTTAGGTAACACTTAGGTAACACTTAGGGCACACTTAGGTAACACTTAGGGCACACTTAAGTAACACTTAGGGCACACTTAGGTAACACTTAGGGCACACTTAGGTAACACTTAGGGCACACTTAGGTAACACTTAGGTAACACTTAGTGCACACTTAGGTAACACTTAGGGCACACTTAGGTAACACTTAGGGCACACTTAGGTAACACTTAGGTAACACTTAGGTAACACTTAGGTAACACTTAGGTAACACTTAGGGCACACTTAGGTAACACTTAGGTAACACTTAGTGCACACTTAGGTAACACTTAGGGCACACTTAGGTAACACTTAGGGCACACTTAGGTAACACTTAGGTAACACTTAGTGCACACTTAGGTAACACTTAGGGCACACTTAGGTAACACTTAGGTCACATTTAGGTAACACTTAGGGCACACTTAGGTAACACTTAGGGCACACTTAGGTAACACTTAGGTAACACTTAGGGCACACTTAGGTAACACTTAGGGCACACTTAGGGCACACTTAGGTAACACTTAGGGCACACTTAGGTAACACTTTGGGCACACTTAGGTAACACTTTGGGCACACTTAGGTAACACTTCGGTAACACTTAGGTAACACTTAGGGCACACTTAGGTAACACTTAGGGCACACTTAAGTAACACTTAGGGCACACTTAGGTAACACTTAGGGCACACTTAGGTAACACTTAGGGCACACTTAGGTAACACTTAGGTAACACTTAGGTAACACTTAGGTAACACTTAGGTAACACTTAGGTAACACTTAGGTAACACTTAGGTAACACTTAGGGCACACTTCGGTAACACTTGGGTAACACTTAGGTAACACTTAGGTAACACTTAGGTAACACTTAGGGTACACTTAGGTAACACTTAGGGCACACTTAGGTAACACTTAGGGCACACTTAGGTAACACTTAGGGCACACTTAGGTAACACTTAGGTAACACTTAGGGCACACTTAGGTAACACTTAGGGCACACTTAGGTAACACTTAGGGCACACTTAGGTAACACTTAGGGCACACTTAGGTAACACTTAGGTCACATTTAGGTAACACTTAGGGCACACTTAGGTAACACTTAGGGCACACTTAGGTAACACTTAGGGCACACTTAGGTAAAACTTACGGCACACTTAGGTAACACTTAGGGCACACTTAGGTAACACTTAGGGCACACTTAGGTAACACTTAGGTAACACTTAGGTAACACTTAGGTAACACTTAGGTAACACTTAGGGCACACTTAGGTAACACTTTGGGCACACTTAGGTAACACTTAGGTAACACTTAGGGCACACTTAGGTAACACTTAGGTAACACTTAGGTAACACTTAGGTAACACTTAGGTAACACTTAGGGTACACTGAGGTAACACTTAGGGCACACTTAGGTAACACTTAGGGCACACTTAGGTAACACTTAGGGCACACTTAAGTAACACTTTGGGCACACTTAGGTAACACTTTGGGCACACTTAGGTAACACTTAGGTAACACTTAGGTAACACTTAGGGCACACTTAGGTAACACTTAGGGCACACTTAAGTAACACTTAGGGCACACTTAGGTAACACTTAGGGCACACTTAGGTAACACTTAGGGCACACTTAGGTAACACTTAGGTAACACTTAGTGCACACTTAGGTAACACTTAGGGCACACTTAGGTAACACTTAGGGCACACTTAGGTAACACTTAGGTAACACTTAGGTAACACTTAGGTAACACTTAGGTAACACTTAGGGCACACTTAGGTAACACTTAGGTAACACTTAGTGCACACTTAGGTAACACTTAGGGCACACTTAGGTAACACTTAGGGCACACTTAGGTAACACTTAGGTAACACTTAGTGCACACTTAGGTAACACTTAGGGCACACTTAGGTAACACTTAGGTCACATTTAGGTAACACTTAGGGCACACTTAGGTAACACTTAGGGCACACTTAGGTAACACTTAGGTAACACTTAGGGCACACTTAGGTAACACTTAGGGCACACTTAGGGCACACTTAGGTAACACTTAGGGCACACTTAGGTAACACTTTGGGCACACTTAGGTAACACTTTGGGCACACTTAGGTAACACTTAGGTAACACTTAGGTAACACTTAGGGCACACTTAGGTAACACTTAGGGCACACTTAAGTAACACTTAGGGCACACTTAGGTAACACTTAGGGCACACTTAGGTAACACTTAGGGCACACTTAGGTAACACTTAGGTAACACTTAGGTAACACTTAGGTAACACTTAGGTAACACTTAGGTAACACTTAGGTAACACTTAGGTAACACTTAGGGCACACTTCGGTAACACTTGGGTAACACTTAGGTAACACTTAGGTAACACTTAGGTAACACTTAGGGTACACTTAGGTAACACTTAGGGCACACTTAGGTAACACTTAGGGCACACTTAGGTAACACTTAGGTAACACTTAGGGCACACTTAGGTAACACTTAGGGCACACTTAGGTAACACTTAGGGCACACTTAGGTAACACTTAGGGCACACTTAGGTAACACTTAGGTCACATTTAGGTAACACTTAGGGCACACTTAGGTAACACTTAGGGCACACTTAGGTAACACTTAGGGCACACTTAGGTAAAACTTACGGCACACTTAGGTAACACTTAGGGCACACTTAGGTAACACTTAGGGCACACTTAGGTAACACTTAGGTAACACTTAGGTAACACTTAGGTAACACTTAGGTAACACTTAGGGCACACTTAGGTAACACTTTGGGCACACTTAGGTAACACTTAGGTAACACTTAGGGCACACTTAGGTAACACTTAGGTAACACTTAGGTAACACTTAGGTAACACTTAGGTAACACTTAGGTAACACTTAGGTAACACTTAGGTAACACTTAGGTAACACTTAGGGCACACTTAGGTAACACTTAGGTAACACTTAGGTAACACTTAGGTAACACTTAGGTAACACTTAGGTAACACTTAGGTAACACTTAGGTAACACTTAGGTAACACTTAGGGCACACTTCGGTAACACTTGGGTAACACTTAGGTAACACTTAGGTAACACTTAGGTAACACTTAGGGTACACTTAGGTAACACTTAGGGCACACTTAGGTAACACTTAGGGCACACTTAGGTAACACTTAGGGCACACTTAGGTAACACTTAGGGCACACTTAGGTAACACTTAGGGCACACTTAGGTAACACTTAGGTAACACTTAGTGCACACTTAGGTAACACTTAGGGCACACTTAGGTAACACTTAGGGCACACTTAGGTAACACTTAGGGCACACTTAGGTAACACTTAGGTAACACTTAGGGCACACTTAGGGCACACTTAGGTAACACTTAGGGCACACTTAGGTAACACTTAGGGCACACTTCGGTAACACTTGGGTAACACTTAGGTAACACTTAGGTAACACTTAGGTAACACTTAGGGTACACTTAGGTAACACTTAGGGCACACTTAGGTAACACTTAGGGCACACTTAGGTAACACTTAGGGCACACTTAAGTAACACTTTGGGCACACTTAGGTAACACTTAGGTAACACTTAGGGCACACTTAGGTAACACTTAGGTAACACTTAGGTAACACTTAGGTAACACTTAGGTAACACTTAGGTAACACTTAGGTAACACTTAGGGCACACTTAGGTAACACTTAGGGCACACTTAGGTAACACTTTGGGCACACTTAGGTAACACTTTGGGCACACTTAGGTAACACTTAGGTAACACTTAGGTAACACTTAGGGCACACTTAGGTAACACTTAGGGCACACTTAAGTAACACTTGGGGCACACTTAGGTAACACTTAGGTAACACTTAGTGCACACTTAGGTAACACTTAGGGCACACTTAGGTAACACTTAGGGCACACTTAGGTAACACTTAGGTAACACTTAGGTAACACTTAGGTAACACTTAGGTAACACTTAGGTAACACTTAGGTAACACTTAGGTAACACTTAGGGCACACTTAGGTAACACTTAGGTAACACTTAGGTAACACTTAGGTAACACTTAGGTAACACTTAGGTAACACTTAGGTAACACTTAGGGCACACTTAGGTAACACTTAGGGCACACTTAGGTAACACTTAGGGCACACTTAGGTAACACTTAGGGCACACTTAGGTAACACTTAGGGCACACTTAGGTAACACTTAGGGCACACTTAGGTAACACTTAGGGCACACTTAGGTAACACTTAGGTAACACTTAGGTAACACTTAGGTAACACTTAGGTAACACTTAGGTAACACTTAGGTAACACTTAGGGCACACTTCGGTAACACTTGGGTAACACTTAGGTAACACTTAGGTAACACTTAGGGCACACTTAGGTAACACTTAGGGCACACTTAGGTAACACTTAGGGCACACTTAGGTAACACTTAGGGCACACTTAGGTAACACTTAGGGCACACTTAGGTAACACTTAGGGCACACTTAGGTAACACTTAGGGCACACTTAGGTAACACTTAGGTAACACTTAGGTAACACTTAGGTAACACTTAGGTAACACTTAGGTAACACTTAGGTAACACTTAGGTAACACTTAGGGCACACTTCGGTAACACTTGGGTAACACTTAGGTAACACTTAGGTAACACTTAGGGCACACTTAGGTAACACTTAGGGCACACTTAGGTAACACTTAGGGCACACTTAGGTAACACTTCGGTAACACTTGGGTAACACTTAGGTAACACTTAGGTAACACTTAGGTAACACTTAGGGTACACTTAGGTAACACTTAGGGCACACTTAGGTAACACTTAGGGCACACTTAGGTAACACTTAGGGCACACTTAGGTAACACTTAGGGCACACTTAGGTAACACTTAGGGCACACTTCGGTAACACTTAGGGCACACTTTGGTAACACCTATGGCACACTTAGGTAACACTTAGGTAACACTTAGGGCACACTTAGGTAACACTTAGGGCACACTTAGGTAACACTTAGGGCACACTTAGGTAACACTTAGGGCACACTTAGGTAACACTTAGGGCACACTTAGGTAACACTTAGGTCACATTTAGGTAACACTTAGGGCACACTTAGGTAACACTTAGGGCACACTTAGGTAACACTTAGGGCACACTTAGGTAAAACTTACGGCACACTTAGGTAACACTTAGGGCACACTTAGGTAACACTTAGGGCACACTTAGGTAACACTTAGGGCACACTTAGGTAACACTTAGGGCACACTTCGGTAACACTTGGGTAACACTTAGGTAACACTTAGGTAACACTTAGGTAACACTTAGGGCACACTTCGGTAACACTTGGGTAACACTTAGGTAACACTTAGGTAACACTTAGGTAACACTTAGGGTACACTTAGGTAACACTTAGGGCACACTTAGGTAACACTTAGGGCACACTTAGGTAACACTTAGGGCACACTTAAGTAACACTTTGGGCACACTTAGGTAACACTTAGGTAACACTTAGGGCACACTTAGGTAACACTTAGGTAACACTTAGGTAACACTTAGGTAACACTTAGGTAACACTTAGGTAACACTTAGGTAACACTTAGGGCACACTTAGGTAACACTTAGGGCACACTTAGGTAACACTTTGGGCACACTTAGGTAACACTTTGGGCACACTTAGGTAACACTTAGGTAACACTTAGGTAACACTTAGGGCACACTTAGGTAACACTTAGGGCACACTTAAGTAACACTTGGGGCACACTTAGGTAACACTTAGGTAACACTTAGTGCACACTTAGGTAACACTTAGGGCACACTTAGGTAACACTTAGGGCACACTTAGGTAACACTTAGGTAACACTTAGGTAACACTTAGGTAACACTTAGGTAACACTTAGGTAACACTTAGGTAACACTTAGGTAACACTTAGGGCACACTTAGGTAACACTTAGGTAACACTTAGGTAACACTTAGGTAACACTTAGGTAACACTTAGGTAACACTTAGGTAACACTTAGGGCACACTTAGGTAACACTTAGGGCACACTTAGGTAACACTTAGGGCACACTTAGGTAACACTTAGGGCACACTTAGGTAACACTTAGGGCACACTTAGGTAACACTTAGGGCACACTTAGGTAACACTTAGGGCACACTTAGGTAACACTTAGGTAACACTTAGGTAACACTTAGGTAACACTTAGGTAACACTTAGGTAACACTTAGGTAACACTTAGGGCACACTTCGGTAACACTTGGGTAACACTTAGGTAACACTTAGGTAACACTTAGGGCACACTTAGGTAACACTTAGGGCACACTTAGGTAACACTTAGGGCACACTTAGGTAACACTTAGGGCACACTTAGGTAACACTTAGGGCACACTTAGGTAACACTTAGGTAACACTTAGTGCACACTTAGGTAACACTTAGGGCACACTTAGGTAACACTTAGGGCACACTTAGGTAACACTTAGGGCACACTTAGGTAACACTTAGGTAACACTTAGGGCACACTTAGGGCACACTTAGGTAACACTTAGGGCACACTTAGGTAACACTTAGGGCACACTTCGGTAACACTTGGGTAACACTTAGGTAACACTTAGGTAACACTTAGGTAACACTTAGGGTACACTTAGGTAACACTTAGGGCACACTTAGGTAACACTTAGGGCACACTTAGGTAACACTTAGGGCACACTTAAGTAACACTTAGGGCACACTTAGGTAACACTTAGGGCACACTTAGGTAACACTTAGGGCACACTTAGGTAACACTTAGGTAACACTTAGTGCACACTTAGGTAACACTTAGGGCACACTTAGGTAACACTTAGGGCACACTTAGGTAACACTTAGGGCACACTTAGGTAACACTTAGGGCACACTTAGGTAACACTTAGGGCACACTTAGGTAACACTTAGGTAACACTTAGGTAACACTTAGGTAACACTTAGGTAACACTTAGGTAACACTTAGGTAACACTTAGGTAACACTTAGGTAACACTTAGGGCACACTTCGGTAACACTTGGGTAACACTTAGGTAACACTTAGGTAACACTTAGGGCACACTTAGGTAACACTTAGGGCACACTTAGGTAACACTTAGGGCACACTTAGGTAACACTTCGGTAACACTTGGGTAACACTTAGGTAACACTTAGGTAACACTTAGGTAACACTTAGGGTACACTTAGGTAACACTTAGGGCACACTTAGGTAACACTTAGGGCACACTTAGGTAACACTTAGGGCACACTTAGGTAACACTTAGGGCACACTTAGGTAACACTTAGGGCACACTTCGGTAACACTTAGGGCACACTTTGGTAACACCTATGGCACACTTAGGTAACACTTAGGTAACACTTAGGGCACACTTAGGTAACACTTAGGGCACACTTAGGTAACACTTAGGGCACACTTAGGTAACACTTAGGGCACACTTAGGTAACACTTAGGGCACACTTAGGTAACACTTAGGTCACATTTAGGTAACACTTAGGGCACACTTAGGTAACACTTAGGGCACACTTAGGTAACACTTAGGGCACACTTAGGTAAAACTTACGGCACACTTAGGTAACACTTAGGGCACACTTAGGTAACACTTAGGGCACACTTAGGTAACACTTAGGGCACACTTAGGTAACACTTAGGGCACACTTCGGTAACACTTGGGTAACACTTAGGTAACACTTAGGTAACACTTAGGTAACACTTAGGGTACACTTAGGTAACACTTAGGGCACACTTAGGTAACACTTAGGGCACACTTAGGTAACACTTAGGGCACACTTAAGTAACACTTTGGGCACACTTAGGTAACACTTAGGTAACACTTAGGGCACACTTAGGTAACACTTAGGTAACACTTAGGTAACACTTAGGTAACACTTAGGTAACACTTAGGTAACACTTAGGTAACACTTAGGTAACACTTAGGTAACACTTAGGGCACACTTAGGTAACACTTAGGTAACACTTAGGTAACACTTAGGTAACACTTAGGTAACACTTAGGTAACACTTAGGTAACACTTAGGTAACACTTAGGGCACACTTCGGTAACACTTGGGTAACACTTAGGTAACACTTAGGTAACACTTAGGTAACACTTAGGGTACACTTAGGTAACACTTAGGGCACACTTAGGTAACACTTAGGGCACACTTAGGTAACACTTAGGGCACACTTAGGTAACACTTAGGGCACACTTAGGTAACACTTAGGGCACACTTAGGTAACACTTAGGTAACACTTAGTGCACACTTAGGTAACACTTAGGGCACACTTAGGTAACACTTAGGGCACACTTAGGTAACACTTAGGGCACACTTAGGTAACACTTAGGTAACACTTAGGGCACACTTAGGGCACACTTAGGGCACACTTAGGTAACACTTAGGGCACACTTAGGTAACACTTAGGGCACACTTCGGTAACACTTGGGTAACACTTAGGTAACACTTAGGTAACACTTAGGTAACACTTAGGGTACACTTAGGTAACACTTAGGGCACACTTAGGTAACACTTAGGGCACACTTAGGTAACACTTAGGGCACACTTAGGTAACACTTAGGGCACACTTAGGTAACACTTAGGGCACACTTAGGTAACACTTTGGGCACACTTAGGTAACACTTTGGGCACACTTAGGTAACACTTAGGTAACACTTAGGTAACACTTAGGGCACACTTAGGTAACACTTAGGGCACACTTAAGTAACACTTGGGGCACACTTAGGTAACACTTAGGTAACACTTAGTGCACACTTAGGTAACACTTAGGGCACACTTAGGTAACACTTAGGGCACACTTAGGTAACACTTAGGTAACACTTAGGTAACACTTAGGTAACACTTAGGTAACACTTAGGTAACACTTAGGTAACACTTAGGTAACACTTAGGGCACACTTAGGTAACACTTAGGTAACACTTAGGTAACACTTAGGTAACACTTAGGTAACACTTAGGTAACACTTAGGTAACACTTAGGGCACACTTAGGTAACACTTAGGGCACACTTAGGTAACACTTAGGGCACACTTAGGTAACACTTAGGGCACACTTAGGTAACACTTAGGGCACACTTAGGTAACACTTAGGGCACACTTAGGTAACACTTAGGGCACACTTAGGTAACACCTATGGCACACTTAGGTAACACTTAGGTAACACTTAGGGCACACTTAGGTAACACTTAGGGCACACTTAGGTAACACTTAGGGCACACTTAGGTAACACTTAGGGCACACTTAGGTAACACTTAGGGCACACTTAGGTAACACTTAGGTCACATTTAGGTAACACTTAGGGCACACTTAGGTAACACTTAGGGCACACTTAGGTAACACTTAGGGCACACTTAGGTAAAACTTACGGCACACTTAGGTAACACTTAGGGCACACTTAGGTAACACTTAGGTAACACTTAGGTAACACTTAGGTAACACTTAGGTAACACTTAGGTAACACTTAGGTAACACTTAGGGCACACTTAGGTAACACTTAGGTAACACTTAGGTAACACTTAGGTAACACTTAGGTAACACTTAGGGCACACTTAGGGCACACTTAGGTAACACTTAGGGCACACTTAAGTAACACTTTGGGCACACTTAGGTAACACTTAGGGCACACTTAGTGCACACTTAGGTAACACTTAGGGCACACTTAGGTAACACTTAGGGCACACTTAGGTAACACTTAGGGCACACTTAGGTAACACTTAGGGCACACTTAGGTAACACTTAGGTAACACTTAGGTAACACTTAGGTAACACTTAGGTAACACTTAGGTAACACTTAGGTAACACTTAGGTAACACTTAGGGCACACTTCGGTAACACTTGGGTAACACTTAGGTAACACTTAGGTAACACTTAGGTAACACTTAGGGTACACTTAGGTAACACTTAGGGCACACTTAGGTAACACTTAGGGCACACTTAGGTAACACTTAGGGCACACTTAGGTAACACTTAGGTAACACTTAGGGCACACTTAGGTAACACTTAGGGCACACTTAGGTAACACTTAGGGCACACTTAGGTAACACTTAGGGCACACTTAGGTAACACTTAGGTCACATTTAGGTAACACTTAGGGCACACTTAGGTAACACTTAGGGCACACTTAGGTAACACTTAGGGCACACTTAGGTAAAACTTACGGCACACTTAGGTAACACTTAGGGCACACTTAGGTAACACTTAGGGCACACTTAGGTAACACTTAGGTAACACTTAGGTAACACTTAGGTAACACTTAGGTAACACTTAGGGCACACTTAGGTAACACTTTGGGCACACTTAGGTAACACTTAGGTAACACTTAGGGCACACTTAGGTAACACTTAGGTAACACTTAGGTAACACTTAGGTAACACTTAGGTAACACTTAGGGTACACTGAGGTAACACTTAGGGCACACTTAGGTAACACTTAGGGCACACTTAGGTAACACTTAGGGCACACTTAAGTAACACTTTGGGCACACTTAGGTAACACTTAGGGCACACTTAGGTAACACTTTGGGCACACTTAGGTAACACTTTGGGCACACTTAGGTAACACTTAGGTAACACTTAGGTAACACTTAGGGCACACTTAGGTAACACTTAGGGCACACTTAAGTAACACTTAGGGCACACTTAGGTAACACTTAGGGCACACTTAGGTAACACTTAGGGCACACTTAGGTAACACTTAGGTAACACTTAGTGCACACTTAGGTAACACTTAGGGCACACTTAGGTAACACTTAGGGCACACTTAGGTAACACTTAGGTAACACTTAGGTAACACTTAGGTAACACTTAGGTAACACTTAGGGCACACTTAGGTAACACTTAGGTAACACTTAGTGCACACTTAGGTAACACTTAGGGCACACTTAGGTAACACTTAGGGCACACTTAGGTAACACTTAGGTAACACTTAGTGCACACTTAGGTAACACTTAGGGCACACTTAGGTAACACTTAGGTCACATTTAGGTAACACTTAGGGCACACTTAGGTAACACTTAGGGCACACTTAGGTAACACTTAGGTAACACTTAGGGCACACTTAGGTAACACTTAGGGCACACTTAGGGCACACTTAGGTAACACTTAGGGCACACTTAGGTAACACTTTGGGCACACTTAGGTAACACTTTGGGCACACTTAGGTAACACTTAGGTAACACTTAGGTAACACTTAGGGCACACTTAGGTAACACTTAGGGCACACTTAAGTAACACTTAGGGCACACTTAGGTAACACTTAGGGCACACTTAGGTAACACTTAGGGCACACTTAGGTAACACTTAGGTAACACTTAGGTAACACTTAGGTAACACTTAGGTAACACTTAGGTAACACTTAGGTAACACTTAGGTAACACTTAGGGCACACTTCGGTAACACTTGGGTAACACTTAGGTAACACTTAGGTAACACTTAGGTAACACTTAGGGTACACTTAGGTAACACTTAGGGCACACTTAGGTAACACTTAGGGCACACTTAGGTAACACTTAGGGCACACTTAGGTAACACTTAGGTAACACTTAGGGCACACTTAGGTAACACTTAGGGCACACTTAGGTAACACTTAGGGCACACTTAGGTAACACTTAGGGCACACTTAGGTAACACTTAGGTCACATTTAGGTAACACTTAGGGCACACTTAGGTAACACTTAGGGCACACTTAGGTAACACTTAGGGCACACTTAGGTAAAACTTACGGCACACTTAGGTAACACTTAGGGCACACTTAGGTAACACTTAGGGCACACTTAGGTAACACTTAGGTAACACTTAGGTAACACTTAGGTAACACTTAGGTAACACTTAGGGCACACTTAGGTAACACTTTGGGCACACTTAGGTAACACTTAGGTAACACTTAGGGCACACTTAGGTAACACTTAGGTAACACTTAGGTAACACTTAGGTAACACTTAGGTAACACTTAGGTAACACTTAGGTAACACTTAGGTAACACTTAGGTAACACTTAGGGCACACTTAGGTAACACTTAGGTAACACTTAGGTAACACTTAGGTAACACTTAGGTAACACTTAGGTAACACTTAGGTAACACTTAGGTAACACTTAGGTAACACTTAGGGCACACTTCGGTAACACTTGGGTAACACTTAGGTAACACTTAGGTAACACTTAGGTAACACTTAGGGTACACTTAGGTAACACTTAGGGCACACTTAGGTAACACTTAGGGCACACTTAGGTAACACTTAGGGCACACTTAGGTAACACTTAGGGCACACTTAGGTAACACTTAGGGCACACTTAGGTAACACTTAGGTAACACTTAGTGCACACTTAGGTAACACTTAGGGCACACTTAGGTAACACTTAGGGCACACTTAGGTAACACTTAGGGCACACTTAGGTAACACTTAGGTAACACTTAGGGCACACTTAGGGCACACTTAGGTAACACTTAGGTCACATTTAGGTAACACTTAGGGCACACTTAGGTAACACTTAGGGCACACTTAGGTAACACTTAGGTAACACTTAGGGCACACTTAGGTAACACTTAGGGCACACTTAGGGCACACTTAGGTAACACTTAGGGCACACTTAGGTAACACTTAGGGCACACTTAGGTAACACTTTGGGCACACTTAGGTAACACTTAGGTAACACTTAGGGCACACTTAGGTAACACTTAGGTAACACTTAGGTAACACTTAGGTAAAACTTAGGTAACACTTAGGGCACACTTAGGGCACACTTAGGTAACACTTAGGTAACACTTAGGTAACACTTGGGTAACACTTAGGTAACACTTAGGGCACACTTAGGTAACACTTAGGTAACACTTAGGTAACACTTAGGTAACACTTAGGTAACACTTAGGTAACACTTAGGTAACACTTAGGTAACACTTAGGGCACACTTCGGTAACACTTGGGTAACACTTAGGTAACACTTAGGTAACACTTAGGTAACACTTAGGGTACACTTAGGTAACACTTAGGGCACACTTAGGTAACACTTAGGGCACACTTAGGTAACACTTAGGGCACACTTAGGGCACACTTAGGTAACACTTAGGGCACACTTAGGTAACACTTAGGGCACACTTAGGTAACACTTTGGGCACACTTAGGTAACACTTAGGTAACACTTAGGGCACACTTAGGTAAAACTTACGGCACACTTAGGTAACACTTAGGGCACACTTAGGTAACACTTAGGGCACACTTAGGGCACACTTAGGTAACACTTAGGTCACATTTAGGTAACACTTAGGGCACACTTAGGTAACACTTAGGGCACACTTAGGTAACACTTAGGTAACACTTAGGGCACACTTAGGTAACACTTAGGGCACACTTAGGGCACACTTAGGTAACACTTAGGGCACACTTAGGTAACACTTTGGGCACACTTAGGTAACACTTAGGTAACACTTAGGGCACACTTAGGTAACACTTAGGTAACACTTAGGTAACACTTAGGTAAAACTTAGGTAACACTTAGGGCACACTTAGGTAACACTTAGGTAACACTTAGGTAACACTTGGGTAACACTTAGGTAACACTTAGGGCACACTTAGGTAACACTTAGGTAACACTTAGGTAACACTTAGGTAACACTTAGGTAACACTTAGGTAACACTTAGGTAACACTTAGGTAACACTTAGGTAACACTTAGGGCACACTTCGGTAACACTTGGGTAACACTTAGGTAACACTTAGGTAACACTTAGGTAACACTTAGGGTACACTTAGGTAACACTTAGGGCACACTTAGGTAACACTTAGGGCACACTTAGGTAACACTTAGGGCACACTTAGGGCACACTTAGGTAACACTTAGGGCACACTTAGGTAACACTTAGGGCACACTTAGGTAACACTTTGGGCACACTTAGGTAACACTTAGGTAACACTTAGGGCACACTTAGGTAAAACTTACGGCACACTTAGGTAACACTTGGGGCACACTTAGGTAACACTTAGGGCACACTTAGGTAACACTTAGGGCACACTTAGGTAACACTTAGGGCACACTTCGGTAACACTTGGGTAACACTTAGGTAACACTTAGGTAACACTTAGGTAACACTTAGGGTACACTTAGGTAACACTTAGGGCACACTTAGGTAACACTTAGGGCACACTTAGGTAACACTTAGGGCACACTTAAGTAACACTTTGGGCACACTTAGGTAACACTTAGGGCACACTTAGGTAACACTTAGGGCACACTTAGGTAACACTTTGGGCACACTTAGGTAACACTTAGGTAACACTTAGGGCACACTTAGGTAACACTTAGGTAACACTTAGGTAACACTTAGGGCACACTTAGGTAACACTTAGGGCACACTTAGGTAACACTTAGGGCACACTTAGGTAAAACTTACGGCACACTTAGGTAACACTTAGGGCACACTTAGGTAACACTTAGGGCACACTTAGGTAACACTTAGGGCACACTTCGGTAACACTTAGGGCACACTTTGGTAACACCTATGGCACACTTAGGTAACACTTAGGTAACACTTAGGGCACACTTAGGTAACACTTAGGGCACACTTAGGTAACACTTAGGGCACACTTAGGTAACACTTAGGGCACACTTAGGTAACACTTAGGGCACACTTAGGTAACACTTAGGTCACATTTAGGTAACACTTAGGGCACACTTAGGTAACACTTAGGGCACACTTAGGTAACACTTAGGGCACACTTAGGTAAAACTTACGGCACACTTAGGTAACACTTAGGGCACACTTAGGTAACACTTAGGGCACACTTAGGTAACACTTAGGGCACACTTAGGTAACACTTAGGGCACACTTCGGTAACACTTGGGTAACACTTAGGTAACACTTAGGTAACACTTAGGTAACACTTAGGGTACACTTAGGTAACACTTAGGGCACACTTAGGTAACACTTAGGGCACACTTAGGTAACACTTAGGTAACACTTAGGGCACACTTCGGTAACACTTGGGTAACACTTAGGTAACACTTAGGTAACACTTAGGTAACACTTAGGGTACACTTAGGTAACACTTAGGGCACACTTAGGTAACACTTAGGGCACACTTAGGTAACACTTAGGGCACACTTAGGTAACACTTAGGTAACACTTAGGGCACACTTAGGTAACACTTAGGGCACACTTAGGTAACACTTAGGGCACACTTAGGTAACACTTAGGGCACACTTAGGTAACACTTAGGTCACATTTAGGTAACACTTAGGGCACACTTAGGTAACACTTAGGGCACACTTAGGTAACACTTAGGGCACACTTAGGTAACACTTAGGGCACACTTAGGTAACACTTAGGGCACACTTAGGTAACACTTAGGTAACACTTAGGTAACACTTAGGTAACACTTAGGTAACACTTAGGGCACACTTAGGTAACACTTTGGGCACACTTAGGTAACACTTAGGTAACACTTAGGGCACACTTAGGTAACACTTAGGTAACACTTAGGTAACACTTAGGTAACACTTAGGTAACACTTAGGTAACACTTAGGTAACACTTAGGTAACACTTAGGTAACACTTAGGGCACACTTAGGTAACACTTAGGTAACACTTAGGTAACACTTAGGTAACACTTAGGTAACACTTAGGTAACACTTAGGTAACACTTAGGTAACACTTAGGTAACACTTAGGGCACACTTCGGTAACACTTGGGTAACACTTAGGTAACACTTAGGTAACACTTAGGTAACACTTAGGGTACACTTAGGTAACACTTAGGGCACACTTAGGTAACACTTAGGGCACACTTAGGTAACACTTAGGGCACACTTAGGTAACACTTAGGGCACACTTAGGTAACACTTAGGGCACACTTAGGTAACACTTAGGTAACACTTAGTGCACACTTAGGTAACACTTAGGGCACACTTAGGTAACACTTAGGGCACACTTAGGTAACACTTAGGGCACACTTAGGTAACACTTAGGTAACACTTAGGGCACACTTAGGGCACACTTAGGTAACACTTAGGTCACATTTAGGTAACACTTAGGGCACACTTAGGTAACACTTAGGGCACACTTAGGTAACACTTAGGTAACACTTAGGGCACACTTAGGTAACACTTAGGGCACACTTAAGTAACACTTTGGGCACACTTAGGTAACACTTAGGGCACACTTAGGTAACACTTAGGGCACACTTAGGTAACACTTTGGGCACACTTAGGTAACACTTAGGTAACACTTAGGGCACACTTAGGTAACACTTAGGTAACACTTAGGTAACACTTAGGGCACACTTAGGTAACACTTAGGGCACACTTAGGTAACACTTAGGGCACACTTAGGTAAAACTTACGGCACACTTAGGTAACACTTAGGGCACACTTAGGTAACACTTAGGGCACACTTAGGTAACACTTAGGGCACACTTCGGTAACACTTAGGGCACACTTTGGTAACACCTATGGCACACTTAGGTAACACTTAGGTAACACTTAGGGCACACTTAGGTAACACTTAGGGCACACTTAGGTAACACTTAGGGCACACTTAGGTAACACTTAGGGCACACTTAGGTAACACTTAGGGCACACTTAGGTAACACTTAGGTCACATTTAGGTAACACTTAGGGCACACTTAGGTAACACTTAGGGCACACTTAGGTAACACTTAGGGCACACTTAGGTAAAACTTACGGCACACTTAGGTAACACTTAGGGCACACTTAGGTAACACTTAGGGCACACTTAGGTAACACTTAGGGCACACTTAGGTAACACTTAGGGCACACTTCGGTAACACTTGGGTAACACTTAGGTAACACTTAGGTAACACTTAGGTAACACTTAGGGTACACTTAGGTAACACTTAGGGCACACTTAGGTAACACTTAGGGCACACTTAGGTAACACTTAGGTAACACTTAGGGCACACTTCGGTAACACTTGGGTAACACTTAGGTAACACTTAGGTAACACTTAGGTAACACTTAGGGTACACTTAGGTAACACTTAGGGCACACTTAGGTAACACTTAGGGCACACTTAGGTAACACTTAGGGCACACTTAGGTAACACTTAGGTAACACTTAGGGCACACTTAGGTAACACTTAGGGCACACTTAGGTAACACTTAGGGCACACTTAGGTAACACTTAGGGCACACTTAGGTAACACTTAGGTCACATTTAGGTAACACTTAGGGCACACTTAGGTAACACTTAGGGCACACTTAGGTAACACTTAGGGCACACTTAGGTAACACTTAGGGCACACTTAGGTAACACTTAGGGCACACTTAGGTAACACTTAGGTAACACTTAGGTAACACTTAGGTAACACTTAGGTAACACTTAGGGCACACTTAGGTAACACTTTGGGCACACTTAGGTAACACTTAGGTAACACTTAGGGCACACTTAGGTAACACTTAGGTAACACTTAGGTAACACTTAGGTAACACTTAGGTAACACTTAGGTAACACTTAGGTAACACTTAGGTAACACTTAGGTAACACTTAGGGCACACTTAGGTAACACTTAGGTAACACTTAGGTAACACTTAGGTAACACTTAGGTAACACTTAGGTAACACTTAGGTAACACTTAGGTAACACTTAGGTAACACTTAGGGCACACTTCGGTAACACTTGGGTAACACTTAGGTAACACTTAGGTAACACTTAGGTAACACTTAGGGTACACTTAGGTAACACTTAGGGCACACTTAGGTAACACTTAGGGCACACTTAGGTAACACTTAGGGCACACTTAGGTAACACTTAGGGCACACTTAGGTAACACTTAGGGCACACTTAGGTAACACTTAGGTAACACTTAGTGCACACTTAGGTAACACTTAGGGCACACTTAGGTAACACTTAGGGCACACTTAGGTAACACTTAGGGCACACTTAGGTAACACTTAGGTAACACTTAGGGCACACTTAGGGCACACTTAGGTAACACTTAGGTCACATTTAGGTAACACTTAGGGCACACTTAGGTAACACTTAGGGCACACTTAGGTAACACTTAGGTAACACTTAGGGCACACTTAGGTAACACTTAGGGCACACTTAGGGCACACTTAGGTAACACTTAGGGCACACTTAGGTAACACTTAGGGCACACTTAGGTAACACTTTGGGCACACTTAGGTAACACTTAGGTAACACTTAGGGCACACTTAGGTAACACTTAGGTAACACTTAGGTAACACTTAGGTAAAACTTAGGTAACACTTAGGGCACACTTAGGGCACACTTAGGTAACACTTAGGTAACACTTAGGTAACACTTGGGTAACACTTAGGTAACACTTAGGGCACACTTAGGTAACACTTAGGTAACACTTAGGTAACACTTAGGTAACACTTAGGTAACACTTAGGTAACACTTAGGTAACACTTAGGTAACACTTAGGTAACACTTAGGGCACACTTCGGTAACACTTGGGTAACACTTAGGTAACACTTAGGTAACACTTAGGTAACACTTAGGGTACACTTAGGTAACACTTAGGGCACACTTAGGTAACACTTAGGGCACACTTAGGTAACACTTAGGGCACACTTAGGGCACACTTAGGTAACACTTAGGGCACACTTAGGTAACACTTAGGGCACACTTAGGTAACACTTTGGGCACACTTAGGTAACACTTAGGTAACACTTAGGGCACACTTAGGTAAAACTTACGGCACACTTAGGTAACACTTAGGGCACACTTAGGTAACACTTAGGGCACACTTAGGGCACACTTAGGTAACACTTAGGTCACATTTAGGTAACACTTAGGGCACACTTAGGTAACACTTAGGGCACACTTAGGTAACACTTAGGTAACACTTAGGGCACACTTAGGTAACACTTAGGGCACACTTAGGGCACACTTAGGTAACACTTAGGGCACACTTAGGTAACACTTTGGGCACACTTAGGTAACACTTAGGTAACACTTAGGGCACACTTAGGTAACACTTAGGTAACACTTAGGTAACACTTAGGTAAAACTTAGGTAACACTTAGGGCACACTTAGGTAACACTTAGGTAACACTTAGGTAACACTTGGGTAACACTTAGGTAACACTTAGGGCACACTTAGGTAACACTTAGGTAACACTTCGGTAACACTTGGGTAACACTTAGGTAACACTTAGGTAACACTTAGGTAACACTTAGGGTACACTTAGGTAACACTTAGGGCACACTTAGGTAACACTTAGGGCACAACTTA